>LR999967.1:16395202-17047202 GCA_905220375.1 Tachina fera | reverse complement strand
CAGCAAGGCGTTGGTAAGTGATTTATTTCATAATAAACACAAACTACGAAGGTACTTTGGATAGTCTGCAGCAATACCTAAAGTATTTCACAGCAATCGAACACAAACCATGTGACTTCAGGCCTTTTGATAAATAATTTGATAAAACCTACACACTCCTCACATACTCGTACCTCCTATTTGCACAATTTCGGTTGGCAGACTCGCTTGGAAAATCTTTTGCTCAAATCGGCCGTCTGGGAGAATAGACAAAAACAAATGTTCGATGAAAAATTTTCTATTTCAATTAACGACTTTTAGTAACAAATGTAAAATAGCATCTGGCAACCCTTTAATCTATCTACCGATTAATCATGACTGCAAAGTGTTTTCTTACACACTATAGTAAACAGCACCTTAAATTGTATGACCCTTTAGGTGAATACTCCAGCTCTAACAAAATTCAGCAAATACTATTATTATCATGTTCAAAAAAAAAATTAAAAAACATTGAACTACAAAAACATAGTTTTCTATGCTCTTGCAACACAACACACACACACGATCGTACCGAACTAACTGCAACAACTTAAACAGCTACTAAAATGGTTGAGATCAATAATACAAGATGTTAATGACGCCGACGAAGACGGTGAAGGAAATTAAAGTCTTTGGAGTTACGTACAAAGTGGAAACATACAAGTACGTTTAAAACACAACACCTCCCTCAAAAAAGTTGAATATGTTGAGCCTACTTAAGTGAAATGAGTATGTTAGAAAGAAATATATGTATATGAGGAACAGCCAGCACAACAACAACAACAAAAAAGAATCAACGAAATAGTTAATATATAATAATAGACATATAGAGAGCAGGCAAGAGTTAAAACGGATCATGATAATACAGAGTAGTTGATAAGGTGTGTTTTTTTATTTTGGAAAAGTAAGAAAAATGCAACATAACACCCACTTTATGTGAATGAGTGAAGCAAAATAACACTTTGCGTTAAAAGAACAATAAGGGTTTACACTGGCAAAGAATTTGAGATTAACATTAAGTTAAAGCTTTTAAGAATTTTATTATTTGATAAATTGTCATAATTCTATTATAAGTAAAGTTTACTTGCAGGTGGTTGTATTATACGAGTATATGCATATGCATTTCATTGTTGCTTTAATAAATCGTCAGTGGAACCACACATTTTGAACAGTCACAGGCGTCTTATCTTATGCACAGACCTTTAAGAACCATTTGAGAATTCACAAGCAATATTTTGTTTTAGTTAATTTAATTATTATTCTTCGAACTTAATTTGTTTCTATATTTAACAGGTTCGTATCGCTTTGTAAGCCAAATTTTTTTGTGATTTTCAAAAATATTCTAATTATATATATTATTTATAAATATTTACAAAATTCAGAATGTGTTGGGACACAAAATTTTATCCTACTGTAAACGCTTTAACTCTTCAGTTACGTGCCGTGCCGTATGGCAATTTTTATATGAATGGTTTTTGGCCAACATCATCAACACAGTAATCTCAAATAACAACTTTTAAGTACACAATATTATAGTTATAAGCACGCGCACATACATACATACATACATACATGTTTAGCAAATTGCAGCTAAAAAGAATGTGATGGAATAAAAATATCGTAGTTAAAAATTGTATGCTCCAAAATAAATCTACGAAAATATAAAAGTGTGGAGATAAAGAATATCAAGCACCCTACACGAGAAGACGTATAAAAGAAAAAATGTATTTAATTAAAAAAAAAAAAAGGAATACTGAAGAGATTAAAAAATGTATGAAGACTAAAATTATACGACAAAACGAAAAAATTGCCAAAACAAAAAAATCACCAAAACCAAAAAATCGCTAAAACCAATAAAAATTGATAAAACTAATAAAATTTTAGAAACAAATAAATCGCCAAAAACCAAAAAAATCACCGAAACAAAAATATTCAATGAAACTAAAATAAACTGCCAAAAACCTAAAAAAAATATTGAAATAAAAAATCGCCAAAGCAAAAAAGAGCTTAAATAAAAAATATCACTAAAAAGAAGATATATCGCTCAAATAGAAAAAAAACACCAAACGCATAAAGATCGCAAAAAAAATATTTAAAAAACCGACAAAAATCGAAAACAACTCGTCAAATATTACAAAAATCGCCAAAAACCGGAAAAACACGCAAAAACTATAAAAAACAGCCGAAAAATTCGCTAAACCAGAAAAAAAAAAACTCGCTAGAACTAAAGTAACCACAAAAAGCGAAGATAACTAGGCAAAACCAATAAAAGAGCTTAAATTAAGAAACGCCAAATCAAGAAAATTAGATAAAGATATGCATAACTCTTCTTGTGTGAGTCAAAGTCGCTTTTTACCGAATTAATTGAGTTTTAAATTCAACAACTTGTATTGTAAATAAACATTTCATATAAGGAAAATTGTTATTCTTTTAAAGAAATCTATTATTTAACATAAGTTTATTTTAACTGAAATTTATTTGCTGGTGCTGAAGTATGTCTATATTAGAGCTGTTAAATTCCGATTACGATTAGTAATCAATTAGATTACTTTTTAAAAATAATTGTACTGATTATATAACTCGCTTTAAAAGAATTTCTGATAAATAATTGATAACGATTACTATTAATCGAAAAGTAATCTGAATTACTTGAAATTACAAAAAAATAATCCAAAAGAATCCAAAGTAATCATAAATTAATCTGACTACTTTCAAAGATTAATTTTGATTATTAATAATTAATCAAAAAGAATTAAAAGTAATCTTTAAAAGTAATCGGATTATTCTTTAATTACGTTTGATTCTTTTGGATTATTTTTTGTAATTTTAAGTAATTTAGATTACTTTTCCATTATTAGTAATCGTAATTAATTAGTAATCTCGCGAAATTTAATGTAATCGTAATTTAATCATTACTTCACCGTTCAAAAAAAAATAATCAAATTTGTAATCAGTACGATTAATAATCATTACTTATCAGCTATGTCCTATATTCATTTCATTGGTGTTTTACCATATCATCAGTAAACTTCAACCACACATTTTGGACAGTCACAAACCTCGTTAAGCAGATCTGGGTTGGGAAACATCTCTCGCGTCATCGTAATTATTTCTTAACTGCGGTCAGGCTTGTGTTTGTTGTTTGACTCGTCTCACTTGCGCTGATCGGCCACGGATTACGGTATAATCTTGCAGTATTTTGTGGAATTTCTTTAACATTTCGTTTACAATCAGTCACAAAACTTTTTAAAATAATGTTAATAACATATTGGGCATATGATCTAGTTACTCCGTGCAACACCATATTATGCAAATATATTTTAAGAGAGTAAGTTTTTACTATAAACGAACACCAAATTTTCGTCTTTTTCATTAAAAGTAATAAAAAAAATCCTTTTTGCTTAGAAAAGAAAACGGATTTATTAAAATATGTATATTTTAAGATCCGTAAGACCAGAAATCAGTTTGAAATTTATACACTATATATAGATATGAATCTTAATACCAAAACAGTAATGAAAAAAAGAAGAGAGGTTTCTTAGGACACCCGGTTTTACCATTTCTGATTGGTTATATAAAACGAATATCAAGTGTGAAATAACAATGCAATAAAATTACATTATATGATGACATCAAACTCTTTGCAAATAATTCATTTACCTATCATTATTTTCTTTTCGAGCTACGTACGATGAAATTAATATAATGTTTGTGGCCGGTGGCGGCTGTTAGCCGGCTTACAGCTGTGCTCTCTGTTTTGTGCTCAAGCGCAAAAAAAATACAAAATAAATTAAGCAATCGTTTTCATTATTTTTGTTTTGTTTTACTCACTTCAAAGAACGAAACAAAACAAAATCAAACAATTTGTTTAGTTTATTTTCGTACTCTGCTTTTAAGTACAAAGAAATCAAAACAAAAATAAATTTCTAACTGTAATAGTGTCGATTGTATTTTTACGAAAACCACCTTTTAACTCCTGTATCGCGCAATAAATAGCATAGCTATAATAAGTAATTCTTCAAGAATTCCTAACGGTTACCAACGTATGCTCAAGATTTAATATATTTTATAATTCCCAAAAAAAAATAATAAAATCTAAACCTAAAAATTGCCATAACCGTTGTCCAAAATTGTAGGTTTAAGTATTAAAAATAATTCCTTTTTAACCAGGTTATTTTTATTTTTATGTTATTTTATTTTGAAGCGAAAACACATTTTCTTCAGGATAAATCTAAAACGTGAGATAAACAATGATGAGGTGTTTAAAACTGATTTTGTTCTCCTTTTTTTTTTTTGAGGTAACTAAAATATTAAAACACTTAAATCGATAGAAGCTTGACGAATAGCTTAAGCAAATATTTGAAAAGATTCTTGTTATTAAAAAAAGAAGATTTGAAAACAAAATAAATTTAAAAAAAGAAATAGAAGGGTTTTTTGCTGGAAAGAACTTAAACATAAAAAATGTATTTTATAAAATAATATATCTAATTTCTTTAAGGCTTTAGTATATATTCCCATTCTCAACTCTTTGCATTTATTATAAAAAATAAAAATGACCTGATTAAAATCTTTAAACGTATTATCAAGGTAAGAGAAAAGAAAAGTAGCATCATTATACTTTTATAAGAAACAAAACTAAACTTAATAGTGGTTATTTTAAAACTTTGTATTTTATATTTCCTTCCTTTATAATGCACAAGTGCAACTAAATAATAAGGAAGTTGTTACAGTTTTATTCACACATTCAGGCAAAAGATTAATACCTTGGCTTGGTAGAGCTGCAAGAGCTGGAGAGTTGGAGAGATAATTATAATTATTTTGCTTAGTTACATTATAAAAGAGATTGTAAATATATAAAAAATTTATTAATTTTTTAACTTTGTAATCTTTAATTTCTAAGAATGATAAACAAGGTGGAAAAAAGAAGGTATAACTAGATAGACTAGTCGGCCAAGGTAGCACCATAAAGGTGCAATTCAATTGGTTTCTTATACAAATCAATACACATCAGAGAATAACAAAACTTAAACATTTAAAAAACCCCCGAATATATATAAAAAGACGAGATATCTTCTAAACGGCTGGATCGATTTTCTTAAAGCATGGCTAAGAACCCTTTCGATCACAGATATACAGACACAAAGACACAGAGACACACACTACAAACTTATAACACGCTTTTTTTTAGTCGGGCTTAAAACCAAAACTATCGTTTAAAGTAGTCTTTGAGTATTGGCCATCAAACAAATGTGAATGCGTACAACTCAAAAAAAAAATACGCTCATATGCAAACACACGCTTTAATTTTAAGCCAAATACGTAGAAGTAAAAACATCCAACAACTATTTGTATACACATTTTTTAATTATCCAGCACAAGCTAAAATAATACGAATGAGTATAAAAATACTCTAAATATTAATCGTTTACACATGCGTATATACAGGGATATTTTGTTTACACACACACCAAGCATTTTTTCAAACAGGCACACACACACATTCTTCCATTCTATTTTATATACACAAATGTATATTTAAGGAGGCAAATGATGCATAAATATCCCGAGTATCATGAGTAGTTTTTATGTCCGATTAAGTATCCATAGCCTGAGTATCAGCATACTCACACTATAAGTATAAGAGACAGTCAATGCGCTTGAACGCATGTGCCTTTTTATTTTTAGTTGTAGCTTATTTCAGTTTTTTGCATAAACGAAGTAGAGATACTCCTGTTTGTGGGAAGCGGCTATACTCGTGGTTGCTTGAGAGAAAATATGTGAGTGTACAAATTATTTACGCTACAACTATGATTATACGCAGTTACTTAAATTAAGACTACTTACTTGTGAATATTTTTTTGAGTACTCATTGTCATTCTCTGACGCACATAGACGAATACATTTCTCTCTGTGACCAGCAGTGGTAAATATTATAATTAGATACAAGCTTCCTAATGCGAAATGATCTGAGAGAAAAACTTAGAGGAGGACGTAAAACTTCAGGACTGGTACGGTTTAGGCACCCTGTTACAACGGCGGACCCAAAGGAGCATTTTGATGAGGGGAACGAAGGAGAATTAAGTCCCTTAAGCGAGCGTTGACTTTCATTTGCTTTCCTCGGTATCACTGGTTTTTTGTTAGTTAGGAGAAATTTTGAGAAATACGAAAAGTAGTCACAGAGAATATATTCTTCTTAAAAATTAATATTTGAAAAACTCGAAATCTACAAATCGCTCATTTGCTCGAACAACGTAATAACTCATAATATTTAATTGTCGAATTGATAATGCAGAATTAATCATCAGATCGTTCTCCATATTGGGTAAAAATTTTATAAAATAATTTAATTTAATTTAAATTTCTTTTTCCGTAAAGTTGTGTGTAAATTAAACACATTTAACTAATTTTCTGGTAAAAAAGTTTTTTTTGAGTTATGACGTTATTTGAGTAAATGAGCGATATACATATATGTATGTATATTAACACTCGTATGATTACTAATTTGATTACTTTTTTTGAAAGGTGAAGTAACAATTAAATTGCGATTATATTCAGTTTCGCACGATAATTTATTGATTACAATTACGATTGAATGGAAAAGTAATCTGACTTATTTGAAATTTCAAAATATAATCAAAAAGAATCAAAAGTAATTAAAAAATAATTCAATTACTTTTAAGGATTACTTTGAAATTCTTTTTGATTATTTATTGATAATCAAAAGTAATCTTTGAAAGTAGTCGTATTATTTTTGACTCCTTTTGATTCTTTTTGATCATTTTTTGTAATTTCAAGTAATTCAGATTACTTTTCCATTATTAGTAATCGTAATCAATTGTTTATCAGAAATTCTTTTAAAGCGAATTATATAATCAGTACAATTCCTTTTAAAATATAATCTAACTGATTCCTAATCGCAATCGAAATTTAACAGCTCTGATTTAATAAACTATAAAAAACCACCACATTACCAATAATTTTCCCAAACCTTTTTCTTTTGAACAAAAAAAAAATGTAGAAGTCTAACCTTTGGGCTGATTTAAATTATCTTTGTAAAGTCTTATTAAAAGAATTTTTAACAAAGTCCTGTGTAATTTTACCTAATTGCTGTTTTTTTATTTTTCATTTCTTACTTTGTTTCGCAAACCTCTAAGACGGCAGCACAAAAATCAATAATTTTCCACAAAAAATTAAAACTAAAAGAAATGCTTTGGAAAACAAATGCATAAATTAAACGAAAGTAAAGAAAAGAATCCAATAAGAAAATCAAGAAAAATCAACAAACCACTTGCTAATGAACTTCTTGTCTTTACTTTCGAAACTCGTACATAATGAGAGAGAAAAAAATATTTAATAAAAAACAAACCAACGAAAATTTGAAGAAGAGGAATACAAAAAAAAAATAATTTTCCTTCAGACCATTCCATATATTTTATTCAACAAATTTGCCTTGAGGGTTGTTGTTGGATGGACCCTTATTAAGAGTAAATATCGTTTGTTTCTGCTTCCTTTCTTTTTTTATTTTTTGAGAAAAGGACTTTAAATAAATTCAATGAAACCTTTTTAAGGAAAATAAAAAATATAAAAAATTAGCGTTGTAATAATAATACAAAAATTAAATATTTTCAAGTAATAAATAGTTAAAGCAAGACCTGAAGAAAATTATATAATATTTATAAAATTTATATTAATCGCGCAGAGTATATAAGAAAGGGGTTTGTTTAACCAAAGCCAAGTAAATAACAAATGGAAGTAAATTTTATAGAATTACATACTCATTGCTTTTGTAACCTCATAATTTTCATTGTTTTAAGAACTTTCACTTGTCCAACTAAAGACACACCAGAGGTCAAGGCATATTAAACAGTTGCATGCATTAGAGAAATTACACATGTTTCCATGTTTAAAATATAAACTCTTTTCGATAGGAAGCAAAACTTGGAATCCACTTTGAACTGCGAAAGTTATATGATCACGGCTTGTTCTAAATGCATGCATAATTTATACTCGCTGAGCAGGCGTTTCATATCGAATGGCAATTTGACAATTTTTCAGTTAGGACTAAAAATAAATGCTGAAACGAAAAATCGCCAAAATAAAAAAGCGCTTAAATGAACACTGTCACTACAAAATAAAATGAATCAATGACATACGAAAAAAAATCAGCAAAAGTAAAAAGGTCGTCAAAAAAATAAAAAAGCGCTAAGAACGGAAAAAATGGCCAAAAAGAAACAAAAACGCTTAAATGAAAAATATCTCCAAAAACGAATAAAATAGCTCAAGTGCAAAAAAAATCAGCACAAGTAAAATAGTTTCCAAAAAAAATAAAAAAAATCCCCAAAAACCGAAAAAATCGGCAAAATTAAAAAAGCGCCGAAATGAAAAATACACATCACCAAAAACAATATAAAAAATCCGAAGAAATCGCTAAGAACGAAAAAAGCGCTTAAATGAAAAATATCACCTAAAATTAATAAATCACTTAAATGCAACAAAAACTCAGCATAAGTAAATAAGTCGCCAAAAGACTAAAAACCCAAAAAAAAACCGAAAAACTCGCCGAGAGGACAAAAGCTCTTAAATAAAAAATATCACCAAAAATAAAATGAATCACTAAGATACAAAAAAAAAATAGCTAAAGTAAAAAAAGTCACCAAAAAACTAACAAATATCGCCAAAAATTAAAAAAAAATCGCCAAAAGAAAGAAAGGGCCTAACTGCCACAAATTAAAAAATCGCTTAAATGTAAAAAAATCAGCAAAAGTAAAAAGGTCGCCAAAAAATCGCTAAAAACCGAAAAAATCGCCAAAACGAAAAAAGCGCTTAAATGAAAACTATTACTAAAAATAAAATAAAAGTAAAATGGTCGCCGAAAAAACTAAAAAAATCGCCGAAACCCGAAAAAATCGCCCAAACTTAAAACAGCTGAAACTAAAAATTTGTATTGTGGAAAACAAACAAAAAATTGCCAAAAACTGAAAAAGTCGCTGAAACAACAAAAAAACCAGCAAAAGTAAATAAGTCGCCAAAAGACTAAAAAAACAAAAAAACCGAAAAACTCGCGAAAAGGAAAAAGATCTTAAATAAAAAATATCACCAAAAATAAAATCAATCACTAAAATACAAAAAAATAGCAAAAGTAAAAAAGTCGCAAAAAAAAAATAAAAAATCGCCAAAATTAAAAAAGGGCTTAAAAGAATAATATCATAAATCATAAAATAAAACAAATCGCTTAAATGCAAAAAAAAATATCACCAAAAGTAAAAAGCGACAAAACTAAAAAACCGCTCAAACTAATTATTATTAATTATTGTGGAAAAACCAAAAAAAAATGCAAAAAACTGAAAAAAGTCGCCAAAACTAAAAAACAAACCCCAAAACTAAAAAAATCGTCAAAAAGAAACAAGCGCCAAAACTAAAGTTGTACGGAACCCTTCGTGTGCAAGTCAAAGTTTTTTTACAATTAGTTTGCGAAAAGCACAGACTTATATCTATTGCGATCGAGGTCACATATAATTCTCATTTGGTTAATGCTGAAATTAATATAAGCATTTCAGACTTCGATTAAGACCTTGCGATGCATGTACACAGAAAAAAGTATTCATCAATTAATATTTTCAATTAAGAATTTAATTGTATTAATTAAATTTTTAATTGTATTAATTAATTTGAGTGGAAAAACTTAATTGATATAATCAAATTGTTTAAAGCTGAAAATTTAATTAATTTTTTAATTGATACTACAAATATTTTAATTAATATTACAAAGTCATTGATATTACTTTTTTGTGTGTAGAAAATCTAGTTCTTTTAAATATATGTTTATGGCCGCATTTATTGCTTTCTTGTTTCAGTAATTGAGTAGTAGCTCAGAATTTGTTATTGGTAACCTAGATTGATCAAGCTAGGATCCGTTGTTTCATATAAATGCCCTTGCGGTATGATCCTAGGACAATAAGAGATTGTCTACAATCCATCATCAACGCAGCGCTTTCTTCATCGTTTACAGCATTTGCAAATCAGTAGAAGAACATTGTGCAAGGTCTGAAGGATGATTTACATTTATGCAACCGATTTAAAGGGTTTTTGTATCATATCAACCACTCAGCTTGTATTACAAAAAGTCAGATACCCACATGAATGATTGGTCACCTTTTATTAATTTGAACTAGACTTATGTTCAATTTTAGAATCATATCCTTTCATTTGTATTAAAATTTTCAAGTTTTCTTCCGAAACAAATTGTAAATTTTATTTCCAAATATGACTGATTCTGTTTAATCTCTTTTACTTAGAATTTTTTACTTCTCTAAAATTCCTTCCATTTCACAAACAAAATATTTGCATAATTTATAAGAAGTTTCACAAGAAAAAAATTTATAATAATAATAACGCACAGAAGTAAAGATACGTATAAAAAGTAGTGTATAGCAGACTCCCTGATGGTTTAAGTACTGCCATCATTTTACCCCCCACCCCTCTTGAAAACATAGCGGTGGAAAAAAATATAATGAAAATAAATAAATACAAATTCAGTCCAGTACACATTCTTGACGTTACTTATGCCTGTCACACCAATAAGGTGGTCATACATCTTTTCTTTTTAGTGCAAACAAACACTTACAGTTTCTCTAACTCATCCTTAAAGCAACTTATTGAAACGTATGTACATAATTTGGTTTGTGTGCTAAGAGAATGTAAGAACAAAGTTGTGTGTTTGGAAAAGCGCGGTGTTCACATGCAGTTTTCTCTACAACATGTACCCCCCCCCCCCCCCCAACAAACCTTCACAATCTTGGCCTTTTTTTTGTAAGCCCGCCATTGATGTTCAACGTCCGTTTATGTTTACAGTTCGTGTACAAGTTTATAGTGAACATGCCACCCATTTAATAATCATCCCTAAACAAATCCCCAATCCACATGCAAATGAATGTAGATTTTTTTACAGGATTCTTTTTCTTGATATTATTTTTTGTAATGTTGTTGTTGTAAATAAATATATCTTAAATAACAATATTTTATACTTAAGTCCTGATGTACGTATTCTCGTTTTGGATTACTTAATACGTACACGTTTATGTATGTTGAGGGTGTGCAGTATTGTGTGTGAGTACGTGTACTATTCTGGCCGCTTAGGGATTCATTTGTTGAGATGAAAAGTATCCAATTGAAAATTCATTATTCGTAAGCTTCGGCGAGGTTGGAAAGGTTTGTCATTCTCTTGCTAATATATAAACCATATGTCTAGTTGGCAAGCATTATGAATAGAGAAGCAGATTTGATTATGTATGTGGGTCTGTTAAGAGTTTTTCTTTTCCCGGACTTTTTTTATTTCCCGGGAAAGTAGGAAAGATTTTTTAAATTCCCGGGAAAATCCGTTTAGTGCATGGCAATTCAAATTATTCACCCGTATTGCGTATGTCACGTCGAATATTCGTCTACGAGAATTTTGTCCTAGATTAAACAAACTTGGTACACATTTCCTTTAATCTAGTATGAAATTCCCGTAGTCGAATATTTGACGTGACATACGCAATACGGGTGATTATTTAGTTTAATTTATTTTAAAAAAAATAATTATTAATGAGATCTATTACACAGAGAAAAAACTGAATAATATAATCAAGAAGATTTTCTCTATGAAACGTTTTTAGGCAAAGGGGTATCCCAAGCGAAAGAAGCGAAGATTTTTTCATAGAGATTCTTTATTGTTTTTTAAGTGGTAAATCTTATTAATTTTATCAAAAAGAAACCCACATAAAATCAAGAAGAAATCTTATTATTCACAACTTTTTTTACTCAATTTCCGTTATTTTTGGCACAAAAAAAAAACAATCAATAGAGAAAATCTTCTTGGTTCTATTAGGTTTTCTTTTAAATTGTAAACTATAGGGATTTCTTATTGATTTCATTAGGTTGCCTTGTTGATTTTTTCAAAAAGGTATTCCTTATTGTTTTCATTAGATGTGTAAAGCATCTTATTAATTTTTTTAATAAGGAAATCTTCTTGTTTTTATTAGGTTTCTTGTTATTTCATATCTATAAATAGACATACAGACAATTTTGTTTTTCATGATATTTTTCGTTCTTGTATAAGCATGTTTTTGTATAATAATTTCAGTGCGGATTCAGGCTGCTTGTTTGTATATTGGTTAGAGTTCTTGTCTATCAGTCAGAAGGTTGCTGGTTCAATGCTTGTCTCCTCCCAAGTAATAAATATGTATGTATGGTGAGTTAGTTAATTAAGAATATAATATAATATGTATGTGAGTATGTATGTATAAATAAATAATATCTAAATATACTACATACATACATATATCGTACAGAATTTAAATGAAAATACATACATAAGTACCAAGAATAAAGATATAAAATTTTTTTATTAAGTTGCCTAATAAAATCAAGAAGACAACCTTTTTGAAAAAATCAATAAGATAACCTTATAAAAACTATAAGATTTCTTCTTGATTTTTTCAAAAAGGTTTTCTCTATGAAATTAATACGATTTCCTTATTGAAAAAAAACATAGTAATATATTATTAATTTTGTTCTATTTTATGAGGTATTTATTAGGCACTGTTTTTTCTGTGTAAGTGATGAAAAAATAAATACATAATTTCAGTTTTTTATATAATAATAGAAATGCACACATACGATTCGTTAGATGAAATAAAAAAAATTTATAGGATAGAAAAAAAATAAAGAAAAATATTTAATCAAGTGAAAATGAAAAGCCAAGTGCTTTGATGTATCGCCAAAAAAAAATTATATTAAATAAAAAAATATTACCTTTGAAAATAGAACAGCCTTTTTATTTTTTATAAATAAGGTTGTTAGTATACCTTATTTATAAAAATTAAAAAGGCTTTGTAAAGGCTTTTTAAGAAAAATTTTGTACGAAAATTTATTTTAAGAAATCTTTATAAAGACTTTTTAAGTTTTATAAATAAGGCAGTAAATAAGTAGAGTCATTTGATAGCCTAATTTTATTAAAAAAATATGTCTTGTCAACGAAAAACACATTAACTTCATATAGATATTGGTAGATATTCTAGAGGAACTCCCGCAGAAATATCCCGAAAAAATTGCAAAATCCCGGGAATTTTTTCCCGAGAAATATCGCATGAAGAACACAATAATGTCTACATATATCACATCTGTAAATTAGAGTTTGCACAGCCATTACAATCGTAATCGGAATCGCGATTAATCGCACCCTTTAATCGTAATCGTAATCGCACCCATTAATCGCTCGATTACGATCCCTTTTTTAAGCAAAGAATTTATGCCAAATTTGCATACAAATCAAATTCAACTCATAAAAAATTAAAATTAATATTTTTAATACAAAATATATGTATGTATGTATACTCCTATGTTTATATTTCACAGTCGCTTTAACAAATCATCACTAGACTTCAACCATACTTCAAACCTCTTATCTTATGCACATACTTTCAAAAATCATTTGAGAATTGACATAAGCTTTTTGCAAAATCCAATAGAATAAGCGAGTAGGCTCAGAAACTTATACAAAACACAAGAGACGATTTATATTCGATAAGCATCTATTTTTTGTTTTCCTACACCAACACTGAAAGAATTTTCGGCAGAAATTCAATGAATTTCGACATTAATCTAATGAAAAATTCATTAAAATTCAACCAACGTCACGCTTCGTTGGATTAATGAAACCACTTTCGTTAAAATTATTTTATTGAAAACTTCATCAAATTTATATTTAACAGTGCAATTAATGCAGTGCTATAACTTCATCGAAACAATAAAATAATTTCATGAAAAGAATGAAATAACTTAAGTATAAAGGGGTTTCTTAATAATTAGAAAATATTGTTGTCATAAATCCAACGAAACTAGAATATCAAGGAAGCAATTCCAATGAAATTGTTTCACAATATTCATGAAATTTTCATTGGATTTGTGAAATTATCATTAAATTTGTGAAAAATGTTTAATGAAATTGTTTCATTGGATTTATGAAGCAAAATTCTTTCGGTGTATAAACACATAAAAAAGTAATATGAATGATTTTGTAATATTAATTAAAATATTTGTAGTATCAATTAAAAAATTAATTAAATTTTCACCTAAAAACAATTTGATAATATCAATTAAGTTTTTCCACTCAAATTAATTAATACAATTAAAAATTTAATTAATACAATTAAATTTTTAATTGAAAATATTAATTGGTGAATACTTTTTTCTGTGAATATTTTTAATAAATTTACATTAGAATACAAATTTTGACAATAACTCGTATACAATTATATAGTAGTTTTGGGCAGGGCACGAAAGAATTGGGGAAAAATTAAATAGACTAATATCATTTATAAAATTTTAATTTCTTATATTCTCCTTGTCCTCTATATATAATTTCACACCCCCTCCCTCTCTCTACACTTTTCCAAATGTATTTAATTTAATTCTATTTTCTTTATCTTTATTTTAGAAAATTTTTCTTATTGTCAATTGACACTGGCTTGTGATGTTTTCCATAAAATGAAGCAGCATCAAATCTATTCATCTTTCACTTCTATTTTTGTTTAAATTTTCTTTCATACTTATTAAACTCGTGCTCTTAAGACTTATTCCTTTTTTTTTTGTTTGGCTTTCAAAAGTAAAAAAAATCCTTACAGTCAGTCACACTTCCTGAGCACAAAATAAGTAAACAGGCAGGCAGACAGGCAGCCAGGCAGGACACAACAAAGTTTGAGAGCATGAGTTGGTCCTTTTATTTCAAACGTTAATTTTTATTGCATGTAAATAACGCATCAAAATGTTAAGATTTTTTTCACTTTTTTATTTCTTTTTTTTTACAATACATTTCAGTTGGAATATAAAAGGAAAATACAACATAAAATTTCTACTGTGTGTGGCAGGGGGTCGGGGACAGTTTAATAGAATGTGAACACTTTTTTATGTAATTTCCATAAATGAATAAAAACAGATGAAACTTAGTCAGTCTGAGTGGAGGTTTAAGAGAATACAAAAAAAAATTATTAGAAAATAAAAAAGAAGTATATTGCTACAAGCTGCTATTGGCTGAAGACCTCTCTTTCAGATATATTTTCTCTGCTAAAAAATTTTATTAGATCAATATTGTTTAAGTTGAAAAGCACGTTTAAATGCTTGACATGTTGTGTTATACAAATTAAAATTTAAATAAAAATATATATAAAAAAAAACCTTTAAGTGCAGGGAGTATTATAAAATGGAGTTACATTAAAAAAAATATATTGATTTAAGGGAAAAAACCAATACGGAACAAAACTAAGGGCCTATGCCACCATGTTAGAAGAAAACATAAGAACAACAACTTGTATTAAAAACAACAACATTAAATTGATGTTTGGACACAATGGGACAGTCAATAATACATAAAATATTTGAGGAGTATTTAAACATATTTTATATAATGTTTTTAATCTAATATTTGAAGAATGTTCATCAGAATCTTTAAACATATTTTATCTATAGAAAAAAATAGATGAAGGATGCAGGTATCTGCAGAATGTATTTTATGCAAATATACAAATACTTAAGTGTGGTGAGTCTCTGCACAAAGTGGTAAATCTTAAGATATTATTTTTAATTAAACAAACTCAAGAAATTGTTGTGTTTCAAATTAAAGAAATACCAGTATTGAAAAGGGGTGAGTTTTTTCTATAAGGTTATATACCATTTGAAAAAATTGTTTTTTTTTTGAGTTATCAAGTAAATAAAAGTAAATTTCAAATCAATGTTTGTTTGAGCAAAAAAAAATATTAATATTTGAAAAGAGAAACAGTAAAAATTAAAAACATGTATCTATAAACAGCTTGGCAAAAATATTGTTGCACATAAGCTAATAAAAAACAACTTATAAGTCCGCAAATGGTTTTTTATATCTAAATATACAAAAATCGAAGTGTGGTGAATTTCTTTGACAAGTGGTGAATTTTGAAAATAACGATTTTTTTACCAAAACTTAAAGAAAATTCAATAACTTGCTTTTTTGGTGGTAAAATTAATATTTGGTGGAAAAAGTTATCGTTTAATGTTAATAAAATAAAAACAATATTTAACTTACCTTGTCAACTTTAATGTGCATACATATATACCCAAGGTGGCCATAACGCGGCTCTCTAGCCCCACGCAAAATCATGAAGTCTTGAAGTCGATTGGAGTAGATCTTTTGCAAAATATTTAATTATCCTGTAAGAAAAAATTTTTAAAGAATAAATAAAAATAAAAATTAAATGAAATTTTTATTTTTGGTCGGTTTTTGTCACCAAACTCTTTTGTAAAAAATTGTACAATAAACTAAATCACTTCAAAATTAGGTTAAGATTTAAACTTGAGAAAAAATCGATGCGTACTAATTTTCAATAAAAAAATTCACTTTAAATTTAAAATTAAAACTGAAAACTTCAAAGTTAGATTAATTATTACATATACATACATATGTATTATTTTTCAAAGAAATAAATAAATGCTTCTTTAAAATATTAATTCCTAAACGTGATTCCCAAAGTTAGTATAGCTGGTGAGCCCTGAAAGTGAATAACAAATTTCCTAATTTAATTGTTAAAAAAATAGATTTCTAAAAATGAGACTTGGAAAGTTTAAAAGTGCTGTACCCAAAAACAGTAAAATATGACTTAAGCACTTTTTCCTTATTACCACAGATATGTATGTATGTATGTATGTGTGTTCATTATCATTATTTTTTAAATCATCATTTTGTAAATGAAAGAAATAAAAATGAATCATGAACCTACAAGTCATATTTTATACAGATACACTTAAATTTAAGTGTGGTGAGATTCTTTAAAAAAGTCGTGAGTTTTAAAAAATTGGTTATTATGCAAATTTTAGACACAAACAAACATATAATCAAGTAGATTTTAAAGATAGACTGCTAAAGCTATCTTTACACGGTAATACAAAGTATTACGACTTTGTAGAATGAAAATATTCTGAAATTCTCTCCGTATTTAAAGAAATGAGAACAAGAGTCTGTTGTAGGTATTTTTCATGTTTACACTGACACTACAAGTAAAATGCAAGCAAATATATTGAACTGTTAAGTTAATAAAAAAATTAAAAATTGCTATAAAAAATGTATACTAATAAAACTGAATATTGGAGAAAACATTTTATTATTTCAATGTAATTTTACTACAAAATATAATTTTTTTTTCATAAAGGTTTGTTTATTGTTTGTTTGGTTTTGCTTGTACCATCAGCTACTTTATGGTTGCAGTTGTACAATATTTACAAAAACAACATGAGTTAAATGAAAATTTCCTGAGTTAAATAGAAAACATTAGTGCTGTCAATGTTTACTTTGAAATACACCTCTGGTGTGATGAAAATACTTAAGTTTCTAAAATGGTTTAGAAAACAAAACATTTACCGACCGCTTGTCAAATTTTCTATCCGTATTTTCTCCTACTCGATACATTTTGCGTTCACATGATAAGATTTTGTATAATCTACAGCATTTTTTGACAGAACGTAATACATTGTATTACCATGTAAAGACAGCTTTAATAGCAGAAACTCTCACAAGTAAGAGACTCACCGCACTTTGTACCAGTTTTCATACATTTTTCATTTAAAATGGAGTCTTGATAAATTTGTACACATTATTGTTTTAAAATGTCTGCATGGCAATGGTTTGAAATAATGTTTAAAGGTGTTTAAGTCACTAAGCTTTTTCGAGAAGATAAACATGACCAAACCCATCTCGAAGATAAGAGTTTTTAAAGCAAAAATATTTTTTTTATATTTAGCCTATAAATTTATAAAAAAAAAGTTGAAGGAATATTGTTAATTTTAGTTTAAGGTTCTCTTTTTGCAAAAATCAGGTGTGGTGAATTTTATACATTAGCGGTGAGTTTATGAATATATTACAACACACATATTTTCTTACACCAAAAGCAATAATTTTTAAAAAATGTATTAAAAACTTTAATATCTGAGGTCTAGGAGTTGATGCGTTACTGCATTTCTCAATTTAAGGTTCACTTAGTGTGTGGTGAATTTTATACAGCGTGGTGAGTTTTTGAAATTATTATTGGATATTTAATTTTCAGGTTCACTTTTTGTTAAAATTTAGTATGTTTAATTTTATACAGCAGTGGTGAGTTTATTAAATTATTTCTATTCACATATTTGTTTGCACTAATCGCAATAATTTTCAAAATTTATGTGTATGTACATATGAGCAGGTTTTTTTAAATTGATACGTTACTGTATATTTAAATTTTAGGATCACTTATTGCCAAAATCAAGTGTGGTGAATTTTATATAGCAGTGGTGAGTTTTCAAAATTAAAGTAAATTCCACATATATTTTTACAGTAAACTCAATAATTAAAAAAAAAACAGTTTCGACTTTTAAAAAATTTTTAATCCTACCCAGTCAGCATGTGGAAGATTGTTTCACCAAACTGAGGCTTTTTCGACTGCCTTAGATGATCAAAAACTGATTAATCAGTTCTACGCCTCAAATATGACTTGGAAATGATTCCCAGAAACATTTAGAAAGTGATTTGTTTAGAAAACAAAAACAAACAGCAAGCTCGTGCAGTAAAATCAAGAAAATATAAATATATAAAAATTTAAAGCAAAAGAAACTGTCTCGAACTTGATCAGAAATGCGACTCATAAAAGACTCTTTGAGAAGACTCGCGGCTAGGGTACCCGAATGAACAGTCATTTTCGACTCGAAAACGAGCGCATAAATGTTTTTTTTAATCATGCGGAGGAGTCGAAAAAGACTCAAATATGCTCATTAATTTCATAAAATGCTAACTGGGTAATTGAAAATAACATACATATGTAGATTTATATGTACATATGTATATAAGGTCGTATGAAAATTCAAGAGCTTCATATTTTCCTTTTTTTTAACATTTCATGGCCTTAGTATGTGAAGAAAATTATTTAAAAATCTTAGTTGTTAATAAATCTATGATAAATTTCATTTATTACTTAACAATTTTTCAATTACAATATCTTTCAACGCATGCAGGCGAAATTTTGCTATAAAGGAAAATATATATCTCTTAACATCACTTAAGGTAACTACAACAAATTAATTTACTATAAATTGTCGATTTTTGAAAGTAATATGGCGCCTAGCGGTCAAAAGTTTACAACAACCAAAGAGACTTTAACTAAGAATCAAAAAACAACAAGAACAACAACAGCAACATACACAAGAAGTTCAATATGATATCCAACGTACAAGGAAAAGGGTAATTCACGTGCAAACTGATCACGAACAAATCAATAATATCTCCTGTAAAGCACCTTCAGTCCACCAACCAACTGCCACAGCAGAGATGAAAATGATATGCAAGGCAAAAGAAATCTCAGCACTTAAAATATGCAGAATTAACTGCCACTAAATAAGAATAAAATAAATCGCAGGCGATAGAAAAATAACCATTGAATTCTATTAAAAATTTGCCAGGAAAAACACACGATGCAATTGCCATCAAAAAAACTTTGATCTTTACCGCTCAAGCTCGTATGTAAAAAGCCGCTGCAACAAGTTGCCTTTAAATGCTTTGAAAAAAAACATACATACATACAATGAAAGAAATTCAGCAGGGCATATTGTTGAAATATTTCAATTAACTTTTTATTTCTTTAATACCTCTCACCGCCGGGCCCGCACTCAATTTAAGCAGAGAAAAAAACTTCATATGAACAATTTTTGTGTTTTTTCTTTTCTTTTTAAAGTATGGTAGGATTTTTCATTTGTTGTTTAAATGCTCAAGAACAAACAAATTTAAACAGGTAGATCTTATTTTTTTTATTTTTTTGCTATAGCCTGGCCCCATTAAGTTTAACGTCCAATAACCGCAGGTTTCCTTCATTTACTATTTCCAAATAATAAGAAAAAGCCAACACAGAACTACATTGAAGTAAAAAAGTCCAGCAAAAACATACATAAACAATGTTTTGACAAATCGCTGAAAATTGAGTGCGCAAAAATATTATTTTCAATTTTCAACTCTTATGGATGTTAAAGGAAAAAACTAAAAAAAAAAATAACTACAAATAACAACTTTGGTACATGTTATATGGCTTTCGAGACATTTACTTGTAACATGTAGGCTGCTGAAGTTTTTGTTGGTCATGTTGTAAAAAACTAGTGTCTCTAGTACTTTTAACAGCCACGATACCACATCAGGTAACAACAAACATGTAACTACGTGTATATCGATCTATAGCCGCAGGATGTTAATGATTGTAAATTAATAATTTAATATGACTACATGAGCCAAAGTGTGTTTTGTGAAAATTACTTTATGTAAATCATATAAAGATAAATTTTCAAATCAACGCATTAAAACATAAATGATCTGCTTTAAAATAACAAGCAAAGCCATTAAGAGGTGTGAGAAAATCATGATATTATTTTAAAAGTAACAACAATAGGGTTTGTTTCCATATATTATGGAGAAAAATGAAAAAATAGTGAAATTTTATGTAATAACACTTTCGTGAACCTCAAATTCACCTTAAACCGAAATTCACCACTCTTTTGAAAAACTCACCACACCTCGGAAATCGCTTAAAATGCAGTCAAAAATACAATCAAGCATCTCAGAAAGCATTTTATATATTTTGGTGGAGTTTTTGAGCAAAAATTTATATTGAGTTTCTTTACGTAATTGAAAATTTTTCAAAAAATTGTGGTATTTAATTTTTAACCTTTAATTTAGGTATGTATAACAAAATTAGTGAAATGAAAATTGGTTATTCACCACACACTTATTCGCCACATTTACCTGCATTTTTGCAGCAATAGCGCAACCAAATATTAAAAATAAAAATCTTATCCTTGCTTTGAGTGTGGTGAGTTTTCTTTCAATGGCAAGAATAACCGAAAATAAAGTAAGACTATGAATATTAGGCTAAGTTTACATCTGCCATTTCTTGCCCAAAAAAGCGTAACCAACTAATTACTAATGAAAAACTGTTTGATTCAGACATGTATTTTTTGATTTAAACATTTTGCAATAATGTTGGATTCTATAAAATTTTCTATTAATTATATATGAAACTGTTTAACTTAATAAATACATGTCTGAGAATCAAACAGTTTTTAAATAGTAATTAGTTGCTTACGCTTTATTTACGATTGTGTGGCATATGGCACACAGATGTAAACCCGGCCTTAGACCTTCATTCAAAAAATAAAAGACCTTTCAAAAACCTCAAATTAGCTTTAAAACAAAATTCACTACTATTACCTAAAACTCACCACACTTAGAAAATTGTTTCAGATTTTTTTGTGTTTTAACTAATAATTTACTGGTATTCTTCTTAAAAAACGAATAAGTATTACCAATTAATTAAAACTTAAGCTCCTGCAGGCTTTTTTGCGTATGGTGAATTTGGTTCAAGTTAAGGAGCAGAATCTTTCAGGAGATCTTTTTGTTGTGGGGAAATTGACATACACAAAATAATAAATATTGTGCAAGACATTAGTAGTAAAAAGAAATAACAAAGTTAAGACTTTCTAGGACATAATTTTTTTTTCAATAAAAAATTCACCATACTAAAAAAAATTATTTTATATACAAAATATTTTAAGCTTTTCAAATGTGTTTTCATTTGCTACATTCGAAAATATACAAATAACCGCTAAAACATACTATTTAGCTTCGAAAAGTTCAATTAGCTTGAAATTTAGATATTCACCACACCCTTAAAATTGTTACTACATCCTCTAAATTGTTTGAAGTTCTTCCTAAAAAAAGCCGCAAGAACATATTAATAATGGTAACTTTAGCAACGGTAATTTGGCGTGTGGTGAATATGTTAAAATAAAAAGAATGCTAACAAATAAACTTTGAAGGATATAAAGAACTATTATGCTAGAGTTCTATAATACACATCGAATTTTTGCATCAATAACTCAACTTAACGCAACAACAATGTTTTGCAGAAAACAAGTTTAAAGTTTGAAATTTCCCAACAGCTTGATGGTGAAGTAACATATAATTATTCTCTCAGGAGGTGAATATATGAAATAATGATATGACGCTTACTCCAAGCATATTGACTAACAATCAAAATTTTTTTAGATATATGTACACATATTTAATGCGATGAGTATGATTTTTTGAGATATATAAATTTAAAAATTCAAATTAAAATATTTCGTCCATTTACGAGTTTAAGATTTTCAAATACACACAGCTTAATGGAAAAAAAATTTTAGTTTTCTCGCAAAGATATGAAATTTTTACACGTCATTCTTAGACGATATGAAAATTAAGTCTGCATCATTAACTAAAAAAAGTTACGTTGTTTTGGTAAACGAGCGAAACCAAACAAAAATCAAGGTGTGGTGAGTTTATTTTAAGTGTGGTGAGTTTTAATTTTTTTAATCTTTTTTGCTAATTTTTGACATTATTAACGTTAATTATATTTATCTTAATAACAAAAGTATTAACAAAAGAAAGGAAACACATATTTATAAACACACACTACATCAATTAATACATTTTTATTTATTCCCCATTTATCTTGTATTGCCATCTACCCTTAATTGCCTGCTTTTCTTGTTTTAAGCCCTTCTAACAAATGCATTTTATGCTTTGTGCATTGTTGAGAAAAATGCATTTATGCCTTTTGAATGCGCATTTACAATTAATCTTTGCAAATATGCAAACCCCTTTTCTATGAACAAAAATAAAATGACAGAAACGAGTACGATTGAAATGACATAATGAAGCATTTAAAAGCTAAAAAGAAAACACCTATTGCAAATGGCTTGCATGCCGCAGCAATTGCATTTTGCAAATTAAATGCAATTGAGTGCAACAACAGTCGGTAAAAAAAAGAACAACATCAAACTGCACTTGTTGGTTTCGCATTCTTGTTTTGTGTGTGTGTTTTTTTATTATTTATAACCAACAACAACAAATTCAAGTGCTAAAGCATATTGTTTGGAAATATGTATGTGCGTCAAAGTTTAGATTGGTGATAAGAACACTCAATATTTTGTTTGCGCAACAAAGCAAAAATTGCGTAAGGATGCATGTCACAGCTCACACTTTTTACAAAGGAGTAACCAAACTGACAGACAGACAAAAATAAGTTCATTTATATAGACAAGGTACAAGCCCGCTTTTCGCATGTTTTTTTTTTTTTTTGCAAATTGTTTATAACAAGACCCAAAGCAAAAAAAACAAGAAGGGTGGTGGTTTTTTTCGCGCGCTGAGAAGATTTGACAGCCAGTGAAAGTGTCAGGGATTTTTGCAAGAATATGTAATTTTCTTTGGTGGTAGTGTACAAGTATGTATGTATGCATGTATGCATGCGAGAGTTAAAGAGCCTGGGAATTTTTCGCTAAATTCCGTTACACGTTAGTAAATCCTTAAAAGATTTGCATATTATTAATGAATGTTTGCATATGTCTGCATAAATCTTCAGATAGATAATAGCGTATTAACATGGGATATGGTTTAGGCAAACTATACTCATTCATACAATGTGTCAATATTTGACATGTTGCTAAAAAAAGGATTTATTACAAAATTAAAAAAATGGAACTTCCGAGCAGCAGAGGGCAAAAATTTATTTAAAATTATAATAAATTTTCTTGGGAAACTGGAAATGTTAAAACAAATTTATTTAAAAGCATCTCTTGACTATTTTCGTTAGGAAAAAATACAATGAGAAAAACTTGTACAGTGGACCATAATTAAGAGGAGTGATACAACTTGTTTGCTAAACTAAACATGAATAAATAAATATTTATACAAAAAAAAAACAAAAAACCCGACTGCGACCAATTTTGAACCGTTAAATATCCAAAATGGTTATTCGAAATGAAAAATCATAAGAGAACCCTAAATAAAGGTTAAGGTTAGGATTTTAAAATACCTGTCGAATGATACTCATTTTCATATAGTTCGCCGATATTTGATATTTTTTTCGTATTTACAAAATGGCGTCTATTAGCCGCCGGGATTAAGACAAATCAATTGACGTAAGAATCATCATTCTTTGCGTTGCACAGCCAGGTAAAGAGAAGGGAAAAGTATATAGTTATACTTTAAAGTGGACTCATCGAAAGAAAATTATAACTTGCGTATAAGAGGGTGGATCAATAAGTTCGTGACACACATTTTTTTTGCAAAATAAAAATTTATTTCGTTTTTTTCCCTTTTTAATTCAATACGTTTAGTCCACTTACTTCCAGTTTTTGCAGTCCTTCCAAAAAATAGGATTTTTCGTGGTCCTTAAAATAAGCATTTGTTTGGTAAATAATCTCTTTCCGTCGAGCCATTTCTTTAGGTTTGGAAATAGGAAGCATTCACTAGGGACTAAGTCTGGAGAATAGGGCGGATGAGGCCCAATTCATAAATTTTTACCATGAAAACTGCACATGGGTTTTGTGGTCGATTGTAAGCAAACGCGGCACCCATCTTGCGGAAAGCTTTATCAACCCAAGTAATCATTCAAAATAGAAACCACTGAGCCATGTGGGATGCCTATAGCATAAACAATCTCACACACGTTTACTCTTCGATCGGCCAACACCATATCGTGGATTTTTTCGATATTTTCGGGTGAACTGACGCAAATTGGCCGTCCAGAACGAGCTTTTTCTTGATTTGATTGATGATTTTTCCCCCAAAACATTATGTATAATGAGCAATCGAAATTCACTTTTTCTTTAGAAAAATACACGAGGTTGTATATTTTGAACAGCTGTTAAGCGCAAAGTAAATGACACTTGCTCAAAATTGGACAGTAATGTATTAACAGGTAATACTTGGTGGGAACAGTGTTGCATTTCATTTCAACTACGAGAGACAGACGTAATGATCCGCTCACGTATGATAAAAAACATGTTCTATGAGACAATTGAATTAAACTTTTCTTGAATTAAATTTTTTTTAAATTTAATAAAAAAATCATTAATAAAACAACAACAACACAGAGTTTTTTTTACTTATGAATAAAATTAAATTTAAAAAAATTTTTAGGAAAAAAATTATTTACGAAAATTTTTGACAAAACTCACCACGCCTAAAAGTTTGCATTCTCAAAACTATTTCATATCGATTTCGTATTAATAAAAAAAATTGTATAACAAAAAAAAAGAAATATTAAAATCAGATGACCATTCAGACCACCCGAGAAAGTTTCTCAACTCTAATAAATAGGTCGAAAACTTAAATTTTTTCTATAACACTTATGAGTGGAAAAAAATAACTTAGTTAAGCAACTTTTGTTTTAGTAAAACAAGAGATTTTGGGAAAAAAATTACAACAAAAAATTAATTTCGAAATTTTTAAACTAAATTCACAACACCTGAAAAACAACTGTACCTGGATTTTGTAACTTTTTGCGAACCGAAAATCGTAATATTTATCGACATATTCATTCGCTTGCGGTAACGATAATGTGATTCCGTAATTTCTTTTTACGATAGTCTCCAGCTTTATTTTACTCAGCATTTAATTCAGTATTATATGTTATATCTGTAGAGAAAATGTGAAAATAAGCGAAAAACACAAAGAATAATTAAGAAAAAGTCAATGAATTTGATTTTGTGACTTAATCTTTTTTTCTCCAATCGATAGCGAATATCGTAAAAATATGTTACTGAATAGCAAAGTCGATAAAATTTCGTTAAATTTATTATAACGATGCGATTATCGTAATAAAACTTACTGAATAGAGGTACTGAAGTACATATGCAAACTTTCTTAGAAACAATTTTTCAAAACAGATTTTTGAAGTTCAAAATACAAAACAAAATAGTTTTCCAACAAACACATTTAATTGAAATAAAAACCAAAATCAATTAAATATTTAATTATTTGAGTTGAACTTTTTATTTTTAATTAATTATATTTTTAAGCAAAACTTAAATTAAATCCAAATTTTTAATTAATAAAAATTTCGAGCAAAACTTTAATTGACTTAATTGAATTTTTAACTTATTGTTTGTATTTTTTTTTCAATTGAAGGTGTTTATTAAAGAACATTTTTTTTAGTGTTTTGAACTTCAAAAATTCGTTAGAAAATCTTATTGTAAGAATTTCGAATTATGAATTGCTATTCTAAAGGTTTTTCTTAAAAACAATTTTTTGGTTCAGTTATTTTTTTAACTATAAGTGCCATGAGAAATTTTTAAACGTTTGTTTGATCTCTTTGGGCCTGAGTTTATTAAAAAGTTTCAGTGGTGACGTGCAGGGTTAACTGATGTACACTTTTTTTTGTTCAAAATTATTTTAATTTTTCTAGCCAAATGGATTTAAAATAGTTTAACATCACTTGCTCTGAAATCAATTGCAGAAATCAAATGGATATAGTTTTGTATACATTCAGATTGTCAGGTGTGGTGAGTTTTGTCTGAAAATTTCGAAACAAGTTTCTTTTGCAATTTACTTTAAAATTTCTTGTCCAGCATATTTCCTTTTCGTTAAAAATTTAATGAATTCATAAGTAAAACAATATTTATTGCACTTATGACCCTTTTGGGTCTGAGCTTAGTGGTAAGTTTCAAGAATGTTCTTTTTTTTGTATAATTTTTATTTTTATTGACAAAAATATGTAAGAATTAACAGGAGTTTAACACAACGTTAGAGATCGTTTAGAGCTCATTTAAAGACATAAGACTGATATAGCTTTGGCTATGCAGATTTTCAGGTGTGGTGAGTTTTTTTATAAATAGATATTAGAATTTAAAAAGTGTAATTAGTTCTGAAATCATTTGCAGAAATCTAGCTGATATACAGTAGTTTTCGATATGCAGGTTTTCAGGTGTGGTGAGTTTTGTCTAAATATTTCGAAATAGATTTTTTATGTAGTCTACTTTAAAATGTCTTGTTCATACAATTTTCTAGATTTATTTAGTTTTATAGAGTCATAAGTGAGAGAAAATGTAATGAAGTTTCCATCTTTTTGAGTCTGAACGCTTAGCGGAAAGTTTCAGGGAGGCCTGCAGGTTCTTCAGTCAAGTGATTTTCACATATTTTTTGTCGTGTATAAAGTCATTGATAAAAAAAAATATATCAGAAATTAACATAACTAACGCTGAAATTAATTGAAAGAGCTCGCTCGAACTGAAATAGTTTTAGATATAAATATTTTCAGCTGTGGTGAGTTTTTTTAATTGGCTAAATTACAAAACTTGTTTCAGTGCAATAAAAAAATTGTTAAATTTTATTACATACAAAGATTTTTACAATTTCTCATATAACCTTTTTTAATATTTTCCTTACTTAATTTATTAAATTAAAAACACACCCCTTCCATAAACACTGAAGAATAATAGCAATTTAATCCTTGCAAAGGTGTGATTTTTAAAATGTCATTATTATTTAACTGACCATTTAAAAATCAGTTCATCATTTGCTTTCCCCTTGTTAACAACTAGATAATTGCCATTGTTTTGCAGGCAGTGGTCAGTTTGTGCAGACCCTTCTCATTTGGTTTTCGCATGTTAACAAAAAAAAACTCCCTCCCGACTGGACATTCAGAATAAAAATTATTTTTTACTTCCTACATGACCATGTATTATGGTCATTAAATACTCTTAATTGATAGTTTGGATTTCATTGTTTGCTTGCACAACAAAGGAAACATGGGTGACTACAAGGCAAATAATTATTTAAATTTTGTGTCTGTACAAGGAGGGTGACAGCCTGCCACCACCGTGTTCAAGTGGTCAACAAGAATTTGTTCTATTTAGGGGAAGAGTTTTTTTTCAACATGCAAAACGTTAATTTTAACTGACCAGAGCAAAAAGTGTTGTTTATTTAACTTCTCGACTTTAGTGCTTTAATAAAACGTAAAGTGTTTGTTTTAGGGATATTTGCATAAATTAGCATAAATAATATTTGTGAGATAAACAATGTAAGATTAATTGTGTTAAACAAAAAAAAGCTTAATATAAAAATAAGACCAGTGGGAAGGTTTTAATGGCCTCTAGAAAATCTAACAAAAATTGTGGTGTGTAATAAAAAAAAATTAAGAAATTATTCAAGGACTATCAAAGGGTAATTGTACAAATTATTTTAGTTTAAATAGTTTGTGCAAAAAAACTCTGGATGTCATTTATTAATTTCCTATTGGAATTTCACTTTAAAGAGTGTTTGCGAAATTCTTGATGTGATTTGTTTACTTCCTATTGGCATCTTTAAATTTTCTTAAAGGATTTTAACTACTCTCTTTTTTGGAATTGCTTACAGTTGCTTAAAGATTTCTTATATAAAACTCAGTTAATTTTCAGTCAATTGGTTTGGGTCTTTGCTGAGACTTGCTGAGAACCAATCAGAAAATGGGAACTAATATTTCCTCCCTCTCTATCTCACTTAATGATCTCTTATACAAACACTGAACTCGTTGCAAAATTTAAATTAAAGAGAACATTAGTTTACAAAGAATTTTTGGAACTTAAAATAACGAAACATCAAGTAATTTTTCAGTGTGTTGAATAAAAGAAAAGTATGAGAAATTTTTTAAATTTAATTGAACTAGAATGAATTTTAATCAGGAATAACTTCTTAAACAGGCTTAAATTCAGTATTTGCAATTTTTTTTTGAATAAAATATTTTTATTAATTAATGTGACTTTCTAAAGAAGAGAAGAAAAAAATATTCCATTCAATAAGAATTGAAAATACTGAGCTTAAATTCGATTAAGAAGTTATTTCTGATTAAAAGGATAGTATTATTGAAAATAGAATCACGTCTTCATGTGATTACTGCTCTTCCAGAAGAAAAAAATTTAAGGACTTGAAATAAGTATGTAATCACAAGAAAAAAAATCAAGACAGATTTTTTTGTTAATGATCAAAAAATAAATTCAGTGAAGTGCAACTTTGACCCGCGCACGAAGGGTTCCGTACGGGCACTGGATATGTAATACAATACGAACTTTAGCCTATATAATATATATTTTTCCGTTTTCCGGTTTTTTCTGGTTTGAACGTTTTTTTTAACTTTAGCGTTTTCTCGGTTTTGGCGATTTTCTAAGTTTTGCCGCTTTTTTTAATTTCGACAATTTTTTTTGGGTTTTGGCGTTTTTTTGTGATTTTTTTTATTCTGGCGATTATTTTAATTTTAACGATTTTTTCAGTTTGGCGATTGTTTTTAGTTTTGTCGATTTTTGGCTTTTTTAATTATGGCATTTTTTCATTTAGGCTCTTTTTTAGTTTTTACTCGTTTTGGCGATTTTTTTTCGGTTTCTGTAATTTTTTCATTTTGGCGATTTGTTTTTTAATTTGGGGATTTTTTTTTTAATTTTGGTAGTTTTTTTTCATGTAAACAATTTTTTTTTTGGTTTTTGACGCCTTTTTCGCGTTTTGTCGATTTTTTCGGGTTTTGGCGTTTTTTTTCATTTTGGCATTTTTTTCCTTCGGGCGATTTTTCATATTTACCGATTTATTTTAGTGTTGGATTTTTTTTTAATTTTGGCGATTTTTTTCAGCGTAGCGAAAATAATAGGGTTCCTTTTCACCTTTGATGTACGGAATTAAATTTTTCATAGTTAGTGATGATGGAAAGAGTTATACAATTTTCACATATGGATAATTCCATTGTGACGGGTGTGACCATGAAACTTTATTATAAAAATAGAGTGAAATTCCCAAGCAGGTTAATCTTAAAAATATTTATTTTATAACAGGTAAACACTAACAGAACATGATTTATCCTCAGAATAACCGTTAGAAAACTGTGACGGGTGTGACCTTATAAGTTTTTATAGAATTGCATATTACGTTTAGAATGCATTATGTAAAAACTTTCGTAGAACGCACGCAATCATTTTGTTGGTGAAAAAATTTTTAAAATCTTTTGCTATTATTAAAAACCAACTGCCTTGAAAAACTAATTTTTCTTAAAAAAAATTTATTTAGGAAAATGTGCCGGGTGAGACCTTTTTATGTGGCGTGTTATGAAAAAAATTAAATTGAAATTTTTATGAAATTAAGCTTTGATTTGAAGAATTCTGAAGAGTTGATTAATAGTTGCAATTCTGTTTGATAAACTACAAGGCAGGTTACGTTTAATTTTAGTGCCTGCCTTTTCGAATAAACGCTGTGAGTTACAGCTGCCAATTTTTGTTATATTCAAGACTTTTATAGTTTGGTTTGTATAAGTTTTCCCGTTTTCTACTCTTCCGTTATCTTTCTCAATATATATTTTTTTCTTTTTTCTATCAATTATTCTTTATCCATTAAAAGGTGTGACGGGTGTGACCCAATATTAAATACCAATCTAACGCTTTGAATTTGAATTTTATCCCTTTCCCGTTTTCCGCTCATTCGTTTTCTGGCTCGATAATTTTTTTTTTCTTTTTTCTACTAATTATTCTTTATCTATTATTATTTATCTTCTTTTTTTATGTCTTTCTCTCTTTAAAGTTAATGCAGTTAAATTATTTTTTCTTTTCCTGAAGTTTCTTCTTTTGTTGCCATTGAAGAAATAACACTCCAACATTGTAGTGACGGGTGTGACCACATATTTACTAAAACTTATAACCCGAATTTTAAAATGAAGGTTCACAAAGTTTTATTATATTATTGATTAAAATTTATTTTTTAAATTTTGGAAGGTATCAAATATTTATTGTATATAAGAACAACTTTATTAAAAAAATTTCAATTTTTACTGTGACGGGTGTGACCAAAAATTTTTCATATTTCAATTAGTCCAAAAAACTATCATTATAAGATATAAAGTCAAAACTTTAGCAAAAAGCAAGTAACTTTCAGAGACCAAATATGCTGCAAGGACATAGAGAGAGAGAGAGAGAGAGAGAGAGGGAGTAGTGTTCAAAAATTCTGATTTCAAATGGGGTTTTTTCCAATCCAAATTGATTTAAAAAACCGCCAAAAATTCGCCAGATTCAAATTTGTGCAGTTTTTGTTAAAATATATTTGACATTTAATTTATTTTTCTAAAATACTTTTTATATAAATTTTTATAAAATAAAAGTAGCTAATAAAATTTAACAGAAAATCAACAAATGTCAATCACCAAAAGTTATTTCTTATAAAGTTTTCTCATCCAAATTCAAAACACTTAAATTACTACGTTTATACGCATGACTTATTTGCAAATAAAACTGTAAGTTGTTGTCATATAATTGGTTTATCTACAACTGTCTTACTAATTCAAAAATCTATTCACAATTAACGCACTATTTGCAAATAAAATGCTTGAAGTTGCCACGCTTACAAATGTTTGCTAATAAAAAAACATTGAATGGATAAATAAAGCACAAAAAAAACATTGAAAAAGAAAATAGTGACAATTAAAACAAATGGTTATTTATTGCTTTTTATATTTGCACAATTGTTTTGTTAACACAAGTATCTTTTCTATATAAGTTTTGTTAAGTTTTGCTACAATTTTCCATGCCGTATGAGTTAATTTATTTCGAATTATTTTGATTTGTAAATAGTGCACGTATAAACGTAGTAAATTACTATAATTAATGTAACAATAATTATCAAAATAGCGTTGTTTTAATTTATTTTTTATTTTTTAAAATACTTTTTTAACAAAGTAATTCTCCTGAATTATAAAAATTTTGAAGTCCAATTTAAAAAAAAATAACATTTGGCGAGTAATCCTCGTGTCTGACAGCCCTAATTTTAAATCGTTTCCAAATTTATAAACATACAAAAATTAGTTTTTTGTTAACTTCTCCTTAACTGTCGTTCTCTTGTGAAAATCAGTTGAACGATTTCTTTGTTTCAAAAAGGAAAATTATAATGAGGAATAATTTCTGGTTTAAGTTCATTATTAAGTCGTTTTGTGTGGAACTGCCCATATATGAAAGTAAAAGAAACTAATTAAAATCTAACTCAACATCCTGTTCTTAAGATCCCAGATTTCTTATGAGAAATCAAATACTCGTCCATATAAGAGAAAACAAGGGAAATGTCTGCAATTTTAGAGTAATAAAAAAATGTTCTTAACTTTGTTTTTGCTTAATGAGCAAACAACAAAAACTCCTCAGCAACCAGCAGCAACTATACATACTATTTTTGGTAACTTAAAAAAAATCTATACATACATACATTCACATTTATTTTTCATTTACAAACTTAACTACATATGCATATACACACACATCAACACATTAAGGGTGCGTAAGGATAACAAAACATTATTTGAACAACACAACAACGAGAAGTATGGGAAAAAAAATCTTTAAAAAATTAAGAATAAGAAGAAAACAAAAGAAAGAAACAAGAATTATAATAAAAAGCAAGTGTACATATATTAATGTCTGGCGAGCAACATAGACATTTACATATAACTTAGTTACCGCAACCCACACACACACACACACACACACGCCGGCTGCCAGGACCCATAAAACAACAGTGCGTAGCAAAGCATTAGAAGACGTTTAAAAGGAATATATACATACATACATATATACATATACATGTATATATTAATGAAAAATTAACGAACTTTTTCCATTAAGAAAAATTTATAGAGAAAAAAAAATCATTTTTGGATTTCTTCAGTTTCTATTTATTCTTTTTGCTGCTTCTTAACAATTTCTTACTCTAAATAATGAAATGTAAAGGACATTCAAAGGATGAGTTTAAATAAGAGTGCGTGTGTGTGCGGCCTGGGAGTAAATAATAATGGAAATAATGTGAATTTTGGGATAAATACACGCACTTTTTCTAAAATGTAATGAAAAAGAATCGATGTGTGCAAGCGCTTTTATTCTAATTTAAAAAATTGTAGCGGCATATAAAGTTTATCAAGATATTTGACATCTAAATGATTGCTATTTCAATAGCAAATATTATGCAACGAAGTTCCATGAAATTTTTAGAAAGGTACGTTAGCTGCTCAAAAAAAATTATGACATATGACCGCCAGCTAAAAGCGATTTTTAGTTTTTCGCAAGTTTTTTCCAACTTGGAAATTTTTTAAATTTTTGGCGATTTTTTTTTTTATTGGCAGTCAACTTCGTTCCCATGATTTTTTCATTGGCGTTTCTTCGTTTCAGCTATTTTTATCGTGAGAGTGGTTTTTTGGGGCTTTTTAATTGGCTATTTTTCTATTTTGCCCATTTTTCTTCATGTTGCTGACTTTTATATTTCGACGATTTTTTTTCCTTGTTTAGAATTTTTTTATTTATTTTTTGCTATTCAAACTATTTTAGGGTTCTTTTTGCTCTGTCAAGCTTTTTTGTAACGATTTCCAGATTTTTCTCATTCTGATGATTTGTTTTAACTTTCATTTTGAAGAAATTTATATTTGAACGATTTTTCCAAATTTTTTTTTTTTAGTTTTTGAAATATTTTTTTTTTAACTTGGATATTGTGGCGATTTTTTCATAATGACGATTATCTTGAGGTTTTTAGTATATCGCAAGTTTTTTTTTATCCAACTAGGAAATTTTTAACTTTGACGATTTTTTTCATGCTGGTGATTATCTCCGTTTTGACATTTTTTTCAGGTTGTTGGCTTTTGTATTAAGAAGAAATCTGCTTTTAGTATTTAGCGATTTTTTTATATTATTTTACACTAAAATTCTTGTTTATTTTACTATTTTACTAATTTTTCTCGCACTGGGAAATTTTTTCTAATTTAATTTTGGTGATTTATATATTCGCATTTTCGTAGTTTCGTATTTTTTCCCTATATTTATAATTTGAACGGGCTCGTAACGCTTTTTAAGCCAAATTACATGTGATAATTATTAATGAACAAATAACATCAAAGTTAGTTGTAAATATTCTGACAACACATAGTTGAACGGAACAGCTAGCCATTTTCGAAGGCCACTAAAAACCTTCATCATCAGCGTTCTTCTGTGTTGGTCCACTGTGTGTGGTGTCAGTTGATGTACATAGATTTCTGCCTTATATACGAAACTTTCTTGCAAATGGAATATGTGAATTGTTTTGATTCATCGTATTTCAATTTTGCTGAAACGTGTTTTGTAATGAAAGCCTAAATTTACCATCTCTAATTTACAACAGACTTACCATTGTCGTTTATTCTTTACTAATTATGAACAATTAATTACTTAATTTGCTTATTTTTGTTCTACTTAAGACAAACTTTTTTGGTTTGTTATAATTAAGTATATTTATTTAATTTTTGACACAAGCCCATGGCTATTAATTTAATTTAATTTAATTATTATTTTTCGAACTTAATTTGTTTCTATATTTATATTTTTTTTAATTTATAATTTTTTTTTTTTTTTTGGTTGTGTAAACTATTTTGTGTCTACGGTTTTTTATTTTGACTATTTTATCTTTTGACGTTTTTTATATATGGACAATTGTTTTTTGTTTTTTTGTAATTTTTTCCAAACTTGGAAATTTTTTAAATTTGGCGATTTTTTTCATGTTTTCGATTATTTCCGTTTTGACAAATTTTTTCATGTTGACCTTAATCTTTTACGGATTTTTTTTTCTTTGCCAAGGTCTTATTTCATTTTGAGTATTTATACCGTTTTAGAGATTTTTTGCTCTGATACAATTTTTTTTGTAATCTTTTTTAATGTTTTGGTAATTTTTAAAATTTTGGCGATTTTTTCATGTTAATTTTGGTGATTTGTTTATTTAGGCGACTTTTTTCACTTCGATATTTTTTTGGTTTTGTTAACTTTTATGCTTGGACGTTTTTTTATTTTGACGCTTTTTTTTTATTTTGACGATTTTTTTATTTTAACGATTTTTTATTTTGACGAATTTTTTATTTCAAAATTTTGAATTTTTTTCATGTTTGCAATTATATAGAGGTTTTTAGTTTTCGCAATTTTTTTCAAATTTTAAGTTTTTGAAGTATATGGCGATTTTTTTCATGTTGGCCATTATCTCCGTTTTTTTCATGTTGTTTACTTTTTGTGTAATTTTTCGTTTTTTTTTAGTTGTAAACTTTTTAGTTTGGGCGTTTTTTTTTGGCGATTTTTTTATTTTAAACACCTTTTTATTTTGACGGTTTTCTTTCATGCTGTAAGTTTTTATCGTTTTTTTTTGTTTTCTCGGTATATTCTCTCCTCATTATGAATTTAGTGGAATAGGAGTTGAATAGAAATTTAAAAATCTGGTCAAAAAGTGTTTTTTCACCTTCTCAACATCCTCTTAAGTTCCAAAATTTACAGCACATCTGCACTTCCAAATGACTTCCAAACGCTAGTGTTTTATATGCAGCTGGTCGACCCTGACACTTATTGCATTTTGTTGACATTATATGCAGTTTAAAAGATTCCCGAAAACTTCTAAGCTGTCCATGTGTTAAATATAACCTCAAAGTTAGTTTCTCCTGCTTCCAGCGCTTTTAAATCTACTAGCATATTAAATTCATATCTTCAATGAATATATGCAAAATAGCACACCTTGCAACTTCGTCTATTATCGGCATACTTCCGTTTCCCAATTTTATGTTAAAAAAAAAATTTTTTTTAATGGCCAAAGTGTATGTGATGTGTAGCTGCATAATCACTTTTTTCTAGTTTTAGACTTATCAGGGGTATAAATTGTATGATGTTTCTTTGGTTTTTTTTGGGAAAAATCTACCCTCTATTTTTTACACAAAAAAAAGTTTTATAACAAAAAAAAATTAATCATTAATGCTTGTAGAATATTTAAAAGAATTGTATGTTTTCAGAGTATGAAAAGTATAAAAAATTAAAATAATGTGTCCCTTGTCGTTAACAGACAACGACGACAGTCTCAATAATGCGTAAGATGGTCATACAGTGGGAGCTAAAAAAAATTCCTGTTTTCGTTGTAGACTTGCATTTAGTTGATATAAAAGAATAACGGTAAAAATAATATAATATAATATAAAGTTAGTGATTCCTAGGCAAAGCTGATGTGGTATACACAATATCCATGAAGCAGGCTTTTAAATACATATGGTACAGTGACAACAATAATGGTACTAACTTGAAAAAAAAATGTATTCCAAAAACTAGATTTTCAACAATTTAAAAAAAATTTATTAAATGTAAAAAATAAACATTCTGCTTTAAACTTCCTCTTGGCTTTTCGAATCCTGACACAGAAATTAAAACTAAGCAAATGTGTACACACAACGAATGTGCGTAAATATTTACGCATGAGGAGAACAAAGATTTTATTTTTTTTTTACCAAATTAAACTTTGCTGCTTCCCTTTTTCATACAGCCAAAACAAAACAAAAATCCTGCAGCCGAGAATTTTGTTAAATAATTATGCAAATTAGTTTTGTTCAGCCATACAATCTTCTTACAGACAGCCAGTAAATACGAGTATGTAGTACGTGTATATTTAACGTTTGTTTTTATCATGTAACGAAATTCATGAAAACAAGAAGTACAGTTCATTGGCTAAAAAGCAAAACTGTAACCGAAACGAAAGAATTCATTAATATTCATCAATGTATTGATCCTTTAAGCACCAACACAAAAAAGTAACAAGAAAAAGAAATTTAAACCCAACAACATTTTTACAAAGCCACTAATAAAAAATCTTTGTTTATATAAATTTAATGGTTTTATATAAAATAAATTCCTCATCAACGTTTAAAATTTTTTTAAATAAAAGTATTTACATACATGTGTATTAAAAAAAATAAAAACCAAAAATCCTTGAGCCTCATTTTCTTATACATAAATTTTAATGATTTTTGAAACTTTCAGAACACATGACAGCGCACCTCTACGAAGTAAACGCCCACAAGGCTTAAATTTAACATTTTCATAACCAGGAGGCTATATTTATGATTTCTGTTGTTGTAGGATTTGCGAGTAAATTTTAGTTTTATTTTTGTTTATATATACGAGTAATGTGTCTTTTCATGTCATCTGTTTAAGCTCTAAAAATTAATGATGCTACTAATATACATCAGGGATGAGAATTGAGTTCATTCAAATCAATATTCAAAACAAGTTGTACAATTTCTATAGAAAATATTTTCATTCAATATGTCAAAATATCTGTTGGAAATTTGTTCATCCCAAATGAAAGAGAAAATTTCATCTAACAGAAAAAAATTATCCACATAAACTTTTCTCATCAAAAAAAAAATTTAGAAAAAAATGTCTATAGGTACAGCAAATTTTCCCATAAAAAATATAAAAAAACAAAAGAAATTAAAAAAAATCCCAAGAAATTTTTTCAAAAAAAGTAGAATAAATTTTCTTTCAAAAATTTTTTGAAAAAAAAATGCGCAAACTTCTCTTAAAAAAACTTCTCATTAAATAAAGCAGAAGGACTTTTGCCATCAAAATAATATGGAAAAAAATTTAAAAGTAATTTAAAAAAATTCCCACGAAATTTAAAAAAAGAAGACATTTTCCTTAGAAAATCTAAAAAAATGCGAACTTTTCTTAAAAAAGTTTTGCATTAAAAAAAATAAGAAGAAATTTTCTCATCAAAATTTTTAGAAGAAATTTTCTATGGACTATATCATCATCAACAAAAAATTAGACAAAATTTTCTTATAATACAAAATTAGAAAAAAATCTCTACCGAAAATTGTTTCATCAAAAACTTATATGAAATTTTTTCGAGAAAATTTACTAAACAAAAAAAAATAGAAGAAAAAATTTTCTATAGATACTTTTCTGGGAAAAAATTATCTCAAATAAATTTTTCATCAAAATGTGAGAGCAAATTTTCTATAGAAATATTTCTCAAGGGAAAAATTACACGAAATTTTTAACAGAAAATATGCTCCCAAAAAAAATTCACATCAATGAATTAGAAAATTTATTAATTAGAAGTAGAAAAATTATTAATTAATAAGTTTTTCTAATTTGGAAATTTTTTAGAGAAAGTTTTCTCATCAAAAAAGTTAAGAGAAATATTTGCAGCAAATTTTTCTCAACAAAAAATTAAAATAAAGAATTTTCAGTACAAAATTTTCTCAGAAAAATATTGAAAATTTCTCTAAAAAAATTTGTTGCCAAAAAATGGAAGAAATTCTGTAAAAAATATTTTGTCATCAAAAAAAATCCTCATCAAAAAACTTTCTTCACAAAAATTTTTTCAACAAAAAAACTTTTTGACTAAAAATTTTTTTAAAAAATAATGACATTTGTTCAATAAAATTTTTATACAAAAAGTTAGTTAAGTACGAATTTTCTATAGAAATTGTTTTCAGAAATAAGTGAAATGATTTCTCTAAAAAGTTTTATGATCAAAGTTTGAGAAAAATTTTCATTAAACTTTTTATAAAAAAAATGCTCAGCGAACAAATTTTGTCATCAATAAATTAGAAAAATTGGTCTTATAAAAAAATTAAAAAAAAACTACCAAAAAAATTAAGAGAAATTTTCTCTACAAAAAAAAATTAAGTTTAACATTTATTAACGCATTAATAATATCAAATTATTATTTTACTTAAAGTTAAAGTTAAAATTAAAGAAAAATTTTTATTTTTTTATGAAAAATTATCTCAAAAAAGAAGGTATGGAAAATTTTTCTAAAAATAATTTTTTATTAAGCAAATTAGAAGAAATTTTAGGTAGAATAATATAAAATAATTTTCATGAAAATATTGAGGAAAATTTTCTATACTAGAGCTTCCTTACCATCAAAGATATAGAAGAAATTTTCTTAAAAACGTTTCTTATCAAAAATAAGATAAAACATTTTTGACCGAAAATTTTCTCATCAAAAAATAAACCAAATTTTCACAATAATATTTGCCAAACAAAATACTTAAAAGTAGGAATTTTCTAAAAAAAATGTTCGCAAAAATAAGTGAGAAATTTTCCCTAAAAAATTGTATCATCAAAGTTTGAGAAAAAGTTGCATTAATTTTTTTGTATGAAAAATTTTCAACAAAAAAAGTTTTTCTTAACAATTTTCTCATGAAAATGTTACAACAAAAAAAAAGAAATTTTCTATAGAAAATTTTGTCTGAAAATATGTGTGTCTCTAAAAAATTTTTTTATCAAAAACGTGAGAAGAAATTTTATGTCTAATATATGCTCGTCAAAAAAATAGTTTTTATAAAAATCTGAGAAAAATTTTCTATACTAAAGTTTCTCATAAAAAAATTAAAAGAAATTTTCTAAACAAAATTTTCTTAATAAAAAATAAAGACGAAATTTATGTAGAATATTTTATGAGCAATAAACAGAAAAATTTCTCGAATATTTTCTCATTAAAAACTTGAGAGATATTTACTATGGAAATATGCTCATCAAAAAAAATATCTCATACAAAAATTAGAAAAATTGTCCTTAGAAAGTTTTCTAGTGAAAAAACTGCTAGGAAATTTTTTCTTACAAAAAAAAAATAGAAAAAAATTTCTGTAAAAATCTTATTCATCAAAATATCAAAATTTTTTATATAAATTTTTTATAAAAAATTAAAAGAAATTTTATATAGAAAAATTTCTATACATATATATTACAAAAAAAAATTACCAATTTTCTATAGAAGCAACATTTATAATAAAAATTGAAAGATAAGAAAATATTCTTATCAAAAACATGAGAAAAAATTTTCTCATTAAAAGAATGACAATAAATAATCCATAGAAAATGTTCCCATCAAAAAAAAAATAAGATCAAATTTTTTACAAAAGTTTGTTCATCAATTTAATTATAAGAATTTGTTTTCGGAAAATTTTTGCATTTGTATATAGAAAATTTTCTCAGTAAAATATGAGAAAATTTTAGTGAAAAATTGTCTCATCAAAAATGCTCTTTAAAAATTTTACCAAAAAAAAATAAGAGGAAATGTGCTAGAGAAAATATTCTCATAAAAATTGGGAGACCATTTTTTACAGAAAATTTATCGTAAAAAAACTAGTAGTAATTTTCTAAGCAAAATTTTATCATCAAAAAATTTAAAGAAATATTTTCAAGAAAATTTTCGCATCTACGAGTATATATAGAAAACTTTCTCAGGAAAAAATAGGAAAATTGCTGCGATGGTCTAATTTATCAAAAAAATTTAAAAACATTTTTTATATAAAAATTTCTCATAAAAAATTTGGAAAAAAATTTTGAAGTAATTATCTACACCCAAAGAAAAAACAGAGTAAAATTAATAATAAGAAACATTAACGAAAAGTCTATTAGTGTTGAAATTTCTTAATTCGGTATAGAAAAATATTAATTAATAGTACTAATTTACTGATTTCATTTATTTTTAAGTATCTAAGCATATGTAAATTTTCTATTATATTAAAGATTATTGAATTAATGTGACACGTTCTAGTTTTTAGGTTGCAGTTTTTCTCTGAGTGTATCGAAAATTTAAAAAAAAATGGGAAAATATCTCAAAAATATTTTCTTATATTTTTATAAAAATAATATTATGCAACAAATATATAATATAAAAATTAAAATAAGTTCTCTAAAGAAATTTTTCTTATAAAAAAATAAGAAAACATTCACAAGAACCGTTTTTATAAAAAAAATTAAGAAAAATTTTCTATAGAAAATTTTTTCATAAAAAAATATTAAACAAAAAATATTTCATAAAAAAAATTATAATAAGTTCTCTCAGGAAATTATTCTCATAAAAATATAACAAAACATTCATAGAAAACTTATCGTAAAAAAATATTGGAAGAAATTTAAGAAGTTTATTATTCGACATATTGTCATAATTATATTTTAATTTGAAATTTATTTGCTTGTGGTTTAGCTTGGTCTATATACGTATTTCATTGGCGCTTATACCAAATCATCAGTAGACTTCAACCACAAATTTTGAACAGTCACAAACCTCTTACTTTATGCACAGACTTTAGACCAAGCTAAACCACAAGCAAATAAATTTCAAATTAAAATATAATTATGACAATATGTCGAATAATAAACTTCTTAAATGTTAAATTTTAGATTTTATTTTTCATTTTGCCTTGTAATTACTTTTATTGTTATCCAATGGATTTCTAATTGTATGAAGGTGTAGAAAAATAAAATAGATTCATATCGAATATAAATTATTTGCTGGGTTTTGTATGAGTTTCAAAGCCTACCAAACTTATTTTGTCTTTGTGATTTTCAAAAATATTATTGTTCTATGAATTCTCATATAGTTTTTGAAAGTCTGTGCATAAAGTAAGAGGTTTGTGACTGTTCAAAATTTGTGGTTGAAGTCTACTGATGATTTGGTATAAGCGCCAATGAAATACGTATATAGACCAAGCTAAACCACAAGCAAATAAATTTCAAATTAAAATATAATTATGACAATATGTCGAATAATAAACTTCTTAAATGTTAAATTTTAGATTTTATTTTTCATTTTGCCTTGTAATTACTTTTATTGTTATCCAATGGATTTCTAATTGTATGAAGGTGTAGAAAAATAAAATAGATTCATATCGAATATAAATTATTTGCTGGGTTTTGTATGAGTTTCAAAGCCTACCAAACTTATTTTGTCTTTGTGATTTTCAAAAATATTATTGTTCTATGAATTCTCATATAGTTTTTGAAAGTCTGTGCATAAAGTAAGAGGTTTGTGACTGTTCAAAATTTGTGGTTGAAGTCTACTGATGATTTGGTATAAGCGCCAATGAAATACGTATATAGACCAAGCTAAACCACAAGCAAATAAATTTCAAATTAAAATTGGAAGAAATTTTTTATACATTTCTTTTTTCATTTTTCTCATAAAAAAATTAGAAAACATTCACAGAAAATTCCTCATAAAAATAATTAAAACAAATTTTTATCAAACAATTGAAAATTTTCCACAAAAAAATATAAGAAATTTTCTATAGAAAATGAGAAAAAAGATGTCTAAAAAAATTAAAATAAATTTTTAATCCCCTTTACAGCAAACTTTTTCTCATAAAAAGGTTGACACTACCCGTGACAGCACACTTTTCTTATACAAAAAATTTACGGTGCCCAATTAAAATTATATTTGAAAGCAAAAATGGTTTGCCTTTAGCGTAAAATTTTCATTATCATTGCGAGTATTTTATTATCAAAGCAGACAGAACTTGGTCGTAAGCCTAATACATATCTTGACATTTGTTAATGATTCCTTAAAAATTGAAAACATAAATATAATAAATATAAATGAATGGTAATGAAGTCACTTTTTTATGAGAGCGCGTTTGTATTACGAATATGCTCTAGTTATAACGCATGTTTAGCAATAACTAAGAAAACACGCATTTCCGGTATGTGTTAAACTTCCGTTGACCAAAAAACTAAAAAAGTTAAATCTGTAACAAAACTTATGAAAATGTTTACAAAACCAAATGACTTTTTAATATGCCACGCACTGAACACACACACACACTCACTCTCATATGGCTAAAAATAAAATTATGTTACGAGCACTAGTAAATTCTCATTTGAATAATTATCAATCTTGACAAAAAACTAAAGGTAAACTTACAAACAAAAGAAATGAAATTCAAACAAAAAAATTATTCCTAAAAATTCTAAAACAAAATGTCAAGTCATAGTCTGACTGAAACCTGAGTTTATTTCTTTCTATGCCTAAGGTTTGAGACAACGTCATACGAGTATAAGGTTCAGCTCAAGCGGATGTAAAGTCAAAGGTCATTAGGAAAATATTAACACACACACACGCACACACAGGACTCATACTCATAATATTTCATGCAATTTAGTTTTAGTCCTAGACGAAAGGGCACGTGTTTGTTTAAGCGACATGAGCATAAATAAGAAGGTTAATGTGTTTGTTAGTGTCGTGAGGGGTCGAGAGGGGGTCACTCACGGGAGCATAAAATAATTTCCAATTATTAATTTTTATTGTTCAATTTAGTTTTATTTCTATTTTATGCGATAGCAATTTGTAGGCGTTTGTGTTAAAAAATTTTATGTGCTTTCTGCTCATATCCTTGTAAATACGAGTATATGGAAAAGGAAAAAGTAATAAAAATTTGCATATTTTTATTTTATTACAGTATGAATATAACGTATTATAACGTATGAATTTATGTATAAATGTAGGAGCATATAAAATAAAAATATTTATAAAGCAAAATATATTCGTGCAAAAGAGTAATTTATAACAACAGAAAAGCTATACAAGTCATAAACACAAATTAATCTATTATTAGCAAAAGGTGGAACAACCAGCGTGTTTTTTTTTGGTAAAGCCGAGTCCTTTAAATTGATCAGGCAGTTGCTGCCACAATGGCCTTACCAGTGGCTTAGAACAATATGATATCCAACTCAATAATACATATAATGTATTGAATTGTTAGTAACGAAAAATGTGTCCCTCAAGACCTGGAAGGATTCTCGCTTGCAAAACAGAAGTATAATTTCCCACAAGAAATATGTATTTAAATAATCGTCAGCACATAATTTGATTTACTCGTATGAAGAAGATCTCTGTCCAAAATTTCTTCTCATTTTCGATGAGAACATCTTCTATTTTAAATTGATTCTCTATTTTTTTTGATGAGACAATTTTCTATTTAAAAACATTTTCTCTTTTATAATGAGAAGAATTTGTATAAAAATTTTTTTCTCATTTTTAATGAGAAAAATTTGTATTTAAATTTTTTTCTCATTTTTGATGATAAATTTTTTTTTACCATTTTTGATTAAAAAATATTTCTTCTCATTTTTTATGAGAAAAAATTCTATGGAAAATTTCTTCTCAATTTTATAAGAAAATTTTTTTTGGTGAATATTTTCTTCCTTTTTACTCGCAAAAGAAAATTCTGAATAAAATTTTTTTGCTTTAATTCAATGGAAAAATTTCCTATCGAAAATTTCATGGTAATTTTTTTTATAAGAAACTTTTCTTTAGAAAATTTATTAAATTTTTTTGAATGCGTAAATTTTCTTAAAAAAATTTTTTCTAATTTTTTCATAAGAAATTTTGCTATTTCTTGTATTCTAATTATTTAGATACGATTTTTTTTGGCCAGGTCCTCAGATTTCATTAAAAAATATCTATGTAAAAATTCTTCTACTATTTGGTGAGAAAGTTTTCCAAAGAATATTTTTTGTAATTTTTTCATAATGAAAATTTTTTATAGGTAATAAATTCTAATGTTTTCTATTAAATTTTTTATAAAAAAAATTTGCAATTTTTCTTACGAAAAAATTTGCTATAGAAATTGTATAATGTAATTTTTTTTAATAAATTTTTTTATTCCTTAGACCCTAGAATCTAACATCCTTATTTATAAAACTTATTAAGACTTTAAAAAGGTATTTTAGAACAAATTTCCATAAAATTTTTTCTTAAAATGTCTTTATAAAGTGTTAATAGTTTTTATAAATAATGCTGTAAGTTTTTAATAAGAAAATCGTATACTACTCATATTTGAAGAGAGAATTTTTTTATAAAAAAATTCTTCTCATTTAAGATGAGAAAATTTTTAATAGAAAATTTCTTAAAAATTTTTCTACAGGAAATTTGTATAAAAAATTTCTTGGATTTTTTCTATAGAAAAGTTCTTGCAATTTTTCTATTGAAATTTCTTTGAATTTTACTACAGAAAATTTCTTGAAAATTTTTTTATAGAAAATTTCTTGAAGATTTTTCTATTGAAAATTTTTTGAAAATGTTTCTATAGAAAATTTCTGGGATTTTTTCTACAGAAAATTTCTCTGAATTTTTTATAGATAATTTGTTAATAAAATTTTATATAGAAAATGTTTTGCGAATTTTTCTAACTATAAAAAATTTTTTCTCAGCTTTAATTTTTTTAAGAGAACATTTTCTACGAAAACTTTTTCTCATATTTAATGAGAAAAAAAATTTTTCTTATGAGAAAAATTTCTATAGAAAATTATAATAATTTATATAAAAAAAATCTACTCATTTGTATTTCTACGAAAACTTTTTCTCATATTTAATGAGAAAAAAAATTTTTCTTATGAGAAAAATTTCTATAGAAAATTATAATAATTTATATAAAAAAAATCTACTCATTTGTATGGTAAGGATTAAACATTTCTTTTCATTTTGGGTGAGAAAGTTTCTGAATTTTGTTTTTCGTTTTTACTGAGAAAATTTTTAAAAGAAATTTCTTCTGAGTTTTTTGTAATTTGTTAAAATAAAAAAAAATTAAAAAAAATTTTCTTTTAAAATTTTCTTTAAATTTTTTTTATGAGGAAACTTTCTTCTCATATTTTATATGAAAATTGTATATGCATAATTCATTCTCTTTGTTGGTGACACATTTCATATAGAAAACTCTCTGTAATTATTTTTTAGAAACTTCTATTTTGTTGATAAGGAAATTTTCTATAGAAATTTTTTTCTATTTTTTATAAGAAAATTTTCTATAAAAATTGTATTTTAATTTTTTTGTTGCAGAAAAAATTTTCTATTGAAACTTTTTCGCATATCTGATGTGAAAATTTTCTATGAATAATTTATTCTTTGATGATGAAAAAAGATTCTATAGAAAATCTTCGTATTTTTTATTTTTTTAGAAAATTTTGTATAGAAAATTTCTGCTAATTTTTGTTTGAGAAACCATTTAATGGAAAACTTATTCTCTTAATTATAGATAAAATTTTCTAATGAACTGTTGTTTTTCGTTTTTTATAAGAAAATTTTGTATAGAAAAGTTCTTCTTATTTTCTTATAATTATTTTTTTTAAACATTTAATACAGAAAGCTTTTAAATTTTTTGGATGAAGAAATTTTCCATAAAAATATGTTCTATTTACTAGCAGAAACTTTTTATAAAAACTCTTTATTATAGTTTTTTATGAGAAATTTTTCTATGAGAAATGGTGTTGAAATTTTATGTGGAAAATCGTTTTTTATTATGGAAAATTTTTTGTAATATTTTTTTCTTTTAATTAAAAAAATCAGCTGATTTTTAACGAACAACAATTCGATGAAAAAGTAATTTTCATTGTAATGAAAACCATTTTCTATAGATTTCTTTGCAATTTCTTATAACATTTTTTGTTGAAAATATTTTCAATAGAATTTTATTATTTTTCAGCTTTGATAGGAAATTTAAAAAATTTTTGATAAGGAAATTTTAAATAGAAATTTTTTTCTAGATTTTATGAGAAAGTATTATATAGAAACTGTATTATATTTTTTTGAGAAAATTTTCTGTGCAAAACTTCTTCCCATATGTAACAAAAAAATTTTATATGCAAAATTTCTTCTTTATTTTAGAGATAATATTTTTTAAAAAAATATATAGAAAGTTGGAGCCAATTTCTTTCTTTTAAAATTTTTCTCATTTTTATATAAAAATATTTTCTAAAGCAAAGTTCTTGTTCTTTTTTTTAATTTTTGTGTTCGTTTTTTATATTAAATTTTTTGATCAGAAATTTTTTTGTGCTAAATTTCTTCTCATTTTTAGATTAAAATATTTTCTATGGCAAATTTCTTGTATTTTCTTATTGATATTTTTTTAAATTTGTGCTCATTTTTTTATTTAAATTATTTTGATAAGAAAATTTCTATAGAAAATTTTTTCTCATTTTCATGAGAAAAATTTCCACAGTAAGTTGTATACAATTATGTATTTATTTTTTTTTAATTTTGCACATTAAAAATAATGTTTTCCAAAATAAATGAGAATATTTTTTGTTGAATTTTGTTGTTCATTTTTAATGAGAAAATTTCTTATACATAGAACATTTCTTATAACTTTTTTCTATAGAAAAATTGTTCTCACTATTTTCAATTGGTTTCGATGATAAAACTTCCTACAGAACTTTTTTTATATTTTCTTTAAGAAAATTTTCAAAGAAACTGTTGTATTTTTCTCGAAAATTTTCTAAGAAAATGTAGAAGCTTTGGATGAGAAAATTTTCTATTAAAAACTTCTTATATTTGATTAGAAACTCTTGTATGAAAAACTTCTACTCATTTCTATATAAATTTTTTTAGTAATTTGTTTTTAGAAAAGGTTTTATAGAAAATTTCTTTTCAATTCTGCAAAAACAAAAACTTTTTAAAGAAAGCCTATTAAAAATTAAAACTAATTGTATGGTTTTAATTCATTGGCAAAGATTTATTAACTTTTTCATCTCGCTTCTGCTATTCTCTAAATTTAACTTATGAGTTATACTTTTAACTAAATCTCAAGGCATTGATGCATTTATGTACGAGTACATGTGAGTGTAATAAAACGAATGAATCCTTTGCCTCCTTTGTTATAAAATTAATGCAAAATATTTTTCATTTTATGATAAGATTAAACCACGAAAATTCTTTGTGGAAATGGTGCTGGATTTTTTTTTTGATCATAAAGCAGCAGGCGAAAGGAAATAAAAGCAATATAAATGGGACAACAACCAAAAAAAACTCATTAAGGTCCAACATAAATGAAAGCCACAAGAAAGATAAGGGTTTAAATTCTTCTTTTAAAGAAGAAAATTAAGATGAAAAAAGAAAATCTACTGAAGCTAAAGTTTGAAGACTTTTGCTATTCTATCTTTATATTGCTGGTATCGTGCGCTGTGACAAAAATAAAAAAATATTTTTTATTGGTTGTTAGAAAGATTTTTGTCGTGTATTTTTGATAATATAACGAAATGTCTTATAAAGGGTTTAATAAAGATACTTCATTTGACATTAAAGGGCTGATCTGAGCCAAATAAGTGTGAATAAAATAAATACATTGATTAGGCTTGTAGGTAATATATAAAGGCGGTCTCAAAAGTAGCCGATATTTCAAAAAAGAAAATAAGTCACTACAATGAAACAAAATCACCTAAATTAAAAAGGCAACCAAAAAAAATTAACAAAATCGCCAAGAACCGAAAAATTCTCTCAAAACTACAAAACTAATACAAAAACACGTCAATACTAAAAAAATCTCCCAAAATCCGAAAAAACCGTCAAAAAGAAATAAGTGTCAAAACTAAAAGTTCATCATTCTAACTAAAAATATCGTCAAAAATAACGAAAAAAATCGCCAAATTTAAAAAAAACAGCTGAAAAAAGCCGCAAACGAAAAACAGGACCCAACTAAAAATTCATTGCTCTGACTAAAAATATAAAAACAACCGATAAACGCTGAAAACGAAAAACAGCGCCAAGACTAAAAAACACTTGCTAAAACTAAAATAAATCGCCAAGACTAAAAAAAAGCACCAAACCTACAAAAATGCGAGCGCACGGTGTCACGAGACATCGGGTATGAACGCAGTTCTTTACGTTTTACTTACCTTAGAAATTACCTTAGAAAATGCCATTAGGGTGGGATTATTTTTGATAAAAAATATATAGCGTTTGTGCCCGTCCAGATCTATAAATATTTAAAATTTTTCTGAGAGGCAGAAATTTTTTTCTACCCCGCCATGTGCTCCTATTTTTGAAAAAATGCATAGCCGTGTGCTTTCCTAGACTCAGATCTATTTATGTTTTGAATTTCATAAAATTAAAATATATATAGTTTCAAAGAGCAAGAAATTACCCCCTCGTATACATATTTTTAAAATTATCTTCTCGTGTCCACATTTTTTAACTCAAATCTATTATCTAAATTTCCAAAAAAAATCGGTTCCATGGTTCAGCCGTTAAAGCGCACCAAATAATCAATAAATTTACTTTCGCATTGATAATATTAATTACCAGAGACACCTTTAGGTATCACTGCCAAGAACCACTTATTCAAGTTACGGATCTTTTTTTTTTAAACAAACCATTTTTTAAAATCCCAAAAACTGAGCTAAAAATCCCCAAAATCCCAAAAGTACCCCAGCACTTCCCCGGAAAATTACGGCAACACTAAAAATCTAAAACATTCGCAGTGGCACCTTGATTATGCTATGTAGTTGTTACCAATATTCGCCAATGTTTTTTTTCATTTGCAAAAAAAAAATTTTTACATGCATGGCGTGCCACAATGATCTTGCGTTCCAAAAATCGCTAAAATCATAGAAAGTTGGCCAAACGAAAAAACGCGCTAACGCTAAAGTTCGTATAGTATTATATACATACAGTGTTGCCATATTTATTTTTCAAAAATTTTCAAGTCGAGGAAAAAAATGTTTTTTTTTTTGCCAAAAATCTTTTTTTGTTATTTTATTGAATGAAAATTAGTTAAAATTTATTTTGTTTCCAGTGAACTCTATTAAACATAAAGCCAAATAACACAAAATATTTACGGTCTAATTCATGAAAATTATTTTAGGTTTATTGCAAATTTATTTGACAAATTTCCCATAGAAATATGTCAAATAAGCGCTTAATAAAACTGAAATATTTTTTTTATGAATAAGGCAGTTACTGTATAGAATATGTGTAAGTTTATTACGAAGCAAAGCAGAAAATTTGTAAGTAGTTGAGTAAAAAAAATCCCTCAATAATATATTAAAAGTACCAAAAGTAAAATTTTTAAAAATCTTACTTTTAAATAAGAAATCTTTTTTGTCGTTTTAACAAATATAAAAACTTAAAAAATAAGATAAATCTTCACATATGGTAACACTGTACACTGTATACTGTATGTGGTATGAGTACTCCTTGTCGAAACGATTGGTCACATTCCATTAGTTGTGACAAAATACTTTGTATAATTACCATCATATATCTACTGTTCGAATGGAACCTTTCGTGCTCGAGTCACAGTCGCCCTTTACTGAATTTATTTACTTCCCAGTGAAAAAAATGGAAGTCATTCTAGTGGAACTACATTTTCATTGCTTCCAAAAAATCGATATTTTTAATTTGCCGATAGTGGGCAAAAAACCATGTAGAAGCTTATTTTAGTCACACAAAACCTTGTAACTCCTCCATAGTGCTAGAAAATACTCACCAGAATGTAAAAAAAATTTATTTTTTTAAAGAAATTTATGAACTATTTTTAGTCTAAAATTTAAAAGTAATTTGCTTAAATTTACATGAACACACTGTTTCGGGCTTAAATTCGTATAAAAAGAAACGGATTGTTAAAATAGGTAACTATTTACCATTTTTCCTAGATGAAAATATTATCATAGAACACAAAAAAGGGAATTTTTCTTAATATCGCTTCTAATTCAGTGACCAGGCATCGAAAAAGAGAACTTCTTGCAATGACAACCCTATGTAAAAATCATTAGATCGGATCGAAATTTTCACTACTTCCGCATCGCAAACTCTACATTTTCATGACTTTTTTGGAGTCTCTTTTTTTACTGGGTTAGAACACATGTCATATCTACCTTTAACATCACATCGAGCCATTACCGCAAAAAAAAACTTAACCAACACATATGTATTTTGGAACTTTTTTGTTTTACGAAAATCGATTACGACCACCAGTAATCTATTTTGGTCAAAAATTTAAGTTCGAAAATTATGTCGCTTAAGCTTTTTTGGCGGTTATGACACGACATGCACTCCTTTTTTCCTATTTTAAATATTTATAAAGCAGCAAAACCATAATATGTGTTTAACAATAACTTCTTAAAAATGGATATTTGAGGAGGTCCACAGCAAAATGCAAAAATTCCACTTGAGAAATTTTTTGAACAAAGGAATAACTGTAATTAGACTGCGGAGAATATATATTGGAATTGTTTCATTTTGGTCTGAATATCTAGTTTAGGTACTGAGTCGCAATGAAACTGTAGACCTTTTGTATGTTTTATGAAAATGTTTACATAGATTTTAAACTGTTCAATTTAAAAAAAAACTGAAAACTGAAAAAGTGGAATTGTTGTGTTTTGTTATGGACCTCCACATTTGATTTGTGTGGAAGTTGCACGAAATATTTTAACTTGCTCGGGCTGACCTGAAGTTATAACGTTTGACGATTTTATTAAATACAAAAGATAATTAACAAAAAAAATTATACAAAACGATTACATACATTTTGTCTCTACAGCAATAAAAATAAACAACTCTTTTTGCAAACTGGAAAACAGTAGAATACATAAAATCTCTTCAGCTTGAAATTTAAATTGCCAAAAAAATGTGGTAACTCTTGAAATTTATATTCGTGAACGCACACACAAACACACACACACAACCATACGCACACAGCTATTACTAAAACCGTGGGTTGCTGGCCCACTATCTGTTCCATTAATGTACGAGTACGAGTGCGAGCATTTATTTTGCTTTCGCTGTGCTTTGATTTTCAACCCTTTTTGCGCCTTAACGTATGTTAGTATATAAAATTTAAATATATGTGACATCAAATATGCGTGTTTGTATGTTTGTATTTACATACATACATACATATATAAACACACGCATTGCGTGTACACTGTTTTTTTCTTGGTTTATCTTTGCCGTACACATACAATAAGTACATAAATTTTTTTGACAAAATTTCATTTGGCGGGGAAATGTTGTAAATTCGCTACTTTTGCTTTATACATATATACCCGCTCTTCTCCACACATTTTAATAGAAACATTTATTTATTTACTTAAAAATTTATATATAAAGCCATAGGTACATATGAAAGGGTTTAGATGAGTGAGTGTGTGTGTGTGTGTGTAAGTATGTTTCTTGTATAGCACACGCATTTTCACGCCAACATTGGTGATTTTTGAATTAATGTTTTTGTGTATGTACGTATGTATGTATGTATAGCTGTATATGCCAACTATTTAGTCGAGAGAAAAAAAGGGTTGTCTTCTGTAGTCATATGCAAAATTAAAAATGTGAGGCAGCAGCAGTGGCATGTAGTGTAATTTAAATAAGATTGATGATTTAATGGAAGTGCTCCATTTTGTAATTGAACGCCAGCGGAAGAACAAACAAAATGTAAAAGTTTCATTTTAACACAGATGTGTAAGAAAATCATTAATTTTGATTTATTTTATATGCTTTCATTTTTACAAAAAAAAATGTTTTTCTTTTGTTTGCTAATTTTAGGCCAATAAATTTTAATTTTTTTTATCACTTAAATTTTGAACATAAGTATAAAATTATCTGCTGCTTTACATTGTACACACTCACAATACTAATGCAAATAAGATACCAAGTGAAAGTACGACCGAGAGGTAATTCAAGATCAGCAAGCACACGAGTAAGTAAGAGCAAATTCAAGAAAAATTTTAATTAGAAATGTGTAGAATATTTATTTTAATCCATTATATACCGATTTAAGGGTAATTTGTTACCACATTTTTTAAATAAAAAAATACTCAAATGGAGTAGAGGTAAAGAATAAAGGGAAGGCTTTGCACAATGAATACCCGAACGAAGAAGAGCTGTAGTGCGATTCACTAACTTAAAATAATCATAACGAAAACTTATCGAATTTGCTATTCAGTAAGATTTTTAACGATATTCGCTGTAGGTTAATGTCAGCTGTGTCGTTATTTAAGCGACAATAATTTATGTGCTATTAATTTTATCGACAAAAATCAACAGAAAATATCAGCTGAGTCCTGTCGTTAAAAATAAGTTTTAAAGCCATACAATCGTTGTTTTAAGCGATAAAATGTATAAAAAAAAATTAAGATTGTCGAATCGCATTACTGGAAGATTAAAATTGCTCATCAAAATTTTATGTGGAAGGTTTTTGCTGAAAAAAGTTTGCGAACGGAAAAAAAAGCTAGATGATTAAAATGTTTCAGAAAAATTCTGTTCGGAAGGTTTTACAGAAAAAATCTGAACACAACCTCTATACAAAGTTTATGGTTTCCTACTTTTTTTATTTACGAGTATCAACGTCCAAAAAGGGAGAGACCTTTTTAATGCAGATTTGATGAACTTCTTCTATTTTTGTTCATAGTATAATAACCAAAGAAAAAATTTATTGGGAGTAAAATTTTTTATGAATGTATTTAAAAAAATCCAACCAAATGACAAATACTAAAAAATACGAGGGTGGATCAATAAGTCCGTCACTTTTTGAATGAAATACAGTTTCTTTTTTGCAAAACAAAAATTTATTTTTTAACACAATCTCCTTTTAACTCAATATACTTAGTCCACTTAGACCACTAAGTTCCAGTTTTTGTATCCCTTCAAAAAAAATAGGATTTTTCGAGATCCTTAAAACAGGCATTTGTTTGGTCAATAATTTCATCGTTGGAGTTAAATCACTTTCCAATGAAGCATTTATTTAGGTTTGGAAATAGGAAATAGTCACTAGGGGCTAAATCTAGAGAATAGGGCGGATGAGGGAGCAATTTGAAGCCCAATTCATAGATTTTTGTCATGGAAACTGCCCATGAGCTTGTGGTCAATTTGAGCAAAAGCGGCAGCCATCTTGAGGAAAGCTTTATCGTACACAAGTAATCATTCAAAATAGAAACCACTGAGGTATGTCGAATGCCTATGTAATCAACAATCTCTCGCACTCTTTACTCTTCGATCGGCTAACACCATATCGTAGATTTTTTTTCGAGATTTTCAGGTGTACTGACCTCAATTGGCCGTCCAGAACGTTCAGCGTAATTTGTACTTGTGCGACCACAACGCAAGTCAGTAAACAACTTTTTTTCCCATTGAAATTGATAATGCACAGTCCTCATAGTATTTATGGAGCTTTCCTTGGTTTGATTGCCGGTTTTTCTTTCGCAAAAAATTATGTTTAATGAGCACTCGAAATTCACTTTTCTCCAATTTTAGAAAAAAACACCAGGTGGTATGTTTTGAACAGCTGTTAAACTCAAAGTAAATGACGACACGTGCCCAAAGTTTGACAGTAATCTATTAACACGGTACGAGGGTAGTTCGAAAAGTCATGGTCTTATTGATCCGCCCTCGTATTTTAAGAAAATTTTCTTGAGCAAACATGGGCTAGAAATTTAGGACATTTTGTGGCAAATTTTCTACAACAAATCTCTATAATGACTCGATCTATATATGGTAACCTAATTTTAGTGACGTTGCCAATTGCCTAACAGAGCTCAAAAGACGTTGATTTCAGTTACCAAGTTGAAATAATATTGGCAAACACATATTATTGGTTGCTGCATACTCTTGCGACAGAGTAAACAAAAAATTAAATTTAATGAAATAAACTACTTCTTCTTTAGTTTTAAAATATGTTAACATTCACAGCTGTTTACAACTAGCACAGATTTTCGACATATATATATCGTTGAGGTATGAGAAATTGAATCGTAATTTTTGTTTTCAAAAAACGAAAGTTGAAAATTTGAAAAATTTTACCTCAAACATTGAAATTACTCAGCAATAATTCTTTCTGCAAAAAAAAAAAACCGACGTCAATGCAAAGATTTTATAGAAGAAGATAAGAAGTACGTAAAAATAAAATTTTATTTTTAATGGGCGTGATTCCGTCCATTTTTTTAAATGGAGAATTGTGTCTAATTTAGAGCTCAAGAAGTGTGGGAAGTTTCGTAAAAATCGGTTAAGTGGAACCGCGCGAAATGTTATAATAAATTTTAATGGGCGTGCCTCTGCCTATTTCTTAAATGCAAGATTGTGCGTTTTTCAGAGCTTAGGGCGCGTGTGAAGTCTTTTAAAAAACGGTAAAGTAGAACCGCGCGAAATATTATAATAAATTTTAATGGGCGTGCCTCTGCCTATTTTTTAAAAAGGAAGATTGTATTTTTTTAGAGTTCAAGGTGTGTGGTAAGTTTCGTTAAAATCGGTTAAGTAATGTCGCATGAAATATTATAATAAATGTTAATGGGGTAATTCTTTCTGCCCATTTTTTCAACTTTAAAATTGTATAATTACAAGAACAAAAGGTGATTTATAGTTTTCGCATGAATTAAATAAGTAGAATGTTATAAAATTATATTTGAAACATTGTGGGCGTGTCTACGTCTACTTTTTACAATGGGACCAATGTTTATCGCAGGATATGCGAAAATGCGAGTACTTGAATTTTTTAACAAACATTATAATTATGTAAATGTAAGACCAAAGTTAATTTATTGAAAACTAAAGTAGAAAATCCTCTTTATTTTCAAAGATCATTTTCAATGATCAATAAATTTTTGCCTAGATATATTTCATTAATAACAGAAAGTACTGAAATAGACACTTTAACATCATGAAAAAAAAGTACTTATTTTATGCATTATGGAGCAGTCATTATTGTACATATAATATAATTAGATAAATAAGTACCACTCATTACTTTGTAAGCCAATATTATACCCATTACAAAGTCTTTAAAAATTTTTGTTGGGTAGACAGACAGATAGTGCAACGAAGATATTTGATATTTTTTATATGCGATACCACACGGCCCTCGGGAAAATTCGGCTAAAATACTAGTGAACACCGCTTATTATTTGCTAAAAATGAAGCCGAAGCCGTTTAATCGGTCGAACATTAGTATTCATATTACATAAAAAATTCTTTTGGCCTGCTATGAAAATTTTATTAAAAATAAATATGTTTGTTTGTACACGTATTAAGACAAATAGAGAACGATATAAAGGCCTGGAGAATACGAGTACATACTATGAAAGAAACATTATAATAATAAGTTGCTGTTCAAATCGAGTTAAATCCTTTACGAGTGTTTGCTTCTGTCATTTCTTCTTCAGTAGCATCAAACTAAAGCATTTTCCTTTTCCATTTTTTTTTTCTTCTTTCTTTTTAATAATAAGAATGCCATCAAGTTTTAGTGGATGATGGGGTGGAGATCAAGGAGGTCATGACTTTTTACATACACATACGCCAAAGCAGAGTTAAGTTAAGAAAGTTAAGAGCATTAGACAGAGTATGTGGATGGATGTGGATGGTTATGTATTTTGGATACGTATTCGTATCTCTAACTTGTGTTTCAATTTCTAACTTTAAAAGTATGTTTCTTCAGCTATTTAGCTGGAGAAGCCATAGTCCTTTGCTCGGTGCAAGTGTGTGCGTAGTTTTTATTTTGAAGTATGTACAAACATCTTCAACAATTTATCATAATACGCATTTTAAAAAGCTATATAACTTTTTATGAATCTTCTTAATCATCTTCAACATTTTGCTATACAGCGATGGGTGTACGAATCTATGGATGGATGCATGGAGATGGTGTATAAGTAAAAGCGCGTGTGTATAAATGTAGGTGTGTGTGCGTGTGTCTTGGCTGGGTTAAGAGGGTTTCTTGCGAGGGAGCAGTCAGTTGTCAGTTAAATGTACACGTTGCGTATATTCCAGGGTAAATATGCTACATACTTAATGTACGAGTATGTTGCGTAAAGACAACAAAATTATTAATAAGATACAATAACCCACACAAGCAAACACACGCAAAACCTTCCTACATATCCATATTTATTGAGGCATGGTTTTTAATGCAATAGGGGAGAATAACAGTATTTGTATAGTACTCGTAGATGGGTTGACTGTTGACTATTGCTGGGCTCTCTAAACAAATAGGAAAAATTATAAAGCTGTAATAAATTGGATTAGTTCAAGTTGAGACGCCATTTTTATTTAATCAAAGTACACACACACTCAAACACGCACACGCACACATGCTAAAATAACCATAAGGGTCTTTCTTTATGTGTATAATTTTATTACTTGTTTGAGAAAATTAATAAAAAGAAAGAAAAAAATTAAATAAAAATTTTATTAAAAATATTTTCCAAAACATTGATTTTGTTTTTATGATTCTTGTATATTTATTTTATTTATTTCTGTTTTGCTTTCCAGCCAACACATAAAAATATTTACAATAGCAAAAATTTGCATATGAAACGCTTTGGCAACACCTTGATTTGTACGATTATATTCGAAAATTTATTGTTTCGCAATTTTATGTGGATTCTCTTCACAGCTTATTTTTTTCAAGGTTTGTTGCACATCCTGTGAATATTTCGAATGCATATATGCTGTAACAATCTTTTCATATGCAAATTTTGTTTCAAAATAGAAAAAAAAGGATTTTCATAATTTATGCCTGCAGCTGCCGCTAAATTGGAATAATGTTAGTGTTGTTTGTGTTTGAAACAGCAAACTATTGAATGAAGCAAATCAAACGTTTTATTTTATAGTTCAATAATTTCAACGTAAGAAAAAGAAACAAACTGCCGCGACGTCAGCAGTAGTTTATAGTAAAATTTTAAGCAAACTATTTCTGCTTTTGAAGAAAATATTCTGGTTTATCGCAGTAATCCCCCTTTTTTATATATGGCGTCATCGACGTCACATCACATTTCAGACGACAGTAAATATTGTCACATGTCTACTTTTTATCGGCAAGACATTAAATTTAAATTAGTGCATAATTGTATAGTTCTTTAGGACAATCCGAACTTGAAGTATTTAAAATCCAAGCATTTGCAATTAAAAAACCAGTGTTTAAAAAACTGAAATGACTAATTGCATTTCATTTTGTTTTGCATATGCTTTGGTTTTTGAAAAAAATAACAGTTTCAGTCAAAGCACAATTACAAAACGATTTATGACCAATTGCGTAGTACTTTCAGCAGTCAACGATTTTAAAATTTTGAATTTGATTTGCTTTTGCTTTTAGTTAGTATCCCAAGAAAGTCACAAACAGTTACAGTCAAAGAAACAACGACTCTCTTGCTTTTGCCACTTCTAAGCAATAGCAATCAGTTGATTTTTATATTTGCTTATAATTTCATTTACTAAATATCGGTATGTATGTATATATGTATGTGTTAAGTTATTAAGAAAAGAGGACAAAAAAATCCTTAATGAAGAGTTTTTGCTTCTTCGACTGTAACTGTTGCGACTTTAAAAAGCGAAAATACTACTTCTGCTTTTACTTGCGGTAGTAACCAAAAGCAACAGCAATTTAAACTCAAATTTTTTAAATCGTCGACTGTTGAAAGTACTGCGCAATTGTTCATAAATCATTTTCTGCTTCTGCTTCGACTGCGACTTTTGTTTATGTTCAAGCATAAGCAAAAGCATTAGTTAATTTTAAACAGTTGGAAAAAGTCAAAGCAGCGAAAAGTAACAATTTACGACTTTTGCTACTTCGAATTAAGTTTTTTAATTAAAATGAAATGTTTACTTTACGCAAAAGAAATTAAAAATACATTTTTTCTTAAATCCACTTTAAAACAAAAGTTTTTTTTTAATGCATGCTTAAAGCAAATTAAAAGGTATAAAAAAAGCGCGTGACTGAAAAAATTATAATTTTTTCTTTTAAAATTTTTTGACAATTTTTATTTATTGCTACTCCATCAAGTGTTTTCGAAGGTGAGTGTATTATTAATATTAGTCACGCGTGAGAATAAATAACAAAGAAAACAGTTATTTATAAAATATTTCGAAAAATTTTATTTATTGTTAATTTATCAAGTGTGCGTTATTAGTATTAGTCACGAGTGGGCAGACATGAGCGTGAGTGATAAAAAATTTTTTTTGGTGAAATTTATTAACAAAAAATTTAACAGAGAGATTTTCGAAGTTTTATTCCAAAAAATTATTTTAATCGTTCCTGCCGTTTGGCGTTAATTAATTATGGCCACAAAAAAGGTGCAATTTCCCATAGTGCATCGTTGTAAAAATACGAATACGTTAAAGTTCAAATTCTGGCAAAACTAGTAACGCAAATTAAACTACATAACTTATTTATTGAATTTTATAAAGATAGAAAATCGCCCTTATTCCTGTTGTCAACATTGACGTCACGTCACGTCAATACAATACCAAAAAATTGAACTTGTCGAAAACAACTGACTGTTATTAAGAGGGTCAAGCTATTATATAGAACCTAGAAAACAAAAATACACCATCAATAATAATAATCAATCATCAACAACAACAACAACAACAACAACAACAACAACAAGAACAATCAATCAATAATCAACTTCAATGTATTTTTAATAAAAAATTATTTTACTGAATAAGTAAAATAATAATTTGGGATTATTAGTGCGTTAATAAATGTTAAACCTAAATGTTGAACTTAAATAACAAAAATTGTTGTCAACAGCAAGTAGACAAGCCGCAATATTCTGGTATTGTATTGATGTGACGTTGATATTGACAACTGGAATAAGGATGAGTATATCAGTGACTTATAATATAAGGCGCCATTACTGTTGCCTGCATTTATACTGAATTTTTAATGGCATAGCACGACTTTTGAAATAAAGGCAATATATAAGATTCTCCACTTCGAACCCAAGTAACATTGCCCATAATTTATACAGTGGATAGTGTTTGAAATAACTACGACTTTATCTATTCAAAGAATGTCATTACAAGTACTTCAAGCAGTTCTTATTTAACGCATTATTTTCTAATATTTTATAGCAAAAGTTGCTTATTACAATTTGCCACAAATTTTTGTTTAAGCAAATAAATTTAAAAAAAAAAAAATATTTAATTCCACAAAAAAAACTTCTAACAGCTCTATTTTGCATAATTTATAGAGCCACAAATGTAACCAAGAAAAATTGCAGTTTTTTCCTTTTCTTTTAACAAACAAAACAAAACTGAAATCTAAATGAAAGCAAATATTACGTTAAAAGTAGTTGAAAGTTTTTCTTTTAGTTGTTTTTATTTTGTAGTGGATTTTCTCCAAAAATTTTGCAAAAATTTTAGCAACTAAAATATGAATAGATTTTATTTCATAAAGCACAGCATTATGGTTTTGTTGTAAAAGCAAAAAACCAACAAAACGACTTTGTGCATTTATTTTTCATTTGCATGAATTTTTTATTCATAATCTGGAAGGAGACCCTACAAGCGGTCAACGCAGTAAACACAGCACATGAATTCAAATGGCGCTAGCTTCATTTGTCGCCATTTACTTATCAAATAAAAGTATAAAAATAAATAAATTTATTTCTTTACGTAAATTTCTGGATGTTATTTCTGTTAAATAATATGATATAATTGTAAACTGGCATTTATTTAAAGCTATTTATTATATTGGTAACACTATATTTTTTCATTATCGCCAACAAAAATAGCATTAAGTTTATCATAGACAACAACCAGCAGCCATCTTGCCTGGCTCTCATCAAAATAATCATTCTCATATAAAAATTGAAGTCGGCAGCTAAATGTTGTGAATGTGTTTAATGCTTAACTTTTAATTTAAATTTGAAATAAGACATTAATTATTTGAAACCCCGTTAAAATAGTTCAATGTTTTTTCGTAAAATTTTCTTAAGAAAATCTTTACTAAAACAAAGCAAACTGTAAAGCCAATTTGAAGAGACCACAACTGCTATTTTTTCAATCTACTGCAACACGCAATACATATTTTCTTTCAAGCTAAGCTACACATAATCAAACGCCATCTCACTCTAGCAAGTCCTAAGACTCTTAGTAGAAAGCAAACAAAAGGACATAATGCTCCTTTATATATATGTAGATATCATTATGATGGTTTATTTAATGTCCTTAATACTCAACAGCAAATGCAGTGTGAGTTTACAAACCAAGCAATTTCTAATATTATAATTTTTTTCCACGAAAATAAGCTTTAAAGCTAAATTTTAATTTATACAAAGCTTTCAAAGTAAGTAACAAAAATAAATTATAAGCGAAGATTAGATTGGATTGAAAACCTCTCTGCAAGCATTTTCGAAGGCAAATCCATTTCGTTTGCATTAACAATTAAATTATACCGATTTCGTGAAAGTATGGGCAGCTTTTCAGAGATTTTCTAGAAAAAAATTTTCAATAGTTTTCATAAAAAATTTATGTAAAATTTTTACATAAAATTTTCCAAAAAAAAATTTTAATAAACAATTTTTATAAGAAATTTAAATAAAAATTCATAAAATAATAAATTTTCATAAAAAGTTTTCATAAAATGTTTATAAAATGTTTTCATAAAAATTTTTATATAATGTTTTCATAAAAATATTTTAAAAAGTTTTTATAAAAAAAATTTTCATAAAAAATTTTCATAAAAAATTTTCATAAGAAATTTCGATATGAAATTTTCAAATAAAATTTTCATAAGAAATTTTCATAAAAAAATTTAATAAAAAGTTTTCTCAAAATTTCATAAAAATTTTAATAAAAAGAAATTTTCATAAGAATGTTAAAAAAAATTGTCCATAAAAAATTTTCATATAAAATTTTCTATAAAATTTTCATATAAAATTTTCTATAAAATTTTCAAATGAAATTTTCTATAAAATTTTCATATGAAATTTTATAAAAAATTTTCATATGAAATTTTATAAAAAATTTAAATTAAAAAAATTTTCATAAGAATAAATTTTCATAAGAAATTTTTATAGGAAATGTTCATATGAAATTTTCATAAGAAATTTTAATATGAATTATTTTTAAAAAATTTTCATAATAAATTTTCATAAAAAATGTTTATAAAAAAATTTACAAAAAAAATTTATAAAATAATGTTTATTAAAAATTTTTTAGAAAAGTTATCATAAACAATTTTCAATAAGAAATTTTTAAAAATAGTTTTAATTAAAAAATTTGAATTAAAAATTTTCTAAAAACATTTTTATAAAAATTTTGGATAAAATATTTTTATAAAAAATTTTGTATAAAATATTTTTATAAAAAATTTTTATTTGACAATGTTCATAAAGTTTTTTTTTCGAAATTTTCAAAAATTTTTATTAAAAAATTTTTTAAAAAAATTTTAATTAAAAAATGTTTATTAAATATTTTTATTAAAAAATTTTTATACAAAATGTTCTTAAGAAATTAAAAAAAAATACTCATAAAAAATTTTTATTAAAAATTTTTCATAAAAAATTCTTAATTCAAAGTTTTCATAAAAAATTTTTATTAAAAAATTTCATAAAAAATTTTCATAAATAAATAAATTAAAATTTTAGAAAATCTCTCTGAAAACCTTGCGGAGCTTTCGCGAAATCAGTATGACTCAATTGTTAATGCGGACGAAATTGGTTTTTGTTAAACATGGTTCTCGACAAAAAAAAAACTACTAGAGGGAGGAAAATATCAATAATCGGCTCAAAATTAATCGAGTAAAAATAGCAGATTTAAAAACATAGAACACGGTTCACTTCGAAACAAGATTTTACCTATAATCTATCTGCATTTTAAGTAAAGTATTTTTATAAAAAATCAACTAAAATTAATACAATTATTTGGAATTTTTTTTCTGTAGTGAATAGCTCTGACATTATATCTTTCGATATACCGAGTTTTCACTGTTTATCCGAATCATTCGTATTTATTTAATAGTCAGGCTATTGAGGTCAGTTTTTTTTTTTCATTCTTAGCAACTGAAGTTCAGTTGCCAGAGCAATAAATTTTTCTTGTAATGAACTAATTGATCCATGACAAAAAGTTTTCCCTTGTAAACTGAAATTTTTTTTTTAATTTTGAAAATTAACTTTATTCTCTTTTCCGATTAAATACAAATTTTCTATGAAAAAAGATTATCAGCATTCCTACCTGAATTTATACAAGTCAGTTTTTGTATTTTTAATTTCAAAGATTATTCAGCCCTTCAAATTGAAATTCTCAACGAATCGTTATGTGCGATCATTCTCATCGTCAGCATCAGCATCAGCATCATCGGCATTATTATATTGATATGTAAATTAGTTTCTATTATTTGCCTTTTATACGTTACAGCAAAACTATAAATAGTAATAAAGGCATAACAAAAAATATCTAAGGACTTTTATTTATTAAAAAAACTGTAAACGCGACAGCTGTTTCATCAACTATGAATTTGTGAATTAAGGGATCATTCACCTTTTGATCCTGCTCAAGAGTTTTAACAATTAGAAAAAAATTACTTCAACTTCTTTAAGTAATTTGTAGTCATTTCAGTGTGTAACTGTTAGGAGAAATGAAAACATTATAAGACGAATAAAAATGCAAAAGGAAATTAAAATTAATACGAGTATGAATATATAAAAAAAATTAAATTAAGTAATTTTTTAAAACTGTATATAAGTGGGTTCAAGAAAAGTGTTAACAGAACTCTCTGGCGGAACAGGGCTTCAGCAAACCGCAGCGTTCCGAAAAAACTAATAAGCCTAGGCAGGAAATTTAATTATGGATTGATCTCGTATTAAAAAACTAATTAAACACCAACGAAGATATAAAAAAATTCGATATTATTTTTTTGTGGATTTTTTACTCTCGATAACGACGGAAAATTTGCCAAGATTCTACATACACTTGCTTTTCAAAATTGATACACAAATGTTTTGCTTAAGTTTTTTCCAATTAGTTTTTATGAAATCTACTACTAAATTTCTAATAGCAAAAAATCTAACAGATTTTAATTAAAATTTGTTATAAAAATCTATACCGTTTTTAGGGTTCCGTACACCAAAAGTGAAAAGGAATCCTATTGTTTTCGCTAGGCTGTCACTCTGACCGTCTTTTCGTTACAGGCTATTTCCTCGAGAACCGTAAGAGCTACGGACAACGTATGTAGAAGTACATAAGAGTTAAAAATTAAAGGGTGTTCCAAAACGAGCAACGAAAACTGTTAAAATCCCATGTAATATACATGCAATTGCAAATATGACTCTTGAAATTTATAAGGATAGTGTATTTTTACACAGACTACAACAATTAACATTAAAATTTAAAAATTTTAAATTAAAGGGTGTTCTATAAGTTAATGTAATTTTGACAACTTGCTGTATCTTGGAAACCGTAAGAAACAAACTCTTAAAATTTTCAAAAACGGTAAAACTAAAAAATCCAAAACTTATAAAATCGCCAAAACGAAAAAAAATCGTCAAAGAACGAAAAAAATCGCCAGAAAGAAAAAAGCGCCAAATTAAAAAAAAATCTTAAACTAAAATAAATCGCCAAAAATCGGAAAAATCGCCAAAACTAAAAAAAAAAATCATCAAAATTAAAAAAAAAAATCGCTATTATAAAAAAATCACCAATTTTAAAAAATTGCTACACTTAAAAAAACGTAAAGAACCGAAAAAAATCACCAAAACCAGAAAATAGCGTCAAAACTAAAAAATCGTCTTAATTGAAAAAACACCAAAAACTCAAAACAAAAAACGCCTAAATTAAAAAACGCTCAAAGCCGAAATCCCAAAAAACTAAAAAATGGTGAAACAATAGGCTAAAGATCGCATAGCATTACATATATATCTAGTGTCCGTATGGAACCTTTCGTGCGCGAGTCAGTCGCAATTTACTGAATTTATTTCACATTTATCACGATTTTTTATTCAAATCAAAACCCATTAGCTGAAAATTTTCCAAAACTACAACCAAAAAACTGAAATTTAGCCAATTCACACACCTTTTTAAGTAAACCGTCTAACTCTTTAGTACAGATTTGAAGAAAAAAAGTCAAAGACAAAATTTCACTAGATTTTAAGCAGATTTTGACAAAACCTAGTGGCGAAATGGATTTTGTTTTAGATTTTGCCCGAAATCTCGTAAGCACTACATTTTGACTAAATAAAAACGCACTATAGAGAATATATTTTTTTCAATTCAAAATAAAAAATCAAGTATTGAATGAATACTTTTGAAAATTACTAAAATATTCACAACTATCGTGAACAGTTTTTCCCTCGAAATAACTTTTCCCCAAATGGCAATTGTGAATAATTTTTCCCCAGAAATGTGTTTCCCTTCTTGATTCCCTTAATCGCGAATAATATTTTTCACATGGATTTGTTCACTTTTCCTTTGGGTTTGTTCACTTTATTTTTGCAAGCGAACTGAATTAATACATTGCGAAATTTCAATATTATACTTGCAATTATATATTAAAAGTTATAAATAAGTACTTTTAGGAAAATATCAGTTAGTAACGTACACGATTAATAACAATAATTCCCTGCAACGCCTTTTTTCATTGAAAATGATCTCTTTGGTTCACATGCAGAAAATTTTATGGCTGTGGTATACGAAAGAATTTTTTTCATTTCACATAAAATATTTAAAAACACAACTTTACACTCAAAAACATTTCATTTAAAACCCAATATATGTATGTATATTTATTTCTTATTACTAAACTTAATTTGTTTGACTTTCAATTAATTTTTAAGCTTTACAAGTCGTTTTTATCGTTTTTTACATTCACTACGAGAACTACTAGCGAGAACAAAAGTTCCCATAAAATTCACGATTGCAATTTCCCTTCATGGGAAATGAAAATTGCATGGGAATAAAATTTCACATTTTATTCACGATAGGGAATTAATTAATTAATTTAAGAAAATTTTTATATTAAATTGTGCATTGTATGAATACAATTCCTTTAAGGATATTTTTGCAACTTAACGATAAGGATCCAGAAAGTCAAAATTTTCATGTTTTTTTTCTTTTTGTATGTTTTATATTTATTGCAATTGATTTACAATGGCGTTGTGAAGCATTTGCGTAAGAGCTATTCATACTATAAAAAACAACAGACTATGTATTTTTATAAATTCTATGACAATTATTAAATCCATACTCATAAATATGCATAAATGAATATTTTTATTTCTGTATTTTTTATTTTTTTTTTCGTTAGATATTAAGCCCTCAAACAAAATAAAAACACTTTCTAATAATATAAACCGCCTACTTAAAACATGAAAACAAAAACCTTTATTAATATGAAAATTGCAAAAGTAAACTCATTAATATTTATGAATTGATATATAATAATAAAAAAACCGCACACCAATTAGAACCACAAATAAAACAGCAGACAGACAGACAGATAGACAGACGTACAAACAGAAAAGCTTTTAATTGTTAACAGCAAAAAAAAAGATATATAAAAATATATTTTCATTTTATGCCGTTTATATAGCAACATTTGGTAAAAATAAATAATAAACGAAAAACTAAACGAAATCAATATTGATTATAATCGAGTTTTTTCAGCACAAAACTAAATTAATTTAAATAAAGTTCAAAAATTTTTGGGGTTGTTAAATAACAGGCACAGAAAAAAATTTTTTTGCTGTAAAGCATTAAAATTTTTGACAAAAAATTCAAAATAAAAAGTTATTTGTCAAAACAAGCTTCTAGACATATGCTGTTATATCTAAAAACTGTAGCGCCGCTTTTCAGCAAACGTACATACATACATATGTGGTGCCACTTATCGTTTGTCATGTATCATTGCAGCAAATAAAATGATTTTAATTTTAGATTATAAATTTGAAATGTGGTTAAATAGTAAATGAAGACATTTTAGTAAAACGACATTTTACATGGAAGACACACAATAAGTTGGGCACACTCGAAAAATATAATTCATTGGGAATCTTCGACAAGACTCTTGAAAACTCTAAAACGCTAAAACTAAAAAATTCCAAAATCGCCAAAAAAAAAAGCGCTTAAATGCGAAATATTACCGTAAATAAAATACATCATCAAAATTTAAAAAAATCAACAAAAGTAAAAATAACGAAATAATAATATAAAAAAAATCGCTAAAAAACAAACAAATGCCAGAAATAAAAAAATCGCCAAAACGAAAAAAAACACCCAAACTAAAAAATCTCATCAAAACTAAAAAAATCTTTAATACTAAAAAAAATTTAAAAATCCGAAAAAACGGCAAAACGAAAAAAAGCCAAAGCAATTTTTTTTAGTTTCTAAATAAGGAAATCACCAAAAGTAAAAATGACGCAAGAACCCAATGTAAAAAATTGCTAAAAAACAAAAAAAATCGCCAAAACGAAAAAAACGCTAAAACTAAAAAATCGCTAAAACTACAAAGCAACCGAAAAATCACCAAAAGCCCACAAAAAAACTAAAAAAAAGTCAAACACCGAAAAAAAAACGAAAAAACGTTAGTCCTAAAAACAAACAAAAATAATTTTTTTTTTAGTTTCTAATCAAGGTAAATTACCAAAAGTAAAAATTACGCAAGAAACTATACAAAAAATTGCTAAAAAAACAAAAAAAATTGCCAAAACGAAAAAAACTCCAAAACTAAAAAATCGCTAAAACTTCAAAACCAAAAGAAAACCGCCAAAAAAAAAAAGCGTCAATACTAAAAAAATAACTAAAACTAAAAAATCAACAAAAACCGAAAAAAGGCAAAACGAAAAAAACGCTAAGACTAAAAAAACGCCAAAACAAATTTTATTCAGTTTCTAAATAATGTAAATCACCAAAAGTAAAATTGACGCACAAAACCAAAAAAAAATCGCCAAAAAGAATAAAATCGCCAAAAAGAAAAAAATCGCTAAGAACAAAAAATCGCCAAAACTACAAAATCGCTAAGACTACAAAGCAACCGAAAAATCACCAAAACCCAAAAAAAACGTCAAAACTAAATAAATTACTAAAACTAAAAAATCATCAAAAAACCGAAAAAGCCAAAACGAAAAAAGCACTATGACTACAAAAACGCTAAACAATTTTTTTTCAGCTTCTAAATAAGGTAAATCACTATAAGTAAAAAAAACTATATAAAAATCGCTAAAAAAAACAAAAAAAAATCGCAAAAAACGAAAAAGCGCTTAAATGCGAAATATTATCCAAAATAAAATACATCACTTAAATGGAAAAAGTCGCTAAAAAACAGAAAAAATCGCTAAGACTACAAAGCAACCGAAATATATCCAAAAACCAAAAAACACGTCAAAACAAAATAAAAGCGGCAAGACTAAAAAATAACTAAAACTAAAAAAATCGCCAAAAAACCCGAAAAACCCGGAAAACAAAAAAAGCGCTAGGATTGAAAAAAAAACCATTTTTTTCAGTTCCTAAATAAGGCAAAATATTTTATTATATAGGCTTAAGTTCGTATGGTATTATATATCGTTACCTTAATATATAGAAAGGCCCTAACTCATATTTTTTTGAAATCGAGATTTTTGCATTTTATGATACTTTATATGCTTTTTTAAAGAAATACACAAAAATTTCAATTCCAAAAAAAATGAGTTAGGACCTTTCTATATAAAGGTAACGATGTGTAGTAGAGGTCTGCCTAAATAGTCTTGAAATGTAAATACGTCTTGTTTTTTTAAATGTATTCTCGTGGCATGTATTATATATAGAAAACCAATAATAAATGCGAAGGACGATGGATGTATTAATCGTGAAAAATGGGGCTTGAAAGCCAACTTTGAGGGCCGCATGCACACCCCAAAAACACAATTTATCGTTATGAAATTTTTTGTATTTTTTTTACATAAAACTGAACTAATTCGGGGGGGGGGGGGGGGAGAGAATATAAAAAATAATGTACACGCATGACTTTTGCATACGCGCCCAAGCGTAGAAAGAAGCAAGCAACACAAATTCTTCTGTCACAAAGTATTTTCTTCTTTACTTCTATACATACAATGAGTGAAACAAATGTCTTGCCAACAGTGTTATTTAGCAATTGCTTTAGAAGACTTCGCTGCAATAAAGCATTTGAAAAATCCCTTATGTCTTAAAAGTTCTTGTAAGTGGTCTTTTGCAGAGGTCTAATACGAATATATAGGGTCCGTACGGAACCCCTCGTGTGCGAGTCAAAGTCGTACTTTAATGGATTTATTTTAAACAAGCGAGAATGGATAGAAGATATTGTTAGTGCTAGGACCATCCCTTCTCAAAACAGCAACGAGTTCTATGATTTTAGTAACTATTATTAATTTTTCGAGTGTTGGGATATATCATCGTGTGTGAAAAATACATTTCATTACTTTACTTTCTTTTAAGTCTAAAAGTTAAACGTCTGTTTTATGGTTTAAAAGTTCACATAACGTATTGCCAAACATTAAAAACTTAAGAAAGTTTTTCATAAATATGAAACAAAATAAAACAACTGAAATTCTTGCTGACGGAGTTTACGTGTCATTTGTTGAGACAGTTTAAAAACATATTGTCACACATACATATATTTAGTAGGAAGTACAAAGAAGGTCGGTCATATACGAGTACTAACGTTTGAGGATATCTTCAGTTACTGAGTGAGAACTAACTAACTAACTAAATGGAAGCATATTCAAATTACTACTGTTATATCATAAAAATATGTTTGGTTGCCTTTTATATATAAAAAAAAAATTGGTATGTTTTGCCTTCCTTTTCAATTGCTACACATCTACAAACCCTTTATTTATTTTTTAATTGTCTGTTTTTCATACATTTATCAACACTATACTCAAAAAAAAATCCAAATATTTTGAAGAAGAAAATGGAATTTGCCAAGAGCACGCGATTTACTTTAAAAACAAACCTCAAACTTAAACTTTAAACTTTTACTTTACAAAAACTTGCACATTTATTTATATGAATTGTTCAGTCAGGTACGACACATTATTTGGAAACTTAATAAGTTTTTATAAGTAAAAATTTTTTTAAAACATTTTTCTATATATTATCAGCATATGGCTTATGTGTTTCTTAACCTACTATTAAGTTCTTAACGAGAATTTCGAAAACAGAAATAAAACCTGGCATTTCATTTAGCAGAACATATTAATTTTAAGTTAATAATACTCCCTCCTCTTTTCGTGGCCAAAACACTGAGTGTACGAGTAGTTAAATGTTAAATTTAAAAATAAACCGCTATAATAAATGTTATAAATAATATTCAATAGCAACGAGGGTGGGCATAAAAAATTAAACTGGGAAAATAATCTTCTATACATGTTAACGAAAACTAAGATTGAAAACCTTCTTCTTCTTTTCCATTTCACTCCTTTACGAGCATAGGACCTTAGAGATTAATAGAATGACATCTAAGCATGATGCCCAGATGTGAGAGGATAAGAAAAATATCTCTTATCTCCTGGGTCTGGCGAATAAGGTCAGAACGTTACAGACAATAACCTTTATACAAAGCCTTTCAAGGCAGCGAAGATTGGCTTACAAAATTGGGCCGATATGATCCTACAGGAAACGAAGGGGTAATATAAGCCAGGTTCTTTAGTGCGGCCCGAAAGAAGACAGAAGAACAAGGGCGCTATTGAAACTAAACAAACCCGAGGTAGGCTGCGAGGAAACTTGTACCAAAACGAAGCCACAGATAATAATGAATGCAAATTATCTATGGAGAACATTGAGACAAAGGAGCAATTTCCTTTTCATTGTCTATCTTCCACCCAGTATACATCACTTCCGTCCTTTCTGAACATTACCCACAGTATTGACTGGAAAAGTTTGAGAGACTACGTCAATGACACTGAGTTCTTATGAAGCTGAGAATCGCTTTTAATTCACATGAGAGCGCACAATAGGCTTATAAAGGCTTATATATGTCGCCTAACATTAACGTAATGGCTACTCTCGTCAACCTAACCTAACCTAACTTTCTGGAAGATTTTTACAAAATTCGGTTGTTTTTATTTCTTCCTGTTTTTTAAGTAAAAAAAGAGATTTGTATGGTAAAGCATTACATTCTTGTAAGCATAAAGCTTCTTAGAAACTTATGGATGCCATCATTGACCACTGAGGGTTCCTTCGCCTTTTTCCAATATCCTGTCATAACAATGCAGTAATCTGCTTGATTCTAATCCCCAAATATATCATGTTAGCCCAAGACAGGTAGAACAAAGTAGGCTAGATCCTTATTTAAGGGCTACACCAACTCACCACAGTATAGCGTTGCATAACCTCTCATTCAACCGCACTATTTCCGGAACCAATTCACAGCTAGCCTCAAAATGAGGTCATGTTACTATCGGCAATCTGTGACTCGTCCATCGTCTTGCAGCTAAGGTTCTGGTATTGCCCGCTTTGACGGGGTATGTCAATGGTTAATGCCTATGGTTAATTTCTCAAGGCCCATAAAATATTTTTCAATACGAGAGGTTTGCGTCACTTTAATAATGAGCCAAGCATACATACCCATCGAAAGTAATAATCCGTGAACCGATATTTATGGTTCTCAAAATGTTTACCATCATTTTTCTGGTGGGCATTAGTATCCCTTTGTGTTAGTTGTTGTAGGAAAGTTCAGCGGATTCTAATCCTAATGTATCATCAGAGCGCCCTCATTCGTTGATATTGTGTAGCGGAATCATCGGCGAAGTAAGATAACCAATAAAATGGCTAAGCATAGCTTCGAAAATTTAATACGCCTTAATGACACCAGAGGCGCTGCAACCCTGCCTCATTAAGAACGTGTAAAAACTAAGAGTTGTACAGGAATGAAGCTCTTCTCTATATCTTCCAGCACCACCTGACTTCTCTATCACTATCCCTTTCCTAAAGAACATAAAGCATTGTCATAGTAGTAGACATTCATTGCTTGAGTGTTTCCACTCTTAAAAAACGCAAGTGAATTCTTTGACCTGCCGAATCACTGAAAATCATGGCGGTTACAATAAGAATTAAATGGTTGATCGAAGTCTGTTTTTAAAAACTTCACGAAGGAGGACTTTAAATCTCAAAACATTTTTCAATGTAAAAATTATATGAACTCAAGCACACTGTAAAGAACTACACATAATATCGATACAGGAATATCAAGGTACAACAGGAAGCAAAGGGGTGGACTCAAAGACTGAAAGCCGAACTCAAACAGTGAGAGTTGAGGGAGATGAGAGAGTTTGGCAAAATGCTAATGTCAGACGAGTAATTACAAGGATTGTAATCAAGATCAAGAGAAATCAAAATAGACTAAAAAATGTAATAGGCTTCATTGGACTGGGTAGCATAATAACCAGCTACGTGGAGATAAGGTCTCGCCTAGTTCGAATGGAATTGATAGAGGATATCACATGCAAAGCATGGGAGAAGAAGAACAAAACAGAACAGTAGCTGTATAATTTTCTTTTGTTTAATAAGACATGATTCGTATAGAACATACGGAGATTTAAGAGAATGCATAGAAACTTTGCAAATCAATCTTGAGTGAAAAATTAATTATAACAGAACTAGAAGTAAATTCAAATTAAACTGAACTAAAGGAAATATTCAGTTTCGATCTAAAAAGTATTTAATATCAGCTTTTTGTGCAAAGCCACCCCTCGTTTAAAATAAAACTGTTAACAACGTATAGTAAGTAGCAAATTTAAATGTAACATTCGATCGTTATCACTAAATCAGAGGTTAATAGAGCTTAACATTAATACCTTAAGATCATCATGTAAAAATAGTAAAAATAAGGAAGGAAAATCACCAGCACTCAGTTGGCCATTCAACGAGCTTTTCCATTCAACTGCCAGCTTTAGAGCGTCGTCTCCTATATAACCCTTAAAGGTGCACTAAAATACATACATTTTAATTTAAGCTCAGCTACAAACTGAAAAAAAATCACATTGTTCACGTACAATATTGACTTATTTCGCAAGCCAAGCAAGTGATAGGTGCCAATAATAACAAGAAACTGATCATAATCATAAGCAAGATCATGATCAACACCAGCCACAGCAACTTTAAACACCTTCTCTTACAAAAAAAAATATAACAGAAAATGGTGCCAGAAATTAAAGGAATCTCCTGGCAATTTCTTTAACTGCCACACACACTTGTTGCTTCTAGTCTATCAATTCCTATTTTCTTTTATAGAACTCTTAAATAGACAGTTTATGGCTGTGATCATCAATATAACCTGCAGGCTGAGCTGTGTAATCAATCTTTGGTTTAGCGCAAACGCGTTTGCTGATTTGCAACAAAAAGAGAGCAAGTGCTTTGCAACTTATTTTTCTTTCATTGTAAATTACTTTAATAAGTTAAGTATAATAATTTGTTTAAAAGTTTTACACTCAAACTGTGAAATGTATAAATTTTTTTTGGTTGCACCATCAGCAAAAGATTTGTATTTAAAGTCAAAATAGAATGCAATAGAGTGAAAAATAATAGAAAATATAATGAGTAGGCAGCAGTAGCTGCAATTTTATTTTTTAAAGATCAGAATCTTTGCAACAGATTGTTGGGGAGGTTGATAAAAAGCCTTTGGAATTTAAATCAGCAAGAATTTATTTTTGCTTCTTGATTAAAAAAGGGGTTATCAGTTTTTGATCGCACATATTATGGTTCTATTAAAAATTATTACATCATAGAAAAGTTTAGGGTAATTCCATTATTAATATACTTTTTAAATGTTCGTGGTTAGTTTTTTGGGCTACTGGCAACTCTGGTATGAAACAGCTGTTACCGGACGACCATTTTTGTTATTAATATAAAACGAAATAAAGTTGCACACTACTTGCGATCAAAAAATCAAAACTAATCCGGCAATAATTCAAAAAGTATTGAAAAAATGTAAGAGCCTGGTTCCATTGTGGACCATAATTTATTGAACACGGGCTCCTGGAAAACAGTATTGCTGCAAACAACACAAAAGTCGTGGAAGGCCCGCAAGCATCAATTCAGCAATATTTCTAATAACACCAAATATTTGACAATTAATTTAGCGATAGAAGATCTTGATATTCAAGAGCAAAACGTTGCGCTTTCTCAAAAGATCCAAATCGGCAGCAGTAATTTAGCAAAAGAAAAAAAAAAACAAAAAAATTAATTGAGACATTTGTAGATTTTTAATTGAACTTTAGTGATTTTTAATCAGAAATAATTTTTAGTCAGGCTTAAGTTCAGTAATTTCAATTCTTATTGAATGAAATATTTTTATTAATTAATGTGAGTTTCTAAAGAATAGAAGAAAAAATTAAACTAAGACTTTAAGCTGGGACTTCTTCTCTTCTTTAGAAACTCACATTAATTAATAAAAATATTTCATTCGATAAGAATTGAAATTACTGAACTTAAGCCTGACTAAAAATTATTTCTGATCAAAAAAATTAATTTTTACCGATAAGGCTTAGTTCTAATTGGATGATTTGCAAATAAGCTAAAAATGGTGAAAAGGGAAATTGAAAAATCAGCAAACAATCCCTAAGAAATGGGCCTCATTTTTACCCATTTACATGTATGTATGTGTATTCTTTTGCGGCACTGAATGAACCGCGTGGAATGATAATCGTGACATCGATTTTTTTACTCCCGGTAGTGTCACTAAATAAAAGAAAAAAAAGTGAAAAGTCAAAATGGATATCATTCTACAGGTATTTGAAAATCATTTTCAGGTTTCTCTATTAATTTTTTATTTTGAATGAACATTTAGGATCTTTAAATTTCTTAAATTTTTACTTGTTGAAAATAATTATTACATTGGGTCAATCTGATAGATTTTTTTTATTCCAGAGTTGTTTACGCTTAATGAGTTGGAGCTGCGGCTTCAATAATACATATCAGAATTGAGTTAAAGAAGGTTCGGTGCACAAATAATTTTATTTAGAGTGACAGACCATCACTGACCCAAGCGAACTGTTTTTGTGGAATTATGGAAAGTGTCTGGACTATTCCGGTAAGCATAAGTGCCTTAAGGGGACATTATCAGCAGCATAAGATATCCACTGCTGCCAGAGATAATTATTTTTTCAAGCTGGGGAAAATTCACCTTTTTTGTCATTTTTTGTTTAAAAAGTTTAAAGGAACTTTCATTTTTAGGGTTCCGTACACCCAAGGCACTTCAAAGGAACCCAATTTTTTTCGCTACCATGTCCGTCCGTCTGTCTCTCAAATGGTGTTTTCTCGAAAACCGCAAGAGCTAGACCCTAAAATTCTCATAGAATAAAATTTCAAAGAATATGTAAAAAAAATCTCCTAAACGAAAAAAGCCCCAACTAAAAAAAATCGCTATATATACAATAAGTAGAAAAAAATAAGTACAAAACAGAAAAAATCACCTAAAAAGAAAAAAATCGCCAAAACTAAAAAATAAGACTAAAAAAATCGCCAAAAACAAAAAAAACGACAAAAACTAAGAAACGTCTAAAATAAAAAAGCTAAAACCCGAAAAAAAAATCCCAGAAGCGAAATAAGTATGAAAACTAAAAAAAAAACGCTTAAGCTAAAAAAAATCCCCAAAAGCGAAAAAAAAATTTTTTGGTTAACTTCTTCGGATTTTTCAAATTTTTTTTTTTGATATTTAGTAATTTCTTTTGAAAGGAGAAAAATCAAAAGAAAAAGTTAAATATCAAAAAAAAAAGAAAAAACTAAGAAATATCCTGAAAAATGAACCAAAGGTTAACGAAATATCGAACTAAAAAATAAAAATATGAAACGACCTAAAGCTCGAAAAAAGTTTAATTGAACATTAAATATATAAGTTTAACTCGTTTTGCAACTCTGCATTTGTGCGTTTTACTAACTCTTAAAGCATGCTGGCAGCGCCTCTGGTATTAAGTAGGTGGATTACTTTTAGCCATGTACCCATTCTATTAGTTATTTTACTTTATCGACAATTCGTTGCTGCAAGAACGGCATTAGCATAGACACTTGTAACGCAGTTTATTTTTCAGCTGGGGTATGACTCAGTCTGCCCAGGGTCTATTAAAAGGTCTGCTTCTTTTGGATAGTATCTAGATGTTGTTATACTAACACAATCGGTTTTATATACGAACTCACGACTTCTAACATCAACACTATTAAAAAAGTGAAGAGTATGAAGTATATCAGAGAGGTGATATTATGTCTGGTTACTTTAGGAAATAAAATTGATACGAATATAGAGACTTTATTTTCGGCTACAGTGCAGCTAACTACAACGAGCACGAAGTAAATTCGGGGACTTCGGGTTCGGCTAATTTACGAAATAATATTACTACGAAATATAAAGTAAATTCGGGAGACTTTATATTTGCTAAAATACAGTTTATCTACTTGCTAATTACTTAGAACAAGAGTCGGTAAAGCTTTCGGACGACACTTTCAAGTGGCCTACTTATAATTGTCGTTTGTACGATCTCGGCACTTGCTGATTATTGTGCACAAACGTTGATTACTTATGCCAACTAAAATATGACCTCAGTGAGAATCATACCTTGTGTGGGCATGTTGTAGTTCGGTGTCAATCAGTGGTGGTGTCTGAATGCATGTGTATGTCATGCTTTATACGGTAAAAGGTACAGAGTATAAATATATAAGTTTTTGTAACGTCACGTTACACACTAATGCATATCAGAAACACTTAGGATGTTATGGCTGGTTGTGGCCAGGTATCGAACTCGGGCTCTCGAAGGCCGTTATTTGCTTTGTAGACAATGGAATACATACTGCGACCAATAAAAAAATTCCAATGGCAAGACTGTGGTAAATTTAGAGATGGTAAACTTGAGTTTTCATTACAAAAAATTGTAATACGATGAATCAAAACAATTCACATATTCCATTTGCACTGAAAGCTGAGTATAAAAAGCAGAAATCTACATCAACTGACACCACACACAGAGGAACAAACACAAAGAACGCTGATGATAAAGGTACAGTGACCTTATAAAACAGCTAGTTGATCCGTTGTACTAAATGTTTGTCAGAATATTTACAATTAACTTTGGTGTTATTTGTTCATTAATAATTATCGCAAGTAGTTCGGCTTACGAAGCGATACGAACTTTAGCCTAATTAAATCAAAAATTATAGAGAAAATTTCCATCTTATTTTCCATCAATAGGAAAACTTTTAAAAGTATTATGCTAGAACCTCAAATATGTTATACATTTCGTTTATATACATTTCCATACATTTGTAAATATTTATATGTTTGTTCAAATACTTGTAAAATTTCTTTATATATATATATATATATATATATATATATATATATATATATATATATATCTAATTTTAGTGACCTTTTCATTAAAAAAAATAATAATAACTATTACCTTATTTTCCACATACCACAGCTAAAAATTTTTTCAGAATATTTTTTGTGGTTTAAACTTCAAAATTCATTCATTTATGATTTATTTACTTACGTCGTGCACATATTTATCAAACTCTAATTAATCGTTGATAAACCAATCTAGACACTAAATACCACATTGCCTCCTTCATGAGTAGTTTACAACGTCACAGTGTGCCGTGCCGTGGCAACATATTGAGGCCTTCTTAACGAAAATGTATCTCATGTACAAGACTTAGAAACTAAAGTAATGTAAGTAAAAACGACTAGCTGACTGACTTAGTAACTGACTGTCTGTGGAGTTTGTTTGGCCATACAAGTTTCTAAATACGAGCAGAATTGTTTCAGTTTAAGTTTTGTTATTAGTATTGTTTTTTTTTCATTATTTGGTTTTATAGTCGCGTTGTTTTTTTTTTCTTTTGCATTTTACAATTATTGGAGATGCAATCATTTGTTTTTTGTTTTTTTTTAACTCGTGTCCAACAAATAAAACACTCTTAAAATACTGGCATTTATATTTCTTTCCCCTATTTGAAGTGGCTTTTTGCCAGCTTCACTAGTTACAAAAATTATGGGCTCGAATTTTAGTTTCTTGTTTGCTGATTTTCTTCAATATAAAGAAGTACAAATAAGCATGTAAGTAAGTAAGTAAGTAAGTAAGTAAGTGTAATGTAACACTGTACAGGGTGTATAGTTCAAAATAAGCAAATAATTTTTCATGTGATAGAAATAGGCTTCTGCTGCTACTCGTATTCAAATTATGATACGCAATAAACACAATTAATTTTTTTCCTGCTAAATACTATTGACTTCCCTGGATACAAGAGCAACGTTTGGAGCGACTCTTTGGATATTAAGCTGTCATTTCAATTAATTAATTTAAATCATAAACGAAATTGAGACAACACCTGATGGACCCCGTTAATTTAGGATCCATAACTTATTTTTTATAGTCAATAGTTTTGCTATTAGAATACGTTAGATTAAAAGATATTCCGCAAATAATATGAGACCAGTTATAAGCCATTTGGCCCATAATAGTACTTAAAAAGTCATTTATTTACTATTTTACAATGCAGTTTTGTAGATTAAAGGGTTTAAGAACCATTTAAGATCTTTCACAGAACCCTCCAATTCCATTACTGGCAACTCGATAGAAAGTTCCAAATCCTAAAAGAAGCAATCGCTGGAATATCTGAAACTTCTTTAGCTAATTTAGCGGCATACACTTGCAGAAGTTTTTGAGTGTTACTTATTTTCCTACTTCAAAGCAACTATTTCTTCTAGTTGGAAAAACTGCCATGATCTCAGTCAGGAGTGGTAATTGCTTTCTTTAGCTGATATTATTATTATTATATTATTATATTATATTATTTACTGATATTACTATCCAAAGAAAGTCAAAAAGTCCTGATTAATCCTCAAGCACAAGCTGCAGCTCTGTCTCCTTCAAGGCCCATCCACTAATAAATATTTAAGACATTTTTTTTAATTTTTTTCTTTTATGTTACATTTGCTTTATATAAAGATGTTTTGCAACACCCAGTATTACTCTGAGTCGATAATTTGCCCATCGTGCCCCTTTTTGTGCTCAAGTCTCCTCTTTACTTGATGTTCATGTAATCATTGCTTATAAAATCAATTTTATTAGTTCACATAACTACAAGTAGATGCACAGATGGACAAATAAGTGATAGTGCACAGTGGCACCATGACAGATAAATATTTTATTTTATTTTATTTTATTTTATTTTATTTTATTTTATTTTATTTTATTTTATTTTATTTTATTTTATTTTATTTTATTTTATTTTATTTTATTTTATTTTATTTTATTTTACTTTATTTTATTTTATTTTATTTTATTTTATTTTATTTTATTTTATTTTATTTTATTTTATTTTATTTTATTTTATTTTATTTTATTGTATTTTATTTTATTTTATTTTATTTTATTTTATTTTATTTTATTTTATTTTATTTTGTTTTATTTTATTTTATTTTATTTTATTTTTTAAGAGAAGTAACACTTGGGCAATGAATGCCTACTACGATCACTAGTTATTACTTTCTTTAGGACAGCGATAGTGATAGAGAAGACAGGTGGTGAAGGAAGAGATAGAAGGAAGCTTCAATATTTTCCAACTCTGTTTTTTGAACTTTTTTTAATAAGGCAGTGTTGCAGCGCCTCTGTTGTCAATGAGGTGTATTAATAGGTGGTACTATCTTAACGCAGCTTCATTTTATATTTATTGGTCTCATTAGCTGTATGCTTTTTTTAAGTAAAAGGAAAAATTAATATTTTTACATGCTTAATAAGAAGTCTGTAATTATATGAAAACTAATTCTAATCAGTTTTTTTAATACTTATAACCAGGTAAACCACAAATATGCAATTGCATGTTTTTTCTTGTCTTATATATCAATTCGGAATTAAGATATTTATCCGTTTCAGAACTTTTTATGAATTCTGGCATCGATTTGTTGGTGCATATTTTTGCATATTATACCCTTTAAAGCATGTTTTTGCATCTTCAGTCTAACACGCATATTTTGAGCATTTTTCGAATTTTTAGAGCATATTTGACGTTTTTATGGCATATTTTGGTACTTAAAAAAAATATTATTTTAATATATAAACAAAAAATTTTTTAATAAAAATTTATACTTTTTTCCGTCAAAATTTTATTTTGTAGTGAAAGAAACAGTAGTATGGGGAAGCAATATTTTGCTACCATTATGAAGGTAGACTTTAAAAAAAGGCCATTGTGTATGTTCTGGCTTGCGAATCGATTTCACACGTTTTCTTGTGAGTTCTGATGTTAAAACAAAAAAAATTTTTTAATTTACACTCACTTCTAAACAGTCTTGTGAAAGAAAAACGGAACAAGAAAATTAAGAAAATTTTAAATTGTCCATATCCAATTTTTTTCTGCTAAATTTTAATGCTGGAACAAATACTATTGATTTGTATTTTCCAAGTTTCAACTTAAACAGCTGTAACATGTGTTTTTACATCCTCATTGGACGTTAATTTCAATAAAAACTTGGTGTGGTAATTGTGACGAACGCTATCCCGTTTACATCAGTTGAGGTTGAAAAAGAAAATTTTCAATGTATAAAAGTTTCTTCAGATGTGACAGGTGGCGATTTTTTATTTAAAAATCTAAGTAAATAAAGCTTGTCTTATTTTTCAAAATACAGTTCCAAAGTTTTTAATATGATATCGTGATCACTTTTGAAGTAAAAGTTAAATTTTTGTTCTTAATTAATTTTTTTATTGTTTCCTTTGCTCTGTATATTTTATTTTTGTCTTGTTTTATATGCAAATTTTATTGAATTGCTGAATTAAAATTAGATTTTCATTTCCAAATAATCCAATTTATGTTATTTTTAAGAGCATATTTTTTGAGTTTTAAGTGCATATTTCGAAGTTTTTAATGCATATTGAATGCGCATAAAACACTTTTTTAGAGCATATTTCTGATTTCCCTGCTTATAACACTACCCTACAAAGTTTTGGACTGGACCAAGCAAATATCTTTTCTAGCGTAATTTGGTGGGCTGAATTCGAATCTGTAATTGATTTTTCTCCATCACGTCAGGTTTTCAAGATACAAAAAAATGTTTTTATTCGTTTTTTATTTATTATATTATATGTAGTGAATAGCGTTATTTAAACGTCGTTTGTATTTTGTTGGTTCAGTTACAGCAAAAAAGTTTGCCTATAAGAATGCAAAATGGTATATGTACTCCCCAGTCGTAAGTACTTACAATTTGACTGAATAATCCATTATTTTTGTTTGAGAATTTAAAAAAATATGCGGTACCCTATACTTTTTGCCTACAAACATCCAAAAGTTAAAAGATTACTAATTGCCTAAAAGTATTCAAAATATAATGGGTTATTTTTTGCATAAAAATATGCAAACAAATTATAGATTAAAATTTTTCAAAAGTTAAGGAGAATTTTTTTCTTTTTGTTGTCTTCGAAGCTCATTTTCACGATAAATGTTTCTCCAGATATATGTATATATTTCTTTATAAACTGGCAAGTACTACAATAAGTGCTTTTGCGTAATGGTATAAATAAGTTGTTATTTTATTCATTACAGGACAGTCATTATTATACATATAAAATAATAAGATAAATATGTACCACTCATTACTTTGTAAGTCAGTAAAAGAGTACTACCCATTACAAAATCTTGAAAATTTTTTGCTGGGATTTCACTGATTAAAGTCCAGTAATAATCCCCCAGCATGCTTTAGTGCCGAAATCTTTGATAATTTCTTTAAATTTTCATTAAATCTTGGTGAGTACGTTCCCCTTGTTTGTCGCTCCACAAAATACTGGTAATGGATCATTTGCTAGACGGTGAACTGGTTTCGACTTTTGCTTAACAGAAATAACAATCGGTTTGGTGGTTACTTGACTCTCTCCGAAGTACTGGAATTGAAAAATCGAAATAGATCTTCTTGTCATTTGACGGTTTGTTAAAATTTCTGGCAGCAAAACCAAAATAATGTAAATGTGCATATTTCAATGATTCTGATTTTGCATATACTTTTCTTTTCCAACCAAGTATTCACCACACAGAAAGCAAAAATAGCTTGAATCAATAACACACGATCTCGCGATAAAAAATTAAGAAGGACGTGACAGCCCAATTTTTATGCCAGATTCGAATTCAGCGCACCCAGATTAGTTAAAACACATGATTCGTTTCCGCAGTCAAATTTTTTTTTCCAAATTTGTAGACCAGTGTAATCTTTCTCACATTCTATTTGTTAGTTCACCACTAAAAATTCTTTCATTCAAATTTGTTCATAAAAATTTAGTAACTAACACACTATATTTGTCCCTTTTTAACAGCAGTCAAATCAGCTGATTGTAGCTTTTTTCATTTATCAATTTCTTCAACTCTGGTATCCTCTGTGATGTGTTTTGTATGTACTACTTCAGCCCAAAGCACCCTCTTCAATAAGATAGCTAAACTCCTTTGCTTATTTCGAATAGCACTACTTATTTACCCTCATTTACTGATTTATCCCAATGTGCACTATGTACGTTAAGCTTTGCTAGCTTCGTATGTTCAACGACTTTTTAAACTATTCATGCATTTGCTTTTCAAATAGTGGCGGCAAAAACAAATTCATGAAGTCTTGACCATATCGCACATTTCTTTTTTGTGGCAACGAAAAAAATTTACTCATGTCTAGAATGAGTGGCATGTTGCAATGCGAACATATGTGTGTTTGTGTTGCAAGCGATGTATGATTATACAAACATTAATTTATGTTTACATGTGTTTATAGCGCCCTCTAGTATGTAATTTGAATCTGAGGAAAACCTAAAAATCACGATCGTTAATAAATGGAAAAGTTCTTTTTTTTTTTTGGTATAAAGTTGGTAAAAATGCAACATGTGTTTAAGGTGAGAACAAAAGCATTTAAAGGTATTAAATCATGAAGCTAGATTTAACTAGAAATTAAAGTTTGAGTCTTAATAGTCATGCTGAAGTTGGAAACCAGCGAATAGCTGTAAAGATGAAGGAGGGTATCGTCTAGAGAAGAAGTTTTTAATATTTTGTTATTTTCGTTTATAAAAATTTGAACTTGTTTTCAACACTTAGAATTGATTGGCATGAAATATTTCTTGTTAAGAACTTAAAAATTCTAGCAGATTCTAACAACTTTAAACCTTCAGTAAATACATTCAGTGTACCACTGGAATAGCTTTAAAAACTTTGGCTCAGAGTTTCACAAATTGATCTTATACTGACACAGAAAAAAATATTCCTGCAATAAACAACTTTAATTGAAAATAAAATCAAATATACTTTTTGAGCTTAAAACAAAAATTTTTTATATTGAAAGTGTGTCACGTTTGTGGTCCAACATTTACAATTTTTTAGAGTAAAATTCTCATTATTGTTTATGGTAAAGTCATGAAAACCTTAAAAGTTTTCTCTGCAGTATTTTCCAAGTTATTTTTTCAAATACAAATTTTCTCTATTTGAGAAGAGACAAATTCCGAATATTTTCTATCATCAGCAGAATCAGTGTAATTTCAAGTTTGTATTTGCAGCAGACACCAATCTATATATTATAATAAATATATCTAATTTAATTGGGAGGTAACGTACTTTTTGCTCCAATGTTGACTCTTTTTTATAATATTGTTCTAGTTATTGGCGTTAGTGGCTACAAAATAATATTCAGAAATTTGACTGTTTTGGTTGGCAAAATATCTACAGGTAAATATTAGGCTCTTGTAAGGCAGTTCTACGCCAAATTTCAGCATTTAACAAGTAATAGCCTACTGTTCCTTCCAGGCCATTAGTAGAAGTACACTGTAAGAAAATTAGCAAGTTCAGTACGCTTGTATTATTTTTGATGACAAACAAAAATTTCTGCTATGCGAGAGCCACTACGCCTACTTGTTCAATACTGAGATTGTTTGCAAAGTACAATTTGATCGTTTTCCTTTTTTAATTTTAACACCCACATGTCCAATTCGATTGTTTTTTGTAAGACAACGTACATTATAACAATCGTTACTTACACAAAATTCCACATTTCTTGCTGCATTAGATGCAAAAGTATTCCAAAATAAAAAACGAGAGGTGACACGCCCACTTGTTTTCTTCAGACTTTTTTATTTTTTAACAACTTACAAGGACAATGGAGTAACGCCTGCAAAATCTCAACTGTTTTACCGAATTAGTTCCCAAGATATTTCAATATAATTTTTTTTAGAAATAGGAGATGCCACGCCCATTTTGCACTCCTTAGTTAAGGCTATTTAATTAGCAAATCGATTCAGACGTTCTCCAATCTTAGATATATTAAAACATGGGCGTAAAAATTGTAATTGACAATTTTTCTTTCAGTACAAACTAAAGCTGGGTTATGACAAATTAATATAAAAAAATTAGCGAAATCGGTGCAGGCAATGTTAGGTGATGCGATTGCCAATAAAGAACATTTGATTTTTATTTATATACAAGATTCCAATTATTCTGTACTAACACGACTACAAGATTTACCCTGCATTTAGACTTGCAAGTACTGTGTACGTATTATCAACGATAATTTCGCAGCTGTCTTGCAACTTGTATGTTTCCTTTTTATTGCAGATTTGTTCATGACATAAAAGAAATTAATTTTAAGTGAACTAGATAATATTTAACTTTATACGTATTGTTTCAATAATATTTATGTCTCAAAAATTGATAAGCTTTTTGATTTGTGAATATTTAAGGGGAAAAAATAGCAAACTAGCTTTTAAATTTATTAAAAATTAGTAAAATTTACAATAGTAATAAACTATTAATAGAGCAACACTGTTGACTAACTTTTCATTTACTTGCTGCAAGTGAAAACATATGAATGTCTTATAAAATTCATTGGCATTTGAGTTGGAAGTAGACTGCAAGTGCTGAAAGTGTAGTTGCGTAAGTAAAGTAGTATGAGTGTATTGAGTTTTTCGAACTTGCACCTGCACATGTAAGCCTTAAATTGCGTGGCTGCCACTTGCATGCAAGCAAAAAAGTAGATTCCAATTTGATATTAATTAACGCTTAATATGTAAATAATATATAAGAGGTTTGCTAAGTTCTACGAAAAAATATTATAAAACAATCTTTCTAAAAACCAATTCTTTTAAGCTTCTGTATTCACAATTATTCCTCTAATAAAATTGCCGGAATGTGAAGAGAAGTTCATGTAAGGAAATCAAATTAGCTTCAAGCCCAGGAAACTCAATACCACAAAAAAATCTCTACAAGACATGGGAAACTTTAAAATATATGTACATACACATTATTTTTAACAAGATAATCAAATATGCATACAAAAAAAAACTAGAGAAAAGAACCAGACCAAAAAAAATTAATCACATGAGCAAAACTTTCAACTTTAACTATGAGAAAGAACTTAAACATTGCCCTTAACTTAAACTGCAGTTCAGTTACTATAAACTCTTGGTCCCTTTTATATTTATTTAATACGTTCGGAATTCTTTAAAATTGAAAAAGCCATTTTGCTGCCAATTTAACAAACACTTAAGCCAATTTAGCACTTGAACGCATTTACGCACACAAAATAATAAAATAACTATAAAATAGATAGACCTCAGTAGTTGTAGTTGTTGTTGTTGTTGTTGCAGTGAATCCTTGTTTAACTCGGGGGAAATGTTTGCATTTAATAGAATATTTTGCCTGCAAGTGTCCGCATATCCTAAATGTTCTGCTAAACAAATAATATTGAAACTCCTACCAAATTTTATTCGCTTTTTGTATATTTTCGAAGCAAACTTCTTGTCGAATTGTGTCTCATCAAAGTGTTTGAAAATGTCAACAACAATGTTTTTTGCAACTCTGAAGAAGACAGAAAAAAACGAAAAAAATAAACTATTATTATGTCAATAGACAACATCATGCTGCAACATGGGTTTGCTTTTTGGTTATAAAATAGCTAAAAATTAAATATTTATACGCCAAATATCTTTTGGCAGATTGAAAAATAATAAAAAAAAATTATTTCAAGTGTGGGTTTTACGACTTTTTTTTTATTTTAAAAGAAATTAGTAGGGGTATTCAGAGTAAAGTATAACCAAAAAAACTTCAAAAAAATTATTTGTTTAATAAAATATCATCGAAATAAGATTCAAAGCTCAAACCCATGGCTAAATAAATTAAATTTAAATTTTTAGATTTGGAAGATTTATGGATTTGAAGATTTATGTTGCTGTTAAACTCAATTACTTTTCAGAAAAAACTTCCCTGACAGATTACAAGTTGGCCAAAAACCATTAAAATTTAAACTTGTAATCTCATTTTTAAGAATATTAAACTATTAAGATTATAATAAATAAGAAATAAAAATTAAATAGAAGACTTACCGGAACGCAAACATATGAAAAGAGACAAACAGAAATAATTGTAGCACATCATCTTTGAAATAATTGAAGAGACTAAAGATGACATTTGTTAATGCATGCTGTTGTAATCGAACTTTGAAATTACTTATCACAATAATCACAATAACTACAGCGTAATCACTCCTTATTTCTGTCTGAGACGTGATCAGTGCCCAGCTCTGGGAAGCGACACTATCAGCTGGACATTCCATCTGAAAGAAGAAAAACAAATAAGAACAATATATGTCAAAGAATATTTATTAGGCAAACTAATACGAAACTTGAAATGTATATTTCAAGGATATAAAAATAAATCATTAATAATAAAATATTGTTTCTAAAAAATGTACACGGTCGGAGTTAAATCGTTACAGATGTGGAATCAGATCAGTAATCAGATTTTTGCCATATATTTTTTATGCTGATTACACATCTGGCAACGCTGCCAACATTATGTTTTTTATGTGGAAAGAGATACGACACCGCGAAAAATTTTGGAAATGTCAAACGTTGCCACTAGTATACACTATTGCGATGTTACAATATTTTACAATGTGTACTCGGCATTACACTAAGTTCACACACGACAATTTCAGTTGGGCAAATTTTTAGTTTGTAGAAAAGGGAACATGCATGACATTTTCTTCTCCCGGTAATGAACTAAAAGACTAGTCAACTAAATTACCATGTGGAAAAGTAGTCTTGAGCCGAGATCCCACTATCATATAAAGTCATAATTAATAAGCTAATTTAGCGTTATTTCTGAACTAATTGAAATATAAGGACATTATTGCACCACACTGCGTTGGTAACAAAGTCATATAGACTTATTTCACAATTAATTGAGAAATAAAGCCGTTTTCGTTTATTACTTACGACTTTGCTGCGGTGAGCCGACGAATATTGATACATTGTGCCAATAGTGGGTTCTCGGCTTTAGGAAATGGTATTTGCAACAATTTTTTGTATAATCATTCGAGTTTTTATTCAAAATTAAAAATTAAATTTATTAAAAGTGAAAGTGAAAGTTTCTGCCTTTTTAGTTAAAAGTACCATTTAAGTCAAAAATAAATTTTTAGTAAAAAGTACATTTTTAGTAAAAAGTACCTTTTGAGTAAAAAGTACTTACATATTTAGCAAAAAGTATATTTTTAGCAAAAAGTACCTATTTAGTAAGAAGTACCTTTTTAGTAAAAAGTGCCCTTTTAGTACAAAATACCTTATTACTAAAAAATACCTTATTAATAAAATGTAAATTTTTAGGAAGAAGTATTTGTAAAACAAAAGTACCTTTTATAATAAAAAGTACGTTTTTCGTAAAAAGAAAATTTTTAATAAAATGTACCTTTTAGCAATAAGTACCTTTTTAGTAAAAATTACCTCTTTAGTAAGAATTACCTTTTTAGTAAAAAGTACCTATTAAATAAAAAGTACCTTTTTAGTAAAAAGTGCCTTTTTATTAAAAATTACTTTTTTAGTTAATTGTTCCTTTTTAGTTAAAAGTGTCTTTTTAGTTATAAGTACCTTATTAGTCAAAACTACCTTTTTAGTATAAAGTACCTTTCTGCAAGAAGTGCATTTTTAGTAAATATTAGGTTTTTAGTAATAAAGTACCTTTTCAGCAAAAAGTACACTTTCAGCGAAACGTACCTTTTTAACAAAAATTTCCTTTTTAATAAAATAAAAAGGTGCCGTTCAGTAAAAATTTCTATTTTAGAAAAAATACTGTTTTAGCAATAAGTAAATTTTTATTGAACAGTACCTTTTAGGCAATACTACCTCTTAAGTATAAAGTCGTTTTATAGAAAAAACTATGTTTTTAGAAAAACGTTTTTATATATTTTACTTAAATAAAGCTTTTTGGATCAAAGTACCATTGCAGTAAAAAGTACTATTTTTGTATTTCATAGCATAAAAAAACGTTTTTATTAAGTATTTTCCCTATGATGCATTTAAAATATAGATCATTTATATAAATTTTTTAAAAGTTTTTATTTTTTTATTAAAAAAATATTTGTCATAAAAATTATCTTTTAAAAATAAATAATTTTCCTGTATACACTTATAAAAAGTACCTTTTTTGTTAAAAATTATGTGTTAAAAAGTAACTTTTTTTTAAAAAGTAATTTTATTTGTGTGCATTTTTTTAAAGCACATTTTTATCAAATGTACTGTTATTAAAAAAAATATTTTCTTACAAAAAGTACTTTGTTGTATCAAGTGCCTTTTTTATCAAATAAAGCCTTCATTTTTCAATAAGAAATCTTACTTTTAAAACCCCCAATTTCACAAAAATCACTCTTATTATATAGAAAAGTTTTTTTTAAAGTTGATTTTTTTAAATCTACCATTTCTAAAAAAAGTTTATTTTTTATTTAAAAAAACACGTTTTTGTGTACCTTTTTATAAAAAAAAAAATTTTTATTAAATTTTTTTAAGTAAATTCTTTATTAATTATATTTTTTTCGAAGAATTACATTTTCATAACAATTACCATTTTTATACAACAAAACTTTTTATATAAATAAAATTTTGTGAAAAGTACAATTTTTAAATAAATTTTTTTTAAAGTACCTTTTGTTAAAAGTTCATTTTGTTAAAAGTACCTTTTGTTAAAAGATCATTTTGTTAAAAGTACCTTTTGTTAAAAGTACCTTCTGTTAAAAGTACCTTTTTTTAAAAGTACCTTTTGCTAGAAGTACCTTTTGCTAAAAGTACCTTCTGTTAAAAGTACCTTTTGTTAAAAGTACCTTTTTAAGAGTATCTTTTGTTAAAATTAACTTTTTGTTAAAAGTACCTTTTGTGAAAAGCATCTGACGTAAGAAGTACCTTTTTCAATAGTTACTTTTCGCAAGAATATATTTTACAAACAACCGAGTTGCCTTAATAACTCTAACATTTTCTTCTACCAGCATCATTAATCTCATGTTAACACTTCTATCTTGGCAGAAATTTTCTATTGGCTACTTGTTGCTACTCTCTATTCAAACTTTTGTCCCTTGACCTTCCCATGCGTTTTTCTAAGTCAACTATCAATTTAAAGATACTGTGTGGAAGAAAACTTTGGTATCATGTAATCTTAGAATATTCCCTTTATTCTCAAATATTTTTTTCAAACTTGATTTTTTTTGTGGCTTGAAAAAAACAATGTTTGTATGGCCAACCATCATATCAATATAATCATCATCATTCATTGTTTAAACAAAGACAGTGACGCGAATGGTTACGAATGGAACAGGAGCAGGAGCGGGAGCGGGAGATAAAGTCGCCTGAACTGTTTGGCAGCAGTTGGACTAAAAGTGAGTAACAGTAGCTTTGAAAGCCAGTGACATGAAAAACTTCTTTTGTGCAACAAGTTTAACAAATTTGCAACTGATAAATGATTTTTATATCCACGTACAACACCTTTTATAGTATATTTTATTGTTGTTGCTGCCATTAGCATTGTTATTGGTTGCTGGTGGATGTGGTGGCGTGATATCGAGGTGAATATGATGATGAGGGCAAATGCGTAAATCTAGAGAGTGTGTGGTCATTAATAATTGTTTCTTAATGCGAATGTACAATATATGAACATTTATGAGTAAAAAGCATAAAATAAAAAATGTATAAATGGACAGTGGGACAAATATAATAAATAATAATGCATTCGGCAGAATTTACTTTATCATTGCAGAAGAATAATGGCAAAATTTTCAGCTTCCAGCTAACAACAATCGATATGTCATAAGGTATTGTAGATAGAAAAAACAACAGCAAGATCTACTTACGACACTCTTACTTTAAGCAAGAGTTAAAAACAGAATTTCCTGTCAATGTCTTCAGACTTGCTTACACTTTTCCCTTAAACTAATCAACTTTTTAACTGATTAATTTTAATAAATTCACTCATTTATCCTCAGGATATTTAAATTACTCTCCTTCATTTTCCTTAAAACTTTCTTTATATGAAAAATAAATAAAATTCATTTTCACAAATCTATTTTTTTCTCACTCCTTTTAGTAAATTTATATTTTTGTTTCAGAAATACGTGACATTTAACTAAAATCATGTTGCCTTAAATACATCTAATACCTAAATTTATAAATTAAATAAGTAGACAAAAAAAAAGAACATACATACACAACTTGCGACTATTTGAGTCTTTTATTTTTAATATTTACCATTTATTAATAAAAAAAACCATTTCAACTCCCACCAACCCGCTTGCAATGAATGGGAAGGAAGCACTATGACAGTTGGAAGAAAAAATTAAATTAAACAAATCATAAAACTGATTGACGACGACACAGCAAATATAAGAAAATCGTGCGTTAATATTTTGCCATTGCTTAAATTAATAGTTCGCGATAAAAGTGTATACACACTCTTCTGCATCCCATAATAAATTCAGTGAAGTGCGACTTTGACGAGCGCAGGAAGGGTTCCGTAGGGACACGAGATATGTAATTCAATACGAACTTTAGCCTATATAAAATATAGTTTTGGAATTTTTTTTCGTTTTTGAAATTTTTTTAATTTTGGCATTTTTTTTCGTTTTTGACGTTTTTTAAATTTTGGCGACTTTATTTTATTTTGACGATTTTTTGAATTTTGGCGATTTTTTTCATATAGGCGATTTCTTTTCGGTTTTAGCGATTTTTTCGGTTTTTGGAGTTTTTTCTTCATTTTGGCAATTTTTTTAGTTTCGACACTTTTTTCTAGTTTTGGCGATTTTTTCCGGTTTTTGGCGTTTTTTATTTGCGCTTTTTTCGATTTTGGCGATTTTTTTATTTTTTTGGCGATTTTTGGTTTTTGGCGCTTCTTTATTTTGGCGATTTTTTTCATTTAGGCGTTTTTTTAGTTTTGACACTTTTTTCTTATTTTTTTCGGTTTTTGGCATTTTTTCAATTTGGCAATTGTTATTTTTTTTGGCGATTTGTTTAATTTTAGCGATTTTTTTTTCATATGAACAATTCTTTTTTATTGGCGCCTTTTTTGTGTTTTTGGCGATTTTTTCGGTTTTTTGGAAGATTTTTCATTTGGAAGATTTTTTAGAATTTCGAGAGTTATTTTAGGGTTAGTTTTTTTTTAATTTTGTCAATTTTTTTCGTTTTGGCGATTTTTTTGGTTCGGCGATGTTATACTTTTCAGATTTTTTAGTTTTACCGTTTTTGAAAATTTCAAGAGTTTACATATTACGGTTTCCAAGATATAGCAAGTTGTCAAAATTATATAGTCAAAATTGCATTAACTGATGGAGCACCCTTTAATTAAAATTTTTTAAATTTTAGTGTTAACTGTTGTAGTGTAAAAATACACTAATTTTACAAATTTCAAGTGTCAATATACATATGTACATACAATTGTATGAATATTACATGGGATTTTAAAATTTTTCGTTGCTCGTTTTGGAACACCCTTTAATTTTTAATTCTCATGTATTTGTTGTGTTAGCGGCCAAAGTTCTACATACTATGTCCATACATATGTGTGACGGACAGACGGACAGCGTAGCGAAAACAATAGGGTTCCTTTTTTCACCTTTGGTGTACGGAACCATAAAAAGGCACTTTTAGAAGTGGATTTTGAGCTGGCGGTGTCACCACTTTTTATTTCTTTGAGAACGACGTTGTTCGATGACGGAATTGGATGTGGTCTCAATAAGACAACGTTGACTCTCATAAAATTCATGTAACGTTGAACATTCTGAACAAAATATTTGTGAGCCTGATCATCTACGTGAAGGTGATGCGAACAGGTCACCAAAGCAAGACTTGGCTCCGTTAGACTTTTCTAGTGGGGTTTTCTTGAAGTCGCACAGGTCTAAGCAAATAAGCCACAAGCCACATACGGTGTCATCAGTACTTATTTTTTTAAGAATGATGTTGATCGATGCTTATTGACTTCTTTCAGCCAGAATCGGATGATATGAAGACGAACGACATGTGGTCTTAATACGACAGCGTTGTGTTCTGTCACACAAAGTAGTAAAGTAGTAGTGAAAGAAGTAGTGAAATTTTCGATCCGATCTAATGATTTTTTCATAGGGTTGTCATTGCAAGAAGTTCTCTTTTTCGATGCCTGGTCACTGAATTGGAAGCGATATTAAGAAAAATTCCCTTTTTTGTGTTCTATGATAATATTTTCATCTAGGAAAAATTTTAAATATTTATCTATTTTAACAATTCGTTACTTTTTATACGTATTTAAGCCCGAAACAGTGTTTTCATGTAAATTTAAGCAAATAACTTTTAAATTTTAGAGTAAAATTAGTTCATAAGTTTCTTTAAAAAAATAATTTTTTTTTTAACTCTGGGAGCAGTTACAATGTTTTGTATGACTAAAATAAGCTTCTATGTGGTTTTTTGCTCAGTCTCGGCAAATTAAAAATATCGATTTCTTGAAAGCAATGAAAACGTAGTTCCACTAGAATGACTTCCATTTTTTTTACTGTAATTTAGTGAAGACCACAGCTTGTAGATACGTCAAGTAATCCATCAATTTTATCAAATTCCTCGAATTTTTTTATTATTTGGCGTCCAATGTTGATGTAAACATCCCAACTCTGAATGACTGATGCCACTACATATCCCGACAATAATTTCTGAAAGTAGTGAATGACTCTCAGGCCCTCAGAAGTTTGATAATTTTTTTAATATTTAAACAAATTAAATACAACGAAAAGGCGTTACAACACTTCCTTCAAGACACTGTAACAAATCCCACAACATTCATTTGAACTTAAATTTTTATAGCGTGAATATATTTTGATTTCGTGGTAATTGTGAATAGTAGAAGAAAAAAAAATAAACAAAACGTGTTAAAATATTTTGTTGGAATAGAAAACAAAACAGTAGTATGTTTAGTACCTGAACATTTCCAGTATTTCGTTTTACATTTTTGCCATATCAAACGTAAACCACAGACATATAATAAATACCTTTGCAAACATAATACAGAATGAATTTTTATTGTTGTTTAAGAGATTTAAGCAAAACAAATAGAAAAAAAATATATTCAAATTGAAAGTTTAAGAGTAACAAACAGACTGAAGGAAGGACAGACAGACGGTTTGAAATAAAACAACAAATTAGTGTACGTACAATATGCAAATTTTCCAATCCAACAGTAATTTATCATCGAAGTACGAGTACTGTGGTTTAAAAAATAAAAAAATACAATTCCATAAAATAAAAATATAAATATAATACTGATTTTTATGCAAAAGCAAAGAATGGGGGGAGGGGACGAGTAAGGTTTTAAGAGCAGCCAGCAGAAAGGCAGGAATATTGCTCGTACAAAACTTTTTCTTCATTGAGTATAGTTTATGATTTGTTTACCAAAAGCAACAACAAAAGTCCTGTGTATTTCTGTGAGCTCTGCCAACAAGGATTAATGAGTTTCGTGTGTTTCATTTGAATGAATTCACAAGCTGCTGCTTGCTGCTTCTGTGTGTAACCCAAGAAAAATATAAATAAACAACAAACGTCATATGCTATTGTGTATGTATGGCCTTTTTTGTTGCTAAACACTTCGCCAAAAACAACAACAAAAACAACTATCTATCTATGCAACATAAGCATCATTTGTTATATTCACATTAAGCAGCATCTACTCATGTATGTTTTTCTTTAACACTAAATATCTTTTAAACAACACGTTTCTAAAATCCATCATCACTTGTGGTTGCCAGCAAGCAAACATACACCACATACAACATCCTTCCAGCATCCTCTCTCTCTCTCTCTCTCTATTCCTTTTCTTATTCTTTTTCTTTTGCTTTAAGAAAGTTAATATGTGTTGTCTGTTGCAATCGTGCCTTAAGATTTCTTATCTTGCAAGTTTTTTTTCACTCATTCATTCACCCTCCAAATATTTAAATACTGCTGAAGTAGGGAGTACAAGTTTCATTTGTATCTTTTGCGTTAAATATATAAAAGTTCAAAGATAAAAGAACTCACAAAAAAAAAACTAGGTATCAAATGTTTAATCCTTTTGTCTGCTCTGAGCAGAAGTAACATGTGTGATCATCATCTACATCACATCTTGCGACCGTTGGCTGTTTAAGCTGCATTTATTCGCTTCTTCGTTTTTTTTTCATAAATTGAATTGAAAAGGTTTTAACAAAAGAAGAACACCTTTGAATACGACTTTGAAACTTCCGCTTATGTTTGATTTTGCGATTACGATTATGACATGTAAGAAAAAATGAGAAACAAAGCAAGTTATAAATGAACTTGGATTAACTGCGGCTGAGAAAAAGATAAATTTACAGTGGTCTAGAAGGTGTTTAGGTTACAGAGAAGAGTTCATACTAGTGGCACAAAATACACTCAAAAAAAAAGGCATGTACTATTATTAAGAAAATTTTTTTTCCTACACTCAAAAAAAAGACATGTACTATTATTAAGAAATTTTTTTTCCTAAATTCAAGTAAAAAAAATTTCTAAGTTTAAGTAATTTTTTCTAAGTTTAAGTAAATTTTTACAAAAATCTAGTAAAAATTACTTAATATAAGTAAAAAATAAAAAGTTCATATCCTCAAAAATAGTTCATAAAAATACACAATAAATTTCTCACATTTCAGGAAATGTTTACTGGCTTAAAGAAAATATTTACTAAAAGTAAGAAAATGGTTATAAACTGAAGGAAATTTTATATTAAGGACTAGTCAATTTCGTCTTAAATCAAAAAATAAACTTTAGGAAATGAATTACTCCTGATTAGTTCATAAAATTTGACTTACTTGAAAGATGTAAAAAGGTATACTAAATTTTAAGGAAATATTTCCAAGTTTTAAGTATTTTTTCTTTGAATTATGGAATTTATTATTGATTTGTATTTAGCAAAAAATCTAAGTAAATTTTTCATATTTTCGAGGAATATTTAAACTTGAAATTTATATTTTTTAAATAAAATAAAATTTTAAAACTAAATTATTTCAATGCCTATGCAGGCTGCCTTGTTATGCAATTGGTTAGTGTGCTTGCTTATCAATCAGAAGGTTGCTGGTTCAATACTTGTCAACTTTCAAGGAATTTATATGTATGTATGGTGAATTATAATTAAGAATATAATATGAAGATATAATAAATAACATAACAGTTTTAGCATTGAGAGTAACAGGCTGTGCAGATTCTGTGATCACGACAATGGATCTTTAGAACATATTATGCCATAGAAGATATAGCCAATTGGTCAAGCACCTTTTGGAAGATTGGGAACTGCCAACACTGGACCCACTGGTAGTCTTGAGACTCATGAGGATGAGTCAGGTCTAGATGAGCTGCTAAAGCACCTGGCAAACGATACAATAGATCTACTGCGGTCACACTGTACTGTGTTTCCCGCTTAACTTAATTTTTCCATTCATTCCTTCCTTCACTCATTCATTCATTCCTTCACTCATTCCTTTACTCATTCATTCATTCATTCATTCATTCAATCATTCCTTCACTCATTCATTCATTCATTCATTCATTCCTTCACTCATTTATTCATTCATTCATTCCTTCATTCGTTCATTCGTTCATTCATTCATTCATTCATTCATTCATTCCTTCATTCATTCACTCATTCATTCATTCCTTCATTCCTTCATTCCTTCATTCCTTTCACTCTTTCATTCGTTCATTCATTCATTCATTCCTTCATAATATTAGTCTGGCTTCTCCAAATTTTGTGCTTACTCCATCATTCCTAGTGGAAGGGTTTTATGAAAAATTTCTCTTTCATATTAGAGTGCTTGTTTCTAAAAATCCGAAAGATATTTCCAATTTCTCGCCGTAGAAGGGTACTACTACTACTAAGGTTATGAATTTAAATTAATCTACATCCTTCAATATTTTTACAGAAAGTTGCAAATCTACTTGTTAGCTTTAGAGAGTTGCAAAATTTTGAAAATTACATTTCCCTTCCTCCACCTTACAACCACAAATGCCTTCGTCAATAAACGGAAGGATACTTAGAAAAAAATTAAAAAAAGATTTCACTTATTGTGCGAAATTGTAATTTTTTTTTATTTTAACTTTTCATTTCCTCCCTCTAAGTGTTTTTGTGGAAAATGTGCGTAAGAACGAACACACTTTCGCATTTGCATATGACATGCAAAAGGAAAACTCTAAATAACGTGTGCTTGAGCATCTGGATGTGAGCAGCCGAAAAAAAAATTATGTGAGGTGAAGTGAGTGGTGTATCTAGATTGTATATTATTCGTATTACATTACTCGTACATTTAAATTTCTAAATTTACAAGTAGTATTTTGGGTTATTAGGTAATATTTCTTAATACGGTTACTGTCTCACCGGGCCTGCCTGTCTCTGGTATGTTTTGTGTTTTGCAAAATTGTTAAATTTAAATATAAAAGATGCAAAATCGTCAAGTGTTAAAGTTGTGCGTTGCTTTTGCGGGTATGAATATGGTTTGCATTTGTTTAAAAATTATGTCCTTTTTTGTTTGTTAAATTTAATGATGACGGTTGTATGATTTGGATTTGTTTTTTTTTTTACATCCATCTGCATTGGGGTGGGTGTGTTTGTGCGTGTTTTAAAGAAAATTTAATAAATGAAATCATTTTGACAGTTGATATATTTTGTATGATAAATGTTAACAATATTAGATGTCTGGTATACATCAAACAATAACGAATGCGTGGATTTGCAGCAGTTTATTGTATATATTGACATTTCAAGTGTTTTTATGGGCTTTTCTTTGCATCGATATGTGTCATGTCATGTGGTTGTTAATGTTGTCGTTTTTTTTCTTTCTTTCAAATGAAAAAATTATGGTGGTGTAATGGTTTGGGGTTTTTGGCAATATTAGCAGCAATTTGCAAATTATTTGCGTATTCTTTGTAGCATGTGGGGAGGAGGAGGGTATGGGATTTTATTAAGCATAAAATCTGCTTAGATCGATTTGATTATAAATTATTTAAGACTAATAAATATTAGCAAAAATTTTAAAGTTATGCAAAAGCATAAAGACGGCAGAGTATCTACGCAGTGAATCAGTTTAGAAATTTTGAGGATTTTGTGTTTTAGCAACTGTGCTTCTTGCTGGTGTCGGTATTGTAAAATAAAGTCTAGATGCTTTGCACACAACAAAGTTTAGTGCTGCTGTCATGACGTCTTAGTACAAAATATTGACTAATGTCCTCGACAAGTATTAAGAACGCCGCTAAACAAGCAATCAGCGCATCATTTTAAAATTTACTATCCATGGTTAAAATGTTTCGCAACTTTGTATCCATACACGATATAAATACTGCATCCGTAGAGTACCAAGACTGTATTTAAGTGTTTTGGAAGCAAGCCAATCATTTGTATGGATTTCAAAGAATTTTTCGAATTTGGCTCTCTCGGGAAGCATATTGATGTCAAAGGTCAGATATATGCGTATTTTATTTTTCGGGAAGCGCATTGAGCTGATGAAAGGTATACATGTATCCAACTTTTACTATTATTATTATTTGACATATTGTCAGAAATGTACATACAATAATTAAAATGTATTTGCTGGTGGTTTAGCGTGTAATATCTATATATTTATAAATAAATAATAATATTGTGATACTCGCTAACTTTCTGCATTTTAAGGGTTGCTTACAGCAAAGTTGAAAAGAAACCTTATTGTTTTTGCAACGATGTCCGTCCGTCCGTCCGCCTTTCTGTCTGTCATAGTTTTAGTCGAACTGTACTGGGGGTTTAGACAAAGAAATTTATTAATTTTGTCTTGAGTTCACGTCGTTTTAATTTAATTTTTCAATTAAATTGTATTTTTATTTTGAAAAAATTGTAAAGCACGTAAATTCTTGATTCTAGAATAAAATCTGAATTATTTTTATTATCACATTTTAATTGTAATCTTGAATAAAATCTCGTTTTAAGATCGAATTCAAGATTTAGTTCTTAATAAAAATCATATTCTTAAAAATTCAAGAATATAATCTCAAAATTCAGACCACGTTCTTGATTTTAAGAATTCATTCTATATATTAAGAATTTATGCTTAAATTTGAGATCCTCAATCTCACTGAACAAATTTTAAGATTGAAATTTGGAAATTTCTGCAACATAAATTCTTAAAATTAGATTTTTATTTTTTCCTAGTGTACGAATTGTGTTAATAGGAAAATTTTTCAAGGACAAAGTATATGTATTTCTACTTTTTGAATCTATTTTTATTTAATTTTGTATCTACTTGTGATGATATTATATCATAATCAATAAACAAGTTAATATAAAACAGTATTTTCAATAAATTTTTTTATACGAAGTTGTTCATTCATCATTATATTATAACTATAACCTTTTTTAGTATTTCTCTGATTTTTGTAATAATGCGAGGTCATAAGATAAAGCAAACTGCATCTATCTGCCAACCGAATGAAAAATATTTGTACCAATTGTAATGAAATTTTTGAGATATTACGACGCTTTTGAAATAAGATCGGGAGGATATAGTAAAGTAAAATAATAAATTTAATAAGAGCTTAATTTGGATTTTAACTATCGTTTTACCTTATAATATTTTTATTGTAAGAAAATAAAAAAGATGCATATCGAAAATAAATCGTTTTTTGTATTTTGTATAAGTTTCTGAGCCTACTAGTTTATTCTATTGGAATTTGCAAAAAGCTTATGTAAATTCTCAAATGATTTTTGAAAGTATTTGCATAAGATAAGAGATTTGAAACTTTTCAAAAGTACCCAGTAAAAAAAGAGACTTCAAAAAAGTTATGAAAATGTAGAGTTTACGATGCGGAAGTAGTGCAAATTTCGATCCGATCTAATGATTTTTACATAGGGTTGTCATTGCAAGAAGTTCTCTTTTTCGATGCCTGGTCACTGAATTGGAAGCGATATTAAGAAAAATTCCCTTTTTTGTGTTCTATGATAATATTTTCATCTAGGAAAAATGGTAAATAGTTGCCTTTTTTAACAATTCGTTTCTTTTTATACGAATTTAAGCCCGAAACAGTGTTTTCATGTAAATTTAAGCAAATAATTTTTAAATTTTAGACTAAAACTAGTTTATAAATTTCTTTAAAAAAAAATAATTTTTTTTTAAATTCTGGTGAGTATTTTCTAACACTATGGAGGAGTTACAAGGTTTTGTGTGACTAAAATAAGCTTCTACATGGTTTTTTGCTCACTCTCGGCAAATTAAAAATATCGATTTCTTGGAAGCAATGAAAATGTACTTCCGCTAGAATGACTTCCTTTTTTTTTCACTGGGTATGGTTGAAGTCTATTGATGATTTTTTAAAGCGCCAATGAAATGCAAACATATAGACATGTTTATTCCAAATACTCATTTATAATATATTATATACATATATACATATATATGTATACATATATATATTTTATATTAAAAATTTTAATTTAAATTTTTTATGAGTATAATTTGAAATGTATGCAAAATTTGCATAAATTCTTTGCTAACAAAAGGGAAAAAAGTTTAGTCGTAATCAAGCGATTAATGGGTGCGATTGCGATTACGATTAAAAGGTGCGATTAATTGCGATTACGATTACGACTAAGATCGCTGTGCAAACCCTACATCTAAATGCTCAATGGACTACTTGGCAAACACCTTGAGCTCTGAAAGTGTCGCGATGTTAAATTAAGAATAGGGGGCGGAAACTAAAATTTACAAAATTGGGCGGGAGCACGCCCTAAAAATTTAATAAAAGGGCAGAAAAATTTAAAATCAAAAAAAAAAAATAATTAATCTAATTTAAACATTAGTGCTAAGAAATTTTAAATAATTTAGATTCAGCTAATCAAAACATTTTTATATATAAAGTTTTTGTAATAATATTCAATATCGGTGACAATAAAAATAACTAAACGATTAAATAACTAAATATAGAACTTTCTTACCTGATTGGCACCAATTTGGAATAGCATTATAGGTAACAAATACAAAAATGTTTTAGTCAACTGAATCTCAATTATTTTTAACTTTTTAAAAACTATTTTAAGACTCTTATTTAAAAAAAACTATCTATAGAACTTTGGTACTTGCGTTGATGATTCTACGGCAGAGATGTTCAAGGCAGATCAATATATATAAACTCCCGTATGCTTTTTCCTCTATTTAAGAACATTTGGGAGAACGAAATATTTCCTAACGAATGGATCTAGGGAACTCTAGTGAAGATATCAAAAAAGGGAGCAACTACCTATTGCAATAATTGCAGAAGCAGTAAGCGCGCCTCTAAAAACTCTGTGAGAAATTATTTTATACCGGATACCAAACCGAATTCATATAACGATTCCATTAAAAATTTTTAAGAGAAGAAGAACTTCATTTGCTCTGTTTTTAAGTTCAAACATAAGCTATCAAAAAACCAAAATACGAAAAAAAATTTTGTCTGATCTGCCAGAATTATATGTTTATTTCTGGTGTTGCACAGTGTTATATTTAAATAAATTCAGTGAAGTGCGACTTTGACCCGCGCACGAAGGGTTCCGTACGGACACGAGATATGGAATTCAATACGAACTTTAGCCAATATAAACTATAGTTTTGGCATTTTTTTCGTTTTTGGGTTTTTTCGGTTTTAAAAGACTTTTTTAGTTTGGGGGTTTTTTGAATTTATTGGCGCTTTCTGTGTTTTGGCACTTTTTTTCACGTTTTGTGCGAATTTTTTGGTTTCTGAAGTTTTTTTAATTTTGGCGATTTTTATTATTTTGGCGTTTTTTTTATTTTGGCGATTTTTTTGTTTTGGCTATTTTTTGAGTTTTGGCGTTTTTTTCATATAGGTGATTTTTTTTGGCTTTGACGATTTTTTAGTTTTGGCACTTTTTTTCTCGTTTTGAGGATTTTTTTCGGTGTTTGGCGTTTATTTTCAATTTTGGTGATTTTTTTCGTTTTGGCGTTTTTTTTTAATTTGCCGTTTTTTTTAATTTTGGGGATTTATTTTATTTTGGCCATTTTTTTCCCACAAACAATTATTTTGGTTTGGAACATTTTTCGCGTTTTGGCGATTTTTTTCGGTTTTTGGCGTTTTTTTTTCATTTTGGCGATTTTTTTTCATTTAGACGATTTTTTCGAATTCGGCGATTTATTTTAGTGCTAGATTTTTTTTTTAATTTTGTCGATTTTTTTCGATTTGGCGATTTTTTTTTTAATTTTTGGCGATTGTTTTCAGGTTTTGGCGTTTTTTTCGGTTTGGCGATTTTATAATTTTTGGATTTTTTAGTTATACCGTTTTTGAAAATTTCAAGAGTTTACCTCTTACGGTTTCCAAGATATAGCAAGTTGTCAAAATTGGATAGTCAAAACTGCATTAACTGATGGACCACCCTTTAATTAAAACTTTTTAATATTTTAATGTTTATTGTTGTAGTCTATATAAAAATACACTAATTGTACAACTTTCAAGTGTCAATATACATATGTACATACAATTGTATGTATATTACATGGGATTTTAAAATTTTTCGTCGCTCGTTTTGGAGCACCCTTTAATTTTTAATTCTCATGTATTTGTTGTTGTAGTGGCAAGGGTTCTACATACTCTGTCCAAATTTCAGGTCCGTAGCTCTTACGGTTCCTGAGAAAATACCGTGTGACGGACAAACGGACAGACGGACAGACGGACAGCGTAGCGAAAACAATAGGGTACCTTTTTTCACCTTTGGTGTACGGAACCCTAAAAAGTATAATTTTAGTTGTTGACTAATTTAAGTTATTTTTGGCTTCTCAACCTTTTCCTTTACTTCTTAGAATTTTAGGCAAAACCTCATAAACCAATATCATAGTTATTATTTAAGAAAATGAAAATTCTTTTATGTATTTCTATTAAAACTATTTTGATCAAGTAAAATAATTTCCCATTTATGATTTATTGTTATTTGCTTAAGGTTTAGATTTTGAAGTTTTATATTTTTAATTTTAGAATACATCTCAGCAAATTCTTGCATATTCAGGAAGAAAAGAAAAAGGTCATTCTTAGGATTTAAGCAAGAAAATGCAATAAACTTATTTGAAGAATATAAAAGAAATGAATGCCTGAATCAACAATTTATTTAAGAGATGGGAATGGAATACAAATGAAAATAAAGCAAAAAATAATTATTAAAAACCAGAAAACAAAGAGAGAGAGATAAAGAGGGAAGAGCAGATTTTATTACTAAAGACCTTAAGACCTTAAGTTTATGAGCACTAACCACTTTTCATAGCAAATCCAAGAAAATGAACAAGACATTGTTCACCAGGATAATAAGGATAGCAAAGGCAAAGCAATAAGTGTGTTAGTGAGTAGTAGTCTAGTTGAGGTTAAGAAAAGATAACTGTGGCTTTAACCACATTTAATAAGGACCTTTTTAATTTTTAGTTTTAGTTTTTCTGGTCAACAAACCACGTCAACTAAAAATAAAATAAAGAAAATAATAATTGTACTGGAATTTCAATTTTTAGAAATACAAAAATATGTTTATAACTAGATTTTCTTCGAATATTTAATTTTAGTTCAGCAAATCAAGTATTCAAGCAGGTTTGGCAAACATTTTCCCAAAAATACCAATGTAAAATCAATATGCAAAAATGTTGATTTAAAATTTTATTAAATCACGTTGAACTAAAGTTCAGATCATGATCGTATATATTTATTATGTATCTAAAGAATATTTAAGGTTGTTGTAGCTGCAGCGGTAAGCGCGTTGACTACCAAGTTGATGAGTTCCGAGTTCAAATCTTGGCCGGGGAAATGAATTACATTACAAAACTGATGACTTTGCCGATATACGTACTTAACCCAGCAAAAATTTTGTTTCAAAAAAGCAGGTTTTTACTATTATAAAATAAAAGTAGCGCTGACAAACCTGCTGATATCACTGCTGATTTCGAGTTCTCGGTTTGGAGCACTACATTTTTGCTCACTATTAAATCACTTTTTTCCTGTACTTTGTTTCATATAAAAGTTAAAATATGTTAAGTTAAATATGTACTTAATAATATACAATGACTACATTAAATTAAATTCATGTTGTCACAACTTGTGATTCAACATGATTCTTCATTATGATTTCACAGTACGGGAATGCGAAATCAACATGAAATAAAGCTATTTCAAAAGGAAAAATTTTTTTCAAAGATTACTATAGATCGTGTTAGATTAACAACAAAATCCTATCCGAATAAGGTTAAATAATAAACATTGTTTGCGTAGAAATTTTAAAACTTTTGTGGAATTCTTTGCTTTTTTATTTTTTGAAACTTGTACGAAAAAAATATATAGAGAGCCTATATTCAAAAGACGTTAACTCCTCAATGCAATATTCCTCTGTAACATAAATTTTAAATCGAAAAAAAAAATTTTTTCTTTTTTTATATAATTTTTTTTTATTCGTGTAATACTTACTCGTGTATAAGTATAAGTATAATTTCTTTTGATGAAAATAACTGCTAACTCCCATGTAAATTTTCAATATTTTTAAAAAATTTTTAATTTATTATAAATCTTCTTCATATTTTATTGTATTTGGCATGCTGAACACGAATCTGGTAAGAAGGATTTTATTATCCTGTGGCTAGTTTTTGAGATATGGTCACTTTAAACATATTAGTATATAGAGGTTCCGATAAAAAAAATTAGTAATGTATTTATAACTTTTAAGTTGTTTATCGAATAGAAACTTAATGTATGGACCGATTATAGTCAATGATATTAGCTTTCGATATTGATAACTTAGAGTGACTTTGCTACACTACAGAGTGAACTATAGAGCTCTAAGGCTGACCACCTCGAGATGAAAGAGGCTTTCAGTCAGTCTTGAGTTATTTTTTTTTGTTGGTATTTTGGTAGTTTTTTCTTGTAGCTTTTCAATTCTTATGTCTAGTATTGAGTAAAAGATTTCACAAATTGATTAAAAAATTAATATATTCAAAAAATTATATATTTTTTCCGACAAAATATGCTAACTCTATGAAAATATTTGTGTTTTGATCGACTAAAATAAAAATAAGCAAACTAGTTCAAGATCAAATATTTTTTGCAGACCCATAAATAAGTAAGCATACTTAAACCATATTATGGAAGGCTCATCATTTATTTTAACAAAACTGGGCGAATTAAGTAGTTTTTTTGCTCTACCCAGTTGTTAGCTTTTTTGAGTTGACGTATTTTGAATAAAGGCTCTCAATAAAGAAACTTTTAATACTTGTATTTCTGACTCTTTCTTTGTTTGCTTTTCATACTCGTATTCTTTTTGATAATCAGACGCTCATAAGTTAGTAACTAAAATGAAATAAATTCAGTAAAGTAAGAATTTGACTCGCATACGAGGGGTTCCTTACGAACACTAGATATGTTTTCTCAAATTTTTGCGCTTTTGCCGTTTTTTTAGGCTTTTTTTTTTTGTCTCAACGATTTATTTTAGTTTTAGCAATTTACCCCGCCTCTTTTTTCGTTTTGGTAATTTTCTCGGTTTTTTGCGTTTTTTTTTAATTTTGGCGATTTTTTCGGTTTTTTGGTGATTTATTTTAGTTTTAAAGATTTTTTTTATTTTGGCGCTCTTTTCGTTTCGGCGATTTTTATTTTGGTTTTTAGCGATTTTTTTTCGGTTTGGCGATTTTATAATTTTGGAATTTTTTAATTTTAGTATTTTTGAAAATTTCAAGAGTTTTCCCCTTACGGTTTCCAAGATACTGCAAGTTGTCAAAATTACATAGTTCAAATACCATTAACTAAAAGAACACCCTTTATTTTTTATTTATTTTTTTTAAGTTTAGTATTATTTGTTGTAGTCTGTATAAAAATACACTAACTTTGCAACATTTCAACTGTCTATATATAATTGCATGTATATTATATGGGATTTTAACATTTTCGTTGCTCGTTTCAAAACACCCTTTAATTTTTGTTGTAGCGGCCACAGTTCTACATATTGTCGTGTGGTTATTGGTTCGCCGCAATTATAATGTTTTTTAAATATATTCTGCGGCAAACCAGTAACCACCCGATGATATTCTGTCGTAATTTCAGGTCCATAGCTCTTACGGTTCTCGAGAAAATAGCCTGTGATGGACAGACGGACAACGCAGCGAAAACAATAAGAAGGAAAATAAAAAGTAATGTTTGGCAACACTGTATACAATTACCTTAAAAAAAATTTTGCTATTGAAAACTTAAACTTTATTAGATATTGATTTAATCTTCCGGTTCTGTTAAATCTAAATGAAGAATCATGTTGAATCATAGTTATTTCATTTTATGGATTTAATTTATTTTCACATAACTTTTTTTAATTCTTCTTCTTTTTCTTCTTCATTAACATCATATTAAAAATCTTATCATAAATTAGTGCCTGTATTAAGGTTCGCAACTTTTAAAACAGTTTGGTTGCCATTGATAAAATTGCTTTGGATTAAACAAATATCTTGATCGAAAATCATTCCGAATTATCACAACCGATATTACAGAACACAAGGATCTCTGGCTCCGAAAAGAAACCGAACAAAATACAGATTAAAGGCTTTTAAGTGTCGGAAGTACTCGTACATTGGAATCACACCTGGGCGTGACTGCAGTAACTTTATTTGTCCCAAAATATTATTAAATATACTATTACGTCTAAATGATTTCCTTTAATTTTGTTTTGAAACTTTCTCTTTGCAAAGCACTTAAAATCTCCTTATAATCAATTTCTCTGCCGCAAATTTATTATTTTTCACTTGTTTCTGAACAGCAAAGACAAAGTACTTGAGAAAATTAATATATATATATATATTTGTACTAAAGTAAGCGCAAATAAATTTTCCAAGCAATACAATTCTGCAATTAAAGAAATTGAGTGCGGATTGTATACAAAGTTTGCAATATACATACACACATACATAAGTTATAAAAGCTATAACTTATATCCTTTGGCACAATCACAATCACGAGCACATATTCATAATAAATATTTCACCTTCTTTTTGGGTATAACAACAACAACAATAACAACATATTGCCAGCATACACACTAACAAACATTTATTTGGTGGCTGTGAAATATTAAAATAGAGGTCCTTTATGGAAATATTTGGTGCAAAAAAAATAAGAACAGGAGACTGCAAATATGACTTTTCAGAATATGCAGCAGGCAAGGGAAGGAGTTTTGTGCAAATAAAAACACTTGCAAGCATTAAAAACCTTTTAATTTGCTAAATCGCCTTAGCAGACATAAGAAACAACAACAACGAAAAAAAAAGAATTATAAAAAAATAGAAGAAATTAAAATGTGTAGTATAAACGAGGATTTTGTTAAGAAGCAACTAACAGAAGGATACAAATTCCAAATTCCAAAATGCAAATGCCTGCTGCTTGCTAAAGCTTATGAGGAGGCATATTACTTTTATTATTTGTAACAGGCAACCAACTCTCCTCTACGTCTAGGAGTATTATTTCTACAGCTTCCTTTTTCTATTTTTTTTATTGTATTTTTTGGTTTGTCTGTAAAAAATTTTTGGCAGATTTTTTTCTTTCTTACTATTTGGCTTTTTTAATTCATCAGACATAAGTGTTTTAATATGAGCAAAAAGAAATCATACACATCCTTGTAGATTTTGTTAATAATAATAAAATATCCTTAAAAATATAACAACAACAACAGAATATAAATTTTGTGCTAAGCCACTGTTTGAGGGACAGGAAGAAGGAAGAAAGGCTCTCAAGTGTGGCAAGAAGTCGAACGAACGAAGTAGTCGTAACTGTCGTAAATCAAATACATATCCAGGCACTATGATTTTTCATTTCCAAAATCATAATAACCCACACATAAGAATATTTTTTTAACATTTCAACTGATGTTGTTGTTGTTGCTGGCAAGTGCTGAAGACTGTTATTTGTGGAAGGATATTTTTTTCTGCCTTAAGGTAGGCTAATTTTCACTTTTGCTAATTCTCTTAAATACTGTTGCGAAATTGAGGAGATTGGGAAATTTTCGAAGGTGATGGAATTTTTTTTCTTAAAAAAATACAGTTCTTGAACAAGATGCTCTCGAGCAAATGGAATAATTTAATAATGAATATTTTTTCTTTCGCTGAAGAGTCTAAAATAAAATTAAAGTCGAAGAAAGTATTATGGCCGTATCCAAAAAAAAAAAATTATTTCATAAAAATTTTGACAAAAGAATATTTGAGGTGGAAATTATTTTTATTTGGATGCGGCCCTCAATCGGTATTTTCCGGGCAGAAAAAAAATTGCGTTTAATAATTTTGCAAAATAAGAACCGACTTCAGTGCAAAGATTTTATAGAAAATTTTTGAAAAAAATTTATGGTTAACCCTTTCAAGCAAAAGAAAATTTGAAAATCTGTTGGTTAGGAAGAAGGAGGTGAAATATAAAACTAAATTTTAATGGGCGTACTTCCGCCCATTTTTTAAATGAAAGATTGTTTGTTTTTCAGAGCTCGGGGTGTATGTTAAGTTGTGTAAAGATCGGGAAGTAGAACCACTTAAAATAAAATACGAGGGCGGATCATTAAGTCCGTGGCTTTTCGAACTTCCCTCTTAGTTATATGAAATGCAACACTCTTCCCATCAAGTACCATCTGTTAATAGACTACTGTCTATTAATAGACTACTGTTTTTTAAGAAGTATCGTAATTTACTTTGCGTTTAACAGCTATTCGAAACATACAATGGAAAAAAGTGAATTATTTTATTATTTTTGCGAAAAAAAACAGTCAATCAAACAAAGAAAAAGCTCGATAAATACTACGGGGACACTGCACCATCGATTTCAATGGTAAAAAAGTGGTTTACTGACTTTCGTTATGGTAGCACAAGTACAAGTAACGCAGAACGTTCTGGACTGCCAATTTAGATCAGTACACCCGAAAATTTGCATCCAACTCAATGGTTTTTCTTTCTTGAATTATTATTTCTGTATGATAAAACTTTCCGCAAGATGGCTGCCGAGTTTGCAGTTTCCATGGCAAAAATCTATGAATTGGGCTTCAAATTGCTTCCAGATTTGGCCTCTAGTGACTACTACCTATTTCCAAACCTAAAGAAATGGCTCGTTTAAAAGAGATTTAGCTCCAGCGATGCAATTATTGACCAAACAAATGCCTATTTTAAGGATCTCGAAAAATCCTATTTTATGGAAGGGATACAAAAACTGGAACTAAATGGACTAATTGTATTGAGTTAAAACAGCAACACACTTTAACAGTATTATTATTTATTTATTATTTTTCATGGGTAAATATCTATACGCTATGGGGGATAAAAATCTTTTTCACAATACAACCACAAATTTTGAGTAAGATCGTAAAGCGTTATCAAATCGGTGTAGCTATGTTAAGTGTATTAGTGTAATCATGCATAGAAATACACTCAACCAAATATTAAAGCATACCTTCAGGAGCAAACTGCTGGTAAAGTGTAATAGTGTTGCCAGTCGGGATAACTTTGTTAAAAAGTTAAAAAATATAAAATAACTATAAACTTTTAAATAAAAGAGAATTTTAAATGAAAACTTTTTGTTTAAAAGATATATAGCTGGCTTTATAAAGAATTTATAATATTATATTATAACATATCTTCACTACGCACTGTTGCCTTACACTGAAGCTGGTGCACGACAATTGGATAACAATATCCATCTCATGCCAATTATTATGGGTGGAGATTTTACAAATTTTGCAAACCCACAGTCGCAAGCTTTATCAAAATTTTTATTTGAAGTTTTCCACTTGCATATGAGCAATTCTCCACAAAACCCCACAACTTATAATTCCACTACTATCGATACAGTTTTCCATAGATTCTTAAATACAGTAGAGTCAAAAATGTATATATCTTATTTTACCATACCATTACCATTACCATTAGTATTTAGTTACCATAAGCCAATATTAAAAAAAAAAATTTCATTACTACACCGAAAGAATTTTCCTTCATAAATCCAACGAAATAATTTCATTAAATTTTTCCACAAATCTAATGAAAATTTCACGAATATTGTAAAAGAATTTCACTGGAATTGCTTCGGTGGTATTCTAGTTCGTAACAATATTTCATTGGATTTATGACAACATTATTTTTTAATTATTAAGAAACTCCTTTATATTTAAGAATTATTTACAGTTGTTGCTTGAAATAAACATATATAGATAAGTACATACTTTAAAACAATTAAGTTAAAGATTAAATTCTTTAAAACTAAAAAAATTAATAAAATATACAGCAATTTAGAACTTAATTATAGCTATGAAATGTATTCGTTGTGCCAATGAAAATTTCATTGTACTCAAAAAAGTCTGATAAATTAAATGTATTTAAACAGTTGTCAACCAAAAGCTTGCATCAAAAGTAGTTCTGTATGATTGTTCTTGTACTCTTTGTATGCTTATTTACACATACAGTTTCAATTAAATTATTTAGCTGTTATAATAAAGTTATTTCATTGTTTTTATGAAGTTATTTCATAGTTTTAATCAAATTATTCCATTGTTTTAATGAAGTTATTTCATTGTTTTAATGAAATAATTAAATACTTTTAACGAAATTATTTCGTGGTTTCGATGAAGTTCTTTCATTGCATTGATGACAAAGCTTAATACATTTGACGTAGCTTTCATTAAAATAATTTTAACGAAACTGGTTTCAATAATCCAACGAAGCGTGACGTTAGTTGAACTTTAATGAATTTTTTCATTGGATTAATTTCGAAATTCATAGAACTTATGAAAAAACTTTTTCAGTGTAAATGTTTACACATCTCCCCTGATATCGGACTCATATTGCATTTTTTTTATTATTATTTATTATATGGAAAAATGGGCGCGTCCACGCCCACTCTAATTTAAAATACTAAGTCACTTATTAGCACTCAAAAAATTCTTGTGAGACTTCTTACTCTTTTTTGGGATTTTATACTGGCATTGCGCGTAGCAAAAAGTGGGCGCAGCCACGCCCATTGAAATATATTTTCGTATTTCACGTACGCGTAGCCAAACGATTCAAATAAAAAAATTTACAAACGTTGAGCTCTTGCAATGACACAAATGATGTAGCTATTACAAAGTAGGGCGGAGCCACGCCCACTAAAATTTATTATTATACTTCTTGTAGTTCGACTAGAATTATTTCTATGAAACTTTGTGCACATGTTAGGCTCTAGCTCTACTTATACAAATTTGAGATAGGAACAACACAGGCCAGGCAGCCTTAAGATTTTTTAAATACCAGCAGTGTTGCCAGATATTTTTCCAGCGATTTAAAAAATTAGATTTTCTAGAATTGAGAAAGAAAATGATTTTAATGAAATCCTCCTTCGAAAATTTAAACACGTTATAAGATTCAACACTAATATTTTTACAATGCGGGCAAGGCCAGTGAAGGGTTGTGGCTGAATCGTTTAAAGCATCAGCATCACAAGGTTTGACTCCGCAACACTTTACATGGTAATGACCAAGACGCCATACGATCATTTCCAGTTATTGAGCAGCTATCGCTTAAATACTTCAAGAAAATGTTGTACAATACAGAAAAATAGAAATAAATAAGCTAATTTAATATATTCTGGTAAAAGCAACAAATAGAAAACTTTCAGAAATTTTAAAAGCAGACTCTAAAAAAATTAACATAATAAAGTTTTTTTTACATTTTACCATATGCGTTGCCTTTTAGGATCGCTGCCAAACATGATAATCCTTTTCGCAAGTGACAAATATGCTCTATAAATTTTAAACTTTTTTTTTATCAATAAAAACTTAATGCTTAAAACTTTCTAAATGCCAAATTTAATTTCATACAATGACTTTACATAAAAAAACCGATGAACGTTATACTTTTATAGCTCATCGAATACATTAAATTTGTTTTACTGCTGAAAACAAAATTGATACCCAAAAATACCAAAAAAAAAAATTCAAGTTAAATAAAAATAAATAATCATCCAGGCTGCATGAGAAAAAGTAATTAAATTTGATTTCCACAGACAAAGCGAAATGGTATTTTTTTTGCAACTTTTCCCATTTTTGTTTCTTGTGCAGCAGCGTTTTTCCTTTTCCTTTTTTTTTGTAAAATCTAAGGTGTATGAGTGAATAATTTGGAAATCAGTGAATGTCATGCAATGAATTGACAAAATATAAGAAGAAAAAAAATGTATATAAAACATATTAAAAGAGGGTGTATTCTTTTGGCAATTCAAAAGAAAAGAAGGCAAAATATTCTACTGAAGTTTATCTCCTACAATTAAAAAAAAATATATAACACCTTTTTTGTTTACACCCTGTATTATGTGTCTGAAAACGAAATTTTAGTAAGGAGAAGGAGCAATCACTGAGTGTCTATTAATTTAGGAGACCAAAAAGTAAAAATAAAATAAAAAAAATTAAATTGAAAAATTAAGAATAAAATGCTAGAGACATAACGTCGCGACGACCGACTACAATTCAATTAAACTGACATTTATAAACATTTGCTACTTCCCCTGCCATTAGTACATAAATACAAAAAGAAAACACGCACAGTCTCCCTCCCTCACAAGATTTACTTCAACTTACTACTCACAATAATCCTAAAAATGATTTGTCATTATGGAAAAAAAACTCTCACAGGACTAAAAACGAAAGAAAATTGCACAAACAGCAACTGACAACATTTCCTTAAATAGTAATTTAAATACTTAAATTTTTTTTTACTTTTTGTTTTAAATCCAAATAAAAAAAGACTGGAAAGCGTCTTCTGTCTGCTTTTTTTTAACAACAACAGCACTAGCAGCATCAGCATCAGCATCATCATCGTCATCGCCCTCGTCAATATATTAAAAAAGTTTTTAGCCCCTCAATTCGAATTCGTTTTTAATAAACTTCAGTTCCTTTAGAGTTTAATTTGATTGCAAAAATTTATTAGAATGAAATAACAGAAACTAGTTTATTGAGTGTAGGAGGTTTGCTGATGCTACAAGTCTCCTAGGAGATTAATCAAGAATTGTTTACCATTACACAGAAGAAGAAAATATTCATGAGTAATAAAGGATGCAAATCAAATTATTGATGTCAAATAAAAAAAAAGTTTACAAATAAAAGGAAATGTATTTAAAGAAAATACATAAAAAAATAAATGTCAAGTAATTGTGGTAAATATAAAATATATTAAAGACATTCTATCACACACAGAAAAAAATATGCGAATTTAAAATCAACATGCAAAAATGTTGATTTCATATGATATTAAATCTGCAAAAGATAATATGTTGTTTAAGTGTATTGGTGTTTATTTGCTTTGTTCAAAGCGGCAATACACTCGTGGAACTAATTGTGTGACATATTCTTGTTCTGATCTATTAAGTACCCAGCAAAAAAAATTCAAAAGAGGTAATCTAGTTTGGAATTAAGTATTTTTGGTGGAAGCTCTTGCCTACTGTATTGCCAACTTAATTATTTTTAACAAGGCGTGAGAAGTACTTACTTCTTTTTATTATTTGACAGCTTATTCACGTAATCTCTTTAATTTAAAAAAATCATTCCCCTTATTTAGTCCTCGTCCATACAGTGAAACATTTGCTGCGAAACATTTTTGATTTCTATTTTGAAACTGCATTCGTATCCACACTGAGAAGTTTTTCTTTTGCAGGTTTATACATTTTCTCATATATTTTTCATGAGAATGAGACGAGAATGACGTAATCAACAAGAACTTCGTGCACATGAAGCAAATTACCCTTTGCCATTCATTTTCCCCTCTCGTCAACAAACTCAAATGTTTTGCAGCAAATGTTTCACTGTATGGACGAGTACTTAACAATTTGTATATAACTTTTTTTAAATTTTAGGTCATATGATTAGTAAGCGACTAATGAAAAAAGAAGTAAGTCATTATATTGCAAGTAGTTCTGATGGTAACGTGTAATCTTTTGCTGGGTAATGTCGAATTAAAATTTTATTCATGACGCTATTTCACCAAAAAAAAAAAGTTTAACCGTCGCATATTTTGTACCTCAGTTTTTACGAAAATTTACTATTTACGAACGAAAATAATCGATTTTGGTAAAAAAAAAATTAATTCAGAAATTATGTCGCTTAAGCTTTTTTTGCAGCTATGGCACGATATATTTATTGTGTATCTATAGAATACTTAAGATTAATAAGGCAGCGGTAAGCGCAGCCACATTTTGAGTTTAAATCTTGACAGGAGAGGCCACTTTTCGGGTTCCGTACACCAAAGGTGAAAAAAGGAACCCTATTGTTTTCGATACGCTGTCCGTCTGTCCGTCACACGGTATTTCCTCAGGAACCGTAAGAGATACGGACCTGAAATTTCGGCAGAGTATGTAGAGCACGAGAATTAAATATTAAAGGGTGTTCCAAAACGAGCAACGAACAATGTTAAAATCCCATGTAATATACACATAATTGTGTGTACATGTGTACATATTGACACTGGAAATTTTTAAAATTAGTGTATTTTTATATAGACTACAACAATTAACATTAAAATATTAAAAAATTTAAATTAAAGGGTGGTCCATCAATTAATGCAATTTTGACTATGTAATTTTGACAACTCGCTATATCTTGGGAACCGTAAGAGGTAAACTCTTGAAATTTTCAAAAACGGTAAAACTAAGAAATCTGAAAATTATAAAATCGCCAAACCAAAAAAAATAGCCAAAAATTCAAAATAATCGCCAAAATTAAAAAAAAAAAATTCTAACACTAAAATAAATCGCCAATTTTGCATAAATCGCCCAAATGAAAGAAAATAGAAAAATTAAAATAAATGCCAAAAATCGAAAAAAATCGCCAAAATGAGAAAAAAATTGTCAAGACTAAAAAAATCGCCAAAATTAAAAAACGTCAAAAACCAAAAAAAAAATCGCCAAAATGAGGAAAAAGCAAAACTAAGCGCAAAAATCTCAAAGCTAAAAAAACGCTTAAAACCGAAAAAAAACTCAAAAACGAAAAAAAAGTTCGTATTTAATTACATATCTCGAGTCCGCACGGAACCCTTCGTGCGCGGGTCAAAGGCACACTTCACTGAATTTATTTCTGTTCTTTTTAAGACACACTTTTTTGGTTTGTTACTCTTCATTATATTTTTATTTAATTTTTTGCCACAAGTCCAAAGCTTTTAATTTTAGTTAGTTTTTATTATGATTTTTCGAACTTCATTTGTTTCTATATTTATGTTTTGATTTTCTTTTGTTGCGAATTACAAAGTGGACCCTCGGTTAACACAAGAACTCATGCCTACTGAACATTATCAATGTCTTCTCTTTGCTGATTGGCGTGAAAAATTTTCTGACCATTTGATTTCTCGAATAGTCTTTTAGATATTCTTCTTTGGGACCCTCGGCAAGGTAATACATGTATGCCATTGGCCCACAATACAACCGCAAATATGAAAATTGGTGATGGAAAATTTCATTGAAACAATATAGTCCAACACTCGTTGCCTTGGCCAAAAAATTTGGCTGACCCTCCGTTGATATCGCTTAAAAATATTCGTGTTTTGTTTTGCGTATATAAAATTAAACCTCTTGATCACGATGTCGTAATATGTCGGATATTCGAAGAGAGATTAAAATCCCCACAGAATATTAACGATCCAGAACCTGATGTTCCAAAATACTATGTAACAAAGCCAGAAATTCTTATTTCTACTATTACGACTGAGACGAGTTGTCATAATTTATAATAGAAAACGTATATTCCGTTTGCCTTTCCCTTAACTTCATCAAAACTTTCCAAATAAATCAAAATCAACGGCCTCGTGAACATACAATACCTTTGAATTTACTGCAAATTAATATAATTTGTAAATTAAAATAATTTAAGTAAAATTGTTACGCAAACAAGAGCGTTATGTTTTTTTCTTCTTAAATTAGCATAAATTTTTTGCACATGAATACGTTTCATTTTTTACAAAAAAAAAGAAGGATATTTAACAAAAAAAATAATATCTTAAAAAAAACAAGCAGCTCACAAATTACCTTCATGATTAAAAGCACACCAAAACGAAACTAAAATTCGCAAAACGCGAAATATGTAAATATATGAAATAAAAACCGCGTAAGAAAAAATTGCATGCATCCGACATAAAATGTGTGGTGGCAAACATCAGTCATTTAGTCAAACAGCGTTTAAAATTAACACTTCAGCACACATAAATTATGACAGCCAGGAAAAAACTTATTTTTTATTTTTTTATTTTTTCCTTCTTTTAAACAAAACGGCAAATAAGATCCTTTCTTAACAAGGAGCCAAAATTACAAACAAAAAAAAAAAAAATAGAGCAAAACCGCAGTGAAAATTTAAAAAAAAATGCACCCTCATCAAGCCTGAGAATTGCGCATTAAAAATAAATTCACACAAAAGAAAAATTATACAGATATTAAGAGGAAATACTACATGTTCAACATTAAGTGCACATATGAGTCCTTGGGTGTGTGTTTGATATTCTTTCTTTTTTTGGCCAGGAACACACACGCAGTTTACCCCCCCCCCCCCCCCAACCCCTTTAAAACACACAATCCATTTATGTTCGGAAAAACAGGTTGCCATAATAATGATGCATGCATTTGCTTAAATAATTTATGAATTGTGTTTTTAAGCTTTTTTGGATAACAAGCAACGCGTGTTTTTAATGAATTGGTTATAAAAAACAATACCAAAAAATATTTAAAAAAAATATTGCATACATTAGGGTTTTGCGGTAAAATAAAAACTACAGCATACTTTTAAGGTTACTATAATAATATAAAAAATAATGAGAGCTTTAAACAAGTGGAATTAATAATTAAAGTTTGTTTTCTTTAAAACATTTAACAGAAACATATTCTTTTCAACATAAACAACATTTACAACAACAACGTACTCGTATTTACCTAAAACTTTTATTTTTCATATCTCTGCTTTTTTTTCACTTTCCTAATTGGTCTTGGTTTTTTTATGCAAAAAAAAACTTTTATACTTAATTAACACAGAAGTATAGAAAAAAAATAAATCATTGCTAACATAAAGGCTTCCTATTTCAAGCGCTTAATTTAAAGCATACTTATAGGAAATTTTACTTGTTTGGTTATTTTTACTAAAATTCCCTTTAATACTTGTATTTATTTTGATTTCTTTTAGCTACCTTGCTTTAACTCTCTTTCCCTCATTTTCCTTTCTACTAATTTTTCCTTTTACTTGAATTTTAAAAATTGCATTTGAGTTTTTTAACTTTATATAAAGTTTTGTTTTATTTATTCTCTTAATTATAATAAAAATAAAAAATAAAAAATAAAACATATCATTTTTGATTTTCATATATTTTTCTCATATTTTCTCATTCCACTAAAGCCCATAGTGAAATAGCAAACAAAAAAAACAATAAATAAAAGTGCAACAAAAGTAACACAAAGAATTTATCATAGAAATATTTAGATACTTTGAAAGGAGATACAGAAACTTCAAAACAACATTCAAATGATACTTCTATAGACGACGACGATGACGATGACGACGGCAGCAATACTCGTATTTGAGAAAAAGATAAGTATGCATGTTTAGAAAGCATGGAGGGATAAAACAAAGGATTCGACTTACACAATCAACGGGAGGGAGGGAGTTGGCTAAACAGAAATTGAAGAGCTCTTCACCATAAGACTTTTGAAGAATTTCAAAAATAATTTTGGCAGACAAATTTAAAGCAGTTTTGTTTAAACAAATTTTTAATTAAAAGGCCTGCTCGTATTATATTCATACATTTATTGCGTTCTTTAAAATGTTTATGTTGCCGAACACTTCCCCCAAGCCAAGTATATTTTATAATAATTTTATAAATTTTTTAAAAGCGTTATTTTTCAAGCAATATGTAGAAAGTACATTTCACTTCCAAAACTTTAAAAAAATTACACACATTTGAGTAATAATGATTGGAAAAAATTCTCATGAAGTTTTTATCAAAATCAATATAAAAGTTTTCGTCATAAAAGAAGAGGACATTATTAGAAGGCCAGCAGCCTTAATTAAGCGTAGATTCAACTATCACTATCGGCTCACTGCAATAAAATATAGGTAATAAGCTATATTAAGATGGTTTATCTCAAAATTTTCTTACTTTTCCTTAAAGAAGTATTTTTCTGAAAAATATACCTTTCATATAGAGTTACTTTTTATAAAGCATTTACAAAAATAGTTTTTCGTAAACTGTGTAGTTACTTTTTGTAAAAAGTTGATAGTGCCTCTAAAGAAGCGTATTTTTTTAAAGGGGTAAATTTTCTTGAAAAATAACTTTTTTTTAAATGGTAATTTTTGGTAAAAATGTACTTTTTGTTAAAAATGTACTTTTTGTTAAAAAGGCACTTTTTCTTAAAAGGGTACATTTTGTTATAAATGTACTTTTGTTAAAAAGTTACTTTTTGTTATAAAGGTAGTTTTTATTGAAAATGTACTTTTTATTGAAAAGGTACTTTTTGTTATAAAGGTGCTTTTTATTCAAAATGTACTTTTTATTGAAAAGGTACTTTTTATTGAAAAGGTACTTTTTATTGAAAATGTACTTTTTGTTAAAAAGGTGCTTTTTATTGAAAAAGTACTTTTTGTTAAAAATTTATTTTTTATTGAAAAAGTACTTTTTTTAAATTGCACTTTTTGTTAAAAAAGTACTTTGCTGAAAATGTACTTGGACTAATAAAAAAGGTACATATATTTTCCTAATAAGGCACTCTTTGTTAAAAATGTTCTTTTTTTAAAGAGGTACATATTCAAAAAAAAATAAATTTTCTTAAAAATGTACGTTTCCTTAAAACTGTACTTTTTCTTAACAAGATATTTTTTCTTTAAAATGTACTTTTGTTTATCGGGCATGTTCTACAAATCACGACATGTCAAATCACGGTGATTTCATAGAATTAATGAAAACTAAATCATTGCTTTTTTGAATTACACGATTTTTAGCGTTGGAAGTTGAAAGAAAATATTCTATTATAAATGACAAAAACTTAAAATATTATAAAACCCCACTATCAAGTCAAGTATTAGTAGATTACTTTTGAAATCACGTGGTTTGAAATCACCGTGATTTTCAGAACAGGCCCGTATATATACTTTTTTATATAAAGGAACTTTTTGTTAAAAATTTAATTTTCTGAAAAATCTACTTTTACTTAAAAAGGTATCTTTTCTTAATAAGGCACTCTTTGTTAAAAATGTAATTTTTCTTAAAACAGTATTTAGAAAAATACTTTTTCTTAAAATATTACCTTTTTCAAAGGGTACATTTTCTTAAAAATATACTTTTTCTTAAAAAATTTACTTTTTCTTAGAAATATATTTTTTCTTAGAAATATATTTTTTATTAAAAAGGTAATTTGTTTAACAATGTACTTTTTCTTAACAATGCACTTCTTAAAAGGTACTTTTTCTTAGAAAGATACTTTTTCCTAAAGCTAGTTTTTCCCAAATATGTAATTTTTCTCAAAAGCGTATGTTTCTTAAAAAGTAAATTGTTCTTAAAAACAAAATTTTACTTAACAAGGGAATTTTTCTTAAAAATCTAGTTTTGCATAAAATTGTACTTTTTCTTAAAGAGGTACTTGTTCTTGAAAACTTAAAAAGATACCTTTTCATAAAAAGTTCATTTTTTAATAAGGTACTTTTTTAACCCGCTACTATTTTATTCAAGATACTTAATTTTATTAGGGTACATTTTTAAAAATTTATTTTTTTTAAAAGCTAGTTTTTTAAAAAAATTGCATTTTCTTTTTTTGCTTCTCAAAAATTAAATTTGTATTAAATTGGTACTTTTGATAAAAGAGGTACTTTTTATCAAAAAAAGGTACTTTTTATGACGAAGGTATTTTTTGTAATAAATTTTATCAAAAAGTTACTTTTTCCAAAAATTTCCTTTTTATGAAAAGAAACTTTTATCAAAACGGTACTTTTTATCAAAAACGTACTTTTTATCACAAGTACTTTTTATCAAAAAAGTCATTTTTATCAAAAAGTTCCTTTTTATCTGAAAGGTAGTCTATGTCAAAATGGTACTTTGTATCTAAAAGGTACTTTCTATCAAAAAATTTACTTTTAATCGAAGAGGTACTTTTTATCAAAAAGGTTATTATCATCAAAGGGGTAATTTTCATTAATAATGTTCTTTTCTTCGAAAAGGTAATTCTCATTAAAAATTTTATTTCTTGCATATATGCACTTTTAATCAAAAAGTAGGCACTTTTTATCAAAAAAGAGGAAATTTTTATCAAAAAAAAGTACTTTTTATAAACAGGAATTTTTTTATCAAAAAGGTACTTTTTTTTATCAAAAAGGTACTTCTTATCAAAATGGTACTTTTTATCAAAAGGGTGCTTTTTATTAAAAAGTTGCCTTTTTTAATAAAGCTACTTTTTATTATAAAGGTACTTTTTTTTATCAAAAAGGTACTTTTTATCAAAAACGTACTTTTTATCAAAAAGGTACTGTTTGAATAGCTAAATTCTTTTTTTTATCAAAATAAAAAACTTTTTCTACACAAGACACTACTTCCTTAAAGAAAAAAGAAAACTTTCGTACAAAGAATTTTTTCCTTGAATGGTTATTTTTTTCTGAAAAAATTATACTTATGTACCTTTTTTTTAATATAATTTGTCGAAAAATTTTATTTTTTTATGAATTAGCTTTTTCTTGAATAGTTAGTTCACATTTACTTATTAATAAAGAAATATTTTCTGAAAAAAAATCCTTAAAAACCGATAGCTTGACAAATTGAATTAATTGTGGTGATTCAATTTATAACTCACACGTGATATGTTTCCAAGAATTACGAGGGTAATCTACCACTAATTTTGTAAGACTGGGCAACTTTTAAATTTCTTAAGTTCAAAGTATTATTTCTATGAAAAATTTCTTTATACTTGAACAAACGATACAACCATAGAATCTCTCAGACTATTATCGAATACAAAAGCTGCACTTGCCATCTCATTGAAGTTGTACAAAAAATGCAATGGGTTCAGTGGATTGAACTGATTAGAACTTATAAGTAAAACTCATAAGCTAAAAAATAGCCCTCGTATATAAAAAAAACAAAAGACTTGTAACTACACAAAAGAAGTAGAAGAACTTTTTCTTCCTTACGACTAATAAATTTAAAAAACTAACTCATTTAATTCAAATTTCGTATGAGAAGAGAGACGATCCTTAAAGCGATTTTTTGTAGGAGGCCGCAATGTAGACAAGACACAACAAAATATATTGACCACTATTTGGCCATTACAATAATCAGCATCATGTGTCATAAACATGATACAAGGCGCCGGCAAACAGCGTTTATTTTCTGCACACGTTCTTTGTGCATACTTTAAGCTTCTTTCTTCGCAGGTCAGGCAGGCAGTGTACAGTGTACAGTGTACGTTGAGATTTTTGTAGTTTATGAACATATTTAAGTGCAATCACAAATAGCCACAGGTGGTCCATCCAACATAAAACGGTAGAGTGAGTGAGTGAGTGACTTTACTAGACCAGCTCTACCACTAGCAGCACAAATATGCAGTTGTAGAAGACAAAATTGCTAAAATAATTTTAAAGTTTAAGATACTTTAGACTGTTTTAAATTTTTCTTTATTATTCTATTTTAATTTTGTTTTACTTGTATCCTTTTCTTTCCAGCTTACCAAACCGAAGAGGTCCTTCTCTTTTGGCAGGTTTTCGCTTTTGATTTTTAGAAAAATAAAAATAAAAAAATTAAATAAAAATTACTTCCCCAAGGATGTTCTTTTAATGAAAAGTCCTAATTAATTGCCTGCAAATGCATGCATTAACGTGTAAATTTAACTTGGGTTTTTTGCCACAAAAACAAAACAAAAAAAGAAATTATGACAAAATAATAAAACATGACTTTGTTTCATTATTTGATTTGATTTTTGTTTGTTACTTTTTTTTTGCAAAATTGCACATTACCTTTTTATATATTTTGGATAATGACAAAAATAGTACAACAAAAAAAATTGCCGAAAAAATAGAAGAAAGACATGTATGAATGCCTTGCCTGCCTGGCAGCCTGCTTTTATGCAGCATAATATTGCTGCTGCTTAATTTCAAGTATCCTTAGAGACCCTGTACACTCGTATTAATGTTGCAAAATTTTTATATGATTTGTATAAATGGATTAAAAAGGCCTCACTTACCCTTTTGCATTACCTCCTACCGCTGGCCAAAAAAAAAAAAAGAAAAGAAAAATCTTGTTATCCTTTTGCATTTGTTTGAAGAGTGCATTGTTTTGAGAGCCTTAAGAAGGGTAATTTTCGCAAGTCAATGACTTTTGCAAGATGTGAAAGATATTTTGGCAACATGTGTGTATGTTCAAGAGGGAGTAAGGAGAGGGTGGTAAAAAATAAAAATTTTGCATTTCTTTGCTTAGTTAGGCAAACAATTTTTAAAGAAATTCGTTAAAAGTCATTTCATGTGGTTGCACCCTTGTGCAATGTTAAGATTTTTTTTTGTATGCAAAATATTCGATTTAAGATTCATTTGCGAAATTTTCTCAGGGTAAAAAGAGAGATTACTATTGTGAAAATTTTCCGAAAGATAAACGATCGCTAGACGAGCGGAAGGCTGAAGTATAAATGTAACGCGTGATCCATTTCGAGGTTTCCTACTTTTTTAAAGAAAAAACCACAGAAAATTAAAATTTAACGGAGAATGTTTATTATCATTTGAAAGAACATTCTGTGGCATTTATTTTTTGAAGATTATGTCTATCAACTGTTGGCCGTTGCTACTTCGCAGATGGTCTATCCGTTGAGTTCAATTTTCTATGACCCGTTTCAGCACTGGGTAATGACACGCGTGATGTTTTTCTCCAAGCCCTGAATCGAAGCGGATTTATCCGCATAAACTTTAGATTTTACATATTCACACAGGAAAAAGTCTAACGGTGTGATATCATACGATCTTGGTGGTCAATCGACCGATCCAAAAAGTGAAATTATGTGCTCATCGAAATGTTCTTTCAATAAATCCATTGATTGATTCGATGTGTGAGATCACGAGCTTCAATTTCAGGCATCAAATAGTCGGTTGTCATGGCACGATAACGGTCGCCATTGAAGGTTTTAGTTCGCACCGGCATAATTTATAAAGAAATATGGACCGATGATTCCACCGGCCCACAAACCACACCAAACCGGTTTTTTTCAGGATGAAGTGGAAGTTCTTGAATCTCTTTAGGTTGTTCTTTGTCCCAAATGCGGAAATTTTGTTTTTTTACATACCCATTGAGCCAGAAATGGGCCTCATCGCTAAACAAAATTTGCCTCGAAAACGTCGGCTCCTCTTGCAAATTTTCAAGAGCCCATAGAGCGAAGCCCATTACTTAAATAAGAGTGAACACCTTCACCAAGGTGATCATGTTGCAATGCTTCATATAGTGAATCACACAATATTATTTCTTACAGCGCGCTACGTATGCACAAGTAGACATTTTTTGCGAGACTAAGCTAGATCAAAAACAAAATCTATTGTGTCCCAAAAAGGGTTTATGCTGCTTTGCAACAGCTCATCAGGACTGCATCTCCTCTAGTAACAGGCACTATGCGCTATTCCTAAATAGGTCTCAGGGAAAGATTAATTTATCGATGTAGGAACAAAGTTTTCTTACGAGGTTACTTTAACCTTTTAATACTGTGCTAAAAAAATTCTCTTCATGAAGCTAGCGGTTTTTGTTTTTCAAGATCTTTGATTAAACCCACCAGTTTTAACTCTTATCGACATAAGGCTTGCAGTTTTAATACATGCAAGAGCAAGGAAATGCCAAATTATCCCAATTAAGATCCTCGCAATTGTCACCCTCGCCATTCGGAAAATTTGAATGCTATAATGGATATTATTTCTATATTCCTGTACATAATGTCCACAACCAAAACCCGTTCCAAAGAACATATCGACACTCCAAAATCTTAAGTCCATTATCTCAAGAACTAAGGAAATTCTCACATTATATGACGCCCCAAACAAACTTTGATAGAATTTTCAAAATCATTCCATCATCTAGAAAGCAATGAGGAAATGGTGAAATATTATATAATTATGACACCAGAGTCTACACTGAAGGACCAAGAATAAAATCCGGTTTTGGGTTTGGAATTTTCTCAAGAGACCTGGGCGTACTACTATCGTACCTTATTTTCAATGATGCAAGTCTATTTGAAGCTAAATTAATGGCCATGAGAGAATCAGATAAATAGATAGATAATATTCGAAAGAAAGTTTCGGGGAATCACTGGAAATCTTTTCAATTTTAGTAAATTAGTGTTAGGCCGTCTTATTATAGAGTCTGACGTCAGACTGGCATCACCCTTGTCTTGCTTCCTGTACATGGTAACTTCAGCTGCAATTAGAAGGCAAGCGGTTTATCTGGAGTTGGGAACTTCTATGTACGGCTCTGACACATTGTCCGTTGAAGTGTCGTTTGCAACCATTAAAAATAATATTCTTAAACACTATCCTCAGAAATTATAAGGTAGTAGATAGGTCTTCCTTTCCTCAAACATTATCTTCAGAGAGCAGAAGATAGATGAAATTGGCAGAGTAGGTGTAGGCCACGCTTCTACGCTAAACGCTCAGAACTAATAGTAAGGAAAAAAAGGACGAGCATTTCCAGGTTATCTTCAGAATATATGAGATAGATAGAATAGGCTGAGTAGATAAAGGAAAATATGGCTATCTTTCTACGATAAACGAAATAAATAGTAAGAAAAAAATAGGAAGCGCTTTGCGCCGAGCTAATGGAACACTAGGCGAAGGACGTATATGCTAGTAGGATAGATCCTACCTATAATACACTCTGTAGGAGTTGTAAATTATTAAATTAGTTGCTCTGCGAGTTCCCGGTATTGCATATATCACTAATTTGTATAGCCAACCTCATCCAGTACCTCAATTGCCACAAAATGGATTGAGTGTAACTAATCGATAGATCCAGCTTGGGATTCAGACCTTTTTCATAGGTTAGGACTCGGAAGAGTAGAGTGGCATCTATTAAAAAGGAGTCTGATGATTCTACTTGTTTGCTTGTAGGTAGGTAGTAGCCACGTCAACCAACAAACTAAACAACTAACCAATCACCCAACCAACAAACCAACCAGCCAACCAACCGAATAACCAACCAACCAATTGACCAACCGACCAACAAACCAACCGAATAACCAACCATCCCACAATCCTTGTTACATTCAAAGAAAATCCCTACAATCATCTAAGTCAAATACGCCCGTAACAACTTTGACTCACAGTTAATAAGTCTACAACATGGCTAGGTGGACCCATATGAGCGAAAGCGATATAAAATCCCACAATCCTGCACTAACCTGTATGTAATTGAAAAATTGACCATGGTGCAGATCGATAAACTCAAACTATTCCGAGGTAATGTCTACGGAGTTACTGTGAATGATATGTGAGTTCCTCCCTAAATACACAGTTTCCAATGACACTGCTAATAAAACCGATCTCAGTTCCTCAGTGATTATCTGCATATCTGGAACAGAAGCAGTATGCTGGCAGAATAAATTTTTGCTAAAGAGCACAGGCTTCCAAAACTCCGGGAGCTAACATGTTTAACCATGCTCTACACAAAGTAGTTGCGAGTGTTTCTCATGCCTAATTAACTCCTGCAGAACAAATTTTTCTCCCTCGCCTTTGTGTGAAATTTAATTAACTATTCTTGAAAGTATGATTACCTTGTTTTCCTCAAAAGACAAACCAAGTTTTCTTTAAAGTCCTTCCTTTCATTTCTGCCGAAGATATTTGATTTCTATGCATTCAATTTATTTAAATTTAATTTAAAGTGCAAACAAATAAAGGCTGTCCGAGAAATAAAACTAAGTCATCGATGAACCTGTAACCAAAGGAAATCTTCAAGGATGCACTTAACTCTAGGTTGGACTGTCAAATTCTTAAACGATGCTTATCGCTTTTTACGGACGAAGCCTAACTATCTTTGTATTGTTATTTCAGTTCTTGCTTCCAAGAAGACTTGTTTCACATAAATATGGCCTGGGTACTGTGCTACAAATAATTCTAATGTACATGTAAATATATTAAAAAGAAAAGCTAAGCTATTTTATAGAACGAAAAATATACTTTACTGATGCACACGGATATGCCCATGAGAAGACTTAGTCTTGGAATGCAACGTAATTCTTTCGCCATTGTAGCAAGCTACGTCTATGTATAAATGTAAAGAGAATACGTTTTAATTTAGACTTGGTTCGAACTCGTTCACTAGTTCATTTTTGCCACAAACCGAGGATCAAGCCCGTTTAAATTGCATGGGTTCGATCATAGGTTTGTGGCAAAAATGAACTAGTGAACGAGTTGGACACAAGTCTAGTTTAATTATTCTACACCGGAAATGAAGTAAGGAATTTTGCCACTTAAGAGAAAATACAGTATAATCAGCTGATAAGGTTACTGTCAGGGGGTTTGCTTCCTTTTTTCCAAACAATTGTTCTTTATGAAGTGAATACCCTTACTCTTTTTATCGCTGGGCTTACATAGCGATTCGCATTGAAAAACTTAAAAACAATAATGTTGAAATTAAACAAATTTTTCATTCTCACTTAAGTACTGAATACCCCTACTGTCACTCTGCGATAGGTAGTCAGCAAAAATATGAGAAAAATTCTACATTCAACTTAAATACAAAAGAAAAAAATACTCGTGGTTTAATATCACGACTCTATTAACAAACAAATTCCTCTTTGATTACAAAACTCAAAGTTAAAAATTAAAAACGTAAAAGATTCTCAATTGAAACCAATACACACACACACACACACACTCTTTAAATCTTAGCAAACATTTCCAAAGATTTATTTTACATAATGTGGGTGATCTTTAGGTAAAAGCTCACAGTTTTAAATAAATAAAATCAAACAGTTGCTGTTTTGTTTCATAGTTAGATGCATGAGCAAAAGAAAAAATTAATAAAAAAATAATAAATAAAAAATGCTTCCTCTCAATCAACATATTTTTGAAAATCCTTTGATCTCTATGCGACTTTGAAAAACAATCTTCCAAAAAAAAAAACAAGCAAACATCTGAGTTTGTTCTGTTTTAGTTTCTGTTTTAAATGTTACTCATTTGTCTGCAATGGCAAAGTACATGCTTGGTAATTTACTGACATTCATTGGTACAAAAAAAAGGAATAAATTGATGTCTTAAAGAAGATGCATACATTTGTTTCCAACATGTTTCCAAATGCCCACTCATGCTTGTTAACAAGACTAGTGCCGTTGATCTGTTTACAATAAAGTTAAGCAAGGCTAGAGAAGAGAGTTCGAGAGCAAAAGGAATTTCATTTAAGATTAAGCTTGCTGTAACCACATAGTACCACCTGTTGTGTCAAGTTATTAAAACAAATGTCAGGTCATGTCCTTGTCTGATGAATTTTAATAAATTATTTTTTATTACCTTTAAGGTTTTAGCAAACGAAGTTTAAAGTTAGTATAAGTGCTGAAAATCATAAAAAAATTGTATATTCAGCTAGCTGAATTGCACTAAAGTAATTTTTTTAAGGTTAAGCTTTGGTTTTTTTGATAGCTTAGCTGAATTCAGCTAAGCGATTTGTTAAATACAAATTTTTTTACTTTAACCTTAGCTTTGTTATTTGAAATTCAGCTAAGCTGACAACAGCTTAAGCTGAGTAACATAAATATTTTAAAAGCCAGCTTATTTTTCAGCTTGATTGGCATTTTTTAAACATATTAATTTATATATAATAGCTTTCAGATAGCTGAACAAGGCTATAAAGATTTATATTATACCAAAATATCAAAAAAAAAATGTTTAACTTATTTCAAATTCAGCCAGCTTATATAAAATATATAAATTGCTATTCAAAATATAAAATCTTCACTATTCAGCTGACTTTTAACTAAAATATAGATATGCTAAATATGCTTAAACGGGAAAAATTTATTATCAATGATATATTCAGCTATAAACAAGTTTAAAGACAATTCGTATAAGCAAGTAAGCTGAATATAAGAATTTTTAAATTTTTTTAATTATAAACTATGAAATATTTATATTCAGCTAGCTGAATAACACTTTAAACAATTACAGCAACCTTAAAGTTTATTTTTTTTAAATGACTTCAGCAAAAGTCTTGATATTGCAAAAGTTCAACTTTATTATTTCAAATTCAATTATTACTTGAAAATTAGGTTTAATTGAGTTTTTACTACTGAGAAATTCAGCAAACTTTTTAAATGCACCTAGCTGAATCACAATTTCTCTAAAATACAACAACTTCCCTATTAAGCCTGTTTGTAAGCAAAATATTAATTTAAATTATTGTAAGGTATACGGAATATACATACACGGAAAATATAAAAAAATATAATTATGATGAATTCAGCCACATACGACTAATCAAACATGCTGAATATGAAAATTTTCGCAATTTTTAAAATTTTTATATATGAAATATTAGTATTCAGCTAGCTGAATAACAAATAAAATAATTTTATCAACCTTAAAGCAACCACTTGAAGGCTTGAAGCTTAAGTTGAATTTTCACCTCAGAGAAGTAAGCACTTTAAAATTAAAAGGTAATGTAAGATTCACATTATTGCATATTAGCATTTTTTTGGCGAAATTAGACAAAAAAAATAATATTCATAGATTATATTATTTTTTGCTTGCTAAATGTTATATTTTAGGAAAACTGCAAGTTTTTCCAGCTGGCGGGTATATTATTTTTTTATGCAATTATATGTTGTTTTAAAATATATAAAACCAAGTTGCATAAGAATAATTCAGCAAGCTGAATATTAAGAATTTCTACCATTTCTACAACTGCTAATTATAAAATCCTAGTATTCAGCTAGCTGAATAGCAATTACAATAATTTTAGCAACATTAGAGTATAATATTTTTGTTAATTTCATTCGGATAAATTCAGTTAGATTTTTAGTTTGATTATTTATATATTTTTTTAATTATAATCTGTGAGTAATTTTTTTTTAGAAATTCCCTTTTTAAACACTGAAAATTTACTTTTCAAAGTCTTAATTCAGCTGGGAGAAGAACACAAATGAATAACTTTCACACAGCTGAATTAAGACTTTGAAAAGTAAACTTTGCGTGTCTAAAAAGGGTATAATTTTGTTGCTTGTGTTCCGAATTTTTTTTACAAAATTGCTTGAATTCATCGCGAGTATATGGCTGAATAAAGCTTTAATGATATATTTTAGAAATTTTGAAACTTTTGACACCCTCCATTCATCTGACATTTTTGGATTTAGCCGATCTTTTAAAATTCAGCTGGACTTTTCGAATTCAGCAGGTTTAATATTAAAGCATAATTTAAAATTTTTCAAAATAAGCACTTATGTTTATAAATTATTTCTGGGTTTTATACTTTTTTTATGATTTAAAAAAAAATTTGAATGTTGCAGGGAAACGGTATAAATTTACAAAATGCTTTATATTATTCAGCTCAGCTTATTATTCCCATCATTAAATTAAAGCATCTCAAGAAAATACCCAAAAATTCCAAAAAACTAACGAAAAATTGGCAAATGCTTAAAAATACACACAAACTAAAATTTAATTCATATGCGCCAGCAAGTCTTGAATTATAAAACAATTTAAAAAAAAAATTATTAAACGAAAAGGTTGCCTAGTACTTGTAATAAGCTTCTTCTAAGTCTTTCTTTACTTATTCATTATTGCTGCTGCTGCTGCTGCTAGTTTTACTTATTGGCCCAGTAGCTCTCGTACAAACAGATAATTACAGTGTGTTCTTTCCAAACTTTGAATTTTCGTTATGAATAAGAAGTTTGGCCACAAAATACTTATGCTGGAAAAACAAACATGAGATTATGTATAAATTATTTTTTTCGTAGCAATCAAGCCAGCTTAAGCTACCACAAGTCCTAACGAATGCTGAACAAAATTTCAAACGAGATGAAGAAGCGTGTGCTTCAAGTGTTCCACGTTCAAATATAAACTGCAACGTGATTTTATATTTTGTAGGAAGCATTTATTTATTTATTAATTTTTGTGCTATTTATTGTACTTATGGTTTATTTGCAGCAGAGCATCAAAAAAAAAAAGAAATGCTGAAAACAAAAGAATACGTTTTATAGCTTCTAGCATATTATAGACAATATATGTATGAGATAGAGAGACAGTGGATTAAACAAAATTCAGGTCTAATAAAAATGTAAATATATGCATACATTCCAAAAAATATAGTTTCAAATACATTCTTCATTCGTTCATTAATGAACTGGTAATGCCATAACATTTATTTTTTTTTTTAATTTATTTCGCTGTAATTTATTATGTATTATGAATACATAATAAATATTATTAAAGACCACAGGAATAATTATTATATTTTCTAATATCAGGTTGATGAAAAGAATGCAAATGTTTAAATTTAATTTTATACTAATTTGAAAAATTAAAAATACATTATTAAAAAATAACGTCATATTTCTTTTTGTTACCCTTCACCAAAAATGAAAAATTGTTTATATAGGTTTGTCATTCCGTGTGTAATTTCCACAATATGAATATGGGACCCATAGAGTATTTATATTCTAAGTCCTTATGAATAGGGAAGATGAATAAGCGACGTCCGTCTGTCCGTCCGTCCGCCTGAAGTATGTGATAAAGTCCTGCACAAGACCATTTATAAGACATTTCAAGACATGAGAGATTCTTCAAAAGCTTTACTACAGTCAAATATTCTAAAACAAATGCTAAACAACATTTTTGGCAAGACATTTGTTTCAGTTGTTTGTCTTGCCAATATTTCACTGTAGTAAAGCATTTGAAAAATCTCTCAAAAAAAAAAAAAAAGCTAGAGACTTCGGTCTTAGACTGCTGTATCCGAAGTGGTCCAAATTAGATTGCTATTAAAAATCTGCTAAATCTAGCAGACGGCTTCAGAGCTGGAAAAGTTAAACTTTATTTTGCCATATAAAAGTAACTAACTAAAACTACTTTTTATTTTATTTTCAACAAACTTATTTTACATTTCAGTTCGAATAAAACTGGTATTAAAAATATATAAAAAATTAAAAAATATATAAAAACGCTTCCAGAGTAACCTACTAAAACTAATTTTTCCTTTTCCTATATAAATTAAACATATTTTATATTATTAAAAGAAATATATTTGTGTAAGAAATCCTAAGAATATAAAAGGATAGTTCCAGGGTTGGGAAACTTACACTTTTTGCGATAATAAATAATTAGAAGGTATAATTAATTTTTTATTTTTCCTTATAAATTAGATATATTTTATTTAATGGAAAAAAAATTGATATAAAAAATTAAAAAATAAAACCCAGAGCTGGAAAGTTAAATTTTTTGATATTTATATAACTAAATATAACTAATTTTTTCATTATTTACTTTTTACTGGACAGATATAAGGAGTCAGAAAAATATAAAAAAATTATTCCAGAGCTGGAAAATTTAATTTTTTTTGTATAAAAAAGTAACTAGGTCAACTAATTTTCTTCTTGCTTACAAATTAAATGTACTTTATGTCTTAGAAAGAAATAGTTTGAAATACAAAATTAGAAAATTAAAAATCATTGCTCCAGACCTGGAAAGCTTAAACTTTTTCTGGTTATATAAAACTAATTAAATCAAACTATTAATTTATTTAGTAGTTAAATATATTATATATTTTAGAAAGAAAGAAATTAGTCTTAAAAAGCAGCAAAATAAAAATTATGGTTCCAGGGTTGGAAATTTAAAAAAAAATTGGTAAAACGAACGAAAAATAATTTATTTTTTTCCAGTCAAACATATTTCATGTTTAAGGAAGATCTTTACTCAAGATTTTTTTTATATTTGTTCAATTTTGATATATGGATATCTCATTTAAAAAAAATCGAAGGATTGTTGTACCATGTTTGCTTATTATGCTCTCAGCAAATTTATATTTGAAATCAATGGTATTTCGTTTACAGATTTTTATTAAATGGAGATAGAAATAAAATTTATCGCTAAAGAACAGTCATAACTATAAAATAAATTAAAGAAAATGTTCCATTTCATTTCCCTAAAAACGTTCCTTTCTGCTGAACAAAATCGTAAAGATTCTTTAGGAATATGGATGGAATGGGATGTTTCAATTGAGACAAACAGTTTTGAAACATCAAATATTATTAAATATGGGAAAATATAAAACAAGTTAGGCTACTTATGCTATGGAGGTATAATACTAAGGCCCAATAATTGACCTCCCAATTATATGTCATTTAGCTAATTGCCACTTAAACTTAAGTGAGACTTAAATGTAGCTTAATTTTTTCAGTCGTTAATTAAATTAAAGTTCTTATTAAAATTTTTCCAGTGTTATGGAAGACTTTTTAAACAACAGCTGATTTATAAATAAAAAAGTTAGGTTATCAAAATGAAGATAAATATAAAAAGACACATTTTATAAAACAAAAAGAGCATCAAAATTCATTTTTCCATCATATGAAACTATACATATATTGCATATGTAAAATATTTAAGAAAATTAAACGAAACTCTTTTTTTTAATACGACCACTTGATATTCATGTACATGTTTTCAATAAACACACACAAGCACAATAACATATGCTATGCTCACAAAACTTAAATGTGATTTAAGTACACAAGGTTGGGCATTTAAATGTCTCTCAACTTTGTACTGAAAAAATGAATTCAGTACTTAAGTGGCACCTAAAGATAAATGACACATAATTGAGAAGTCAATTTTTCTTAGGATTATTAAAGAGTAGCACAGTTTATGAACATCTCGATAGCGAGTAAACAAGCCCCAATTTTTTGCTATTGTATTGACGTGGTGACGATATTGACAACTGGGATAATGATGAATGTAACTTATTTCTTGAATACAGAGTGTAGAATAAAATATTTAACTATTGCTAATATCGAAAAATAAAATATTTGAATCCAATTCTTTAGTCGAAAAATATCAAGAGGTCTTTTAATATAAACTGCACTTTAATAAAAAATTATTAATATTTTTACAAAATGTACTTGTTTACTAAATATACTTTCATATGTGCGTACTTCGGTAAAGGGTATATAAGATTCGCCACACCCGAATATAGCACTCTTTAATTTAGTTGACGTCAAAAATATGTCTGACCAAAGTTTCCTTCCAGTTCAGCACCCTGAACTTATATTAAAATATAATAATTTGCGTCATTGTAAATCAATCAGTCCAGCAAGAGAATTTTAAATGTAAAAATTATGAATTTATAATTTTTTTTATAATAAAGGCTGAATAAAGGCTTCAATCACCAGCACATTAAATATAATTATTTCAAATAAAAAGTTACTATACTTCGGTTTTTTAGTGTAAGTCTAAGGTACAAATTTGAATTACATCTCAGTATTCAGCTGGCTGAATTTGATGATCCTACTAATAAAAAATATGCTCTTGAAATTAGAGAAAGCATGGAAAAGACGTTCCGAACATTTCATTTGGCATTCAATAAATGCAGTAAATTGCAAGAAGTCTTAATTAAAAAAAGCACTTCTTAGCACATTCAGCTAGCTGAATAGGCCCCAACATCGATATATATATTCAATGTTGCATATATTAAAAAGTTATATTTATTTTTTTTTTGAATTCAGCCAGCTGAATAAGTTTAAAACAGTTACAATGCATTACGATTTAAGATTGTAAAATTTTTAAAATTTTTATAAATGACTGATGAACGAAAATTTTATAAAAAAAATTATTCTTTAGCTCTCTTCATTATAAGATTTCAATACAAAGCAATATTTTGTGTACCAATATAGTCAGCCTTCCAGCTTTTCTTTAATTCAGCTCTATATAACGTTTCAAATATTTAAAAAAAATCTAATAATTTATAAACAATAATAATTATATTAAGCTTATGTCAATCCCATCCAAGCAAAATTATTTCTCTAAAAAGTTCTATAAATTGATCATAAAAAATTAAAAAATGCCTTAAAAATTTTATTAAAGACACAAGAATATTGTTAAATATGAAAATTCAGCTGGCTGAATAGCATTAAAATAAAAATTTTAAATTTTTTTCTATTCAGCTAGCTGAATTATATTTTGAATCATATATAAATGTTTAAAAACTAAAATATTTGTGTAATTTAAAAATATATATAGCTGTAAGGTAGTGATCTAGACCACAATTTAGCTAGCTGAATTATGTTTACATCGAATCGAAACTGTTTGCATAGAATTAAAATAAGAAATGAATTGAAATCAAGTGGAAACTAATTAAAAAACTTCCGCAACATTTCCAGCTAAATAATATTTACGAGACTTAAATTTACTTAAGATAGTTAGCTGAATACGACATTTGGAACTCCACCTATCCTCCCCCTATTTCAAATTAGTAGTTCCAACTACTTTTTTCAATTCAGCTAGCTGAATAACTTCTACATTAGTATATGAATAGAACCTTGTAGGAATGCGTTGCACTTCGTTTCTTAATTAATAATTAATACTTATTCTGCTAATTCAGCTAGCTGAATAGCTTTGATTTCAGTTATTCCATAGAATCTTCTACAAAAAATTTAAGATTAGCTTTTAATTCAATAAATAAACCTTATTCTTTACAAAGAGCTAGCTGAATAAGATTTATATTGAACTATTGGCGAAGAAAATTTTTATACTCAGTGAAAATGCGTAGAATAATAATAATTAGATCTTATTCTTCAAATTCAGCTAGCTAAATAAGGTTTATATTGAACGTATAGCACAGAAAGCGTGTATACAGGCAACGAATTAATTTTTTAATAAGTAAATAAGACTTATTCTTCAAATTGAGCTGGCTGAATATCTTTTATTATAGAAGTCAACGAACGAATTTTGAAAATCTGTCAACGTTGTCGGTTTCCAGTTAGGGATTCCTGTATTTTTTTTAAATTCAGCTGGCTGAATAGCCTTTAAATCAAGTATGTGAGTACTTAAACTAGCAATTGAGTCATTTTCTTCAAATTCAGCTAGCTGAATAACTTTTATAACAGCATATGCTTTAGACTTTTTAAGAATGCGTAGAATTTTTGCTTTAAATTTCTAACTAAGCCCATTTTTTTCAAACAAAAGCAGCTGAATAAGGTTTATATTGAACTGTTGACCAATAAAATTTTAAGGGTAATGAAAATGCTTTGAATTTTTCGTTATAATTAGCAATTAAGCCTTATTTTTCAAATTCAGCTAGCTGAATAAAATTTATATTGAACTGCTGACTAAGAAAAGTAGTATAGGTCATAAATTAAGGCTACTTTTATAGCATATACTAATTTATGTACGCTTCCTTATCTAAGAACAAAACAAAACAATAAAATATGTACATACATATGTGATTATGATATGAACCCACTGTACTTTATTAGCTACCCAATATATTTTAAGTGTAGGAAAAGCGGTTAGAAATTAGGTTTTACGTGTTTCCACACAACTCTTGTAAAAATATTGATAACAACAAAAAATGCCAGTATTTATTTATTAAAGAAAAACACACAAACTAGTTTAATGACACCATGAATGACTGGCTGACTGACTGAATAAACGAATGAACGGATGGATAAGTGAAGTAAGCAGCAGCAACAGCAGCAGGAGCATTGAAATTTATTTACTAGCATCAATAGCATAATGCACTACTTCCAAATTGTCGTTGGCTACTTAGAAAATCCCAGCAAGAAGACAACAACTGAGGAGATTGTTATAAACAAATTGATTTGTTTGAAAAGCCCACCTCTACTACGTACGAGTAGCACACAAATGCTTTTTACAAGTACGAGTATTTGTTTGTTTAAAAATGATTTTATCTCACGCTATATTGCAAAATTGTTTTGAACCCATTGCTGATGACCTTTAAGGAACTTAATTGAAGCTTTTCCATATTCTTGCCCCATTTGATTAAATAATTTAGAAATCATATTTTAAATTAAATCAAAAATATCTAAAGAGCAGAAGTTTAGAAGCCAATGCGAGGCCTTAAAAAACCAGCAGCTTCTGTTCAGTCTTCAAGTTTTTTTTCGTTGGTTTTATTATTTTTTTTTTTTTTTTTTTTTTGAGGCACGATTACATTAAACATATGAAATTGATTTGTATCGCTCTATTTAATAGATCAATGTTATTTTTAAGCCAAAGCTAAAGTATATAGGAAATCATAAAACTGCAAATACTTGATATTTTTGCTAGTTAATCACTTTACGAGTACGTTGTTGAGACTACGAGTACATACACTTGTTTTGTCAGTAGCTGATGCAGCAGCAACAAGTCTAATCGTTTTCTATCATTGTTTTTTTTATTTGTAGTTTATTTGTACCATGAATTCAAAAATCTTCATAAAAACACTGCAAATTCGTGGGAATTACATACGTGCCAAAGTTTTTGATTGGCATTGATGGTTTTTCGTCTATTGATATACAAGTAAGTAAAGGCAGTCATTCATTCATTGTCTTGTCTGTCTAATCATACATCATACGTTCTCATATGTTACGTGACTATAAAATTAAAAACATTTAATTCAGCATGCATGAACTATTCCTAAATTATGTAGTGCAATATTATGAATCGTATTAGGAATTAAAAAAATTTTAAATTAAATCAGCAAACTAAGCGGAGAAGCGGAGGGGTAAGAAACATAAACTGTAAGTGTGTATAGAGGTCGCAGAAGGCCTTCAATTCGAAACTATTTGTCGCTACTCATGGCGCTGAATAAAAAATCAGGACAGCTTAAGGAAGGACATTGAAAAAAGCTCCGACATAACTAATCTATATCATTGAGTATTTAAAATTTAAGTCGGTACCTAGAATGACGGGATTTTGTCATCGAGCTTTTTACACTGAGACACGCATATTTTACTTTGCAAAGTCTTAATTCAGCTGTGTGCAAGACAGAGGAGGAAATACTTTATCTTTCTGTCTGTCTGTCACCCAGCTGAATTAAGACTTTGCAAAGTAAACTTAGCATGTCTAAAAGGTATATAAGCATTTTCGATATGATTTGCAAGGTACACAAAGATTGTGATCTTTGAATATAGTTGTCACTAACTAAGAGCAAGCATTTTTAAGAAGTTCTTTGAGCCGTTTAGGTACCACTGCTTAAGAGACTGGCGGTAGGTAACCTCAGGGCGGGATTTTAACCAAACCCTCTTCTCAACCTAACCTAATTTAAGCAAGCATGACCAAAGTTCAGCAAAGAGGCCCAAATACAATCTAGGAGACCCAAGTCTCCTAGATTGTAAGCCTTCTTTCAAAGGAGCATGTGGATTCAGTGTTTACTACGCAGGCAGGAACTCCATTGGAAAGAGCTGAGGTCTGCATCCGAAGGTTGAAGCCTGGGTTGTTAAGCCGATAGTTGTGTGGTAAGAAGACTAATTGCTAAGGTCCAAAAGAGTTCCTCGCTAGATACCTCACTCTGCCTTGGACATTATTTTTCACCTGCTTCCGAAAGAAGAATTTGTTGTGATTACTGCGGCTATAATTATTCTTAAAATCTTAGAGTTAGTTTTGAGGCGCATAGGCACAACAGGTCAGCAATCTTGAATGAGATCATTTTTAGCGGGTGGGTCTCTCCTGAGTTGCAATTAATTTTAGTAGGATAGCCCCAATGATTCTTTCGGATAGACACCCTTGAGTCAAATCTGATCAAATATATACGGATGTCTTAACCTTTACAGACTGCACAAAAATGAAAAAAGACACGGGTGCTGGTATCCATATCTAAGTGACTAACTTTTGTTGTTCTTGCAGACTACGGAAGGAGTGCAGCGCTTTTTCAAGCTGAGAACTTGACCATACTCAGTGCTACAGAGCTGAGGACCAGAAATGTAGCTGAAAGCAAGGAAGCAAGCTTCTACATCAACAATCAGGCAGGCCTTAAAACTTTAAGTCGACACAATCTCAAATCTAAAGTAGTTAAACACTGTATGAGAGCCGTCAGATTTTGTTTTTGGACAAATATTATACATATTTCAGATTATTATGCAGTGTTGAAGGAAATTAAATTGCAGATATGTCGGCAATAATAGTGTTGAGATAAGATGAAAGAATGTGTGAGACATCAGCTAAAATATGGATGCAGCATTACTATAGTAATTGGGAATTAAATAAGGCAACGTTCATGGAAGAACAGCGTGCTTTGTGGCCAAAATTTGACTTGAGGAAGATCCAAACTACTACTGCATATGAACGGGAAGGTGGTAGGAGTCTTGATAGGCGCGTAGACTGGTTACTATTCGGTCAAACTGACAACCAGCACTTGGGAAACTGCCACCTTAGATTTTTGTAGGATGTGGGAGAATCAAAAGAACCAAAAATCATCGAGCATAATAATGATCCGAGCTAGCCTTAGGTGGCTCATTAAATATTTCCATGAGAGCATAAATGATATCGCAAAGTGCAAACTGAGGGCCTGTTTCTCAAAATGCCAACGATATATTCGATCGAATATTAGTATTGGAAACAAAAACAAATTTCTGTTTTTTGTTTTTGATATAAATGTTCGAACGAATTTATCGTTCGCATTTAGAGAAACAGGCCCTGAAAGATATCAGGGCTCTTTCATCATGGCAATTGAGTGGCTTAATGGCAGGTAATGGGGATTTTTCTTAATACAATTGTTGTCAATTTTACAAACGGTTACAAATAAAAGTGAATCACATATGGACCCAATTGATCCTCCGAGTAGATGTGTGCTACAACACTACCCTTCCTAACCTAACCAAACAAGAGGAAGTCTATCGTACGATAGAAGATTTTGTTATGCATCCCCCCACACATCAATACAATCCGATACTATCAGAAGATGTATCGGTTCATTGGCAACTGGTTCTAGAAAGATTTTTGGTTGACTGCGAGCACAGCTTACTTCTAGCATTGGTTCTGACCAATGACTAGGCATAAAAGACGCCTTCTTTAATATATTTTTCTGGGAACCACAGTCACTACGCAGCGATTTATTTTTCTCTGGTTTGAAATGTGTATCGCGAAGACTTCACCAATCAGTATGCGAAGCGGCACTCGTGTTAAAGCAATGATTGGAATAAAATTTGCGAGATCTTAACATTACTTGCTGATGGCAAGCAACATCTATTAAAGTCCATAGGATAATAAAGAACTCTATGAGAGGTGTCAAAATACTTGATTTGTCATGCACAAAATATTCTTATAGTCTATATAAGCGGCTATGACATTTCTACCCAAAGTATAAGGAAAATATTCATAAGTAAAGGCGCAGGCAGGCAGAGAGAATCCGTCGTACATTAAACTTCGCCTTTTTCAACTGACATTAACGCAATAACGGATAAGGTTAGCACAATGATTACTATATTGATGGAAACATTTGAACAGCTTCAGTAGATTGGTTCTACATTTTATTTATTTATATCTTTTGTTTTATTTTATTTTTGCTATCACAAAACTGAAAAACCAACCACTATCTGTCAAACTACTCAATGTAGGCAAAAAGTTGAAAGTTGCCCAACTTTCATATCTTTCGTTCACGTGCACGTACTGAATGCAACAGACCTCATAAGAAACCAAAAATTTCAACTTAGCTGTCAGTTCAAAAAGACAAAGTTTAACATATGACGGAGTGTATGTGCCAAGCCTTAAGGCTTTCCTTCTACCCACTTTTAAACTAAGTGGTGAGAGCTCGAGAAGATTACACCGATCTCTGCAAAATTTAAAAAAACCGCTGCGTTTTTAGCACGCATCTAGCTGACCTTATTCACATTCTTCTTTCCGTTGTTACAGATTGCGTAGTAACAGAGAAGCCTCCGTGGCTTTTCCAGCGGTTTCCAAAGTGTCAGAAATAAGTAAGTGCTGAGATTTCCAAAAAATTCTATCGAAATCTGGAAAACTTAAAAGTGACGCTGCGCTTTTACCAGGCACTTAATAAATCTTTTCCACATAATTCTTTCTGTTACTGCAGAGATTGTGTAGTAACAGAGAAGCCTCAGCTGATTCCCGTAGTGTCAGATATAAGTAACTGGTGAGATCTCGAAAAGATTCTTTCAAACTCTGTGAAATTTAAAGTAACACGCTGTGCATTTACCGCGCACGTAGTAAACCTTCTTGACATTCTTCTTTCTGTTATTGCAGAGATTGCGTATCAATAGAGGGGCCTTGGTTGATGTCCCAGCGGTTTCTGTAGTGTAAGACCTAGGAAAGATTCTCCTTAATCATCTTTTAAAATCAGGGAAATGTATATTGATGCTCATCCTTTATCAAACACGTATCAAAGCTACTTCACATCATTCACGCTGATGGGTCAACGCTTCCCGATGTATTAGTAATAAACCGCTAGTGAGATTTCGAGAGGCTTCTTTTCTTTTGTCTTTTGCACTCTTACCTTCCTTTATGAATCTATAGAGGTTTTCAAGAAGTTTGGTTGTCCGAGAGCCAACCCAACCTTCCAACAACCCAATTTTTTTTTTTGTGAATTACATTTAGTTTTCACTTGCAAGTGTTATGGTACTAGACAAATGCAAACTCTTTTGTCTTTTGCACTCTTACCTTCCTTTATGACTATATTGCAGTTCTCAAATTTGGTTGTCCGAGAGCCAACCCAACCTTCCAACAACCTATTTTTTTTATGAATTACAACTTGTTTTTACTTGCAAGTGTTATAGTACAAGACATATGCAAACTCAAGGGATATTTAAGTTGTGAATGGCAATACCAATATGTAAGTTAAGTTGACTCTCAGACACCCAAACACAGTTGAGTTGAGAAAGAAAAAATTTCTGTTAATGGACTTAATGTCATGTCTGAAGTCAAATTGCCTCAACGGGATTCCACGAACTAGCCCCAATGATTTTCGCCAAGAGATACTTTTGCCGAAATTCTTCAGAACCCAAAAAAAATTAGTATTGTAAGTTGCTTACCAGGGAAGGAAGCCGACACCATGAAGTATAAGCTCTTTTGTATACCATTAGAACTGTAATGTTTCGGCTCATATCTTGGGGAAATCTGTCGGCTTGGTAATCAATTTGTTAACTATCTTTATACTTTTAAGCTTATGGTAATTGTAATGTAATTTTCTGTTCAGCTTCTTTAACGTATTAATTCCATAACAAGCCAGCAATCTGCCATATAATGATTGATAGATATGCATGCATGCATGCATGCATCTATAGAGAGGAGAAAATCCAAATACATACAAATTTGTAAAACATACATTCCCATAAACAAAAAAACTTTACAATGAATTGCAAGCATTTGATACTCTACAACTACCGTCTGTACATTGCCCACCAAACAACCCACTAATCACTGACTGCAACCCAAACCAACCGAAAATTGTGGAAAACCAAATAAATAATTCATAATCATATTTGCAATGTGTATAATGTATGATTTTCCCAAAAACTAATAAACAACAACAGCAGAGCGCAAGAAACGAATTAAAATTATAAAATCATGATTTCAATGGAAAAAAATTGATTTCACATGATTTACCGATCAATATTTTCTAAGGCAAAACTTGCCAGAGATTTCGTGTCCGTGCGGTCCTCTCTCTCTGCCTCTCTCTCTCTCTTTACTACTACTCTGGCTTGGTTTTTTTTGGCAAATTATTTTCTAATGTCATGGTGGTCAATTGAGTTGAATTGAATAATGACCGTTAGAGTAAACAAATGTATAATCACATCGTTAGTTATGAGCAGAAAATGGAAACAACCCAATGAAAAAAAACTGTTTCAGCCTCTTGGAGATGAAGATGAGGATGATGTGACTGGCGCTACGTTGTTACGGTGCTGCTGCACAAAGAAAAAAAAACACGAAAGCGTGAAACACGTAAATGTATAATGAGTGATTTGTGTTTTTTTTTTGTTTTCTTAAGCAAAAACAAATATGTGGAATTTTTCTTTAATGTATAATGAAAAGTTTTTACTAAGCAGTTTTTTTTTTTTGTAGAGCATGTGAATTAGATGAACACGAGGGTGGCTAGAGAAGTATTAAAATCTTTAAGCAGTTTTGGTACAGAAAAAAGGCAATGTAGAAAAAAATATTGCTGTAGCTCGCATACTTCATGTTGGTAGTAAAAATGCAAGCCAACAGCTCTAGCACACTTGTAAATAACAAGTCAGCTTTTGTTAGACTAAAAAACTTAACGTTACAGGTTTGAAAATGCTACAGAAAATAAATCCATTCGAAGGACCATAAGGGATCACAATGTGCAATAGTGAAAAAATCCATAGACTTTTAGGTTCGATTCCACTACCAAAGTAAAGTAAAATCCTATAATCAGCTTAACGATTTTGGTGACCAATTTCGTATGGGCCTCCAAGGACAACTGATTCAGACTTGACGATAGGGCTTAATGTAGCTAAGAATCCACATTAACATTTTACTCAGAAATAATTTCTTATTCGGGCTTAAGTTTAGTGGTTTCAATTCTTATTGAATGAAATATTTTTATTAATTAATGTGAGTTTCTAAAGAAGAGAAGGAAAATTAAACTAGACTTTATAGCTGGGGGAAATACCGATACTTTTCTTTGCATTTTACGCCAAAAAAATATTTCTAAAATAGAGGAAATTTTTTTTACCTTTTTACATAATTTAAAAAAATTCAGTGAAGTGGGACTTTGACCCGCGCACGAAGGGTTCCGTACGGACACGAGATATGTATGTAATTCAATACGAACTTTAGTCAATATAAACTATAGTTTTGGAATTTTTTTTTTTTGTTTTTGAGTTTTTTCGGTTTTAAGCGTTTTCTTAGTTTTGGGGTTTTTTTTAATTTATTGACGCTTTCTGAGTTTTGACACTTTTTTCTCGTTTTGGCGATTTTTTTTGTTTGGTTTTTGAAGTTTTTTTAATTTTGAGATTTTTATTATTTTGGCGTTTTTTTTATTTTGGCGAATTTTTTATTTTGGCGATTTTTTTAATTTTTGGCGTTTTTTTCATACAGGTAATTTTTCTTTTTTTTTTTGGTTTTTGGCGATGTTTTTAGTTTTGGCATTTTTTTCCTCGTCCTGAGGATGTTTTTTGGTTTTTAGCGTTTTTTTTTTTAATTTTGGCGATTTTTTCGTTTTGGCGATTTTTTTTTTAATTTTGACGATTTTTTTTATTTTGGGGATTTTTTTTCATTTGGTCATTTTTTCGAATTTGGCGATTTATTTTAGTGCTAGAATTTTTTTAATTTTGTAGATTTTTTTCGATTTGGCGATTTTTTTTTTTGGCCTTTGGTGTACGGAACCCCAAAAAGGGACTCCTAACAATTTGCTAACAATATTTGGCAAAGTCGTAGCTACGGTAGAGCTGAACAACTTTTGTGAACATACTCTCTAGTCAGCCTAGAACCATATACAGGGTGGCCCAAATAAGACCCCAGTAAAAAAATGGAAGTCATTCTAGTGGAGCTACATTTTCATTGCTTCCAAAAAATCGATGTTTTTAATTTGCCGAGAGTGTCCTACACAACCTTGTAACTGCTCCATAGTGTTAGAAAATACTCCCCAGAGTTAAAAAAAAAATATTTTCTTAAAGAAACTTATGAACTAATTTTAGTCTAAAAAATTTTAAAGTTATTTGCTTAAATTTAAATGTAAACACTGTTTCGGGCTTAAATTTTTATAAAAAGAAACGAATAAAATAGATAAATATTTACCATTTTTCCTAAATGAAAATATTATCATACAACACAAAAAAAGGGAATTATTCTTAATATCGCTTTCAATTCAGTGACCAGGCATTGAAAAAGAGAACTTCTTGCAATGACAACTCTATGTAAAAATCATTAGATCGGATCGAAATGTTCACTACTTCCAGATCGCAAAATCTACAATTTCATGACTTTTTTGGAGTCGCCTTTTTTTGCTGGGACCAGCTGATGTCAAAAACAAATAACTTTTTTATTTTTTAACATAAATTATTTTTTTCTTTTTGCAGGTTATAACTGATTTCTTGGAAATTTAAAATGAATGCGTACAGTCCACAATAACGCATTAAAATTATAGATTTTTACTATTCGTCTCAACGATCAATTGTTCTGATGCAGCGAAATTATCGCCGTTTTTTCAACGTAACATCTTCCATGATTACAAGTTTAGTTCGCCGTTTTGAGGAACTGAGTTCAGTTGCCGACCGCCCAGGAAGAGGTGCTCATCGAAATATTCGTACTGTAGACAACGTGGAAGCTGTACAGCACAGTGTTGCCAATGATCCATATTTCTCAACTCCTCGCCGTTCCAGCCAATTTGGGTATACCCAGAACAACATTACAGAGAATTTTAAAGTTGTAGCTTAAGATGTATTCATACAAAGCTCAAATTGTGCAACAGCTTCTACCGCAAGACCCCCCATTATGGTAATCAAAACGTGTATGGAAATTGAACAACTCGCATTGTTAATATAACAATAGCTCTAATTGACATAACTTTGAAATCTAACAAAAATAAATGTTGAAAAATTAAATAAATTCCAACAAACTATTTATTGATATATTTAATTGAAAATATTTTTAAGATTAACCTTTAGCTTACAATTTCATTAATTGTATTTACAAATCTCGTTCTAGGTTCAAAATCAATTAATTATTTAATTGATATAATAAATATATTAATTGTATTTACAAATAACATTTTTCTGTGAAATTAAACATTTTTGTATGGAACCCATACCAATAATTGATTGCAGATGAAGTCTAGGTGTATTCTCAAAAAATGTTGGGCCCTAAAAAATATTGGGATATAAGGGGCACTCTGGGCTAGGTAGGACGATAAGGGGTAATTTTATAAAAAATAATATTTTGTATGGGAGACTCCTTAAGGAGCGCAGATAGAAGGTTGGTATATTCATAAAAAATTTTGGGGGTGGAAAATATTGGTGGACCAACAAACTCAGGGACAGTTTTGAAGATTTTGGTGAATTTAGCTTCGTTCTTCCTCAGTTTTGACTCCGATCAAGACCCCTTGACCATCATCACCACCCCCATAATGTGTTTTGGCTCATGTATTTTTTTTTTGTTTTTGGTTAAACTATACAAAATTAGAGGTCCTGGCGTATGAAAATCAAAAACTCATGCACTATCCCATCCCTAATGTGTATGTGGCAGGCATTCACATTGCCACCATACTGTTATTGTTTTTTTTAATGCATGCTCATTGACAATTTGTTTTTTTTTTAATTTATTTGTTACGAAAACGTTTTTTTTAAATAGTATGTAAAGTAACATTAATAGGCAGACTTTGTAAGTAATTTCGTTTCTAAACGTTTCAAATTTGTATGAAAAATAACGAAAATTCGTTTCAAAAAATATTTTTTCCATACAAATTTTAAAACGAAAAAAACGTTTCTATTTACAAAATTGGGCCATAAATAAATTTAAATTATTTTTTGTGATATGCCGTAGTGAAATTTTTTCCCCATGTCAAGAGCTATCGAAAAATCGATGGCACAATATCGATTAATTTTTTTCATACAAATCGAGCCGCTTTATTTTACTGTCACTTTGACGGCATGCTAAAGTGCCTCCGCAATTTTTTTTTCATCGCATTTTTGCTCATCTTCTCGAAAATCTCTTTTATTTGATACCCATATCATAAAAGTGATAAAAATAGTAATGCGACCCTGTTTGGTGTCCACAACTTTTTTTCGTCAGCGGAATGTCCACAGGTTGATCTCATCGTAGTAGCTATATACATATAAAAATACGTACATATGTATGTATGTACATACAGCTATGGAAGTATAAATGGCACAACTTGAATTGTGTTTAAATTAAATTGTTTTCTTAACTAAAATCAAGGCGAATTCACATAAGGTGATCTTAATTCACCAGCTGACTTAATTTCCCTGCTGTCAAATGAATCAGAACGTTAAGAAATATTCTCACAGCAAGAAATTTTACACTAACAAATGTACAAGGCGAATACGCAGAGTTGCAAATTAAGACCACCTTATGTCAATTCGCCTTGACTAAAATTGTAAAAAAAATGCTAGTTTTATCTCTTCTTACTGTTGTTGGGAGAATTTTTTTCTCATCTGCTCTCAAATCATCCATTGTATTTTAAGTAATTATTTACCGTTAGGATTTTTGCGTAAACAATGCTGCTTTTAATTGGACGTATAAATGGCACAATAACTTTATCATATTTAGTTTTTGTGAAGATGCAATTAAAGTTACTTCACTTTTTGCGTAGTTAAAAATTAATTTAAGGCAGTGAAAATTTTTTTAAAATGGGATCAGGCAAACATACTACAATTGAGGAAAGGCGCATAATATGGAAAATGCATCAAGCTGGAAAAAAGTGGGCGAAATTGCTCAAAAAATACAAATTTCTCGAAAAAAGCTGTACAATGCAATTAAGTCATGTGTTGCAAATCCCGATGTATTGGTTAAGGGTAAAAGTCGAAAACCAAGGCCACGATTAAAAACAGATAAGCGTACGGATGCAGCTATAGTAAGAATGGCGAAGGTTGATCCATTCATTTCATCGCGCCAAATAGCATCTGATATTAATGAATCTATGGACGTGGAAATATCAAGCAGGCTTGTCAGAAGAAGGTTAAAAGAGGCATATTTGTTTGGACGCATTTCCAGAAAAAAGCCACTCCTCTCAAAAAAAAAAAAAATTTCAAAACGATTAGCCTTTGCTAGAACACACAAAGAAAAACCTATACATTTTTGGAAAAATGTGTTATGGAGAAACAAAACAAAAATTAATAGCAAGACCTTTGTTCATCGTCCTAAAGGCCATGAGTTTAATGCACGATTCACCCAGAAGACTGTGAAACACGGTGGTGGCAGCATTATGGTTTGGGGTGCATTTTCTTGGCATGGAATAGGTCCGCTTTTTAAAATAAATGAAAAAATTTGCAAGTTTCAATATTTGAATATTTTGAAAAACCATATGGAGCCCTATTCCTTTAATTCCATGCCAATTAAGTGGAAATTTATGCAGGACAATTACTCCAAACACTCCTCCAAAGTTGTAAAGCAGTGGTTTTGTGAGGAGAAGATTTACGTTTTGGATTGACCAGCCCAGAGCCCTGCCTTAAATCCTATTGAGAACTTGTGGAAAGAAGTCAAGATTGAAATTTCTAAAAAAAAATTATAAAAATATGGACCAATTGTGGTCGGCCACACAGGAAGCTTGGTATGCCACACCCAAAACAAAATGTGAAAAACTCGTGGAAAGCATGAATAGAAGATGTGATGCTGTAATCAGGAACAGTAATGCCAAAAGTAGGGAATTTTCCCTTTTTGTAAGGATTTTTCTGTTAAATTTTGAGCGTAAGGAAAAAGGGACAGATGTTTTATTTTGAGAAAAATGTAGGGATTTTTTAAAAAATACCTCTACCTCTTGTTAGATATTTTATTCAAAAATATTTCGGCGATTTTTATTTAAGAGCTGAAATTTTTTACATAACTTAGAACTTGTTTGCAGAAAGTCTATATTATGAATCCTAACAATATGGATATAAGAAAAATAAATGGTTTTGCATTGTGTAAACTAACTTGCATATGGAATAGAGTTGTGTAGCTCATGAACGAACTAGTTCAATTGAACGATTCACTTAACTGACCTAATGAACGACCTAATGAAAGAGCTCGATATAAGTCTTGTGCTTTTTCAGCGTATTTACATATACATATGTAGATATGTATATTTATTAACCAATTCCACTCATTAAACTATTTTACTTTTATCTATTTTTTTATACTTCACCTGCCTTGTTTTGCAATGTATGACACACACAAAAACACTCTGTATAAATCTGTCACTTTTTATGTTTCGGTTTTCGCTCTTTCTTTATGCTTGAAAAAATGTTTCACTACAAATGAACTGAGCTACTGAGCTAAGTGAATGAAATACTTCAGTAAAGTGAGCTGAGCTGAAAAGAGTGGTCACTCAAAAGATCTGATAAACACAACACTAATATGAAACGTATAAAATTGTGTCACCAAACTGACATTTTTTATACTTGGACATTTTACGAAAATATTTAGTAAGAAATAAATAAAATAAGTAATTTAAGAAATTCATTATTCGACATATTGTCATAATCATACTTTAATTTGAAATTTATTTGCTGGTGGTTCAGCTTGGTCTATATACGCAGAAATATTATTGTTTGGTGGATTCTCATATAGTTTTTGAAAGTCTGTGCATAAAGTAAGAGGTTTGTGACTGTTCAAAATGTGTGGTTGAAGTCTACTGATGATTTGTTACAGCAACAATGAAATGCGTATATAGACCAAGCTGAACCACCAGCAAATAAATTTCAAATTAAAATAAGTAATTTTTAAGATAAACACGAGGAATAGTTTCATAAAAAAGAAACATACAGAGATATACAAAAATTTACCATATATTCTATTGCTTGACTTAAACCAAATTTATCATAACTACACTCAGGGAAAAGCTGCAAGTTAAAAATAAGAACGCGTTAAAAATAACTAAAATTAATAGATTAATACTGTAAATTAATATTTTTCCATATTAAAATAAAAAACCTCAACATGACTAGACTTTCATTAATGTTTCTCATTAATTCAATATGGTTTTTATTTATTTTAAGCTGTTTTTTCCCTGGGTGTAAGTACGTTTACTAAAAGATATCACCCTGAGTTTGAAATTTATAACTTCCTATTTTAACAAACTATATTCTAAGAATTTGTATAAATAATATTTTTGCACCATAATTTTTAAGTAAAATTTTCATATGGATGTATATAGAATTTACATACATATCTATTTGATTTTACTTTGTTTTTGTTAATCAATGCTTTAATTACTTTTCGACCTGTTACTCAACTAAAGCTAAAGTATGTCACTTTTTAGCATAGTAAATTTATATAGACTGAACACCTTTAAACAATAGCTAGCATGTGTTATTTCTCTGTGTGCAGTACAAACTACAATTTTTATTTAGATATTGATCTATTTTAAAGTGACAAAACATATGACATCAAGTTAACCAAGTGTTTGTAGCATTAAGAATTAAGTAACACTTTGAGATATATTAAATTAATATTGATTTAATAGACTTAAAACTAAAAATGAAGGTTTATAGGTTTATTCATACATATGTACATAAAATACCAACGTGTGAAGATACAAATTATAAAGTTTATGTAAAACGCATATTTTGACGTACACACATAAAATATCGTGTGTATCGTGTGTGCCTTGTGGAATACAAGGCACCTTTATATACCTACGAGTATAACTGATTTTTTTTGTTGTTAAAATAATAATTTTTCAGCGTAGGGAAAAATGTAGGGGAAATATTTTTGGTTGGAGGGGAAAAAAGGGATTTTTTTCTGGCGTGTAGGGAATTTTAAAAATATTCACTGGCATCACTGATCAGGAATCAAGGCTTCAGCACCAAATACTAACGACTAATGTTAGCACATACAAAAAATATTAAAAAATATAATATTAAACCGATTTTTTTATATTTTTTTTAGGATTGTGCCATTTATGTGTCCAACTCATTTCAGCGGTGCTTATATATAATGAATAAGTTTTGTTTTATTATTAATGGATTTTAACCTTAGTTTATATAATACTAAAGATTGATAATAAGCTTTCGCAAAAAAACCAAATGTTTGTTGTTTATGTATTATATTTTCGATATTACGGCGTATAAAAAAACAAATGATAAAATCAAGGTTGGAAACCGAAACAAATAACGGTATCGGTATTCATATCGGTACAACTATTTTTTAAATTTCGGTATCGGTAACGATATCGGTATTTTTTTTTATTTCGGTATCGGTATTACCGGTACATACCGTTACCGAGTTTATAATACCGGTATACCGATATAACTGCTAAATTTGTTAATTCAGACAGTGGACATAGCAAAAAATCTTTTTTTTTTTTTGTTAAATTACTTCGAAAAGGGAGTATTTTTACATTAACATAAAAGGTATTTAAACTTAAATGTTTCTATATACGTTTTTATATTTTTATTAAAAAATAATTTATTAATCAGAAATAATTTTAAGTCGGGCTTAAGTTCAGTAATTTCAATTCTTATTGAATGAAATATTTTTTTTTTTTTTTTATTAATTAATGTGAGTATCTAAAGAAGAGAAGAAAAATTAAACTTAGACTTTAAGCTGGGGGAAATACCGATACTTTTCTGTGCAGCCACGCACTTCATCAGCACCCTAGTCTATCTACTTGGGTAGAGATTCTTGTTAACATCAGCTATTTAACTTAAATTTTCAATGAAACGGAATGTGAGAAACGATTGTTGTGTATACAATTGATTTACCTTTGGTAAACACATTTTATAAGTATCACTATTAATTTTCTGTTTTTCCATTTTTTCATTTTTCTATTTAGGTTAGCACGAAATTATATTACTCTACCTAAGTATGTTTAGTCATTCTTGCTTATCTTTTACGATCATCACATTAACTATTTTTACTTATTCGATATACCATCGGTACATGCATGTAAGTAAATTGTAGTGGCTTAATGTTACTTGTTGTTGCATTCTACAGTTTTTACTTGGATTTCCAGCATTCTGAAACTGTGATGGCCAAGTAAACAGTGATTGCCAAGTGAACATATTTTTTCACGTGCCCATGATTATTTAAGTGAAACATTTGTAAATTTTTTAATTGAACTTTTAGTGATTTTTTTAATCAGAAATAATTTTAAGTCAGGCTTAAGTTCAGTAATTTCAATTCTTATTGAATGAAATATTTTTTTTTTTTTTTATTAATTAATGTGAGTATCTAAAGAAGAGAAGAAAAATTAAACTTAGACTTTAAGCTGGGGGAAATACCGATACTTTTCTGTGCAGCCACGCACTTCATCAGCACCCTAGTCTATCTACTTGGGTAGAGATTCTTGTTAACATCAGCTATTTAACTTAAATTTTCAATGAAACGGAATGTGAGAAACGATTGTTGTGTATACAATTGATTTACCTTTGGTAAATGAATGAAATATTTTTTTTTTTTTATTAATTAATGTGAGTATCTAAAGAAGAGAAGAAAAATTAAACTTAGACTTTAAGCTGGGGGAAATACCGATACTTTTCTGTGCAGCCACGCACTTCATCAGCACCCTAGTCTATCTACTTTTAAAAATTAAAAAATTTACAAATGTTTCACTTAAATAATCATGGGCACGTGAAAAAATATGTTCACTTGGCAATCACTGTTTACTTGGCCATCACAGTTTCAGAATGCTGGAAATCCAAGTAAAAACTGTAGAATGCAACAACAAGTAACATTAAGCCACTACAATTTACTTACATGCATGTACCGATGGTATATCGAATAAGTAAAAATAGTTAATGTGATGATCGTAAAAGATAAGCAAGAATGACTAAACATACTTAGGTAGAGTAATATAATTTCGTGCTAACCTAAATAGAAAAATGAAAAAATGGAAAAACAGAAAATTAATAGTGATACTTATAAAATGTGTTTACCAAAGGTAAATCAATTGTATACACAACAATCGTTTCTCACATTCCGTTTCATTGAAAATTTAAGTTAAATAGCTGATGTTAACAAGAATCTCTACCCAAGTAGATAGACTAGGGTGCTGATGAAGTGCGTGGCTGCACAGAAAAGTATCGGTATTTCCCCCAGCTTAAAGTCTAAGTTTAATTTTTCTTCTCTTCTTTAGATACTCACATTAATTAATAAAAAAAAAAAATATTTCATTCAATAAGAATTGAAATTACTGAACTTAAGCCTGACTTAAAATTATTTCTGATTAAAAAAATCACTAAAAGTTCAATTAAAAAATTTACAAATGTTTCACTTAAATAATCATGGGCACGTGAAAAAATATGTTCACTTGGCAATCACTGTTTACTTGGCCATCACAGTTTCAGAATGCTGGAAATCCAAGTAAAAACTGTAGAATGCAACAACAAGTAACATTAAGCCACTACAATTTACTTACATGCATGTACCGATGGTATATCGAATAAGTAAAAATAGTTAATGTGATGATCGTAAAAGATAAGCAAGAATGACTAAACATACTTAGGTAGAGTAATATAATTTCGTGCTAACCTAAATAGAAAAATGAAAAAAATGGAAAAACAGAAAATTAATAGTGATACTTATAAAATGTGTTTACCAAAGGTAAATCAATTGTATACACAACAATCGTTTCTCACATTCCGTTTCATTGAAAACTTAAGTTAAATAGCTGATGTTAACAAGAATCTCTACCCAAGTAGATAGACTAGGGTGCTGATGAAGTGCGTGGCTGCACAGAAAAGTATCGGTATTTCCCCCAGCTTAAAGTCTAAGTTTAATTTTTCTTCTCTTCTTTAGATACTCACATTAATTAATAAAAAAAAAATATTTCATTCAATAAGAATTGAAATTACTGAACTTAAGCCTGACTTAAAATTATTTCTGATTAAAAAATCACTAAAAGTTCAATTAAAAAATTTACAAATGTTTCACTTAAATAATCATGGGCACGTGAAAAAATATGTTCACTTGGCAATCACTGTTTACTTGGCCATCACAGTTTCAGAATGCTGGAAATCCAAGTAAAAACTGTAGAATGCAACAACAAGTAACATTAAGCCACTACAATTTACTTACATGCATGTACCGATGGTATATCGAATAAGTAAAAATAGTTAATGTGATGATCGTAAAAGATAAGCAAGAATGACTAAACATACTTAGGTAGAGTAATATAATTTCGTGCTAACCTAAATAGAAAAATGAAAAAATGGAAAAACAGAAAATTAATAGTGATACTTATAAAATGTGTTTACCAAAGGTAAATCAATTGTATACACAACAATCGTTTCTCACATTCCGTTTCATTGAAAATTTAAGTTAAATAGCTGATGTTAACAAGAATCTCTACCCAAGTAGATAGACTAGGGTGCTGATGAAGTGCGTGGCTGCACAGAAAAGTATCGGTATTTCCCCCAGCTTAAAGTCTAAGTTTAATTTTTCTTCTCTTCTTTAGATACTCACATTAATTAATAAAAAAAAAAATATTTCATTCAATAAGAATTGAAATTACTGAACTTAAGCCTGACTTAAAATTATTTCTGATTAAAAAATCACTAAAAGTTCAATTAAAAAATTTACAAATGTTTCACTAAAATAATTTATTAAAATTATATATTCAAATTCTCGAATATTCGTCCGTTTTTAGATATATTCGTAGTCGCCAAATTCAGACGAAACTAATATTTCAATATTTCAATTCAAATTTTTTGTAATTTTTTTTTGAAATTGCCGGGAACTCAAAAGCAAATTCTATATGTTATTACATTCTACCTAAGAAAGACTTTTCAGCCGAAAATATTTATTGGCAAATGTTATGTTTAATGTTACAAATTATATCCCTTATTCATAATAAGTTTCATTTTCTAAATCTAACAACGTTTGCCTTCTCCAGTGGACAAAGGTTGGTAAAAATGTAAATTTTTTTACACTTTTTCTCGAATATTTCCTAAACTGTAAGCGAAAACCCATAAATGTTGCACACTTTTTTTTAGCTTTTGGATAGAAAAAAATCCACTTTCAAAAATCTTTTTTATCTGATCAAAAACATGAGCTTGGCATCGATTTTAATTTTTCATTAACTAAAAGTTTACCCAGTTTGGTGCTTTGTGACTCCGTACCTTTTAAGGATATATAGCCTAAATTCCAGACTTGAGCTCTGTAACACCTCCTCAAATGCTGCATAAAATTTCATAAAAAATCGGACAGCTAGTTTAAAAACTGCAGAATTATTTCAAATTAAAAAAGACAGCGTCGGATCGAGCTAAAAAATTAAGACCGCATTTATGGCAGCAAACCTCATATTTTAGACAGCGCACATATGTAGTATATCAATTAAAGAAAAAAATCTTTAATGTGCATACATAAAAAAGCACTCTTTAAAACTCTAAATCTCCGCATTACCTTGTGTATTTGGAACAACCAATATACTAACTTTCGCGATTTCAGATAAATAAGTTATTTATTTAAAAAGTTATTATTTAAAATAACTGTTCTCTTTTACCAATTTAGAACATTTATATGTCTAGAGATACGCTTTTCGTTCCTAAAGGCATTAAGCAGCTCATGAAGTTCGTTAGTATTTCGCACTGGTGATGATTATGATATGATTGCACTTTCCGGTTGATTAAAAAAAAACAGTGCTGCATAAAAATGTGTAAGGGCGAAAAAAGGTGTTTATATAAGAAAGTTAATTGAAATATATTTAATATATTTTTGAAATTTTATTTTTGGTGGGAATCGGTATTCCGGTACATACCGGTATAGACCTAAACGGTATTCCTGATATCGGTATTTTCTAACCGAAATGTGTTTCGCTTTCGGTATCGATACCGGTATATAATTATAGCGGTATTTGAATCGGTATCGGTATTTTTACGATACCGTTTGCCAACCTTGGATAAAATGTGCCATTTATATGTCCATAGCTGTATGTACATGTCCATTTTAAATCAATGGAAAAAAACGCATTTTTTTATCTAACCCTCTTAGAATTGTACAAAAATTTGCACGAATATTTTATAGTACTAAAATAATATAAATTCAAATTCAATTTTGGGTGTCTAGCTTTTGTGGTTCCCAAAATGTGGCGCTTCGAAAAGTAGGGAATTCATTAAAAACACATACATATAAGTGGTCTGCCATATCTTCAAAAGTTTTTAAGATACAAGGTCGAAATTGTTCGCATTTAATAGGCATTGAGAATAGCTTTAAAAGTGCATTTAGTTTAACTTTTTTCTGGAAGGTCAAAGAACACTCTCACATGATTTAAAGTTTGTCGAACTATAACTCAAAAAATTAAATTTTTAAAATTCTAAAAAAAACAATATGTTAATCCTGACAATCTCTTCTGCATTTTGTGTCAAAAATTTTGAGTGAGCTCTTATTACTTCCTGAGATATAGACAATAACTTGAAATTATTTGGGAAATTTGTATATTAATGTATGTATCTTAAAAACTTTTGAAGATATGAGCAATAATAATGACAGACCACTTATATGTGTTTTTAATTATTTTTTTTTTAATTTTTGGACACGCCATATCCCAGGAAAAACAGAAGCTAGAAGTCCAAAATTGTATATTTATCTTAGTTAAGTAACGTGCAAAAAGACAATTAAGTTTCAAAAGTTTCAAAGGTGGTCGGGAAAATCCGTTCATCGGTTATAAAAATTTTAACCCATATAAAAATTAATTTTTTACATTTAATGGGAAAATAATAAATTGATTTTTATTTCGGCAAAAAAAAAATATAAAAATCAAAAAATTACTAGTATCTTCTGATTTTTATTATAAAATGCATAACAGTTAAGGTAACTGCTTCAAACGATTTAGTGGGTAAATGTTTGGCACATCAACGACGATATAATTAAATACTTCATTTTTCTTGCTTGCGCTCTTTACTTTTAAATTGTAGAATAAAGAGGCACCCGGATATGAAAAACATTGAGCACATATGCTGTATACTTATATTGTCGGTGCACTCGTGCAGGTCTCTGATTAGTTACATACATATTTAAACGAAGTTTAATACTTAAACTTGTGTTAATGACTACTGTTGTTTAAATCTTCAACTTAATGCTAATTTCAGGTAAATTTTTTTTTGTTTTCGTTAAATATATCGAAAATTAAGGTAAAAATAATCCTCTCTAACTAGCATAAAGTCATTTAGCCAATAAATGAAAATCAATTAAATTTCCACTAAAAAAATTGTAAGGAAATTAGGAAACCCTTAAATGACATTTACCTGTAACGTCCGCTTTCTGTGGGTTACGTTATTTTCATGGTCTCATTTTCACCCACTTGGCCTGAGATTCGATAAAAAGGAGTGCTCACTAAAGCGAAGAAATTTCGAAACAAAATTCTTCGATATTTGTTTGCTAAGAAATTCGAAAGTTCGCTAATGCTTCTAGCAAATCAAATCATGCAGCGTAAGTTATAGGGTATTAAAAAAAATTAAAATAAGTAAGTTAAAATAAATAAATAAATAAATAAAATAAAAATTTAAATTAATTTTTTTCACTTTTTCTGCTGCCTTTTTGGGATATCGAAATTAGTTCGATTTTCTCTCACTTTTGATATTGCTAGCGAAACTTCGATAACGAATATTTTTAGATACAAAACTGAGCAACAGGTGAACTCTTTTCGATTAATCTTTGAGTGTCACTCTCGATAGTTTTACACGATAAATGTTCGAGATATATTCGAAATTGACACTATAACGAAAGTCTTGGTGAAGTGGGAGTCTAATGGCTTCGTTAATCAAATCGTATCATAGTGTTACGTGTAAGTTGACACAAGCTGTTAAATTTAATATACAAATACATAATATATGCTTTTTGCAAATGTATTGGCAACGTTTGCTACATAAAAATTTACGGAGAATAGATTTTTATGTGGCAAGGATTAACTTCTGTCTCACATACATACATACACACGTGTATAAAGCAAGGAGAAATACAATAACAACTGTCACATTTGCCGGCAGCCTCACGTATTTACTAACATCCAGACTTAAACGATACGACACCTACAAAATTAGGACGATACGTTTTGACTAACGAAGCCTGTAACCTCTTACAAATGTAGACGACAAAATTAACTTAACGTGCAAAAAAAATATTCTATACAGAGAATAGAACATAAAATTTAAAAGGCGGAATAAGACGAATTTCTGTGAACTCTAACGAAACAGCTGATCGTTTTTTTTTTAAAGAAATTTATTGTCACTTTGACGGCATGCCTCAAATGTATAAAAAAGAATTTCGTATTAGTTTGTACGTTCTGTTCTGTTCTAAATCAGCTGTCTTGTTTCTGTTTAGTTGAAAATCTGTATGTGTGGTTAGTTTTTCCTTTTTCGTTCTGTTCTGTTGCGGACAATTCTGTAGAAAATAGAAGTCAACGTTAAGTGACAGCCAAAAGTGCGTATGCAATAAGGCTCAGTTAGCCGAATTTAATGTAAAGTAACTGCAACAGTAGGAAGCAGCTGATCGATATTGTTATGTGGAAATGAAAATGGTTATAGAGCTGTAATGTAACGTAGCCTAATTTTCATATAAAAATATCGATCAGCTATTTCCTACGTTACAGTTACTTTACATTACAGTCGGCTAACTGAGCCTTTAGTGTGTTGCGATACTTTGTGTACAACCGTAATCGATTCTATAGGTTGCCAGCTGATTTTTTTTTCACAGAAAAAGTAATTGCAAAATATTTTATACGGAAAAGAACGGCACAGAGCAGCAACAGAAAGTAAAGACTAATGAAGCCTTTAATGCCCAACTATCAGAAAATATTCATTGATTTTAAATTTTTTTTTATTGTTTCTTATTTTAAACTCAGAAAAGAAAGCAAAACTTTTATTTTCATTCTTTGTTTTACAATACACCTATACACATAAACACATGAGTTTATTTATGTGTGTTCATTGTTGTACTTTTGAGTAGGCAAAACAAATAAAACAAGTAATAAAGTGGAGGACATAATTATACGTGAATTTTTAAAGGATTAATTTGATTGAATTGCATTTATTTAGTAGTTACAAGAAGAAACAAAATTACTAAAAAATTGTGCACAATACCTATAAGTGCAGCTGTGGCTAGGGAATACTTAAGTAAGTTGTGGTCACCTAAAAGACACATCTGAATTGCTTAAGTATTTGACAGACTTATCGTTCAATTCTGGCATTAGCTTAAGCCAGGTTATTCTATTATAGTTGGGCCTTTACGCCTTGCGCATGATTTACCGTTTGATGACGTAGTAGTCCCCTCGCAAAGGTTACCAAATCTATATCAGGTGTGAAATTTATAATTTCTTGCAAAAAATTTATATATTTTGTTTCCTCTCGATATCGACGATTTTTCAATAATTTAATCTGGCAGCCCTGAGAGTGAGTATAGGTATCTGCTATGCGTTTGGGTGTGTGTGTGTGTGTGTGTCAAAGCCTGGCAAAATTAGGCATCAAATATTAAACACATTATACATACCCAGTGGGATTTTGAGTTAACTTAAAACGAATTATAAGCCAAAACTTGCTTAGAGGTGGTTAAAATTCATACTCGTTATCCATTTTAAAAGTGATCAGTTTTAACATTGAGTGGCCGCAGGACGAGTGCATCAGTTTTAAGCTAATCATGATTAGGTCATTATGAGTTACCTTGTGCCACATCAAAAAAGAAAGTGTTTTAAGTTAGCTATGATTTATTTAACTTACTATTGATTAACATTTATCTAGTCAGCTTAAAGTTTAAACATTTTGAAATTATTTTTTAAGAAACGAGAACGGATTGGTTTGGGTGAGTATCGAACGGTGATCACTTTGTTTGTCAGCCATAATACTTAAAACTTTGTTAAACCCATATGACACTTAATTTTTCTTTCATTTATTAAGTTATAGAGAAAAGTGCAAACATATTGTAATAGGAAAATTCAAAAGGTGCAAAGGGAGCAGCTATATTCAGAAAAATTAAATAATGTCAACAACTTGACTAAAGTTATCGATAAAAAATGAAGATTTGTCAAAAAAAAATTTACAATTTTTCAACTTAAAATTGACATTTCAAGCTTGAAACATAAAAGTGTTCGCTATTAGCGGCTTATGGTCAACCATAGCGACTTTTAGTATGTTTTGTTTTAATACTAGCGGTTTCTAATTACGAAAATTTGACAACATTTAAACAATTAGTTTCCGTTTTATATAGTTTGTTCTTTCTAACATTTACTGTTTCTTTCTTTCAATTCAATATCTAATCAATGAAGAAAAAATGGAGTGTCATAAGAGCTTTATAGACGGCACAGAGAGTCAACATATATATGAATTGTATGCTCTGTCAGTTTTAAATTAGCTAAAAGTTAGCTCTAAACTTATCGAGAAGAAGTTAGTTGTACAAAAAACAACTCACTAATCTCTGCATCAGTTTTGAGTTAGCTTAAAGTTAGTTCAATACTTATGGGGAAGAAGACAATAGTAGTATAAAAAAACAACTAACTCACATCTGTATCATTTATGAGTTAGTTCAGAAGCTAGTTGTAAATGAGTTAGCAATAAGTCACCGATATTTTTGGGCTAGCTAATAAGAATCCGACAGGGTACATACAAACATATGTATATTTTTTTCCTTCTTTCCATTCTTTACAATTTCAGGTACCAAGATTAGTTTTTAGGTTTTTCTTTTCAAATCTTAAAAGCACTGTTGCCAATTCAGCTATTTTCTCGTCAAATCTAGCGATTTTTAGGTTCATTTTGCGGGAGAAATTATGATTTGGCTATTAGCGGGAATTCTAGCGTTTTTTTTGCATCATAATTCTCTTTAAAATGTGAGCTAGTTTAGATCCAAAGAACGTATAAGAGGCAAACTATAGAAAAAATTTAGTGAATAGCGGCAGAACAATGCAGATTTTAAAGCCAGAAAGTTAGCTAATGTACTCATATCCATCTTGAAAAGCGTTTTCATACATAAGCAAAAACGTTTATATTATTAATCCTTTAAATAGCAGTTAATATAACTGCTATGTTTACATGTTTTATTAACTCAAAGAAAAGCGTTTGTGAGCAGAAATGTAGTACTCCAAAACGGGAAACCGCCATATCAAAATGAGAGGCAGGTGTCAGCGCTACTTTTACTCTATATGTAATAGCAGAAGCCTGCTATATTTGAAAAATTTGTTTTTACTGTGAAAGTCTTGAACTCAGTACTTATAATATTTTTTATAAACATATAAATATATGTATGCAACCATATGTGAACTTATGGTTGCAGTGCACTCGTGCAGGTCTCTGATTACCTAAAAATTTAAATGGAATTTAGTACTTAAAATTGTGCTAATGACTATTGTTGTTTAAATCTTGAATTTAACATTAATTTCAGGTAATTTTTTGTTGTTTAATATATCCTGAATTAAGTTAAACATAATCCTATAATATGTTTTTAAAGTTCTCTATACGCTACAATTACATGTGCATTAAACAATTCCAAAGAAATTAGAGAACCATTAAATAAAATTCTCCTGAAATATCCGTTTTCTGTGGGTTACGTTATTTGTATGGTCACATTTTATTCTAATGGCCTCGTTAGTCAAATCGTGTCGTACTGTTGCGTATCAGTTGAAAAAAAACTAGTGAAATTTGATAAACAAGTTCATATGTATGTTTTTTAAAAATGTATGCAAAATCTACATAAAATTAATTTTTATATGGCAAACATTACCATCTGCCATGTGAAATAGATATAATATAAACAAACAAATAAATAACTAATAATGAATATAAATAATAATTAATAATAACAAATATTAAAATTTTTAAAAACCCCCGAATATTTTTAGAAAAGATGCGTTATCTTCTAAGTGGCTGGACCGATTTTCTTAAAATATAGCTTAGAACCTTCTCTATCAACACAATTTTCAAAGAAGAAATAAATTCAGTAAAGTGCGACTTTGACCCGCGCACGTAGGGTTCCGTACGGACACGAGATATGTAATTAAATACGAACTTTAGTAGCCTATATAAAATATAGTTTTGTTATTTTTTTTCGTTTTTGACGTTTTTTTAATTTTGGCGACTTTTTTTATTTTGGAGATTTTTTTAATTTTAGCGATTTTTTTGTTTTGACGATTTTTTTCGGTTTTTGGATTTTTTTTTCCATTTTGGCCATTTTTTTCGGTTTTTTCATTTTTGCCACTTTATTCATTTTTGCCACTTTATTCATTTAGGCGCTTTTTGTAGTTTTGACACTTTTTCTTCTCCTTTTTGCGATTTTTTTAGGTTTTTGACAATTTTTCAATTTGGCGATTTATTTTAATTTTGGCGATTTTTTTTTTATATTAAAAATTGTTTTGTTACTGGAGCCCTTTTCGCGTTTGGGGCCTTTTTTTTGGTTTTTGGCACTTTTCATTTTTGCGATTTTTTTTTTCATTTGGACGACTTTTTCGAATTTTGCGACTTATTTTAGTGTTAGATTAATTTTGGCGATTTTTTTTTCGTTTTGGTGATTTTATAATTTTCGGATTTTTTAGTTTTACCGTTTTTGAAATTTTCAAGAGTTTACCTCTTACGGTTTCCAAGATACAGCAAGTTGTCAAAATTACATAGTCAAAATTGCATTAACTGATGGACCACCCTTTAATTTAAATTTTTTTTTAATTTTAGTGTTAATTGTTGTAGTCTATATAAAAATACACTAATTTTACATATTTCAAGTGTCAATCAATATACGTATGTATGTACATACAATTATATGTATATTACATGGGATTTTAACATATTTCGTTGCTCGTTTTGGAACACTCTTTAATTTTTAATTCTCATGTATTTGTTGTTGTAGCGGCCAAGGTTCTACATACTCTGTCCGTAGCTCTTACGGTTCCTGAGGAAATACTGTGTGGCGGACAGACGGACAGCGTAGCGAAAACAATAGGGTTCCCTTTTTCACCTTTGGTGTACGAAACCCTAAAAAAACAAAATCAAAATCGGCCCAGCCGTTTGGTCTCTACTTGGACTCGTACAGACACACAGATACACAGACACACACTACAAACTTACAACACCCCTTTTTTAAAAATATTTTGATTATTGAGTTCTTGTTTCAACTTTGTTATTTTTTTGTTGAGCTTCTCATTTATTTAAATGAACGTTTATAACATAATAACTTTAGTTGTTCTAAGAAATTTTGGGTAAAGGTTCATTGATAATCAGCGTTGTCAACTTTTAAATTTCAAAAAGCACTGAAACCACAAAAAAAGCGCGTAATTTAAGTAAAAAAGCACTAAATTTTTAATTATTATCATATATTAAAAAAAAATTGTTATACACAAATATGCATATAAAAAATATAATGATCGGTTGACTTTGCAATACATTTTTAAAGCTATAAATTTGAGGCATCCGATACATATTTTAATTGTATAAGAATCAGTGAATCTCAAATCAGTTTGACGAAGCCTTTTGTAGTTATTATAAAAAAGTTTTATGTTTAATCATTTTCGTCAGAAAACAAACGTATTTTTCGAATTCAATCAAATTATATATATCCGATAATTCTCAACTGAAAACTCGATAGGGAACTAGTTATATTTTCCCTAGACTAGACAAAATTTCGATATTAAACTATACTTGGGTAAATACTTCTATGTCTTCTTTGTTGCGTGGCAAAACATTTTTTATATTAATTATGATTTAAATGTTAAAGTTTAAGGGAAACATGGCGCTTATTTCTTCCACCAAGCCTTGTACAAACTTGCCAGAATTTTTTTAAATGCTCCATTTAAGTTCAGAGCTTATTTTTTTATATATATATTTACATTTCCTCGAAAGAAAAAATAGGTGAGGAAATTTTTCTTCGAATTTCTTCGAAAAGCACCGAAATGAATTTAAAAAAGCACTAAGCACTAACTTCAAAATTTTTCGCGTCGAAATTTTCAAAAAGCACTAAAAACGGTGCGAAAAGCACCGAGTTGACAACGCTGCGGATAATCTGCATTAGCAACATTGAAATGCGCATAGGATCCAGCTAAATCTCTCAATAAACAATTTCAATGTACATATTTATAAAAAAAAAAAAATACTTAAACAAGGCATTGATGTCAACAAAAGTATGCATTTTGTACAGCAAACATCCCTACAGCCAGTGTTGCCAGAATTTCTAAGGCTAAAATCTGCAAAATTTAAAAAATTTTCACGAAAAAATCTTCAAAGCGATTTTTAAAACAACTTTTTTATATTTTATTTAAAAAATTTCCATAGATAAAGATGCACATGTGTACAATAAATATTTTTTCATTAACCCATATTCATAAGATTTAAACTCGGCTTAAAATGTATTTTATTTAAAATTTTTAGAAAAAATTTTCTTAAAATACCTAACTTTCAATCACATTTTATTTTTTTATGAATATAAGCCTTTAATGTTCGAAGAAAATGCATTTCGTTTCGGCTTAAGAAACTCATCAGCAGCCTTCAACCAGAAATTTTTTTAAATAAGGTAAAAAATTTCATATGTTTATAGAACAACTATCAATATGTTATTAAGAAATACGTACACAAACATAATGGGTAATATTCATAACATTTACAAAATGTTTAAGAAACAAATTTCCTTACAAAGTTGTTTTGTAAACCTTTTGTAAAAGAATCAAGCAAACATCTTTACAGGCTTCTCTTCTCTTCTCATTACCATTTTTATAATGAGATACCAAATTGAAGTTGAAGTCTACTGATGAGTTTAGCGGCTTTTCCACAAGCAAAATTTTCTTTGCAAAGTCTTGAGTTTGTTGAAGAAAAAAGAAAATAGAATAAGATCTATTTCTTCTTCTCTCCTGCAAACTCAAGCCTTTGCAAAGTAAACTTTGCGTGTGGAAAACCCGTATTTTTTTAGGAGAAACGAAATGCATATAACTAACAAACAAATAAAAATTATTTCTAGTTGTGTGTAAAAAATATAAAATGAGTGAGAAAAGAAATCGGATATATAAAAAATTATACAAAAATTCATTTAATTTGTTGCATAAATATTCAAAGGACTTTGATGTTTTGTTTTATTCAATCAAGTTCACTTGATTGAAAATTCTTTCCACATTTCCACAATCTGAATATTGTTTTATATTAGATATTCTCTTCCAGAAGCTTGCCATAGTTAATTCTTCTTTTCCTTTAATGATGTCTTCTAAGTTAAAAACTTGTAACTCTCTAAACTATGAGTCGTTCACACATAAAATAAACAAAAAGTAGTAGAAGTAATAGCAAAAATTTAAAAAAAATCACTATAATTTGAGTGGAAAAATCTTCAAATCTGGATTTCGTCTTTTTAAAAAATAAAAATCTGCAAAATCCAGATAAATCTGCAATTCTGGCAATAGTGTCTAGAGCAGGTAAAAATTCATACATTAGAGTGTGAGAGCATGTGTTTGCTGTGTATGCCTCAAATTTTCCCATAATTAAGCATAAGACATCAAATAGAGGAATTCATATGTACATACATTAAAGTGTTGCATTTGTATAACTGTATTTGTATAGCCAAAACAAATATACCATGGTATGTACCATATAATTGTAGTGTGAGCGACAGAACTTGTATAAGAGTTATTGTGTGTGCGTGCTTTTCCAAATTGCAATACAATTAAAAACAAATAACAATTGCTTATTGTATTGCTGCTGAGGAACTGTTTGTATCTCAAAAATACTAGTTGTAACAGAAATATACGAAAAATCACCGTTGAAACAAATACATGATAAGCAGATGTTCGTGCACACGTTCGTAAAGTTTTTGTGGTGCAGACAAGGCATTCGTATTGTGTGTAATTTTTTTTTTGTATTTGCAGCTCATGTGTTTCGTTTATCATTTACTCACATACATATGTATGTATGTAGGTATGCGAAATTTTACTTTTATTCATTAATTTGTCAGCCACGTACATTTTTTTTCTCAACACACCATAATGTACAAATACAAACATATGTGTTGTTCTCATTTGCTCTTTGACCAACCATACAATAATTGCTTTAAAAAATCAACACTAACAACTCAGTGATGCCAAAAATTCAAAGGCAAAACGAGCCAACTGAGTAGCCAAAAAGAGCTAAAAAGAGCTAAATTTAAAAACTCAAGATTTTCCGTTTTAAATCTTTGAATGTATTTATTATTCATTTTGCACTTCAAGATTTTTTTACAGTAATAAAAATAATAGTAAGAAAAAATAAAAAATAATAATTTTAAATAAAATCATTTCACAGCAATTGATACAAATATTTATCTGCATTAACAATATGACCATACACATTTACATACATATACTTGTATATACGATAAGTTACAAAATAAGAACAATAATTTTCAAAACTATCTTTTGTTAGTTTAATTCATTTGATTTCCAAGCTTTCCTATATTTTTGGCAGTCCATTTCCAATTCAATAATTTGTGAAAAATTTTCTAATTACTCAGAAACGAACACTTTATAATAAAAACGGGGTTTTACAATTTTAAATACATAAATATATCTTACATAGGCTGGGTTTACATCTGTGTGCCAAATACCACACAAGCGTAAAAAAGAGTAACTATTTGATTCAGACATGTATTTATTAAGTTAAACAGTTTCATACATAATTAATAGACAATTTTATAGAATCCAAAATGATTGCAAACTGTTTAAATCAATAAATATATTTCTGAATCAAACAGTTTTTCATTAGTAATTAGTTGGTTACTTTTTTTTGGGCAAATGACACACAAGAAATGCCAGATGTAAAGTCAGCCTTAGTTGCAAAAATAAGTATCTGCATTTGCAAAAACATAGTTGCCAAAAATATAAATACCCAAAAGAAGAAACAATAGGGTAAAAACGGGAAAATTTACTATAAGATGCAAAAAGTGCCAAACGTGCCGTTTCCACAATTGAAAAGAGCTGTGTTAGCTCTTTTTATTTAAAAAGAGCTAAAGCGAAAAATTTCGAGTTAGAAGCAATCAAAAAGAGCTAAATCTAGCTCTAAAATAGCTAAGTTGGCATCGCTGATTACAACTAGTAACAGAAACGCTAAATAACATATTTGTTCATACCAGAACCAAAAACACGCAAAACTGGTGCAAACAGTTCTATCTGTGCAATGCTATAATGTACATATATAAGAATGTATCGTAGGTCACAAGTAGAAAGTTTCTAAAGGCTCAGTTAGCCGACTGTAATGCAAAGTAACTGCAACAGTAATAAACAGCTGATCGATATTGTTATGTGAAAATTAATGAAAATGCTTATAGAGATGTTATGTAACGTAACCTAATTTTCATATAAAAATATCGATCAGCTGTTTCCTTCGTTGCAGTTACATTACATTACAGTCGGCTAACTGAGCCTTAAGTCAAATAACTGTAACATTACAGGAGAAGGTAAAAACATAATAATAAACAGTACAACTGCTTTGTATAACTGCTTTGTATAACTGCTTGTAAACACGTTATTTTTTACACTATTCCAATAAATTTTTGTGACGAGTTGTATACGTATGAAATGTATTGGAATTACTGAGAAACTCAAAATCATGAAAATAAGAGTTAGGGCCTTTCTACTTGTTACCATCGATATGTACATATGTATATGCATATCGTTACCTTGATATAGAAAGGCCCTAAATCATTACATTTGTAATTCAAGTTTTTTGTATATTTCGATAAAAAAAAACATGTAATCTATCGAAAAATGCAAGAATGTCGATTTTAAAAAAAATTATGAGTTAGGGCCTTTCTATACTAAGGTAACGATATGTACTTTTTTAATATTCTCTGTAATATGAGCGTTTACTTCATTTAATTGTTTACAATTTCAGGTACCAAGATTAGTTTTTAGGTTTTTCTTTTCAAATCTTAAAAGTTGCTTTCATTTTGAAACCCAAGTCAGTATCATTTTACGATTCATAAGTAAAACATATTTTCTTCAATTCTCTATATTGTTTATTGCTATAGTTAAAATAAAAAATTTATAATGGAGTACCATACAAGCACGTTCACTTACAAATGGACAATTCACAATTTTTTTTGTGAAATAGCGACACATGGAGAAAAACTTCCCTCTACAAAATTTGAATTTACTGATTTTGCAAACGGAAAAGTCATCGGGAAAATGTATATTAATGGCGACGAATGTAAAAGCAGACAATGTGTAATTGACTATCACCACTACAGCAATAACATTACCAAATCAACTGAACTTTTTATTGGTAATAGCACGGTCGACATTCTTCGTACTGGGTGTAGTTTCAATAACCATTATAAAAAATTCGTTGATCTTTATTTTGAATCAAAATGTAGATTGAATTCATATCTGCGAAATAATGAAATTACAATAACTTTAAAAATAATTTTACATTATAATTTTATAATTGGAATAAATTTGTCATTTAGTGATAACTGTGACTTGCATGATGCAAGTCACAGTTATCGCATTGAAAGAAAGTTCACTTACAAGTGGTCAGTTAAAGATTTTGATTGCAAGAAAGTGTCAATCGGAGATAATCTTCCCTTTAAAAAATTTAAATTTGACTTTGGACCTGATGCAAAATTTACCGCTCAATTGTATCTTAAAAATGACGAATGTGATAAGAGAGAATGTATACTTTGCTTGCAATGTAACACTGACGACGATTGGAGAGTTTGGGTTGACCTTGGGTTTGGCGATGACGTAAAACACAGCTACGGTATGGCTTTCAATAATAAGGATAATAGGAAAACCTTGAAACTATTTGACGTCAATACGGAGGAATGTCTTTTAACTAAGCACCTAAAAAATAACACATTTACAATAACCTGCATAATAACTTATGTAACTTATCAAGAACATGAACTTTCAAATCTTTCCACAATTGATCCTGTTGTGCTAAGTGAAACTGAAATGAACGCATTAGCTTCAGAAAAAAAAACAGAAATTTCGAATACAAAATCTAAAATGAGTTTAACGAAATTAAAAACATTCGATGCAAGTTATAATTGCCGTGTACAAAGAAAATTCACTTACAAATGGACAATTCAAAATTTTGATTGCAAGAAAGTGTCAATCGGAGATAATCTTCCCTTTAAAAAATTTAAATTTGACTTTGGACCTGATGCAAAATTTACCGCTCAATTGTATCTTCAAAATGACGAATGTGAAAAGAGGGAATGTATACTTTGCTTGCAATGTAACACTGACGACGATTGGAGAGTTTGGGTTGACCTTGGGTTTGGCGATGACGTAAAAGACAGCTACGGTATGGCTTTCAATAATAAGGATAATAGGAAAACCTTGAAACTATTTGACGTCAATACGGAGGAATGTCTTTTAACTAAGCACCTAAAAAATAACACATTTACAATAACCTGCATAATAACTTATGTAACTTATCAAGAACATGAACTTTCAAATCTTTCCACAATTGATCCTGCTGTGCTAAGTGAAACTGAAATGAACGCATTAGCTTCAGAAAAAAAAGTAGAAATTTCGAATACAAAATCTAAAATGAGTTTAACGAAATTAAAAACATTCGATGCAAGTTATAATTGCCGTGTACAAAGAAAATTCACTTACAAATGGACAATTCAAGATTTTGATTGCAAGAGTGTACCAAGAGGAGATATACCATTTAAGGAATTTGAATTTAACTTTGGACCTGATGCAATTTTTTGCGGACAATTGTATATTGAAGGTCTGGAATGTAAAAACAGAAAATGTTTGCTTTATTTAGAACTCAACACTGAGGAAGATTGGAGAGCTTGGGTTGATATTTGGCTTGGTGATGGCATGAACGACAAGCATCGTACGTCTTTAAATAATGTATTTAACGAAGCAATATGGGATCTTTTTATTGACAATGAATGTCGTTTGGATAAATATCAACGTAGGAACTTATTTACAATAACCTGTATGATAACTTATGTAGCTTACGAGCAACAAGAACTTTCAAATATTCCCGCTGAGCTTAACGAAAATAGAATGACCCCAACAGATTTAATAGCGTCCGATGCAAGTTTTAGTTGTCGCATTGAAAACAAGTTCACTTACAAATGGATAATTAAAGATTTTTATTGTGAGAAAGTGACAAGTGGACAAGTTCTTCCCTCGACAAATTTTGAATTCGAATTTGGTTCTAATGCGAAATTTAGCGGAAAGTTGCAGCTTGTGGGTGACTACTGCACATCAAGAAAATGTATTCTGGATTTGAAAAGTAAAAATCTGGCTAAATGGAGAGTTTTCGTTCACCTTGAGTGTGTTGATAATGAAACCGGCAACTACGACTACTGCAGGGCTTTAAAAAATGGTTTCGAAAACGTAAGTTGGACTCTGTTTAATACTTTCAGCACAAAATGTATTATAAAGAAATGCCTACATAATAATAACAGCACAATAACCTTTAACATATTTTATGTAACTTATGAGGAAACAAAACTTTCAACAATTAATCCTCCCGAGCTTTACGAAAGCAATATGAGTTACGATATAACATTCGTAGTAGAAGGACATGAATTGCATGCACACAAGTCGATATTGGCCGATCGTAGCAAAGTCTTTGCCGCAATGTTTGAACAAGAAATGGAAGAGGCCAAATCTGACCAAATTACAATAAGCGATGTTGATTTTCATGTCTTCCAGGAAATGTTATGTTTCATTTACACTGGAAAATTGGTTAAAGAGGCAGCGGATATGTTGGCTGTCAGCGATAAATACGATTTGCCAGAATTAAAACGCATTTGTGAAAATGATCTCATGGGGAAAATATCGAGTGCAAATGCAGCAGAAATATTGCTTATGGCTGACATTCACAATGTACCAAATTTGAAGGAGCACACAATCATTTATATCAAAAATAATCTCGTTGCTGTAACAGCCACTGAAGGCTGGCACAAACTTGTCAAAAATCATTACAATATATTTGCTAAAGTTTGGCAACAATAATCCAGTTTAAAGCTTATTTTTAAGGAAACAATGCCTTATTACTAACGTTTAACATTGTTTTTACTAATTCTCATAATATGCAATTTTTTCTTTTAGAAAATAAATTTGAGTGAGTGCCAAAGCTGACCACCTCGAGATGGCAGAAACTTTCAGTCAGGCAGCTTAAGTTTTTTTTCTTGTTGCATTTCAATTTTTATACGAGCACCTATCTACTTTTGAATAAAAAATCTTATAAATTGATTAAAAAATAAATATGTATGTATGTATATTGAAAAAAAAACATGTTTTTATTTTCCGACAAAATATGCTAATTCGTTTTTTAATTGACTAAAATATGCTATTTCAAAAAAAAAACATAAAAAATACGCAAACCAGTGCAAAATAAAATTTTTTTTCTTGCAGACCTATAAATTAGTAAGCATATTTAAATCATATTGTGGAAGGCGGGCACATCATTTATATTTTCAATAATGATCGAATTAACTAATTTTTTCGCTCTAGTGAAAAGTTAGCTTTTCATACCATTTACCAAAAATGGTAAAGGGCATATCGTCATCTAAAATCCAAAAAGCCGTAAGTACACTTTTTGCTTTTTTACAGGAGAAGCAAAAAAAAACTTTATAAATTACTGACTATTTAATTGTTAGGTGCCAAATTTCAGAATTATCATTAAAAAATCAATGCGGTTTATTAAAAAGCACATAAAATAATAGTAGTTTTTAGGGTTCCGTACACTAAAGGTGAAAAAGGGAACCACCCTATTGCTTTCGCTACGCTGTCCGTCTGTCCGTCACACAGTATTTCCTCAGGATCCGTAAGAGCTACGGACCTGAAATTTGGACAGAGTATGTAGAACCTTCGCCGCTACAACAACAAATAAAATGAGAATTAAAAATTAAAGGGTGTTCCAAAACGAGCAACGAAAAATGTTAAAATCCCATGTAATATACATACAATTGTATGTACATACATATGTATGTATATTGACACTTGAAATTTGTAAAATTAGTGTATTTTTATATAGACTACAACAATAAACATTAAAATATTAAAAAATTTTTAGATATTTTTTAATTGAACTGTAGTGAATTTTAATCAGAAATAATTCATAGTTAGGCTCAAGTTCAGTAATTTCAATTCTTATTGAATGAAATATACTTGGGTAGAGATTCTTATTAACATCAGCTATTTAACTTAAATTTTCAACGAAACGGAATATGAGATAATTACATAAAATTATTTTATATTTTAGTACGAATAAAACTGGTATTAAAAATATAAAGAAATAAAAAAAAAATATATAAGAACGTTTCCAGGGTTGGCAATAAAATTATGGTATTTTCTAATAGAAAAAGGAAAACCACAGCTCCAGAGCTGGAAAATTTGAACTTTTCTTGGACATTAAGGGCAACTTTTTGGGTTGGAGATTAAGATTAGTTTATTTCTCTAATTAGCTAATTCGAAAATTAACTTAATCTCGCATAATTGAGTTTGATGTTTTTGAGTGGTAGTTTAAACTTCTTGTTATGTGTAGTATTACCATACTGGGGAACAAAATAGTGGCAACATTTTCTGTGCAAAAGTCATACATGTTATCAACACACTTTGATTTTTTGTGGGAAGAAGAAGAATTTGTCATATTTTATTATTTACAAGTAAAATTTTTGCGCGTGTTAAAGGAAATATATATATAATGTAAAATATATATATGTTTATTTAAGTGTTTTTAAATTATTTTAGCATATAATTTTTACAAAAAGTTATATGTTTTACAAGTGCTTGTTGTCGATACTAAAGTAAGATTAAACCACAAATTACAAATTAAATGTACTTTATGTCTTATGGTGAGTATAGACGATACTACAAATCGTACGATAAATCGTACAAGTATGAAATTAGTAACGTCTTCTCATGCTTTCGTACTTATGAAGTATACTTTGTAGTATGAAAATCAAAATTTTTTGATTTTTGTGGGCGGAGCTTCGCTAAGTACGATAATAAGTATTGTGTATCATGCTGTTGTACCGCAAAATTTGTTTTATGAGGAGCTGATTTAGAAAACGTAGTGTTTCTGCGGCTCAATTTTAAAATAAGCCTTATGTAGCGGATATTTAAATTAAAAAAAAAACATAAAACACTATTTTAACCATTCTCTACAACAAGCCCCTTTAGTTTTTGCATTATTTTTTTATTCTTTTCAACTGCATAATTCATTTATCCGCATGTATATTTTTTCAAATGAATTAGTATGATTTGTAGTAACGTGTATCTGTAAACTCGTACTACAACTCATACTACGCTAAGTACGAAATTAAGTATCGTGTATGCCCTGCATTAGAAAGAAATAGTTTGAAATAAAAAATTAGAAAAATAAAAAGCATTGCTTCAGACCTGGAAAACTTTAACTTTTACTGGTATATAAAACTAATTAAATCAAACTATTAATTTATTTAGTAGTTAAATATATTCTATATTTAACTTGGGGCCACACGTTCAATTTTTGACTATTAATTCCATTCAATTTGTAATACACTCACACTTTTTTCACTAACACAATCAAACTTATTGAATTGAAAACTAGATTGCTTTCAAATTCACCTATCCATTTAAATGGCAATTTAGTTTTCAATTTGAGCAGCTGCTCACAGCACACATTCACTGAAGCTACAAATTTGAGTTGTTTTTTCGTCGGTGGCATTTAAAAAATGAAATTGATTATCAATTTGTGTCACAGCTATTAATTTCAAGGAATTTTGACACACAATATGTGTAATGGAATTGAAAGCCATTTATTGAACGTGTGGCTGCAGCGTTAAAAAGAAAGAAATTAGCATTAAAAACCATAAAAATCAATATTTTGGTTCCAGGGTTGGAAATTTAAAAAAAAAATTGGTAAAACGAACGAAAAATAATTAATTTTTTTTTATTCAAACATATTTAATTTTTGTTATTTATTTATTTGCATTTAATAATATTCTTTGTATTTACATTTGACTTATAAAGTTTTAAGAGTTTAGGGACGATGTTACTTTTCTACTTAGAAATTTATTTATAATATTAATATTTTTATTTTATTATAAATAAATTTCTAAGTAGGCAGATCTTTACTCAAGATTTTTTTATATTTGTTCAATTTTGATATGGATATCTCATTGAAAAATAAACGAAGGATTGTTGTACTATGTTTGCTTATTATGCTCTCAGCAAATTTATATTTGAAATCAATGGTCTTTCGTTTACAGATTTTTAGTAAATGGAGATAGAAATAAAATTTATCGCTAAAGAACAGTCATAACTATAAAATAAATTAAAGAAAATGTTCCATTTCATTTCCCTAAAAACGTTCCTTTCTGCTGAACAAAATCGTAAAGATTCTTTAGGAATATGGATGGAATGGGATGTTTCAATTGAGACAAACAGTTTTGAAACATCAAAGATTATTAAATATGGGAAAATATAAAACAAGTTAGGCTACTTATGCTATGGAGGTATAACACTAAGGCCCAATAATTGACCTCCCAATTATATGTCATTTAGCTAATTGACACTTAAATTTAAGTGGCACTTAAATGTAGTTTCATTTTTTCAGTAGTTAATTAAAGTTTTTATTAAAATAAGGTTGAAAGTACGGCAGCACTACAAAATTTTTCAGTGTTGTGGAAGGCTTTTGAAACAACAACTGCTTTATAAATAAAAAAGTGAGGTTATCTCACATGAAGATAAAGATAAAAAAACACATTTTATGAAACAAAAAGAGCATCAGAATTAATTTTTCCATTATATGAAACTATATATTGTATATGTGATATATTTATGAAAATTAAACGAAATTATTTTTAATACGCCCACGTGATATTCATGTACATGTTTTCAATAAACACACTCAAGCACAATAACATATGCTATGCTCGCAAAACTTAAATGTGATTTAAGTACACACGGTTGGGCATTTAAATGTCTCTCAACTTTGTACTGAAAAAATGAATTCGGTACTTAAGTGGCACCTATAGATAAATCAGTGTTGCCAGTTTTTTTCTAGAGCTTATCCCCAATTTTTGATTTCTCATCCCCAAAAATCGCCAAATTGATATTTATATACAAATACTTTTTTTTCAAATTTAATTTTTTAATTTTCAATAAAATTTATTTATACTTGTAAACAAAAAATTACACATAGTTTAATATACACCAGTATAAAAAAATTTTTAACCAAAGTATACCATTTCAAAAACTTCAAAATCGAAATCTTTTGATTCACCAGCCTCAGAAACTTTGATGTACATATTACTTGTATTAAAAAGTTTTAGCATTTCAGCAGTAGGAATAAATTTGTTACAACAAATTGAATTATTTTGAAATTGTGTGTTTATTCTAAGAAAAGGTTTTATTGCATTTTGTTGCATATTTTTGTTTTAGTAGTGTTCATTATTCGTTAATCTGCCTTGATACTTCTTCTTTATTAGAAACTGACATTTTAGACTCGCCAGACGCATATTTCTTAGTTCAAAAATCATAAACAGAAAATTAATAGTGATACTTATAAATGTGTTTACCAAAGGTAAATCAATTGTATACACAACAATCGTTTCTCATATTCCGTTTCATTGTAAATTTAAGTTGAATAGCTGATGTTAATAAGAATCTCTACCCAAGTAGATAGACTAGGGTGCTGATGAAGTGCGTGGCCGCACAGAAAAGTATCGGTATTTCCTTCAGCTAATAAAGTCTAAGTTTAATTTTTTTTCTCTTCTTTAGAAACTCAAATTAATTAATAAAAATATTTCATTCAATAAGAATTGAGTTACTGAACTTGAGCCTGACTAAAAATTATTTCTGATTAAAATTCACTAAAGTTCAATTAAAAAATCTAAAAATGTCTCACAAAATTCATTCTTGTTTGATCATCAGTCATACAAAAAATTCCCTCAAATTTGGTTACATCCCCAACAAATCCCCAGATAAAAATCCACAATTTGGGAACAAATCACCTAACTGGTAACACTGAGACAAATGACACATAATTGAGAAGTCAATGTTAGGATTATTAAAGAGTAGCACAGTTTTTGAACATCTCGAGAGCGAGTAAATAAGTCCCAAATTGTTTGCTATTGTATTGACGTGGTGACGATGTTGACAACTGGAATAAGAATGAATGTAACTTATTTCTTAAATACAGAGTGTAGAATAAAATATTCAACTATTGCTAATATGAAAAATAAAATATTTGAATCAAATTCTTTAGTCGAAAAATATCAAGAGGTCACTTACAAAAAATTGCACTATAACAAAAAATTATTAATTTTTTTACAAAACAAATATGCATCAACTGACACCACACACAGTGGACGCTGATGATGAAGGTGTAGTGGCCTTCGAAACCAGCTAGTTGTTCCGTTCTACTACGTGTTTGTCACAATATTTACAATTAACCTTGATGGTATTTAGCCCAATCAAATCATAAATAACAATAACATAAATTTTTTAATACCTAAAAATATCTGCATATTGCTACTACATATAAATATCTATTTTGGGAAGCTAAAAATTACAAATACATTTGCCTACATACATACATATCTCAAAAATTATTTGCGCATTTCATATAAATTTTTTGTTTGTCTAGCAGTTACTAATGATTTTAATGGTATTTTAATAAAAAGTATTATGTGACAGCCAATTTTGTTTTTTTTCATAATTATGAAATCATAAACTCTCTTTGAATATGTTATGAGACATTTTAAACATTATTTGTATGAGAAATAAAATTTAACTTTGAAATACATATTATTTTATTAAACAATGAATGAAATTCTACTCACCTTTGAGGTAACAAACTGTAAGTAAACGAAAGAAACAAAAACAAACAATTAGTCTAGGGTTATTAAGAAACTAAAACTAAAGTATATACGAAGCATATTTTAGGATATTAATTACAGACATGCCAAAGTAGCTTTGCTGCTTGCGTTTGCCAATAAAAAATATAAACAAAAACCATTATATAATACTATTATAACAAACAATAAAGTATTTTTATTAAACTTTTGTTTTCTATAACCATAAAAATTTAGAAAATATTTGAATTTTATGAAAAAAAAAATAAATACAATAGTTTTAAACAAAAAAAATATCGTTATGAGAATTAATAAACAGTAGCTAAACAAGATTTTTAGGGAAAAAATGATTTAAAAAAGATTACAATGGAGCCTGGTTGTTAAGAAATCGGAGGGGCTTGGCTTGATTTCGTATGCTATAACAAATGCTCCTAATTACACAAGTAAATATTTCCCACACTCAAAAAAAAAAGACATGTACTATTATTAAGAAAATTTTTTTCCTAAATTCAAGTAAAAAAAATTTCTAAGTTTAAGTAATTTTTTCTAAGTTTAAGTAAATTTTTACAAAAATCTAGTAAAAATTACTTAATATGAGTAAAAAATAAAAACTTCATATCCTCAAAAATAGTTCATAAAAATACACAATAAATTTCTTACATTTCAGGAAATGTTTACTGACTTAAAGGAAATATTTACAAAAAGTAAGAAAATGGTTATAAACTGAAGGAAATTTTATATTAAGGACTAGTCAATTTCGTCTTAAATCAAAAAATAAACTTTAGGAAATAAACTACTCCTGATTAGTTCATGAAATTTGAATTACTTGAAAGATATAAAAAGTTATTCTAAATTTTAGAAAAATATTTACCAGTTTTAAGTATTTTTTCTTTGATTTATAGAATTTATTACTAATTTGCATTTAGTAAAATTTTTTTTGCAAAGCTCCGAATTTTATGGGAAAATTTTACTTAATTTTAGGAAAATTTTACTTAAATATGAAAATATAATTACTATAAAATAGTTCATTCATGAACCAAAAATTTAGTAAAGATTTTACTGGTTGCAAGTAAAAAAAACAGCTTTGGCGCCATACGACAACTTTTTTTATTCAAATTTAGAAAATTTTCCAAAATTTTAGTTAATTTTTTTTGAGTGCACAATTCACAGAAAGTAAGAAAACATAAACAAAATTGCAAATAAAATAATTAATTTATGTCAATAATTAATTTTATACAAATATGTATTTTTAAGACATACTTTTACTAAATGAAAAAATAAACTGAAAATTAACAGGCGCCAGGAGAGCAAGTGTTAAAAAAAACAGAAAAATTCTAGAAAATCCCAAAACTAAAATAAATTCACTAAAGTGCGACTTTGACTCGCACACGAAGGGTTGCGTTCGGACACTAGATATATAACACTATACGAATTGTAACCTATATAATATATGAAGAGTCGCAGAACAAAACATGCCTTTTTGATTATTTCAAAATGTTGGGAAATCAAAGATTATTTATATCGCCCGATTATTTTATAGCATGAACCCAGAATATATAATAACTTCCTTCCTTATTATAAAATTCGTCAGACCACAATAAGTGGCAATAATAAATTTTAACGATGTTAAAAATTAAAGGACTTTTAATATGCAAATAGCACGTTTTGTTAAAATAAAACAAGAAAAAAGTTCGTATTTTGGAAATGGTAACACCTTATATTCGAAATATATTTACATATATAAAACAAAATCTTTAATAATAACTCGATATATTTACCGGTGTTGTGATTTTTTTTTAATTTATGTTTCTTTCGTGTTCCAGTATTTAAATTTCAAACCGTCTTTTGTATTTCTTCAATCTTTAAACTTTTTTTTTTAGGCTCTATGTTATATTTAATAACTTTCGAATACTCGCTATTACCAGGTAATAATCAAATTATTGCAAATAACGAACACAGTAGGATTTATGTATGCATTAGTGACCTGCGTGAGCAGTCTTGAAATGTAAATACGTCATGTTTTTTTAAATGTATTCTCGTGGCATGCATTATACTAAGCCAATAATAAATGATGTCGTACTATAAACGAAGCACGATCGTTGTATTGGTGTACGTGTATATGACTGTTAAGAAGCGATGTCGCCAAGACGTCTTGTTTATAACAAACAATGAAAAGAAGTACTGTTGATACGTAAATGCTTGTTATTTTGCATATTGTACGTTTGGGTGTATGTGTAAAATTCAGATGGTAAGCTATTATGTTTGTGTTTAAGGGAGGTTTTTTAAAGCAAGCGCACTCAACTCATGTAAATGCATGTGTGCGTTTGCAAGTGCGCAGAAAAATAAGAGACCATACACAAATTATGTAGGTATGTATCAGCGTTGTCAACTTTGAAATTTCAAAACGCACCAAAATGGAGAAAAAAGCGCACCAAGCTTAGAATTTCTTTTTTTTTTATTTTAAAATGTTTATTGAACTAATTTTTGCATTAGGAGTAAAATATTGATTTTTTTGTAAATGCGATTTTTTAGATTAATTGAACTGTAGTGAATTTTAATCAGAAATATTTTCTTATTCGGGCTTAAGTTCAGAAATTAAAATTCTTTTTAAATGAAATATTTTTTATTAATTAATGTGAATTTCTAAACAAGAGAAAAAAAATTAAACTAAGACTTTAAGCTGGGGGAAATACCGATACTTTTCTGTGCAGCCACTCACTTCATCAGTACCCTAGTATATCTACTTGGGTAGAGATTCTTATTAACATCAGCTATATGAGAAATGATTGTTGTGTATACAATTGAATTACCTTACCGTAAACACATTTATAAGTATCTCTATTAATTTTCTGTTTTTCCATTTTTTCAAGGAGATAGACTAGGGTGCTGATGAAGTGCGTGGCTGCACAGAAAAGTATCGGTATTTCCCCCAGCTATAAAGTCTAAGTTTAATTTTTCTTCTCTTATTTAGAAACTCACATTAATTAATAAAAAATATTTCATTTAAAAAGAATTTTAATTTCTGAACTTAAGCCCGAATAAGAAAATATTTCTGATTAAAATTCACTACAGTTCAATTAATCTAAAAAGATCGCATTTACAAAAAAATCAATATTTTACTCCTAAAGTAAGATTAAACCACCACGATTGGCCGCTTAAACTAGCAAGTAAACCCATATAATCGACTACCCAAAAATTGCAAATGAAGATTAATGTTAATTTAAGCTCTAATCTTGAACTCAAACTAACGGTCAAAATTAAGCGTTTTAAGTCGCTAAAAAGCACTAAAAATAGTGCCAAAAACACCAAGTTGGCATCGCTGCAAATATCAATTAAAAACTTTTGCGACCGCAGTAGGCGAGGTGTATCTAACTAGGTGGCAGCGCTACTTCAGCTGATAATTTTTACACCATGCTAGTAGGTGTTCGTTATTTACGATAAATCCTTATAATCCATGTTCAAAATAACCAAGCTCCACTGTACTTTTAAGTCTGATGAAAAAATCAAAGATAAAAAAGTATTTGTGAACAGTTTTTGACATCAGCAATATATAATTAATATTTTTGGCACGTTTAAACTTTAATATTTATTAGCTAAGAAGACAATAATTTTAAATGCTTCCGCCTGTGATGCTAATTTTGATTTATTTTCGTGGGCTAGCTAGCTAGAAGCAATTCTACGCAATTTTAGTAACTAAATTTTGTTCTTAAAATTGAACCACATTAAAAATGAAGAACTACTACAACACAAAAACAAATAAAGAAACCAGAGATAGGGGAAAAAATGCTGATAAATCAGTATGTTTTGAGTAACTAGACCGCTTACAAAATGACCTACACAAACAAAAAAGTTAAAAGCACCTTCAGAAACAATCCTTTCTGAACGCCCTGATACAGTACACGTTAATTTTTTTGGGTTAAGTAAACATTTTTAAACTCTTTACTGTCATAAATGAACAGCGAATGTGAAAGTTTTAATTTAAAAAAAAACGTGTCAGAAGATATCGAAAAACAAGTAAGAGTGCTATTTTCGGCTGTGCAGAATCTTATATACCCTTTACCAAAGTGCGTTTATGTAGTATAGAGATACATACAAAGCACAGAGATATGTAGGTACATATTAATTTTGTGAAAAAATTCATACTTTTTTCTCTAGTGCAATCTTTAGGTTTTTGTCATTATGTTTAATTTGGTGCTTTTTAAATTTTGGCGATTTATTTTATTTTGCTGATTTTTTTAGTTTTGGCAATTTTTTTCATATAGGCAATATTTTTGGTTTTGGCGATTTTTTCGGTTTTTGGCGTTTTTTTTTCAATTTGGGCGATGTTTTTCGTTCTGGCGATTTTTTGATTCTGACGTTTTTTTCATTTAGGCGATTTTTTTATTTTTTATATTTTTATTTTTTTTTTTATTTTTTTGAGGCAATATTTTTAGTTTTGACACTTTTTTTTTCTCGTTTTGGCAATTTTTTCGGTTTTTGGCGTTTTTTTAATTTTGGCGATTTTTTTGATTTTGCCGATTTTTTTCATATGAGCGATTTTTTTAATTTTTGTCGATTTTTTTTCATATAAGAAATTTTTTTTGTTTTGACGATTTTTTTTCGGTTTTTGGCGTTTTTTTTATATTTGGCGCTTAATTTTCGTTTTGGCGATTTTTTTGATTTTGGCGTTTTTATTTCTTTTTGGCAATTTTTTTTAGTTTTGACACTTATTTTTTATTTTGATTTTTTTTTCATTTAGGCGATTTTTTTATTTTTTGGCGATTTTTTTCATATAGGCAATTTTTTTCGTTATGGCGATTTTTTCGGTTTTTGGCGTTTTTATTTCTTTTTGACACTTTTTTCTCGTTTTGGCGATTTTTTTCGGTTTTTGCCGTTTTTTTGTCATTGTGGAAATTTATTTTTAGTTTCGACACGTTTTTCTCGATTTTTTTAATTTTTGGCGATTTTTGTTTATATAAGCATTTTTTTGTTTTGGCGATTTTCGCGGTTTTTGGCGTTTTTTGTCATTGTAGAAATTTATTTTTAGTTTTGACACGTTTTCCTAGATTTTTTTAATTTTTGGCGATTTTTTCATATAGGCAATTATTTTGTTGTGGCGATTTTTTCGGTTTTTGGCTTTTTTTTTAATTTTGGCGATCTAATTTCGTTTTGGCGATTTTTTTTGATTTTGGTGATTTTTTTTCATTTATGCGATTTTTTTAATTTTTGGCAATTTTTGTTCATATGAGCATTTTTTTTGTTTTGGAGATTTTTGCGAATTTTTGTCATTGTGGGGATTTTTTTGTTTTAACACTTTTTTCTCGTTTTGGCGATTTTTTCGGTTTTTGGCGGTTTTTTAATTTTGGCGACTTTTTTTCGTTTTGGCGATTTTTTTTCATATAAGCAATTTTTTAATTTTTGGCGATTTTTTCGGGTTTTGGCGTTTTTTTTTTTAATTTTGGCGATTTATTTTCGTTTTGGCGATATTTTTTTTATGAGAAATTTTTAGATAATTTAATTGAACTGTAGTGAATTTTAATCAGAAATAATTTATAGTTAGGCTCAAGTTCAGTAATTTCAATTCTTATTGAATGAAATATTTTTATTAATTAATGTGAGTTTCTAAAGAAGAGAAGAAAAATTAAACTTAGACTTTATTAGCTGGAGGAAATACCGATATTTTTCTGTGCAGCCACGCACTTCATCAGCACCCTAGTCTATCTACTTGGGTAGAGATTCTTATTAACATCAGCTATTTAACTTAAATGTACAATGAACGGAATATGAGAAACGATTGTTGTGTATACAATTGATTTACCTTTGGTAAACACATTTATAAGTATCACTATTAATTTTCTGTTTTTTTCCAATTTTTCATTTTTCTATTTAGGTTAGCACGAAATAATTTTTACTCTACCTCAGTATGTTTAACTATTCTTACTTATCTTTTTACGATCATCACATTAATTATTTTTACTTATTCGATGTACCATCGGTACATGCATGTAAGTATTATTGTAAACGGTAGAATGCAACAACAAGTAACATAGACCACTACAATAATACTTACATGCATGTACCGATGGTACATCGAATAATTAAAAATAATTAATGTGATGATCGTAAAAAGATAAGTAAGAATAGTTAAACATACTGAGGTAGAGTAAAAATAATTTCGTGCTAACCTAAATAGAAAAATGAAAAATTGGAAAAAACAGAAAATTAATAGTGATACTTATAAATGTGTTTACCAAAGGTAAATCAATTGTATACACAACAATCGTTTCTCATATTCCGTTCATTGTACATTTAAGTTAAATAGCTGATGTTAATAAGAATCTCTACCCAAGTAGATAGACTAGGGTGCTGATGAAGTGCGTGGCTGCACAGAAAAGTATCGGTATTTCCCCCAGCTTAAAGTCTAAGTTTAATTTTTCTTCTCTTCTTTAGAAACTCACATTAATTAATGAAAATATTTCATTCAATAAGAATCGAAATTACTGAACTTGAGCCTAACTATAGATTTTTTTTATTTTTGCGATTTTTTTTTCATTTAGGCGATTTTTTTCAATTTTTGGCGATTTTTGTTCATATAAGCATTTTTTTGTTTCGGCGATTTTTGCGGTTTTTGACGTTTTTTTGTCATTGTGGAAATTTATTTTTAGTTTTGACACGTTTTTATCGTTTTGGCGATTTTTTTCGGTTTTTGGCGTTTTTTTTTTAATTTTAGCGTTTTTTTTTTTCATTTTGGCGATTTTTTTCGTTTTGGTGATTTTTTTAAATTTTTGGCGATTTTATAATTTTCGGATTTTTTAGTTTGACCGCTTTTGAAAATTTCAAGAGTTTAACTCTTACGGTTTCCAAGATATAGCATTTTGTCAAAATTACATAGTCAAAATTGCATTAACTGATGGACCGACCACCCTTTAATTTAAATTTTTTTAATTTTAGTGTTAATTGTTGTAGCCTATATAAAAATACACTAATTTTAAAAATTTCAAGTGTCAATATACATACATAATACAATTGTATGTATATTACATGGGATTTTAAAAGTTTTCGTCACTCATTTTGGAACACCCTTTAATTTTTAGCTTTTATATATTTGTTGTTGTAGCGACCAAAGTTCTACATACTCTGTCCAAATTTCAGACCCGTAGCTTTTACCGTTCCTGAGACAATAGCCTTCTTCCTAAAACATGAAATATGTTTAATTATTAGAAAAAAAGTTAAAGTTTTCCAACCCTGGAAACGTTTTTTTAATTTGTTAAATTTTTAAATTTTTTTTTAATTGTAAATACCAATTTTATTCATACCGAAGTATAAAATAAGTTAATTTAATAAAAAAGTTATGAAAACTTGTTTTCGGTAGCTATTTTCTATGGGAAAATAGAGTTTGAGTTTTCCAGCTCTGAAACCATCTGCTCGATTTTGCTGATTTTCAATAGCAAAATTTTTCGGAAAATTACTGACACACCAGTCCAAGAACGAAGTCTCTAGCTCTTCTGAGAGCTTGGGAAAACCGATTTCACGTACAAACAGACGGACAGACGGACATCGCTTGTTCGTCTTCCCTATGCATAAGGATCCAGAATATATATACTTTATGTGTCGCTTATTAATATTGTAGAAATTACAAACGGAATGACAAACCTATATACATATACCCTTTTACCATTTTTTGGTAAAGGGTATAAAAAACAAATTCTAAACTTGGTGTGTTTTTTTGTAAATGGCGCGCTTTTTTCTCCATTTTGGTGCTTTTTGAAATTTCAAAGTTGACAACACTGTGTGTAATAGTTCTACATCTGTATTTTAGTAGCAAACAGCGTGACCATATTAGCTTATTTTAAGCTTAGTTAAGCTTATTTTTTGTGGATTTAGCTCTAAAATTTTCATTTAGCTCTTAGCTTATTTTTTATCTTTTTTTAAAAACTCATTTAGCTTTTTTAACTTAATTTTAATCTAAATTGCGTGTTATTTAAAAATATATTAAAGACATAAAAACGTTATAGAAATTAATAATTTTTTAACATTTAAATGTATTTTTTTATTGGAAAATACATACAGCTGTGTAACAGATTCCGTTTGGAATGGTTTTGAGTCCGTCCAGTTTGGTAAACTTTTAATCATTTTAATCTTTTTTTTTTGTATACATATTTTAATTCTGCCTTGTGTTTTTTGTTTTGTGTGCTGCCAATATGAAGATTTCGATAAAGTATATACAAAAATGTTATGGGAATACCAAAGAAACCCATTCCGTACACTTTGTTCTGTTGATTTTATTTTTGTAATGACTTGAGAAATTCACATAGTAAATAAAAAGTAAAAAAATAGTACCTATTATTTATGGAAAAAAAATAAATATTTTTTTACCTTAACATGCAGAAAATGTCAATTCCGTCCATGAAATTAAAAGTGATTTCATTCCGAAATTTTTTTAGTTTTTTATTTTCTAAAGCACCAAAAAACGGATTGAATTCCGTTTTCGAATGGAATTGAGCTGATAATAATTAATAAATAATTACATTAAGAATTATTCAATATTTTTTATTTTATATTATAGTAATAATATTTTTGAGTATATATTTAACGTTATTTTCACAATAAGAAACTATTGAAAAGTGATCAAAGAACTAGAAAAAAGTTTAGGTCTATTTTCTGGCTTAAAAGTAAACTTTTTAGCTTTTTTTCAAACGTGATTTAGCTTAAAGTTATTTTAAAATCTGGTCACACTGCTAGCAAATGACAACACAGGGTGAGTGACGTCAGTATTCCATCATGTGCAGAAATGTTTTTTTATTCTCGCGCGCTGGCGTAATCTTTATTTTATCGTTCTTGAGTGCAAGTATGTAAAAAGAAAACAGAGATGTACATAATGCACTATATTTTTAGTGCGCTAAAAATTTAATAATAAGTGGTAGTGCTATTAAGATTTCACTACCACTAAGATTTAGTGGTGGTGCAATTTTTTTTTTAATACCACTAAATGGTTAGTGGTAGTGCAATTTGATGTTTCACTACCACTAAATTGTTAGCACTACCACTCATTATTAAATTTGTAGTGCACTAAAGATCTAGTGCAATATGCCCATCCCTGAAAGAAAATTAATATAAATACGTAGCAAGAACAGCTATACAAGAATAGAGTGTTGCCAGACAAGTATTTTTTTGAGCAGGTGTTTTTATGGGAGTTGTTACAATTTAAGTTTAAAATTTTTTAACGCACTAATAATACCAAATTATTATTTTACTTATTAAGTAAAATATTTTTTTTTATTAAATAAACATACATACAAATGCAATAGCTGTTGTTTAGGGTTTGCAAATAATCGCAGATTTTCATAATCGCGATTACGATGAAACGAGATTAATCAAGAAAATATACTATTATAATTTTTTCTAAAACCAAAATAATGGGCGTCATGAGTTTTAGCCGAACTGTATGGGTTAGTTAGCCAAAGAAATTAATTTATTTATTTTTTAATCTAATTTCTCAATTAAATTGTATTTTTATTTTGAGAAAATTGTAAAGCACTTAAGATGAAGTTCGTAAATCAGAACTTAAATTATATAATACACTAAGGTAAAAAACGTGCTAAAACCAAGATCTTACGTTCGAAATCAAATCATTTCAATCTTAATAGTCTGATAAATGCAAAAATTCTTGATTCATAAATCAAATCATTTAAGATTTTAATCTTGAATAAAATCTCATTTTGAGATTGAATTCAAGATTTACTTTTTAATAAAAATCTTAAATTAAGATCATATTCTTAAAAATTTAAGTATATAATCTTAAAAATTTAAGAATACAATCTTAAATTTAAGACCACGTTTTTAATTTTAAGAACTCATTCTATAAATTAAGAATTTATGCTTGAATTTGAGAACTTCAATCTTATCGAACAAATTTCAAGATTGAGATGTGACAATTTCTACAATCTAAATTCATAATTTTTGTTCTTAAATCGTTAGTTTTCTATTATAAAAAACCAATTATACCTATATTAGCACGTACAAATTTATTAAAAAAACATAATCAGAAGCAAGTGAGCGATTGATAAAAACAGCACCTTGTTAAAAAACTTTAGTCGGAACGATGAACGATAAGAAATGAGCCTGTGTAAAAGTCCGAGCCGTTCCTTTAAGTGAATCGTTCAATGGAACTAGGTCGTTCCGGAAAGACACTCTATTTGAAAATATATGCATAAGAGGTTTGTGACTGTTCACAATTTGTGGTTGAGGTCTACAGATGATTTGGCTAAGCACCAATGAAATATATATGCAGACAATGCTTAATCACCAGCAAATTAATTTCAATGAAAATATACAAATAAATAATATTTTCTATCTAATATTTCTATCTGGCTATTAGCTGTCAAAGTGGTGTAACTAACCCCAAACAATTTAATTATTTTATTTCTCAATTATTTTACTATATTAAGTTCTGTGCGAAAATTATTTTTCAGCTGCATCTTCTTTTGAATACGAAAAGGTGGCTTACTCTACTTTTGTATTGATATTTGTTATGTAGAACATTTATTTATTGCCAAAACAGCAACAAAAAAATATCGGATACACCAATTTTGCACTAATGGCCTCATGTATAATACAATATATTTAAGAGGGGGACTCACACGACAGTCATAAAGGTCATTATTTTAGCTTTTGATTTTCTTTCAAACAAATATCTTAGAACATTGTGACAAATGATCTTTTTGACTTATTCCTATTTTTTATTCAATATTTTAGGCATTTATTTATTCAAGATTTCGCTTGCATGATTCCCCGCTCAAGTGTGTCAAAAAATGTGCAATTTATAATACGAACTTAAGCGGCAACTACTACACTTTTAACAAAACTAGACGTGTCCTCAGTAGATGATTTTTTTTTAAATTTTTTTTCAGACTCTTTAAGTACACATCTATGAGTTCACGAAATATTTTCATTCAAAACGATTTCGATACCAACTTGAAAAAATTATGAAAATTTTATTTTCTCTCTCTCTATCTAGTCTGTATTTAGGTAGTTCGGTAATTTGCCTGTCCTATAAAAAAAATTGTTAACAGGACTAGTCTGATTTTGTTCGCCAGCTCCTCAATTAATAACTGCAAATCATTATGCGTTGCTTATATGTATATATGTTATAAAAAGTGATATATTAGATTTTTGTGCATTTTCTTGGCAACAGTGACAAGATGCACTAGGTAACCTTAAATGTTATATGTCTTATATCTGTGTTATATGTATGCAAATGTAAGAACAAGGCAACAATCAGTACAGCCACGGCTGCCAGATTTGACGATTTATCGTCATTTTGACGATTTTTTATGCTCGAAATAGCAAAATGACGATTGACGATTTTTTTCTTAAAATTGACGATTTCTTAAAAGTCCAAATATGGCAGTTTTCTTCTGAAAAAATCGACCATTAGAATTCATGTATTACTTACCCCTACTAAAAGATGTTGGTGTAATTTTGCCTCCGCCCCCCCTTTATTTTATATTGATATCTGTGTAAATTGATATTCTCAAATAACATTAATGAAAAACAAGCCAAGTTCTTTAAAAATTCCGCCCATCGAAAGTACTGAGTTAAAAACTTGGACACAACTTAACAATATTTTTCATAATTGTACCACATAGGGGAGCAAAGTTATAAGGCGTTAAAAGAAGACAATGGTTTCAAATTCCCAATAAACGTAATTTAACGAAATTATGAGGAAATTCCTAGAAGGAACTACGCATCTTAAATCAATCCCTTCTTCAATTACAATTTTTCAAATAGAAAAATGTATGTAATGTTCCTCTCACGTACGTAATCTCTGCTTTTATATTTTGGCGACTCACCTTAGATACGAGTATATCCATAATATTTGGTTCCCCATTTTCATCTTTAAAGTCAATGAAAAGTCAAAGGAAAAGGAAATATATTTCATGTTGAGAGGCGCGGCATAGGGTTTGATTTTAGACGCATGGTTTCTTCGCAAAAATTTTTTTTAGAATTACATGTAGATTTTGTTTTTATTAAACGATTTTTTAATTTTTTTTATCCATACAAATCGACCCGGCCTAGTATACACGTTAAAAAAAATTGGATTTAGCCCATTTTCCGACGATTTTTCGAGTCTAAAATGACGATTATTTTATAGTTTATCTCGATATCAACGATTTTTCAATAATTTAATCTGGCAGCCCTGAGAGTGAGTGTAGGTATCTGCTATGCGTTTGTGTGTGTGTGTGTGTGTCAAAGCCTGGCAAAATTAGGCATCAAATATTAAACACATTATACATACCCAGTGGGATTTTGAGTTAACTTAAAACGAATTATCAGCCAAAACTTGCTTAGAGGTGGTTAAAATTCACACTCGTTATCCATTTTAAAATTGATCAGTTTTAACATTGAGTGGCCGCAGGACGAGTGCATCAGTTTTAAACTAATCATGATTAGGTCATTATGAGTTACCTTGTGCCACATCAAAAAAGAAAGTGTTTTAAGTTAGCTATGATTTATTTAACTTACTATTGATTAACATTTATCTAGTCAGCTTAAAGTTTAAACATTTTGAAATTATTTTTTAAGAAACGAGAACGGATTGGTTTGGGTGAGTATCGAACGGTGATCACTTTGTTTGTCAGCCATCATACTTAAAACTTTGTTAAGCCCATATGACACTTAATTTTTCTTTCATTTATCAAGTTATAGAGAAAAGTGCAAACATATTGTAATAGGAAAATTCAACAGGTGCAAAAGGAGCAGCTATATTCAGAAAAATTAAATAATGTCAACAACTTGACTAAAGTTATCGATAAAAAATGAAGATTTGTCAAAAAAAAATTTACAATTTTTCAACTTAAAATTGACATTTCAAGCTTGAAACATAAAAGTGTTCGCTATTAGCGGCTTATGGTCAACCATAGCGACTTTTAGTATGTTTTGTTTTAATACTAGCGGTTTCTAATTACGAAAATTTGACAACATTTAAACAATTAGTTTCCGTTTTATATAGTTTGTTCTTTCTAACATTTACTGTTTCTTTCTTTCAATTCAATATCTAATCAATGAAGAAAAAATGGAGTGTCATAAGAGCTTTATAGACGGCACAGAGAGTCAACATATATATGAATTGTATGCTGACATTATCTCGCTGAACTTTGACTCATCTCTGTGTCAGTTTTAAATTAGCTAAAAGTTAGCTCTAAACTTATCGAGAAGAAGTTAGTTGTACAAAAAACAACTCACTAATCTCTGCATCAGTCTTGAGTTAGCTTAAAGTTAGTTCAATACTTATGGGGAAGAAGACAATAGTAGTATAAAAAAACAACTAACTCACATCTGTATCATTTATGAGTTAGTTCAGAAGCTAGTTGTAAATGAGTTAGCAATAAGTCACCGATATTTTTGGGCTAGCTAATAAGAATCCGACAGGGTACATACAAACATATGTATATTTTTTTCCTTCTTTCCATTCTTTACAATTTCAGGTACCAAGATTAGTTTTTAGGTTTTTCTTTTCAAATCTTAAAAGCACTGTTGCCAATTCAGCTATTTTCTCGTCAAATCTAGCGATTTTTAGGTTCATTTTGCGGGAGAAATTATGATTTGGCTATTAGCGGGAATTCTAGCGTTTTTTTTGCATCATAATTCTCTTTAAAATGTGAGCTAGTTTAGATCCAAAGAACGTATAAGAGGCAAACTATAGAAAAAATGTAGTGAATAGCGGCAGAACAATGCAGATTTTAAAGCCAGAAAGTTAGCTAATGTACTCATATCCATCTTGAAAAGCGTTTTCATACATAAGCAAAAACGTTTATATTATTAATCCTTTAAATAGCAGTTAATATAACTGCTATGTTTACATGTTTTATTAACTCAAAGAAAAGCGTTTGTGAGCAGAAATGTAGTACTCCAAAACGGGAAACCGCCATATCAAAATGAGAGGCAGGTGTCAGCGCTACTTTTACTCTATATGTAATAGCAGAAGCCTGCTATATTTGAAAAATTTGTTTTTACTGTGAAAGTCTTGAACTCAGTACTTATAATATTTTTTATAAACATATAAATATATGTATGCAACCATATGTGAACTTATGGTTGCAGTGCACTCGTGCAGGTCTCTGATTACCTAAAAATTTAAATGGAATTTAGTACTTAAATTGTGCTAATGACTATTGTTGTTTAAATCTTGAATTTAACATTAATTTCAGGTAATTTTTTGTTGTTTAATATATCCTGAATTAAGTTAAACATAATCCTATAATATGTTTTTAAAGTTCTCTATACGCTACAATTACATGTGCATTAAACAATTCCAAAGAAATTAGAGAACCATTAAATAAAATTCTCCTGAAATATCCGTTTTCTGTGGGTTACGTTATTTGTATGGTCACATTTTATTCTAATGGCCTCGTTAGTCAAATCGTGTCGTACTGTTGCGTATCAGTTGAAAAAAACTAGTGAAATTTGATAAAAAAGTTGATATGTTTTTTAAAAATGTATGCAAAATCTACATAAAATTAATTTTTATATGGCAAACATTACCATCTGCCATGTGAAATAGATATAATATAAACAAACAAATAAATAACTAATAATAAATATAAATAATAATTAATAATAACAAATATTAAAATTTTTAAAAACACCCGAATATTTCTAGAAAAGATGTGTTATATCTAAGTGGCTGGACCGATTTTCTTAAAACATAGCTGAGAACCTTCTCTATCAACACAATTTTCAAAGAAGAAATAAATTCAGTAAAGTGCGACTTTGACCCGCGCACGAAGGGTTCCGTACGGACACGAGATATGTAATTAAATACGAACTTTAGTAGCCTATATAAAATATAGTTTTGGCTTTTTTTTCGTTTTTGACGTTTTTTTAATTTTGGCGATTTTTTTTTTATTTTGGAGATTTTTTTAATTTTAGCGATTTTTTTTGTCTTGACGATTTTTTCGGTTTTTGGAATCTTTTTTTTCATTTCGGTCATTTTTTTCGGTTTTTGGCGTTTCTTCATTTAGGCGCTTTTTTGTAGTTTTGACACTTTTTCTTCTCTTTTTTGCGATTTTTTTAGGTTTTTGGCAATTTTTCAATTTGGCGATTTATTTTAATTTTGGCGTTTTTTTTCATATTAAAAATTGTTTTGTTACTGGAGCCCTTTTCGCGTTTGGGGCCTTTTTTTTGGTTTTTGGCGCTTTTTTCATTTTTGCGATTTTTTTTTCATTTGGACGACTTTTTCGAATTTTGCGACTTATTTTAGTGTTAGATTAATTTTGGCGATTTTTTTTTCGTTTTGGTGATTTTATAATTTTCGGATTTTTTAGTTTTACCGTTTTTGAAAATTTCAAGAGTTTACCTCTTACGGTTTCCAAGATACAGCAAGTTGTCAAAATTACATAGTCAAAATTGCATTAACTGATGGACCACCCTTTAATTTAAATTTTTTTTTTTAATTTTAGTGTTAATTGTTGTAGTCTATATAAAAATACACTAATTTTACATATTTCAAGTGTAAATCAATATACGTATGTATGTACATACAATTATATGTATATTACATGGGATTTTAAAATTTTTCGTTGCTCGTTTTGGAACACTCTTTAATTTTTAATTCTCATGTATTTGTTGTTGTAGCGGCCAAGGTTCTACATACTCTGTCCGTAGCTCTTACGGTTCCTGAGGAAATACTGTGTGGCGGACAGACGGACAGCGTAGCGAAAACAATAGGGTTCCCTTTTACACCTTTGGTGTAATAAACCCTAAAAAACAATATCAAAATCGGCCCAGCCGTTTGGTCTCTGCTTTGACTCGTACAGACACACACGGACACACACTACAAACTTACAACACCCCTTTTTTAAAAATATGTTGATTATTGAGTTCTTGTTTCAACTTTGTTATTTTTTTGTTGAGCTTCTCATTTATTTAAATGAACGTTTATAACATAATAACTTTAGTTGTTCTAAGAAATTTTGGGTAAAGGTTCACTGATAATCAGCGTTATCAACTTTTAAATTTCAAAAAGCACAAAAAAAGCGCGTAATTTAAGTAAAAAAGCACTAAATTTTTAATTATTATCATATATTAAAAAAATTGTTATGCACAAATATGCATATAAAAAATATAATGATCGGTTGACTTTGCAATACATTTTTAAAGCTATAAATTTGAGGCATCCGATACACATTTTAATTGTATAAGAATCAGTGAATCTCAAATCAGTTTGACGAAGCCTTTTGTAGTTATTATAAAAAAGTTTTATGTTTAATCATTTTCGTCAGAAAACAAACGTATTTTTCGAATTCAATCAAATTATAAATATCCGATAATTCTCAACTGAAAACTCGATAGGGAACTAGTTATATTTTCCCTAGACTAGACAAAATTTCGATATTAAACTATACTTGGGTAAATACTTCTATGTCTTCTTTGTTGCGTGGCAAAACATTTTTTATATTAATTATGATTTAAATGTTAAAGTTTAAGGGAAACGCTTGGCGCTTATTTCTTCCACCAAGCCTTGTACAAACTTGCCAGAATTTTTTTAAATGCTCCATTTAAGTTCAGAGCTTATTTTTTTTATATATATTTACATTTCCTCGAAAGAAAAAATAGGTGAGGAAATTTTTCTTCGAATTTTTGGTTAGTGCCACCGACTCGAAACAAAAAGCACCGAAATGAATTTAAAAAAGCACTAAGCACTAACTTCAAAATTTTTCGCGTCGAAATTTTCAAAAAGCACTAAAAACGGTGCGAAAAGCACCGAGTTGACAACGCTGCGGATAATCTGCATTAGCAACATTGAAATGCGCATAGGATCCAGCTAAATCTCTCAATAAACAATTTCAATGTACATATTTATAAAAAAAAAAAAATACTTAAACAAGGCATTGATGTCAACAAAAGTATGCATTTTGTACAGCAAACATCCCTACAGCCAGTGTTGCCAGAATTTCTAAGGCTAAAATCTGCAAAATTTAAAAAATTTTCACGAAAAAATCTTCAAAGCGATTTTTAAAACAACTTTTTTATATTTTATTTAAAAAATTTCCATAGATAAAGATGCACATGTGTACAATAAATATTTTTTCATTAACCCATATTCATAAGATTTAAACTCGGCTTAAAATGTATTTTATTTAAAATTTTTAGAAAAAATTTTCTTAAAATACCTAACTTTCAATCACATTTTATTTTTTTATGAATATAAGCCTTTAATGTTCGAAGAAAATGCATTTCGTTTCGGCTTAAGAAACTCATCAGCAGCCTTCAACCAGAAATTTTTTTAAATAAGGTAAAAAATTTCATATGTTTATAGAACAACTATCAATATGTTATTAAGAAATACGTACACAAACATAATGGGTAATATTCATATTATTTACAAAATGTTTAAGAAACAAATTTCCTTACAAAGTTGTTTTGTAAACCTTTTGTAAAAGAATCAAGCAAACATCTTTACAGGCTTCTCTTCTCTTCTCATTACCATTTTTACAATGAGATACCAAATTGAAGTTGAAGTCTGCTGATGAGTTTAGCGGCTTTTCTACAAGCAAAATTTTCTTTGCAAAGTCTTGAGTTTGTTGAAGAAAAAAGAAAATAGAATAAGATCTATTTCTTCTTCTCTCCTGCAAACTCAAGCCTTTGCAAAGTAAACTTTGCGTGTGGAAAACCCGTATTTTTTTAGGAGAAACGAAATGCATATAACTAACAAACAAATAAAAATTATTTCTAGTTGTGTGTAAAAAATATAAAATGAGTGAGAAAAGAAATCGGATATATAAAAAATTATACAAAAATTCATTTAATTTGTTGCATAAATATTCAAAGGACTTTGAAGTTTTGTTCTATTCAATCAAGTTCACTTGATTGAAAATTCTTTCCACATTTCCACAATCTGAATATTGTTTTATATTAGATATTCTATTCCAGAAGCTTGCCATAGTTAATTATTCTTTTCCTTTAATGATGTCTTCTAAGTTAAAAACTTGTAACTCTCTAAACTATGAGTCGTTCACACATAAAATAAACAAAAAGTAGTAGAAGTAATAGGAAAAATTTAAAAAAAAATCACTATAATTTGAGTGGAAAAATCTTCAAATCTGGATTTCGTCTTTTTAAAAAATAAAAATCTGCAAAATCCAGATAAATCTGCAATTCTGGCAATAGTGTCTAGAGCAGGTAAAAATTCATACATTAGAGTGTGAGAGCATGTGTTTGCTGTGTATGCCTCAAATTTTCCCATAATTAAGCATAAGACATCAAATAGAGGAATTCATATGTACATACATTAAAGTGTTGCATTTGTATAACTGTATTTGTATAGCCAAAACAAATATACCATGGTATGTACCATATAATTGTAGTGTGAGCGACAGAACTTGTATAAGAGTTATTGTGTGTGCGTGCTTTTCCAAATTGCAATACAATTAAAAACAAATAACAATTGCTTATTGTATTGCTGCTGAGGAACTGTTTGTATCTCAAAAATACTAGTTGTAACAGAAATATACGAAAAATCACCGTTGAAACAAATACATGATAAGCAGATGTTCGTGCACACGTTCGTAAAGTTTTTGTGGTGCAGACAAGGCATTCGTATTGTGTGTAATTTTTTTTTTGTATTTGCAGCTCATGTGTTTCGTTTATCATTTACTCACATACATATGTATGTATGTAGGTATGCGAAATTTTACTTTTATTCATTAATTTGTCAGCCACGTACATTTTTTTTCTCAACACACCATAATGTACAAATACAAACATATGTGTTGTTCTCATTTGCTCTTTGACCAACCATACAATAATTGCTTTAAAAAATCAACACTAACAACTCAGTGATGCCAAAAATTCAAAGGCAAAACGAGCCAACTGAGTAGCCAAAAAGAGCTAAAAAGAGCTAAATTTAAAAACTCAAGATTTTCCGTTTTAAATCTTTGAATGTATTTATTATTCATTTTGCACTTCAAGATTTTTTTACAGTAATAAAAATAATAGTAAGAAAAAATAAAAAATAATAATTTTAAATAAAATCATTTCACAGCAATTGATACAAATATTTATCTGCATTAACAATATGACCATACACATTTACATACATATACTTGTATATACGATAAGTTACAAAATAAGAACAATAATTTTCAAAACTATCTTTTGTTAGTTTAATTCATTTGATTTCCAAGCTTTCCTATATTTTTGGCAGTCCATTTCCAATTCAATAATTTGTGAAAAATTTTCTAATTACTCAGAAACGAACACTTTATAATAAAAACGGGGTTTTACAATTTTAAATACATAAATATATCTTACATAGGCTGGGTTTACATCTGTGTGCCAAATACCACACAAGCGTAAAAAAGAGTAACTATTTGATTCAGACATGTATTTATTAAGTTAAACAGTTTCATACATAATTAATAGACAATTTTATAGAATCCAAAATGATTGCAAACTGTTTAAATCAATAAATATATTTCTGAATCAAACAGTTTTTCATTAGTAATTAGTTGGTTACTTTTTTTTGGGCAAATGACACACAAGAAATGCCAGATGTAAAGTCAGCCTTAGTTGCAAAAATAAGTATCTGCATTTGCAAAAACATAGTTGCCAAAAATATAAATACCCAAAAGAAGAAACAATAGGGTAAAAACGGGAAAATTTACTATAAGATGCAAAAAGTGCCAAACGTGCCGTTTCCACAATTGAAAAGAGCTGTGTTAGCTCTTTTTATTTAAAAAGAGCTAAAGCGAAAAATTTCGAGTTAGAAGCAATCAAAAAGAGCTAAATCTAGCTCTAAAATAGCTAAGTTGGCATCGCTGATTACAACTAGTAACAGAAACGCTAAATAACATATTTGTTCATACCAGAACCAAAAACACGCAAAACTGGTGCAAACAGTTCTATCTGTGCAATGCTATAATGTACATATATAAGAATGTATCGTAGGTCACAAGTAGAAAGTTTCTAAAGGCTCAGTTAGCCGACTGTAATGCAAAGTAACTGCAACAGTAATAAACAGCTGATCGATATTGTTATGTGAAAATTAATGAAAATGCTTATAGAGATGTAATGTAACGTAACCTAATGTTCATATAAAAATATCGATCAGCTGTTTTCTTCGTTGCAGTTACATTACATTACAGTCGGCTAACTTAAGTCAAATAACTGTAACATTACAGAAGAAGGTAAAAACATAATAATAAACAGTACAACTGCTTTGTATAACTGCTTTATATAACTCCTTGTAAACACGTTATTTTTTACACTATTCCAATAAATTTTTGTGACGAGTTGTATACGTATGAAATGTATTGGAATTACTGAGAAACTCACAATCATGAAAATAAAAGTTAGGGCCTTTCTACTTGTTACCATCGATATGTATATATGTATATGCATATCGTTACCTTGATATAGAAAGGCCCTAAATCATTACATTTGTAATTCAAGTTTTTTGTATGTATATTTCGATAAAAAAAGAACATGTAATCTATCGAAAAATGCAAGAATGTCGATTTTAAAAAAATTATGAGTTAGGGCCTTTCTATACTAAGGTAACGATATGTACTTTTGTAATATTCTCTGTGATATGAGCGTTTACTTCATTTAATTGTTTACAATTTCAGGTACCAAGATTAGTTTTTAGGTTTTTCTTTTCAAATCTTAAAAGTTGCTTTCATTTTGAAACCCAAGTCAGTATCATTTTACGATTCATAAGTAAAACATATTTTCTTCAATTCTCTATATTGTATATTGCTATAGTTAAAATACAAAATTTATAATGGTGTACTATACAAGCACGTTCACTCACAAATGGACAATTCACAATTTTCATTGTGATATGGCGACACATGGAGAAAAGCTTCCCTCTACAAAATTTGAATTTACTGATTTTGCAGCAGAAAAAGTCATCGGGAAAATGTATATTAATGGCGACGAATGTAAAAGCAGACAATGTGTAATTGAGGTTGACTATCGCCGCGACAGCAATAACTCTACCTATTACATTACCAAATCAACGACTGAACTTTTTATTGGTAATAGCACGGACTACATTCTTGATACTGGGTGTAGTTTAGAAAACCATTATAAAAAATTCGTTAATCTTTATTTTATATCAGAATGTACATTAATTCCATATCTGCGAAATAATGAAATTACAATAACTTTAAAAATAGTTTTACATTATAATTTTCATTGTCAGAATTTGTCATTCCTTGTATTCAATTATGCAAGTCACAGTTATCGCATTGAAAGAAAGTTCACTTACAAGTGGTCAGTTAAAGATTTTGATTGCAAGAAAGTGTCAATCGGAGATAATCTTCCCTTTAAAAAATTTGAATTTGACTTTGGACCTGATGCAAAATTTACCGCTCAATTCTATCTTCAAAATGACGAATGTGAAAAGAGAGAATGTATACTTTGCTTGCAATGTAACACTGACGACGATTGGAGAGTTTGGGTTGACCTTGGGTTAAGTGATGACGTGAGCGACTGCGGTATGGCTTTCAATAAAGATGATAATATCAAAATATGGAAACTCTATGATTTTAATATAAATGAATGTCTTTTAACTAAGCACCTAAAAAATAACACATTTACAATAACCTGCATAATAACTGATGTAACTTATCAAGAACATGAACTTTCAAATCTTTCCACAATTGATCCTGCTGTGCTAAGTGAAACTGAAATGAACGCATTAGCTTCAGAAAAAAAAATAGAAATTTCGAATACAAAATCTAAAATGAGTTCAACGAAATTAAAAACATTCGATGCAAGTTATAATTGCCGTGTACAAAGAAAATTCACTTACAAATGGACAATTCAAAATTTTGATTGCAAGAAAGTGTCAATCGGAGATAATCTTCCCTTTAAAAAATTTGAATTTGACTTTGGACCTGATGCAAAATTTACCGCTCAATTGTATCTTCAAAATGATGAATGTGAAAAGAGAGAATGTATACTTTGCTTGCAATGTAACACTGACGACGATTGGAGAGTTTGGGTTGACCTTGGGTTAAGTGATGACGTGAGCGACTGCGGTATGGCTTTCAATAAAGATGATAATATCAAAATATGGAAACTCTATGATTTTAATATAAATGAATGTCTTTTAACTAAGCACCTAAAAAATAACACATTTACAATAACCTGCATAATAACTGATGTAACTTATCAAGAACATGAACTTTCAAATCTTTCCACAATTGATCCTGCTGTGCTAAGTGACTCTGAAATGAGCGCATTAGCTTCAGAAAAAAAAATAGAAATTTCGAATACAAAATCTAAAATGAGTTTAAGGAAATTAAAAACATTCGATGCAAGTTATAATTGCCGTGTACAAAGAAAATTCACTTACAAATGGACAATTCAAGATTTTGATTGCAAGAGTGTACCAAGAGGAGATGTACCATTTAAGGAATTTGAATTTAACTTTGGACCTGATATAATTTTTAGCGGACAATTGTATATTCAAGGTCTGGAATGTAAAAACAGAAAATGTTTGCTTTATTTAAAACGCAACACTGAGGAAGATTGGAGAGCTTGGGTTGATATTTGGCTTGGTGATGGCATGAACGACAAGCATCGTACGTCTTTAAATAATGTATCTAATGAAGCAATATGGGATCTTTTTATTGACAATGAATGTCGTTTGGATAAATATCAACGTAGGAACTTATTTACAATAACCTGTATGATAACTTATGTAGCTTACGAGCAACAAGAACTTTCAAATATTCCCGCTGAGCTTAACGAAAATAGAATGACCCCAACAGATTTAATAGCGTCCGATGCAATTTTTAGTTGTCGCATTGAAAACAAGTTCACTTACAAATGGATAATTAAAGATTTTTATTGTGAGAAAGTGACAACTGCAAAACTTCTTCCCTCGACAAATTTTGAATTCGACTTTGGTTCTAATGCGAAATTTAGCGGATTGTTGCAGCTTGTGGGTGACTACTGCAAATCAAGAGAATGTATTCTGGATTTGAAAAGTAAAAATCTGGCTAAATGGAGAGTTTTCGTTCATCTTGAGTGTGTTGATAATGAAACCGGCAACTACGACTACTGCAGGGTTTTAAAAAATGGTTTCGAAAACGTAAGTTGGAGTCTGTTTAATACTTTCCGCACAAAATGTATTATAAAGAAATGCCTACATAATAATAACAGCACAATAACCTTTAACATATTTTATGTAACTTATGAGGAAACAAAACTTTCAACAATTAATCCTCCCGAGCTTTACAAAAGCAATATGAGTTACGATATAACATTCGTAGTAGAAGGACATGAATTGCATGCACACAAGTCGATATTGGCCGATCGTAGCAAAGTCTTTGCCGCAATGTTTGAACAAGAAATGGAAGAGGCCAAATCTGACCAAATTACAATAAGCGATGTTGATTTTCATGTCTTCCAGGAAATGTTATGTTTCATTTACACTGGAAAATTGGTTAAAGAGGCAGCTGATATGTTACCTGCCAGTGATAAATACGATTTGCCAGAATTAAAACGCATTTGTGAAAATGATCTCATGGGGAAAATATCGAGTGCAAATGCAGCAGAAATATTGCTTATGGCTGACATTCACAATGTACCAAATTTGAAGGAGCACACAATCATTTATATCAAAAATAATCTCGTTGCTGTAACAGCCACTGAAGGCTGGCACAAACTTGTCAAAAATCATTGCAATATATTTGCTAAAGTTTGGCAACAATAATCCAGTTTAAAGCTTATTTTTAAGGAAACAATGCCTTATTACTAACGTTTAACATTGTTTTTACTAATTCTCATAATACGCAATTTTTTCTTTTAGAAAATAACTTTGAGTGCCAAAGCTGACCACCTCGAGATGGCAGAAACTTTCAGTCAGGCAGCTTAAGTATTTTTTCTTGTTGCATTTCAATTTTTATACGAGCACCTATGTATCTAGTTTTGAATAAAAAATCTTATAAATTGATTCGTTTTTTAATTGACTAAAATATGCTATTTCAAAAAAAAAAAAAAAATAAAAAATACGCAAACCAGTGCAAAATAAAATTTTTTTCTTGCAGACCTATAAATTAGTAAGCATATTTAAATCATATTGTGGAAGGCGGGCACATCATTTATATTTTCAATAATGATCGAATTAACTAATTTTTTGGTAAATGGTAAAGGGCATATCGTCACCTAAATTCAAAAAAGCCGTAAGTACACTTTTTGCTTTTTTACAGGAGAAGCAAAAAAAAAAAACTTTATAAATTACTGACTATTTAATTGTTAGGTGCCGAATTTCAGAATTATCATTAAAAAATCAATGCGGATTTGGTTTATTAAAAAAAACTTATAAAATAATAGTGAAGGTGAAAAAGGGAACTACCCTATTGCTTTCGCTACGCTGTCCGTCTGTCCGTCACACAGTATTTCGTCAGGAACCGTAAGAGCTACGGACCTGAAATTTGGACAGAGCATGTAGAACCTTGCCCGCTACAAAAACAAATACACGAGAATTAAAAATTAAAGGGTGTTCCAAAACGAGCAACGAAAAATTTTAAAATCCCATGTAATATACATACAATTGTATGTACATATGTATGTATGTATATTGACACGTGTACCTTTTTAAAGACTAATACAATTAACACTAAAATTTAAAAAATTTAAATTAAAGGGTGGTCCATCAGTTGATGCAATTTTGACTATGTAATTTTGACAACTTGCTGTATCTTGGAAACCGTAAGTGTTAAACTCTTGAAATTTTCAAAAACGGTAAAACTAAAAAATCCGAAAATTATAAAATCGCCAAACCGAAAAAAATCGCCAAAAACATAAAAAAATCGACAAAAATTAAAAAAAAACGCCAAAACAAAAAAAATTTCTAGCACTAAAATAAATCGCCAAATTCGAAAAAATCGCCTAAATGAAATAAATCACCAAAATGAAAAAAAAACGCCAAAAACCGAAAAAAATCGCCAAAACGCGAAAAATGCGCCAAAGCCAAAAAAATAATTGTTTATGTGAAAACAAATCGTCAAAATGAAAAAAATCGCCGAAATTAAAAACAATATCGCCGAAATTAAAAAAAAAACGCCAAAAACCGAAAAAAAAATCCTCAAAACGAGAAAAAAAAGTGCCAAAACTAAAAAAATCGCCAAAACCAAAAAAAAATCACCTATAGAAAAAAACACCAAGATTAAAAAATCACCTTAATAAAAAAATTGCCAAAATAAAAAAACGCCAAAATAAAAAAAATCGCCAAAACCAAATAAAAAAATCACCTTTAGAAAAAAACACCAAAATAAAAAAAACCGTCAAAATTAAAAAAACCAAAAAAAAATCGCCAAAACGAGAAAAAAAAGTGCCAAAACTAAGATAGCGTATTAAATTCAAACAACCCCAAAACTAAAAAAAAACGCTTAAACCGAAAAAACCCAAAAACGAAAAAAATGCCAAAACTATAGTTTATATTGGCTAAAGTTCGCATTGAATTACATATCTGGTGTCCGTACGGAACCCTTCGTGCGCGGGTCAAAGCCGCACTTCACTGAATTTTTTAGTAATGGTGCTTACGGCCTTTTGGAATCGATTTTTCTGAAACCAAAAAGCCGTAAGTACATTAATGTTTTTAATAAAAGTTATAATTAGGTTGAAAAAATAATGGTTTTCAACCGTGTTTAAAGAGCTATTTAGTGAAACTATGTTTTTCATTGTATTCTTTGTATTTTTAATATAAAAGATAAGAAATTCATTTGTAAATTTGTTTGTGTTCTATATCATTGAGCTTTTCCTCTCTCATATTTTGTATTTCCATCCTATGGATATCATATTGATCTTGAGATATGTTCTTCGATTGGTAAGATATACAGGTGTCACAAATATCATTTCTTGGTTCGAATATAGAATTTTTTTTCAGAAAACTTAAACGTTCTTTGTATATCATACCTTGAGTGGTAGCTTCTCTACGTTTTGATATAAATTCCGTCTGTTCCTCTGGCGAAATATTAGTGCCTTGTAAATCGTCGAAGTTTACCCGATTTCGTAAAATTTTCTCATTAATTCCTAACGTAGACACAAACATATGAAAACACACTTGCACACGTTTAGAATAATGTTTTAGATAATACTTCTTCGAAATTGATCTTCTGGAGCTTTCTACGCGAAAACGCTTTACGTTTGTGCGTTCAACGAGAGCAATAATATATATTTTTTCTGATCCCAAGACATTTTCCAGAACCTATTAAATATTTCCTTGTTTTATTTTCACACTTTTTATTAATTTTTTCTACTTTGTTAGTGGAACCATATTCACTATTAGTACTCATTTTATTATTTTTTGGTAAGAATCAAATATTCTCAGCGTTCTTGTTACTATCTTGCAAAAATGTTAATTTCAAAAACGATAACTGAACGTAAAACAAATGCCAACTTAGTTCAAATTTATTTTATTTTTTTAATTTAAGTTGTAGTTGCGGCCTTTTGAATTTCATGAATAAAATCGGTATTTTTGAGTATATAAAAGTAAAATTTTAAGGAAAGATGTATTTTGGTTAATCACATCATAATCAATCAAAAAGTCTATTTTGAATATTTTGGTTGTTACGGCCTTTTGGATTTTAGGTGACGATATATAGGTTTGTCGTTCCGTGTGTAAATTCCACAATATGATTATGGGACCCATAAAGTACATACATATATATGTATATCGCTCATTTATTTCATTAGTGTCATAACTCAAAAAAAAAACAGTTTTGCAGAAAACGCGTTTTAAGTTTTCAATTTGAATGCAACTCAATAAAGACATGAAAAAATATTCTTCTCTCAGAAGGTGATGGTACAAGCTATTTATATAAAATTTTTACACAAGATAAAATAATAAATGCCGCATTATTCTGCATTATAAACTGAAAAAACTTATTTTTTGAGTTATGACACTATTGAAGTAAATGAGCGATATGTATTGTGGGTCCTTATGAACATGTTCCGTCTAGTGTACGTTAAGTAGTTTTTCCGAAGGTCCCAGAAATGCTAGAGACTTCGGTCGCTTCGGTCGGTATTGAAAATCAGCAAAATCGAGCAGACGGTTTCAGAGCTGGAAAAGTTAAACTTTGCTTTGCCATACAAAAGTAACTAGCTAAAACTAATTCTTATTTATTTTATATTTCAGTACGAATAAAATTGGTATTAAAAATATAAAGAAATTAAAAAAAATATATAAGAATGTTTCCAGGGTTGGCAAACTTTAACTTTTTTGTTATACAAAAGTAACTTACTAAAACTATTTCTTGCTTTTTCTATATAAATTAAACATATCTCATATTCTTAAAGGAAATATATTTCTGTAAGAAATCAGAAAAATATAAGAGTAGGATTCCAGCGTTGGGAAACTTACACTTTTTGTGATAATAAAAGTTAGAAAGGCTAATTAATTTTTTCCTTTTCTTATGGAAATAAAATTATGGTATTTTCTAATAGAAAAAGGAAAACCACAGCTCCAGAGCTGGAAAATTTGAACTTTTCTTGGACATTAAGGGCGACTTTTTGGGTTGGAGATTAAGATTAGTTTATTTCTCTAATTAGCTAATCCGAAAATTAACTTAATCTCGCATAATTGAGTTTGATGTTTTTGAGTGGTAGTTTAAACTTCTTGTTATGTGTAGTATTACCATACTGAGGAACATGTTATCAACACACTTTGATTTTTTGTGGGAAGAAAAAGAAACTGTCATATTTTATTATTTACAAGTAAAATTTTTGCGCGTGTTAAAGGAAATATATATATAATGTAAAATATATATATGTTTATTTAAGTGTTTTTAAATTATTTTAACATATAATTTTTACAAAAAGCTATATGTTTTACAAGTGCTTGTTGTCAATACTAAAGTAAGTTTAAACCACCACGATTGGCCACTTAAACTAACAAGTAAGCCCATATAATCCACTACCCAAAAATTTAAAGTGAAGATTAAGGTTAATTTAATTTCTAATCTTGAACTCAAAAAGTCGCCCTTAAATAACTAAATAAAACTAATGTTTTCCTTATTTCCTTTTTTTTCTTTTCTTAAGACATTTAATAAATTTTTTTAAAGAACTAGGTAGTTATAAGGAGTCGGAAGATATAAAAAGATGATATCAGGGTTGGAAAATTTATTTTTTTTTTGTATAAAAAAGTAACTAGGTCAATTATTATTTATTTTTTTTTTGTTTACAAATTAAATGTACTTTACGTCTTATGGTGAGTATAGACGATACTACAAATCGTACGATAAATCGTACAAGTATGAAATTAGTAACGTCTTCTCATGCTTTCGTACTTATGAAGTATACTTTGTAGTATGAAAATCAAAATTTTTTGATTTTTGTGGGCGGAGCTTCGCTAAGTACGATAATAAGTATTGTGTATCATGCTGTTGAACAGCAAAATTTGTTTTATGAGGAGCTGATTTAGAAAACGCAGTGTTTCTGCGGCTCAATTTTAAAATAAGCTTTATGTAGCGGATATTTAAATTAAAAAAAAAACATAAAACACTATTTTAACCATTCTCTACAACAAGCCCCTTTAGTTTTTGCATTATTTTTTATTCTTTTCAACTGCATAATTCATTTATCCGCATGTATATTTTTTCAAATGAATTAGTATGATTTGTAGTAACGTGTATCTGTAAACCCGTACTACAACTCATACTACGCTAAGTACGAAATTAAGTATCGTGTATACCCTGCATTAGAAAGAAATAGTTTGAAATAAAAAATTACAAAAATAAAAAGCATTGCTTCAGACCTGGAAAGCTTAAATTTTTTCTGGTATATAAAACTAATTAAATCAAACTATTAATTTATTTAGTAGTTAAATATATTCTATATTTAACTTGGGGACCACACGTTCAATTTTTGACCATCAATTCCATTCAATTTGTAATACACTCACACTTTTTTCACTAACACAATCAAACTTATTGAATTGAAAACTAGATTGCTTTCAAATTCACCTATCCATTAAATGGCAATTTAGTTTTCAATTTGAGCAGCTGCTCACAGCACACATTGACTGAAGCTACAAATTTGAGTTGTTTCTTCGTCGGTGTCATTTAAAAAATGAAATTGATTATCAATTTGTATCACAGCTATTAATTTCAAGGAATTTTGACACACAATATGTGTAATGGAATTGAAAGCCATTTATTGAACGTGTGGCTGCAGCGTTAAAAAGAAAGAAATTAGCATTAAAAACCATAAAAATCAATATTTTGGTTCCAGGGTTGGAAATTTAAAAAAAAAATTGGTAAAACGAACGAAAAATAATTAATTTTTTTTATTCAAACATATTTAATTTTTTTTATTTATTTATTTGCATTTAATAATATGCTTTATATTTACATTTGACTTATAAAGTTTTAAGAGTTTAGGGACGATGTTCCTTTTCTACTTAGAAATTTATTTATAATATTAATATTTTTATTTTATTATAAATAAATTTCTAAGTAGGCAGATCTTTACTCAAGATTTTTTTATATTTGTTCAATTTTGATATGGATATCTCATTTAAAAATAAACGAAGGATTGTTGTGCCATGTTTGCTTATTATGCTCTCAGCAAATTTATATTTGAAATCAATGGTCTTTCGTTTACAGATTTTTAGTAAATGGAGATAGAAATAAAATTTATCGCTAAAGAACAGTCATAACTATAAAATAAATTAAAGAAAATGTTCCATTTCATTTCCCTAAAAACGTTCCTTTCTGCTGAACAAAATCGTAAAGATTCTTTAGGAATATGGATGGAATGGGATGTTTCAATTGAGACACTAAACAGTTTTGCAACATCAAATCATTATTAAATATGGGAAAATATAAAACAAGTTAGGCTACTTATGCTATGGAGGTATAATACTAAGGCCCAATAATTGACCTCCCAATTATATGTCATTTAGCTAATTGCCACTTAAATTTAAGTGGCACTTAAATGTAGTTTCATTTTTTCAGTAGTTAATTAAAGTTTTTATTAAAATAAGGTTGAAAGTACGGCAGCACTACAAAATTTTTCAGTGTTGTGGAAGGCTTTTGAAACAACAACTGCTTTATAAATAAAAAAGTGAGGTTATCTCACATGAAGATAAAGATAAAAAAACACATTTTATGAAACAAAAAGAGCATCAGAATTAATTTTTCCATTATATGAAACTATATATTGTATACATATGTGATATATTTATGAAAATTAAACGAAATTATTTTTAATACGCCCACGTGATATTCATGTACATGTTTTCAATAAACACACTCAAGCACAATAACATATGCTATGCTCGCAAAACTTAAATGTGATTTAAGTACACAAGGTTGGGCATTTAAATGTCTCTCAACTTTGTACTGAAAAAATGAATTCGGTACTTAAGTGGCACCTACAGATAAATCAGTGTTGCCAGTTTTTCTAGAGCTTATCCCCAATTTTTGATTTCTCATCCCCAAAAATCGCCAAATTGATATTTACATAAAAATATTTTTTTTTTTGAAAAAAATTTAATTTTTTTAATTTTTTTTTTAATTTTATTCGAAAAATAGTGACAAAAATAACATATCTATTCAATAAAATTTATTTATACTGATAGATACGAGTATATTTACGTTGATATAAATTTAATTTGTACTTATAAAAAACTTGTAAACAAAAAATTACACATAGTTTAATATGCACCAGTATAAACAAATTTATAACCAAAGTATGCCATTTCAAAAACTTCAAAATCGAAATCTTTTGATTCACCAGCCTCAGAAACTTTGTTGTACTTAGTACTTGTATTAAAAAGTTTTAGCATTTCAGCAGAAGGAATAAATTTGTCACAACAAATTGAATTATTTTGAAAGTGTGTGTTTATTCTAAGAAAAGATTTTATTGCATTTTGTTGCATATTTTTATTTTAGTAGTGTTCATTATTCGTTAATCTGCCTTGATACTTCTTCTTTATTAGAAACCATACACTATGAAGTGTAACACACATTTTTAGACTCGCCAGACGCATATTTCTTAGTTCAAAAATCATAAACAGAAAATTAATAGTGATACTTATAAATGTGCTTACCAAAGGTAAATCAATTGTATACACAACAATAGTTTCTCATATTCCGTTTCATTGTAAATTTAAGTTGAATAGCTGATGTTCATAAGAATCTCTACCCAAGTAGATAGACTAAGGTGCTGATGAAGTGCGTGGCCGCACAGAAAAGTATCAGTATTTCCTCCAGCTAATAAAGTCTAAGTTTAATTTTTCTTCTCTTTTTTAGAAACTCACATTAATTAATAAAAATATTTCATTCAATAAGAATTGAAGTTACTGAACTTGAGCCTGACTAAAAATTATTTCTGATTAACTACAGTTCAATTAAAAAATTTAAAAATGTCTCACAAAATTCATTCTTGTTTGACCATCAGTTATACAAAAAATCCTTTCAAATTTGGTTACATCCCCAACAAATCCCCAGATAAAAATCCACAATTTGGGAACAAATCACCTAACTGGTAACACTGAGACAAATGACACATAATTGAGAAGTCAATGTTAGGATTATTAAAGAGTAGCACAGTTTTTGAACATCTCGAGAGCGAGTAAATAAGTCCCAAATTGTTTGCTATTGTATTGACGTGGTGACGATGTTGACAACTGGAATAAGGCTGAATGTAACTTATTTCTTAAATACAGAGTGTAGAATAAAATATTCAACTATTGCTAATATGAAAAATAAAATATTTGAATCAAATTCTTGAGTCGAAAAATATCAAGAAGTCACTTACAAAAAATTGCACTATAACAAAAAATTATAAATTTTTTACAAAACAAATATGCATCAGCTGACACCACACACAGTGGACGCTGATGATGAAGGTGTAGTGGCCTTCGAAACCAGCTAGTTGTTCCGTTCTACTACGTGTTTGTCACAATATTTACAATTAACCTTGATGGTATTTAGCCCAATCAAATCATAAATAACAATAACATAAATTTTGTAATACCTAAAAATATCTGCATATTGCTACTACATATAAATATCTATTTTGGGAAGCTAAAACTTACAAATACATTTGCCTACATACATACATATCTCAAAAATTATTTGCGCATTTCATATAAATTTTTTGTTTGTCTAGCAGTTACTAATGATTTTAATGGTATTTTAATAAAAAGTATTATGTGACAGCCAATTTTGTTTTTTTTTCATAATTATGAAATCATAAACTCTCTTTGAATATGTAATGAGAAATTTTAAACATTATTTGTATGTTAAATAAAACTTAACTTTGAAATACATATTATTTTATTAAACAATGAATGAAATTCTACTCACCTTTGAGGTAACAAACTGTAAGTAAACGAAAGAAACAAAAACAAACAATTAGTCTAGGGTTATTAAGGAACTAAAACTAAAGTATATACGAAGCATATTTTAGGATATTAATTACAGACATGCCAAAGTAGCTTTGCTGCTTGCGATTGTCAAGAAAAATTATAAACAAAAACCATTATATAATACTATTATAACAAACAATAAAGCATTTTAATTAAACTTTTGTTTTCTATAACCATAAAAATTTAGAAAATATTTGAATTTTATGCAAATCAAGTACATAAATGCAATAGTTTTAAACAAAAAAAATATCGTTATAAGAATTAATAAGCAGTAGCTAAACAAGTTTTTTAGGGAAAAAATGATTTAAAAAAGATTACAGTGGAGCCTGGTTGTTAAGAAATCCGAGGGTTGTTTAGAAAATCCCAAAATAAATTAAATTCAGTAAATTGAGACTTTGACTGGCACACGAAGGGTTCTGTTCGGACACTAGATATATGTATAACACGATACGAACTTTAGCCTACGTAATATATATTTTTAAAATTTTTTTTTAGTTTTTGGGTTATTTTAGTTTTGACGCTTTTTCCTTTTTGGCAATTTTTTTTTTAATTTTTGCAATTTTTTCGGTTTTTGCTGATTTATTTTAGCTTTAAAGACTATTTTTTTCGTCTTTGGCAATTTTTTTCGATTTTTGGTGTTTTTTCCTTCTTGGCGACATTTTTAATAATAGCGAATTTTTTTAATTTTTGCGATTTTTTCGGTTTTTGCTTATTTATTCTAGATTTATAGATTTTTTTATTTGGCGCTTTTCTTGATTTGGGGATTTTTTTTTTGTTTGGCGATTTTATAATTTGGGATTTTTTTAGTTCTAGTGTTTTTGAAAATTTTACAAGATTTTGCTTCTTACGGTTTCCAAAAAAACAGCAAGTTTTCAAAGTTACATTAACTGATAGAATTTTGATTTTTCTTTAAATTTTAGTTTTATTTCGTGTAGTCTGCATAAAAATGCACTAACTTTGAAAATTTAAAGTGTGTCTATATCAGTGTTGTCAGTAGATTTCCTGAAAATATACCTACACATGCTAAAAAAAATCCGATTTTTCCCTACACGTTTAAGAAATTTCCCCCACAAAAATCCCTACGCATTTTTGTCATTAAAATAAAAGAAAAATATACATATGTATATGTATATTAAAGTGTTGGTGAAAAAATAAATAAGAACTTTTAATAAGTAAGTACTTTTAATTAAATTCAATTAAAACAACATAAAGTTTTTGAAAAATTAATATGAACAGCTCTTTTGAAATTAAATTTTAAATGATAAATTCGTTCGGGTACAAAAACAGGTTATTTCAAAATTAATAACATACATATGTAATTCCATTCAACTAATTTAAATATAAGAACTTTCATTTAATTAGAGTATAAATTAATGATATCTTAGAAAAAGCATACACCAAGAGCATCTCATATACCAGGTGGTGTCAAGTTAACAGCTGCTTTATTTTAGGAAGTTTGCCTTGTCAAATTTCATTGCAATCAAATTTGTAGGAAGTTTAATTTGTAAATTTTCATTGCAATAAAGTACTAAGCAGATTTTATTGTTGCAGGCTTGACACCGTCTAGTATATAAATTTGTCTTGGCATATACATACATACATATATACATATTAGTGTCGCTAATTTTTTAAACCACACACAACTCTGGAAATATATTTTTAAGCGATTTTAACGAAAAGAAAATTTTTAAATCGTTTTCAAAAAGAAACTATTGCTGAAAAACATTATGTTTGCATAAATAATGCGACATGACGAAAAAATCCCTACATTTTGAAAAATATAAAAAATCTGTCCGATTTTCCCTACTCTTCTATTTTAGTATCAAAAATACCAACATGTACGGATTTTCCCCTACTTCTGGCAACACTGGTCTATATATACATATGTATATATATCGCTCATTTACTTCAATAGTGGCATAACTCAAAAAATGAGTTTTTTGAGTTAATAATGCTGAGAGAAGATTTTTTTTCCTTTCTCTCTTAACTTGTATGCAAATTGAAAACTTAGAACGCGTTTTCTGCAAAACTGGTTTTTTTTTTTAGTTGTGCCACTATTGAAGTAAATGATCGATATGTATATAGACTATATTACATTAGAATTTTAATATTTTTCGTCGCACGTTTTGAAACACCCTTTAATTTTTAACTATTATATATTTTCTGCTGTTGTATCGGCCGAAGTTCTGTTTCGATTTCAGATCCGTAGCTTTTTCCGTTTTCGAGAAATTACCCTTTGACGGCCAGCGTAGCGAAAACAATATGGTGTACGGAACCCGAAACGAAAAATCGCTAAAACGGAAAAACGCCTAAATGAGAAATATCTCTAAAAATAAAATAAATCGCTAAAATGCAAGAAATCTCCAAAAGTAAAAAACGTCGCTAAAAATATAAAAAAATCACAGAAAAACGCAAAAACAAAAAAATTGTCAAAACTTAAACAAATCGCCAAAACAAAAAAAGCCAAAACTAGAAATAGTGTCAATATTAAAAAAATCGCCAAAAACGGAAAAATCGCCAAAAACAAAAAAAAAAAAATTTCCCAAAACCGAAAATAGCGTGAGAGCTAAATAAAAATCGCTAAGACTAGTAATATGCATGAAAACTGGAAATATCACCAAAACAAAACCAAGTGTCAATATTAAAAAAATCGTCAAAAACAGAAAAAAATATAAGTTAATTTTTAATTATTAATTTTCGAACTTAATTTGTTTCTATATTTATGATTTGAACGGGCTAAAGTTCGTATCGCTTTTTAAGCCAAATTACATGTGATAATTATTAATGAAAAAATAACATAAAATTTAGTTATAAATATTATGGATGGATTTCTTTGTGTGCGATTCAAGGTCGCCCTTAATTGAATTTATTATTCCTCGATATAAATTCGAAAACTTCTTTTCCGTTTTGCTTATAGGAAATTAAATGTAAATAAAAATTGGCTTTAAAAAAAGTACGCCGAGAAAGGTACACATATCTAGTGATGCCAACTTTTTTTTTGCTTTAGAAGCACATCAAATTTAAAAAAAAATCACTAAAAAGCGTTATTTTGAAATAAAAAAGCGTAAAAAGCACTAACGTGATAAATAAGTGATCATTCAAACGAATGAAGTTTAATAATTTCTAATCTTTTCTCTATTTCGGCAGTAGTATCCTCTTAAATGAAATATATCAGACGAAAAAGGTGGAAGGTATGGTTTACACTGAAAAAATAAATACACCAAGTTTTTATTAAAGCAACTAGAAAATAAAAAAATTTCTTAAAAGCACTACATAGGGCGACTTTTTGGGATTGAGATTAAGATCAGTTTATTTCTCTAATTAGTTAATCCGAAAATTAACTTACGTCCCTTTTCACATTGTATGGTTAAGAGTTAACGTGAACTTTAACTGACAGTTCTTCATACAAAGCTTGCCGTTAAAGTCCGTGTTATCTTTTAACCATACATTGTGAAAAGGTACGTTAATCTCACATAATTGAGTTTGATGTTTTTGAGTGGTAGTTTAAACTTCTTGTTATGTGTAGTATTACCATACAACAAAATAATGGCAACATTTTCTGTGCAAAAGTCATACATGTTATCAACACACTTTGATTTTTTGTGGGAAGAAGAAGAAACTGTCGTATTTTATTATTTACAAGTAAAATAGTGCGCTTGTTAAAGGAAATATATATATATATATATAATATAATATATATATATATATATATATATATATATATATATATATATATATATATATATATTTATATATATATATATATATATATATATATAAATATATGTATATATATATATATATTTATTAAAGCTAATATAAATTATTTTACCTTATAATTTTTACAAAAATTTATATGTTTCACAAGTGCTTGTTGTCAATACTAAAGTAAGATTAAACTACCACCGCTTAAACTAACAAGTAAACCTGTATAATCGACTACCCAAAAATTGCAAATGAAGATTAATGTTAATTTAATCTCTAATCTTGAACTCAAACTAATGGTCAACATTTAGCGTTTTAAGTCGCCAAAAAGCACTAAAAATAGTGCCAAAAACACCAAGTTGGCATCGCTGCAAATATCAATTAAAAACTTTTGCGACCGTAGTAGCCAAGGTGTATCTAACTAGGTGGCAGCGCTACTTCAGCTGATAATTTATACACCATGGTAGTAGGTGTTCGTTATTTACGATAAATCCTTATAATCCATGTTCAAAATAACCAAGCTCCACTGTACTTTTAAGTCTGATGAAAAAATCAAAGATAAAAAAGTATTTGTGAACAGTTTTTGACATCAGCAATATATAATTAATATTTTTGTCACGTTTAAACTTTAATATTTATTAGCTAAGAAGACAATAATTTTAAATGCTTCCGCCTGTGATGCTAATTTTGATTTATTTTCGTGGGCTAGCTAGCTAGAGGCAATTCTACGCAACATTAGCAACTAAATTTTGTTCTTAAAATTGAACCACATTAAAAATGAAGAACTACACTACAACACAAAAACAAATAAAGAAACCAGAGAGAGGGGAAAAAGGGCTGATAAATCAGTATGTTTTCAGTAACTAGTCCGCTTACGAAATGACCTACACAAACAAAAAAGTTAAAAGCACCTTCAGAAGCAATCCCTTCTGAACGCCCTGATACAGTACACGTTGATCTACAGGCCGCCAAAGATAACTTCCAAAGTTAACTTTTTTGGGTTAAGTAAACATTTTCAGACTCTTTACTGTCATAAATGAACAGCGAATGTGAAAGTTTTAATTAAAAAAAAAACGTGTCAGAAAATATCGGAAAAAAATTTTTAACTTAATCCCTTAATCGCGGTCTCCACCTGACATAAAATGACTAACTTTAATATTAACTTCAAGTTAATATTCAGTGTAGACTGGTCAAGTTAATGCTTTTTTCAAGTTATAACATTATTTTTAGTGCATTTGTTTTAACAACTCACTTATAACTTGAAGTTACAGCAAAATTTCATGTCAGGTGGAGACTTAGAGTTATAGTTTTGCGATTACTCGATTTTGAAATTTTTTGCTGGGACACTTTTCTAATATATGCATTAAAAGGTTGTAAAATGCTTGCTTTAACATTTTAAGCATAATTAATGTAAAGAAGACATTAAGCAAGTAGGTACCCAAATATAGTTTTTGTCTAGTTACTATAACAATGGATGGAGAAACTTTAAGTCCAATGTCAAGTTTTGGGCAGAAGTAAAGTCTAATAAGTTTATGTAAAGTTAATGGATATAAACTCGTTTGAAGCATTATCAAAAACTGCATGTCCATCAATCTTTTGTCACTTCAATGTTTAAGCGCGCAGAAGTAGATTTTTTACCTCTACGACTTTTATTTATTTAGTCTAACAAACGTAACAATATATCCTTACACTTTGTTATAACTTCGCTTCATAATAAAAAAGGTCTGAAAGGATAAAATTTAATTGTGAATATACTTTTTTATACAGTAAGGGGAAAAACGTGCTAAAATCAAGATTTTACGCTCAAAACTCAAATCATTTTAATATTTATAGTCTGTTAAATGCGAAAATTCTTGATTCAAGAATAAAATGTTGATTTTTTTTTAGGATCAAATTTAAGATTTTTTTCTTAATAAAAATCTTAAATTAAGATCATATTCTTAACAATTTAACGATATTATCTTAAAATTAATATTACGTTCTTGATTTTAAGACTGCGCTATTAAAGTTTAAGACCACGTTTTTGATTTTAAGAATACATTCTATAAATTAAGAATTTATGTTAAATTTGAGAACGTCAAGATTGAAATATTAAGATCTCTGCAATCTAAATTGAAGAATTTTGTTCTTAAATTTAGATCGTTTTATTCTCTTAGGCCCAAGTTCTCAGTCATTAAGTTAGCTAATAGCAATAGTTTAACCAATAATATTAGATTCACAGCTTTTGGTTTAACATTAGTTAAACCGCCAAACGTCATTGGTTAAGAAATAGTTTTATACAACAGCTGCTTCGTTGTAAACTTTATCAGTATTGATGTTTTGTGAACAACATAATATCCTGTGGTGAACAATTTTGGATACATTTCATACATACATATGTACGTTGTAAAGCATCTTCTTTGTGTTTAGCTGTAATACATTCTTTTTTTTTATTTTCTGTTATGTTTTGGTTTTCCCTAACCAATTTCTGCACTAAATTAATATTTTTCACGTTAAACTTAGATGAGCGAGCACTTATTTTTATAAATTTTTAAGAAAGAATATAATAAATGTAATCAAAAAGTATTAGTTAAACAATAGTTATCATTTGATTTTACTAATAATTAATTAGAATTAAAACGTGTATCGGATGCCTCAAATTTGAAGTTTTAGGTATAAAATGTAAGGTCAACCGATCCCTATATATCTTATATACATATTTATGTATAACAATTTTTTTAATATAATAAAATAATTAAATGTGCTTTTTTTACTCAAATTACGCGTTTTGTTCATAGTTTCAGTGCTTTTTGAAATTTAAAAGTTGAAAACACTGTGTCAAGAATAGAATACACATGTTTATATGAGAGTGATTCTTTTGAAGACAGCAATTCAACAGGGCGGCAGGTTGTTGTCTATACTGATTTTGTCGTTGTACTCCAATTAAACTAATTTCTATTTCTTTGGCAACAATAAGAAAATTCAGTGCTGCCATTATACAATACAAAATATCGAATGAATGATATCGTACAATTATTTCATATTATTTAACACAAACAATAGCCAAAAATTTATGTAAAGCATAAATTGGTTAATTTTTGTACTTTTACGTCATATATTTCGAAAGAGTATTTTAATTTTTATATATGCGAAGTATTTGAAGGTGGCAATACTGAACTATGCATTTATACTTAAATATGAGATGCAGATGGTGCTGCTGCCGTCTTCAAAATAATTAAGTAGCTGGCTACGAGCCGACAAATGCTGCTAGCGACATTTGAAGTCGTGTGTTCGTGTAGCCTGCTGTGGTGAATGTGTTTAATGCAATACATACATATCGTCGGCTTAGAGTGTAAACGTGCTAAATCCACTTTTTATAGCATAAGAAATTTTAATGCCGTTCGAAAGAGAATGAGACGCCTCATCGACTTGATTAAATATTTTCATTAATTTGAAGCTCTATATCTCAAAAAAACTAACAGCCTCACTTATAAAACTTATGAAGGATTTAAAAAGGTTTTTAGAACAAATATCCATAAAAATTTTTCTTAAAATGTCTTTATAAAGTCTTAATAATTTTTATAAATAAGGCTGTTAATGTATTAGGCTATTTGAACATTATTTTGTCGCTCCTGTAAAATTTACTGGAAGTGAATTAGCAGGTTTACGCTCTAAGCCGACGATATGTACATATTCATACATGCCCACATACTTATAAACAAAATACATGCACTTTAATAATTAAATTAAAAAATATTAAATACATATATAAAAATATCTTACTTGGTCCATGTCACACTAGGGAAATGTTTACTTTCACACACACACACACACACACGCGATTTCACATCAATAAATTAAACTTTAATTATTAAAGTCATATAAAACCTAGTTAACCGGTTATTCATAAGAGCGGCAGATTTATGAACAAGTGTTAATATTCGATAACAAAATCAAAACTAAACGCGATCAAACAAGAAAAAAGTGAGAGTCATTAAAAAATATCCGACACACACACAACATATACAACCAGACATGTATGTATGTAATTATTCGTGATCTGGAGAAATTGAGGTAAATTGAGACACAAACAAGAAAAACGTTTAATTAAATGGAGAAGAAAAAAATTCCAGCGCTGCCACCCGAAAAATTAGAAATTTATCACACTGTTTGTGAGGAAAACTTTTTAAAAAAGAGGAAGGGAAATCATATACATACATACTAGTGATGTAACGAATATTCGTATTCGCTTTCGAATTGTCGAATATTCGGCCATTTTCAGGCCAATACGAATACGATAATTTTTCCAAAGAAATTAAATAAATAAATGCGTAAATCTTAAACGAAATTGAAATAAATGACTAAAAATTTTAGTTTGTACAAATACATAATTTTTTGTATAGAAATTTGTGCTTTGTACCATTTTTAAATATTGATTAATGATTATCATTAAAATTTTGGGTACTTTTTATTAAATTTAATGTACGCCAACAAGAGTGTGAAGTCCTTTTTCATAAAAATTTTTTAATATTTCATAATTCATATAATATTCGTATTCACGAATATCTTTTCACATATTCGTATTCGCGAATATCGTTTGAAATATTTGTATTCGTATTCGCGAATATCAAAAATTTACATTTAATACATACATACATATAATATGATATTTCTGCCAGTTAAATCTTTTCAGTTTGTTTCAACACTAAAAAAACCAATTAATCATGGGATCAAAAATATTCTTCGAGTATTTTTTCTTTTTAAAATTTTAACAAATTGGGACATACCTGTTGTTTTATTTGCTCTCTTATTCGTGGGAATAATTATTTGATTTGGTTTTACCCCTGAAGTAAACGATTTAAAATATATGAAAAATTTTTATCGTTGCAGGAAACGATTGTTAGATGTTTTTTTATAGTCACACATTGATGTAAATAGTTTTAAATTCACTATTCCTGTAGAGTTTTAAATATCGCCAGTGGAATACCTATTCCCGATATTTTTTATTTCTTAGTTGCAATCACGCTATAGTGGCAGCACCGAGAAAGTTAAAATAAACTGTTAACATCAACAACAACAACAACAACAACAACAATCAATAAAGCATTTAAGTAAAATAAACAAAAACAAAAAATACCTGTGAATTAATAAAGAACCCAAATCTGGGTATGTCAGGCATGGAAAATCGAAATTTTACAATTAAACTATACTTCAAATGGAAATAAATTTGCATTGAATGAAATTTAAAAAAAAAATAAAGCACAAATCCGAAAATTATTGCAATCTCAAATGGTGGTCATTCAAAAACTTGGGAATAACTGTAAAATCCCATGTATGTATATAAGAATGGCCTTTAATTGTATAGAAACTTTTTTCCTTCTACTCTCACCAAACCCCCCCACCAAAACACACCAAATCAGTTCAGTTTTATGTAAAAATAATACATAACGGGGTGCGTCCGGCCCCTCCCCTTCAGGCACATTTTTCAATGTAATTTTTTGGATATGACTATCTTTTTAAAAAATCATTTTACAAGAATATGGCATATGGCAATATTTTAGCTCTTCAAGTCAACAACATTAGTCTCAAAGAAAGTTTTATGCTAAAATTACTATTTTAGAAAATAATGAGGAAAATAACCAACAAAATACCAACAATTTTAAGTAAGACAATTTCTTATTTTAAGCATGTACAATAAGATCTTATATGTATATATTAAATTATTTCATACATATCCATATGTATAGTAAAAAATAATGAAAAATGAAATTTTTTGTACTTTTTTTACATAAAACTACAGCGATTTGGGGGGTGAGTAGAAGAAATCAAAAAAAAAATAAACTGGCCACCCTAATGTACATAGACACTTGAAATTTGTAAGCTAATTGTACTTTTTTACAGAATACAACAATTAACACTATAATTTAAAAAATCTAACTTAAAGGGTGTTCTATCAATTTATGTAATTTTGACAATTTGCTATATCTAGGAAACCGTAAGAGGCAAACTCTTGAAATTTTCAAAAACGCTAAAACTAAAACAATCTCAAAATTATAAAATCGCCAAAACGAAAAAACCGCCAAATTTAAATATTTCGAAAAATAAAATAAATCCCGTAAAATATGTAAAATGCCAAAAATAAAAAAAACGCCAAAAAGAAACAAATCGCCAAAACAAGAAAAAACGTCAGAACTAAAACAAGCTTAAACTAAAATAAATTGCCAAAAGCTAAAAAACACTAAAAACCCAAACGCAAAAAGAACAAGCAAAAAATTTACAATTATGAACAAAGTTAAGCTAAAGTTCGTATAGTATTACATATACATATGTAGTGCGATTCACTAACTTTTTTTAACGATAATCGCATCGATAAATTAATTATAACGAAAATTTATCTAATTCGCTATTTAGTTAGCTGAGTCCTATCGTTAAAAATAAGTTTCAGAATCACACAATAGTTATTTTAAGCGAAAAAATGTATAGACAAAAATTAGGATTGTCGGAACCCTTCGTGTGAGAGTAAAAGACGCACTTTACTGAATTTCTTTAATATGAACTGTACCATATTAAAGTATGAAAGCGTATTAAAAATGTGTAGTGATATTGTGAAATTTTTTGTATCAAAGGTGTGCTACGAAACAGTCAAATCTTATACCAGTGTATGTGTACTTTAACACCCACTTTTATATAAAAAGAAGTATTTTGTGAGACACTCACCTTTTCTATAACAAAAGTGTGCTGCGGCACAGTAGATTTTTATATATGAAAAGTATTTTGGGACAACGCCAAGTTTTCCATAAGAAAAGTGTACTGTGACATATTCAACTTTTCCATTAGAAAAGTGTGCTGTGATGCACTTGATAAGTGTGTTATGACGCAGTCAAATTTTCCATGATAAAAAACTGTGCTGTACTACAATCAATTCTTCTGTAAGAGAACTGTGCTTTTATACTGTAAGCTTTTGTACGAGAAAAGTGTGCTGTGAGACATTTAAATTTTTTATTATAAGTCAACTGTTTTTAAAAAAGTTTTTATGTGATACAGTCAACTTTTTTTAGGAAAAGTGTGCTGTTATAAAAAGTGTACTGTGAATCAATCAAATTGGCTATTGAAAGATTTTAATACATTAAATGAATTCCCAGTTATAGCCCATACTTGTAATAATAGCCTTTACAAAGAACTTGAAAGCCAGTTTCGGCTATTTTTCTTGATAAAAGCACAATAGTGCTGCATTATCCATCTCTGTTGTGTAGAAGTATTTAAGAACCTGTATGCATTTTTTTTAAACACTGACTACGGTGACCGGTTAAAGAGAAATGGTCTTGAAATAAAAACAATTATTCAATTGCATACATACATACATACATATTTGTGCAAGTGAGAAAATAAAAATCAAACAAAACTTCTGAAAAAAAACAACCAATATTTTTTTCAAGAGACCCAGTTTCATTTAAAGAAAGGAAAACCAGTGGAAGTGTCACCTTGTCATGCAAAAGAAAATTGTTGAAAAAAAAACTAATGATAAATCATTTGGAACAAACACGCCAACTAGTCAAACTATGCACGACGCATGATCAGAATGATTAAGTTCGACACACGTACGCAAATGTGTGGAGCCGGGTGGGTACACAAACAAGCGGTGTGAAATTGTTTACAGTTTTTGTTTCTCGTTTATTTATTTTATTTTATTTTATTTACTTATTTTTTTTTTTGTAATTTTTTAAGCCAACACGAGATTTGTTGTTGTTTTGAAAAGCGCTGTCTGATGTTAAACGGTCACTGTGTTTAGTGCTCAGTTTAGTTGGCTTTAAGCCATTAGCACGAGCGGTCTAGCGAAAAGAAACTTACTTATAAAACAAAACGATTTATTTTTTTTATAATGAATATACAATAAAAGCCGTTATTATAACGAAAGTGAATTTGAAAAAAATTCAACTAAAAAACATTTTAATTTAACACGTTTTTAAAGAAAATAAAATCAAAATAAAACTTTTAAGAAATTGTTCTACAATATAAAAAACGAAAGTTTGTGCAAGGCAGAAAAGCAATTAAAGAAACAAATTAATTTAAAATTAATTTAAAATTAAATTAAATTAAAATAAGAAAATAAAACAGTTATCATCATGCCTTATGTCTTCCATCCCCGTTTGCTGTTCTATTTGCTGTGTGTTGTCTCTTTAATGGCGGTGGCCCGTTCTGAAGCCGGTACTAAAAGAAATTCATATTTCATGTCCTATTTTTATTATTTGATATTGAATTTTGTTAATCCTTATGCCTTTTCCATTTATCAAAGAATTGTACATATGTGTCTAAATTAACCCGGCTTTTTTTAAATAATTATTATTATAACGATGCAAGAGAGAGAGAGAAAATTATGAAATAGCAAAAAATTTAATGTTTCAAAATGATGTGATAGACGAAAAGAAAAATTTAATTAAATTATGTGTGTGTTTAACTAGTGTCATGCACAAGACCATTTATAAGACCTTTCAAGGACATGGGAGATTTTTCAAATGCTTTACTACAGCGAAATATTCTAAAACAAACTGTTGACAAGACAAACAACTGAAACGAATGTCTTGCCAACAGTGTTGTTTCTTTTAGAATATTTCGCTGTAGTAAAGCATTTGAAAAATTTCTCATGTCTTGAAATGTCTTATAAATCGTCTTGTGCAGGTCTTTAGTATGTACATATGTATGGCTTGTAGTAATTAACTGTTAATTGTAAATACAGGCTTTATAAAAAAATTATAATAAGAAAGTGTTTTGAAACTCAATAAAAAAAATCATAAAATTTAGTGTAAATTTTAAAAATTTTCATATAAAAAAAATAAAAGAATTTGGATATAAAAATGTTTAAAGTTTATAAGAAAAATGCAGTGCTGATCCATAGTTTTGCTGAATTCTTAACATGAAAGTTTTTCGCATGAAAGTCCTCTTTCACACACGTCAGGTTTACCTGTAGTGGGATTCAGTAACTTTTAACGATCCGACAATCGTAATTTTTGTCTATACATTTTGACGCTTAATATAACGATTTTGTGATTCTGTAACTTATTTTTAAAGACAGGACTCAGCTGATATTTTGTAGATAAAATTAACAGCACATAAATTATTGTCGCTTAAAAATAACGACACAGCTGACATTAATCTACTGCGAATATCAATTAAAAATTTTACGGAATAGCAAATTCCATAAATTTTCGTTATAATTATTTTAACGATGGGATTATCGTTAAATAAAAGTTAGTGAATCGCACTACTGCTCAGTTTTTGTTCAATTTTCTTTTGAACCTGCATTTGCGTTCATACACACCGTCAAGTCAAGTCATCAAGTCTCATCAATATGAGTTGTAGTAGAGTATTACGAATGACAAAACAAAACGAAAAAGCAAACTTGACTGGTACGGTCAAGTCGGTACACCCCTCCATTATGTATCTTTTCCTCTCTCTCCTAAAAACTCAAGACTTGATAAGTCAACCCTGACGTGTGTGAAAGAGGACAAACTTTTCATTTGATAATAGGAGCGACAGAGAAGAAAAGAAATGCAAAAAAATTGTCTGGCAAGAACAGTTTTGTTTTCAACTGATTTGCTTCTTTCTCTGTGTCTGCTTTTGATAAATAGATTAAAAAAATTCATTTAGTTAATTTCATAAAATATGACTTTGAGCAAAAATTTTTGTTTCAAAAAAATTTCTAATTTTTTTCTTACGAATTCAAATGAAATTTAAATTATGAAACGGTGGCTTTTTCGAGTTTCTTGACATGTGACATGAATAAAAATTCCCAGCAATTTTATTCAGTCCAGTAGTCGTGGGTTCGATTCCCACCATAGATCCTGGGTGTTTTCCGCAGACAAGCTAATCGCTTTGCGGGTTGTGTTTGTTCTTTAAAAAAAAAACAAGTCTTAATTGAAGCGGTTTTATTTTTACAGTCTTTATTTTCAAAAGTCTTAAATGTAATAATAATAACGCTTTTTAGGGTTCCGTACACCAAAGGTGAAAAAAGGAACCCTATTCTCTTCGCTATATCTTGGAAACCGTAAGAGGTAAACTCTTGAAATTTTCAAAAACGCTAAAACTAAAAAACCAGAAAATTATAAAATCGCCAAACCAAAAATAAAATTGCCAAAATTTAAATTATAAAATCGCCAAATAAAAAATAAAATTGCCAAAATTTAAAAAAATCGCCAAAACGAAATAAATCGCAAAAAATAAAAAAAAAAATACTAAAATAAGTCATAAAATTCGAAAAAATCGTCCAAATTAAAAAGATCGCTAAAATAAAAAAAGCGCCAAAATCCGAAAAAGGCGCCAATAAAAAAATAATTGTTAATATGAAAAAAATCGCCAAAATTAAAAAAATCGCCAAATTGAAAAAAAAACGCCAAAAACCGAAAAAAAATTGCCAAAAATGAGAAAAAAAGTGTCAAAACTAAAAAACCGCCTAAATGAAAAAAAATCGCTAAAATGAAGAAACGCCAAAAACCGAAAATCGCCAAAACTAAAAAAATCGCCAAAAATTAAAAAAAACCCAAAAACCTAAAAAAAATCACCAAAACGAGAAAAAAAAGTGTCAAAACTAAAAAAATGGCCAAAATGAAAAAAACTCCAAGCTCCAAAACAAAAAAAAAAATCGCCTATATGAAAAAAACCGAAAAAAATCGCCAAAATGAGAAAAAAAAGTATCAAAACTAAAAAAGCGCCTAAATGAAAAAAATTCGCCAAAATGAAGAAACGCCAAAAACCGAAAAATCGCCAAAAATTAAAAAACCCCAAAAACCGAAAAAAATCGCCGAAACGAGAAAAAAAGTGTCAAAACTAAAAAATTGCCAAAATTAAAAAAATTCCAAAACAAAAAAATATCGCCTATACGAAAAAAATTGGCAAAATTAAAAAAATCGCCAAAGCACAAAAAATCGTAAAAATTAAAAAAAACGAAAAAAATCCAAAAACTATATTTTATATACGCTAAAGTTTGTATTTAATTACATATCTCGTGTCCGTACGGAACCCTTCGTGCGCGGGTCAAAGTCGCATTTCACTGAATTTATTTTCTATTATTATTACATTTATTTAACAACAAATATACCAGAAGTAATGAAATTAAAAAGATTATGCTTAAAATTTAGCCCCGATATTGATTAAGGATTATTGAAGTAAAAGTTGTTTTAACGTACGATTTTTGTAAAAAAAACCCGGTTTGAAGGATAATCGTTGATAATCGTTTAAAAATACTGTTTGTATGCCTTCAGATAAAGAAAATGTGAATTAAAAAAATTCTTAAGATTTATATACATACATACATTTATATGTATGTATGTGTTTAACCTATTAATCTTTTTCCAAATCGTCCAAACACAGAAAAAAATTTCCTGCAATAAACACAAGAAACCCAAAATCAATTAAAAATTTAATTGGTTCAATTAAACTTTTGTTTAAAATTCATTTTAAGTTTAATTGTTGTGTATTTTTTTGTGGTAAATTTTTTCGTTTCGGCGATTTTAAATTTTTTTATTTTGGCGTTTTTTTTTGGGTTTTGAAAATTTTTTTTCCCTTTTTTTGGCGTCCTTTTTACTTTTGGTAATTTTTTGGCATTTTGGCGATTTATTTTATTTGTTGTGATATTTTTCATTTAAGCGCTTTTTCTTTTTTTTTTGGCGAGTTTTTTTTAAATTATAAAATATTTAATTCATGTTTAGTTTTCTTTTCAATTAATCGCGTACATTGCACGAAAATATTTTTCTGCGAAAATTCATGGTGACCCATTTGCCAAAGGCCGTATTTCTTACTTTAAAGTTCAAGGATTTGTAAAAGAAATTCAGGAAAAATAATTCAAAACGAATTTAAAATTAAAATTCAAATTCAAAAAGAAATGATTTATGATAGCCTTGAAAAGTTTTATTCATACAAAATTTTTTTTTGGGTTTACAAAACTTTGAACAATTTAATTTGTATACAAAATTGTGTTTTAAAATTCTTGTAAACTAAAATCATTTTAAATTTTTTTTAATTTATGCTTTCTACAGCATAAAGAAAGTTCACGAATTTTTTTTTTGCAATCCAAATGAAATTTTTTACACTCTAGTTTTAGGAAATCAAATTGATGACTGAATATATAATTTTTAATCAAACGAGTTTTTAGTTTCCATAAAATATTATTTGTAAATTTTTCATACATTTATGACTCTTTTAATTACACAAAAATTTTATAAAACTTTGAATATTTTACATTAATTTTCAAAACACTTTTTCAAGTTATCAAAAATATTGTTAAGCTTTTTTTATGTAAATATAGAATAATGTATTGTATAATATATTGTATAATTAAAATTATTTTAAATATAAACTGCTAATGGCTAATATGGCTTTATGTAAATATGTATTATATTGCAATCTTTTAATTAGATTTTATTTTAATAATAGTTTTTGGAAATAAATGGCTGTTGTGTAAAAAAAAAACTTAAACAATATTTAATTTCTTATTTCTACATATTAAAATTTTACATGCACATTTTTTTACTAATAGGGATTGTACAGTGGGCTCATGCACAAAATAGCTGATAAGAAATACATATATGGGCAAAAAACCTTTAAGCTATTAAAACAAAATGTCTAAAGGTGTTTATGTTACTCAATGAATCTTCAAAGTAATTATAAAACATGTAAAAAAAATTGCTTAAAAAAATATAACCTGAAATCTATAATTCCGTTTTGATGGTGGGTACTCTACTCTATTTGTTTTATGATTATAATTCAGAAATAAAAAAAATATCAAATTATTCCATTAATAATCCATTAATAATTATCACATGTAATTTGGCTTAAAAAGCCATACGAACTTTAGCCCGTTCAAATCATAAATATAGAAAATAATTATTATTTTAATAAGTTCAGTAAAGTGCGACTTTGATTCGCATACGAAGGGTTCCGTATGACACTTAATTTCTTTTTGGCGAGTTTTTTTAGTATTAACGCTTTTTTTAGTTTTGCGTTTTTTTTTTGTTTTATTTAAGCGTTTTTTTTAGTTTTACACCTTTTTTCGGTTTGGCGATTTTTTTGGTTGTTTTTAGGTTAAGTGATAATTAGGGTTCCGTACACTAAAGGTGAAAAGGAATCCTATTGTTTTCGCTACGCAGTCCGTCTGTCCGTCACAGGCTATTTTCTCGAGAACCGTAAGAGCAACGCTGATGACATTTTTACATTTTATGTAGAACTTTGGCCGCTACAACAAAAAATACCTGATAGTTAAAAATGAAAGGGTGTTTCAAAACGAGCAACGAAAAATGTTAAGAGTCCCATGCAATATACATACAAGTACATGGAATTTATAAAGTTAGTGTAAAGACTACAACAATTAACACTAAAATTAAAAAAAAAATATTAATTAAAGGGTGTTCTATCAGTTAATGTAATTTTGACTACTTGCTGTATCTTGAAAACCGTCAGAGGCAAACTCTTGCAATTTTCAAAAACGCTACAACTAAAAAATCCCAAAATTATAAAATCGTCAAACCGGAAAAAATCGCCAAAACCAAAAAAACCGCCAAATTAAAAATCTAAAGCTAAAACTTATCGCCAAAAACCGAAAAAATCGCCAAAACTATATAAAAATTAGCCAAAATGAAATAAATTGTTTAAATGGAAAAAATCTTCAAAATGAAAAAAATGCCGAGAACCGTAAAATATCGCCAAAACGAAAAAAAGTGCCAAAAGTAAAAGATCGCCAAAAACCAAAAAAACGTCAAACGAAAAAAAAGCGAAACCGAAAAAATCCCAAAAACTAAAAAATTTCAATACTATAGGCCAGATTCTGAAAACCATTTCGTTTTGAAACCGATAAATTTCAGGATCTTAATTTCAAATGCACTAAATTATCTTATAAATAGAACATTGTTTTCCGTTTTTGAAACTTTGCAGTTTCAACACGAAATAGTTTTCAGAACATGGCCGTATATATTATGCAGGGTAAAGTTCGTATAGTATTACATATCTAGTGTCCGTACGGAACGTGTATTTCTTCGTTTTGGCGATTTTTTCATTTTGGCAATTTTTTGGTTCTTGGCAATTTTTTTTTTCGTTTTTTGGTGACACTTTTACTTTTCGTAATTTTTTTTTTTTGCATTTTGGCGATTTATTTTATTTCTTGTGATATTTTTCATTTAAGCGCTTTTTTTCATTTTGGCGATTTTTCGTTTCGACATTTTTTTTATTATTTAATTTTTTTATGTCGAATAATAAATTTCTTAAATGTTTAATTTTTTTTAGTTTTAGCGTTTTTTAAAATTTTAAGTATTTGCTTCTCATGGTCAAGTCATGTCATGGTAAAAATTACAGTATTGGTCTAGTATGCATAAAAATACACTAACTTTGGAAATGTGTCTATATAATATAAATATAGGGTGAATCCACCTAAACAAACCAGTAGTGGGAATCAGTAACTTTTAACGATCAGAAAATAGTAATTTTTATTTATACATTTTGTCACTTAAGATAACGATTGTGTGATTCTGAAACTTATTTTTAACGATAGGACTCAGTTGATATTTTCTATTGATTTTTGTCGATAAAATTAATTAAATTAATTATTGTCGTTTAAATAACGACACAGCTGACATTAACCTACAGCGAATATCGTTAAATATGTTACTGAATAGCAAATTCGATAAATGTTCGTTAGATTTATTTCAACGATACGATTATCGTTAAAAATAACTTAGTGAATCGCACTACAGAAATGAAACTTATGCCCTAATTGTGTTCGACGATTGTATCTTCTTGTCTGTGGATGAAAAAAAGCAGTAAATGTGATTCTTTAAAACAATTATTAGTTATTGTCTATGCTAGAAGGTTGGTGTATTTGATTTATGATTTTGTTCCAAACATTATTTCCAACAAATATGGTTTCATATATTTTTCAAACTATTGTATAATAATTTAATTTAATTTTTACGTTTTAAATACATGACAATAATATTTTTAATTTTCATTATCAAAGACAACAACTATTTTTAAAGAAAATAATTTAGAGAATTCAAAGACAAGAAAATACTTCTGGTATTTTCAAACAAAAAACGTCTCCTAAGTCTTCTTAATGAATTAGGGCATTAATTGCAACGTGCAAAATTAAAAGAAAATTGTTTCATGATTAAAAAAAATATAAAAACATTTAAATAAATGTCAGTGACTGAAATCAATTTGAATGCAAATAATTGACATAAAGCAGTAATATTACATCATGACAAGGGCCGGTCAGCTATAAACTATTAAGAAAATAGCTATTGGAAAATTCTGACCCCCCCACCCCCTTTTTCTAGTCCTGGCATTGCCTGGTCTAAATACCATTTGTTTTGATCGATGCAGAATGTCATAAATGTATATTGTACCTATATTTCCCATTAAATGCTTAAATTCTCAAAATTTCCCCCACCCCCCTCCCAGCAAATTTTTAGGCTAATAAAATACTCTGAATACAACAAGAATGGATATTATTCCAAAGAATCACTCAATAGGAGCGACTGTTTCTAAAAATGTTTTTGGAGTGGAGGAAGTTTTATTTTTTCTTCCTGTTCACTATAAAGATGTTCTAATGTATGTGCTTATTAATTTTCTCATATTTTTTTCTATCACATATTTTGCTAAAGTTAAACCTTTTAGAACTTATTATTATTATTATTACTCGTATTTTTGCTTCTTGTACCACTGACCTTTATTTACACCTTTAGATGAAGAATAAGAAAAAGCACACAAAAAATTCAGAAACTGAAGTTAATTAAAATATAAAAAAACAACAACAACAACAATAGCGAAATATAGCGCCAACAAACAAATACAACTGCAGACAAAAGAAATAAATCCACAGACTTAAAAAAAATTAAATAAACAGCAAGTCGACGAAGCAACCTCAGTTGAGGTCAATAACACGGCTCGAACGTACAAGAAAAGAAGAAAAAAAAACAAAAGATATAATAAAATTAAAAAAAATTAAATAAAATGTTTTAAGGTGGTGGCCTTCAAAGTATGTACTATGTAATTTAAGTTTTATAATTAAATTTTATTTTACGATGACGACCATTTTCGAAATCAATATTTTATGTTGAAATTCAGTCGATCAGTAGTTATTCAAGATCGTATTGGCAAAACCTCACCAAGACCTGTTTAAGTACGAGTATATGACAAAGCTAAAACAATGTGTTAAGAATATTAATAAATTTTTAGTAATTTATTGTTTGCTCTAACCATTGACATGAACAGTTAATATGCTTGATATTTTGAAATAATTAATTTGTTTAAAAAAAAATTTATAATAATACCAATTTAAATTTCCCCTTGACAAAATTAAAACAAAAGAATGCTAAAATAAAATCAATGCATTAATATGAGAGAACTCTACCGTGGGCCAAGAGTTATAAAATTTCGAGCTTAGGTACATATACAGGCAAATCCCGGTATAACGAATCTCGCTTTAACGAAAATCCGATATAACGAACGTCCAAATTTTTTACATTAACAACCTTATATAGCGAATACTAGCCTAATTTTATGGCCTATTTCCCACCTGCGAAAGAAAACGTTCGACTTACAATTTATATTGAAAACAAAAACAAATTTTCATATTTTATTGTTGTTTTCAGTATAAATTGTAAGTCGAACGTTTTCTTTCGCAGGTGAGAAATAGGCCATTATGCTGGATATAACGAATGATGAAGAAAAAATCGCAAAATAAAAAACAAAAACTTGCTAGGAACATATTTCTAAGATTTTGACTTATTTTGTATAGCAAATATTTTGATAAATGTGTGCTCTGTATAACGAATGGCAAAAAATATTAAACAAAATCTACAGCAGCAATGTAAATGCAAAAAAATTTTATTCCTTTAGTTTGTATTTCATACCTTATTTGAAAATAAATTATCCTCATTACTTTTTTTTTGTATTCTATCATGTCTACAATAATAATAATTAGAATAACACTTGAAAAAAATCTTTGCGATATAAAAAATTTTTCGATATAAATAATGGGCCTGACATTATATCGTTCGTTATACTGGGATTTGCCTGTATTCAGATATGTACATATGTATGTGTGGTAGAATTTTAACACGTAATGTTAAGGTTTCAAGTTTTTTTCTCAGGGGATAAAGAGACCTATTGAGGTTTTATCATAACAATGTGCAACGCAAGAAGGGAACTTTTAATAATGCAGTGATGCAGCGCCTCTGGTGTTAAATGAGATGTATTAAAACATGTTATTCATAAATGCATAAAATTCTCTAACCATCCTCAAACCCTATCCAAATATTCATAACCAAAATCATCTTAAATAACCTAATTATTCTTCATTCTAACAACACTTGGTCATAAATTTTTTTTAGTCTATGAAGGTCCTACAGCGCCTGGGGACGATATTGCCTATGAGGCCATAAAACAATTGGGTATACTGAACTATCGTCTAAATCTACTGAAACTAGAAGAAGAAGCTCGACAAATTCAGCTTCCCAACATAACAATCAATTCCTTAATAAATCGTATACCCTGCTCTTGCGACAACGGAGTGTGTAAATGTTGTGCTGGTAAGTAGCATCTTTTCCACACCCAAAGTTTACTTTGCAAAGTCTTAATTCAGTTGTGTGAATGATAGAGATAGTAGTACAGTCTCTGCTGTCTTTCTCCCAGCTGAATTAAGATTTTGCAAAGTAAACGTAGCGTGTGGAAAAGGGCAGTCAGTAATATATATAATTATTCTGCCTCTTGCAGGTCTCTTATCGGTTATTGGCATGAACTCCTGCACTGAGGTGGTTTATAGGCCCGAAGAGTTTTCCTTTGAACTGCGAATGAAAGTGAATAATAATGTTTGGTTTAAGCGCAAGGTTTCGGGACAAAATCCACCACCTTTTTGTTTTAGGCCGCCGCGCTTTAGTTTTGCTCAGGCTTGCATACAATTTCATGACATTTGGTTTATTGGCCGCAACATGCATGTCTGTATGTTTATTTCGGGCACGTTCCAGGGTTATGAATTATTTGAGAGGTGGGTTCCTCGTGCACTTGTTACTCGTATCATACATATGAAAATATGTATGTGTAAACTTTTTCTTTTTTAGAAACTTTGATTGCCTCTTATTCGGCGATAAGGGTGTAAAAATCCTTAAACCCGAAGAGGGTTATCCTATACGGCCAACCGATGTTGAAATTGATGAGGGTGATGATGAAATAGAGGAATATGATGAAAATGTGGTAAGAAAGAAACGCCATTATAGATGAGCACACACCAAGAGGACAACAACAACAACAAAATTATTACTTAAGAAATTTGTTTTGCAAAAACAGAAAATTGTTTGTTATTTATTTAGTTATTTATTTAAATATTTAGGTTCTAATTCATTAATTTTTTTTTTATTTTCTAAAAGGTTTATTAAACAAATTTCCATAGAAAATTTGTTTTATAAACCTCTTATTAAACAAAAATATTTTTTTAAGAATAAGGCAGTTATTTTTTATAGTTTTTTTAATAAAACAAATTACCTTATTCAACGCTACCGATAGAGAACGTTCTCATTTGATAATTTAAATTGTGGAACGAACATTTTATTTGACATTTTGAACAAGCCGTTAATAATAATTTTTATAAAAGCTTTGCTTCCATTGAAAAAAAAATGTATATGAACATTATTGAATTTGTAAATAAAGAACAATAACCACACGTTACCTTAATACAGAAAGGCCCTAACTAGTTACTTTTTTGAAAGTATATTTTTGCATTTTCCGATACATTAAATTTTCTATCGAAATATACAAAAACTCAATTTTAAAATTGATTGGATTTGTAAATAAAGAACAATACCTATATCGTCACCTTAATACAGAAAGGCCCTAACTAGTTACTTTTTTGAAAGTATATTTTTGCATTTTCCGATACATTAAATTTTCTATCGAAATATACAAAAACTCAATTTTAAAATTGATTGGATTTGTAAATAAAGAACAATACCTATATCGTCACCTTAATACAGAAAGGCTCTAACTAGTTACTTTTTTGAAAGTATATTTTTGCGTTTTCCGATACATTAAATTTTCTATCGAAATATACAAAAACTCAATTTTAAAAATAAAATTAGTTGGGGCATTTCTATATTATGGTAACGATATATAAAATGCAGGACTAAAAGCACTTTTTATAAAAAGTACTTTTTTTAATTTTGTTTTATGAAAGATACTTTCTATAAAAGGTACTTTTTATAAAGGGTATTTTTATAATAAATACTTTTCACAAGAGGTACTTTTTATACAAGATACTTTCTATAAAAGGTACTTTTTATAAAAGATACTTTTCATAATAGGTACTTATTATAAAAAGAACTTTTTATTAAAGGTACTTTTTATAAAAGCTAATTTTTATAAAAGATACTTTTTATAAAATGTAATTTTTATAAAAGGTACTTTATATAAAAGGTAATTTTTATAAAAGGTACTTTTTATAAAAGGTACTTTTTATAAAAGGTACTTTTTATAAAAGGTAATTTTTATATAAAGTACTTTTTATAAAAGGTAATTTTTATATAAAGTACTTTTTATAAAAGGTAATTTTTATATAAAGTACTTTTTATAAAAGGTAATTTTTATATAAAGTACTTTTTATAAAAGGTAATTTTTGTAAAAGGTACTTTTTATGAAACGTAATTATTATAAAAGGTACTTTTATGCAAGGTAATTATTATAAAATACACTTTTATGCAAGGTAATTATTATTAAAGGTACTTTTTATATTAGGTTCTTTTTATTAAAGGTATTTTTTATAAAAACGTACTTTTCATAAAAAGTACTTCTTTTTATAAAAGGTACTTTTTATGAAAAGTACTTTTATACAATGTACTTTTTATAAAAGGTAATTTTTATAAAAGGTACTTTTTATATTAGGTTGTTTTTATAAAAGGTACTTTTTATAAAAGGTACTATTTATAAAGGGTACTTTTTACGTAAGGTTGTTTTTATTAAAGGTACTTTTTATAAAAGGTACTTCTTTACGCGCAGGTACTTTTTATAATAGGTACTTTTTTGATATATAAATTAGTTGTTTTAAGAAATCATTCAAAAAAGAAGAAACAGATTCCACTAAAAATTCTTTAAATCAACTTTGAAGTCTTTGAATTGCATAATATAAATTAGACAATTATGATTATTTTCCCAACGAATCTAACATTTCTTATTTTTTATATCTACCTTTCATTCATAATTCACTCAAGTGTAAAAATTCTACTTGATATTTTAACACATCTGGAGTGCTATCAACTAAAATACAACGAAAACCATTTTTATACATATTAGATCTATTTCAATACCTCTAAAGCACAATACTTGAACCTTTAATTTTGTTTTTTTTTCTTTATGCATCTCACCATATAGTCGTTTAGTCTTTTTCTCGCACAAAAACAAAAACAAAATCTCTTTGAATAAAATCCCTACCATAAAATGCAATATTCATACGATTCAAAGACATTCATTCATAATACGAGTACGATTTTTGCATTCATAATATGCATGCATATGCTCCATGTGCATTTTAATAAAAAAGCAGAAGCAAATGCGGCTGCCACATGAAGATGAATATAAAAATTAAAAAAAACACTCTTGCTTTCATACAAATCCTTTCTTTAACACAACGATGCAATTTTAGCTCATATACATACATACGTATATAAAAACGTATGGTAAGGCAGAGTTTTAGTATGAATTGCATGTTTCGTATGCATTTAATATCATCATATTCATTTTCCTTGTTTGCATCCGTTTGAAAATTACAAAAATGCACTCTTAGGACCCTTCGTAGTTGTTAAAAACAGCCTTGCACCGTCAATGGCAATACCAAGGAGGCGAAGGATATGAAGACGATGACGATGTTGTTGATGGCATAACATACGAGTGTATACAACATAAGTGTTAAAGTGGCTCTCTTGTTTAGCTTTAATGGTTTAAATAATAGCACTTGTATTATATGCACTGCATATTTTCACACATTAACGTGCGAGTAAAACGGATATGTCGAGGTGTTTAGGTGAAATTGCAAGTACAGGATAATAGTCATAATTGAAGCAACAAGTGTTGTTAGTAGCACCTATAAAATTTCTTATAGACTTTCTTAGTAGAATGTGTACAATACAGATACTTATCTAGCAAAAATGAGCAATTAAAACAAGAGGGCTAAAAATTACTTAAGCTTCATTAAGATTAAATAAATATTTAGTTAAAACTGCGAAAATCGTTTAGATATAAAATAAAAAGGGGTTTTCTACTAAAAGTGCCTTTCTAAGATTTAGTTAAAAGTACTTTTTATAAAAAGTTGCTTTTTCCACAAAAAAAACACGCTTATAAAAAGTTTCTGCTATAAAATTAAATTTGGTAAAAATTACCTTTCATAAAAAGCAAATTTGTAAAAAGTACCTTTTATGAAGAATAACTTTCATAAAAATTACCTTTTATAAAAAGAAAGTACCCTTTATAAAAAGTACTTTTTATAAAAAGTACCCTTTATAAAAAGTAACTTTTATAAAAAGTACCTTTTATAAGGAGTACCTTTTATAAAAAGTACCTTTTATAAAAATTACCTTTTATAAGAAGTATCTTTTAAAAAAAGTACCTTTTATAATAAGTACCTTTTAGAAAAAGTATATTTTATAAAATTACATTTTATATGTACATACATACATACATATGTATGTAGTACCTTCTATATAAAAAGTACCTTTTATAAAAAGTACCTCTTCCAAAAAGTACTTTTTAAAAAAAGTACCATTTATAAAAAGTACCTTTTACAAAAAGTACCTTTTAGAAAAAGTACTTTTAATAAAAATAGATTTTATAAATATGTAGTACCTTCTATATAAAAAGTAGTTTTTATAAAAATATAGTTGTTAAAATTACTTTTATAAGAATAACATTTGATGAAAAGTCCCTTTTATGAAAGTACTTTTTTTAAAAGTATCTTTAATAAAAAAGATATTTTTTCAAAGTACCTTTCATAAAAAAGTACTTTTTATAACAAGTACCTTTTCCAAAAAGTAAATTTTATCTTAAATATTTGGAAAAAGTACCTTGTAAAAAATTACAAAAAGAAATTTTACAGAAAATGTTTTTAAAAAATTACATTTTACAAAAAAAAATAAATAATTTTTTAAGGTACCTTCGTATAAAGAGACCTTTTTATAAAAAGTACATATAACAAAAAGTACCTTTTGCAAAAAATACCTTAAATAAAATTGTTATTAAAAACTAGTTTTTATAAGAGGTACCTTCTATAAAATGTACCTGTTGTAAAAATTACCTTTCATAGAAAGTACCCTTTATACAAAGTACGTTCTATAAATATTAGATTTTATAAAAAGGACCCTTTATAAAAAGTATAATAATAATAAAAGTGCCTTTTATTAAAACTATTTTTTTTTGTAAAAAGTAGCTTAACAAAAATACATTTTATAAAAGGTATTTTTCATAAAAAAGAAATGATTTAATGAAAGTGCTTTTAACAAAATAAATATGTATGCATAAAAAAAATTTAAGGTAAATTTTTTATAAATAGTACTTGTTATAAAAAGTTCTTTTTACAAAAAGTTTATTTAATAAAAATTACCTTTTATTAAAAATATTCTTTGTAAAAGGTACCTTTTATAAAATCTGCCTCTTGCAAAAAGTACCTTGTATAAAAAACAGCTTTCATAAAAAGTACCTCTTATAACAAGTACCTTTTTCAAAAAGTTCATTTTATTGAAAATATTTTTTTTTAATCAGAAATAAGTTTTAGTCAGGCTTAAGTTCAGTAATTTCAATTCTTATTGAATGAAATATTTTTATTAACAAATGTGAGTTTCTAAAGAAGGGAAGAAAAATTAAACTTAGACTTTATTAGCTGGCGGAAATACCGATACTTTTTTGTGCAGCCACGCACTTAATCAGCACCCTTAGTCTATCTACTTGGGTAAAGTATTTTTTTTAAATACTTGTTATAAAAAATACTTTTTATAATAATAAACCTTTAGTGAAAAGTAATTTTTAATTTAATAAAAAAAATTTTAATAGGAAGTTACTCGTATTTTTACATCTTTTATAAAAAGTACATATTATATATTTCTCAAAGAGGAAATTTTATAAAAAGTAGCTTTTCTTAAAAGTCCCTTTTGCTAAAAGTACGTTTTGTAAAAGAGTCTTTTCTTAGGAAAACCAATTTTAAAAAAGGATTCCTTATGTATTTTGTAGAGGAAGTGCTAGTTATTAAAAATAAATTTTATGAATAGTACAAAGACAATTTTTATAAATATTACTTTTCTCAGGTACTTTTTTTTCTTAAATACATTTTTTAAAAGTAGGGTTAAAAAAGTACTTTTTTTCAAAAGTACGGTTAAAAAAGTACTTTTTTAAAGTACGTTTAAAAAATTACTTGCTATAAAAATTACTTATTGCAAAAAGTGTCTTGAAAAAAGTATTTAAAAAATACCTTTTATTAAAAATTATGACGGAAATTTACGTGATGAATTGGTATATTGATATAGAAGAATTGTATATTGACTAAAAGAATTGTAGTTGATTTGTCTAATTAAAAAAAAACTGTTAATTGAATTAACAAAGCAAGGCTTGCTAATAAAATTATTCTCCTTCAAATATTACAAATTTATGGAAACCAATTTATTTCTTATAAAAATTTTCCATAAAATCGAAATATTCAAGCAAATATTTATTAGCCTTAAGACACTAATATTATCCGGTACTCAATTACATAAAAAAGATTTTTCTCACGAAAATAAAAGTAAATAAATCTAATCAAAATATACTTCTACACACTTGCTTTCGTTTGCCATAAAGCCGAAAGCGAAAAAAGTTAGATAGATGCTCCCTTAAATAAACATTAGACACGGAAACAAACACTTACGGAAGCAAAATAATAAAATAAACAAATAAATAACCTCAAGGGATTGAACTGACCGACCGACCGACCACACACGTCAAACCAAACCTGAAGCAGCAACAGATACAAATAATAAAAAAAATAAATCCTATAAAAGTATCATGACAAGTCGCATCATTGACCATTAAGTGATTTTTTTTGTATCTGCAAAATGGATTTTATTTTTTTTTGTCTCTCAAATTTCCTATTAAACAAGAATATCAACTGTTGCATCTTTTTCCAGAGATTACATACATACATATTTATATAAAAGGGAGTATGATTTTCACTATGAGCGTTGCAAGCATTGAACAGTAGTGGTCAGTTTTTATTATTTGATGGTCAAGGGTCTTACTTCTTAACAACCCTTACTATCTACTTGTTGTTAGCAACAATTGTATTTTAGCATACAATAGATGGATGATACTAAAGCAAAACATTATGATATATTTTTTTATTATAATTTATTATGGTCCTAATACCATTTGATGGTCATTTTGTTGCATGATTAGGATACACTTATGTTAATTTTTATTTAATTTAAATAATGGAACTTTATATGATTCCAGAGTGTGGACAAACGCAAATTGTTTGCCTCAATATTTATTCACACCTTTTGTTATGAATCGCACAAAACGACTTGTTAAATGAGATAGAAAAACAGGTTTTAGGAAATAAAATGTTTTTACTTACTAGTGACCGCTTAGCGTGGGAATTATTTAGAACCACAGAAATACACTTAAAGAAACAGTAATGTTTTAGTTCATAGTAATGTAAGAGATTATATTCACATTAAATATATTATTTTGGCAAATACGCTCTTTCATTATAAGCCTCATCAGTGACGGATTTTGGTTCATATATAGTGGACTTGAAAGAAAATACTCTAGTGAAGTCAAGTCTAACGAACTATTGAGAGTCCTAATTATTAAATGTAAAGTTAATCTCAGCTTGAGCTCAACTTGAGCGTGAGAGTCAGCGATGCCAACTTGGTGCTTTTGGCACTATTATAAAATATAAATTTAATAAAGATAGTTGTTTTAATTTTTAAATAAATATTGCAATTGATTTAAAAATTACATTGGCGAAGAGCTTTTGAGAAATTTGTGTATTTCTTAAAATTGCTTTAATAAAAACTTGGTGTATTTATTTTTTCAGTGTAAAGCATACATTTTTCGTCTGATATACTATTGCTGAAATAGAGAATAGTTTAGAAAATATTAAACATTATTAAACTTCACTGGTTTTTCACGTTAGTGCTTTTTACGCTTTTTATATATAGATATCAAAATTACGCTTTTAAGTGCTTTTTTCAAATTTGGATGTGCTTTTAGAGCCAAAAAGGTTGGCTTCACTAGTGATAGCCATACATCAGCAACATTTTCCTGCAGAGGTTAATTTATCATTACAATTGTATGGATTAACTATATTTTTATCTGAATTAGCAGCTAATTATGAATTAGACTTTTAAAAAATTATTTCTTTATCGACATTAAGTCAGTTGTTTGTAATAATAAGAATTTTAAGTTTAATCAAAAGGTACACATGCTTAAAAAATGTATTCTTCAATCAAATATCGCTTCAGGCCTTTAAACATAAATATCCCTTCAGGCTTTCAGAAACTTTTGCCTCTAACTTCTAACACTTCTGAAACATAATTCTACTTAAGTTTGGATTTTTGGCCAGATAAGGTTGAATAAATTCAATGAATTCCCGCACGAAGGGTTCCGTACGGACACGAGATATGTAATTCAATACGAACTTTAGCCAATACTATAGTTTTGGCATTTTTTTCGTTTTTGGGTTTTTTCGGTTTTAAGCTTTTTTTTAGGTTTGGGGTTTTTTGAATTTATTGGCGCTTTCTGAGTTTTGGCACTTTTTTCTCTCGTTTTGGCGTTTTTTTTTTGCTTTTTGAAGTTTTTTTTTAATTTTGGCGATTTTTATTATTTTGGCGTTTTTTTTATTTTGGCGATTTTTTTTCGGAGATTTTTTTTAATTTTGGCGTTTTTTTCATATAGGTGATTTTTTTTTGTTTTGCCGATTTTTTTAGTTTTGGCACTTTTTTTTATCGTTTTGAGGATTTTATTTTGTTTTTGGCGTTTTTTTAATTATGACGATTTTTTTCGTTTTTGCGATTTTTTTAATTTTGTCGATTTTTTAGTTTTGGCGATTTTTTTTCATTTTGGCGATTTTTTTCACATAAACAATTATTTTGGTTTTGGCGCATTTTTCGCGTTTTGGCGATTTTTTTCGGTTTTTTGCCGTTTTTTTCATTTTTGCGATTTTTTTCATTTGGGCGATTTTTTCGAATTTGGCGATTTATTTTAGTGCTGGATTTTTTTTTAATTTTGCCGTTTTTTTAGTTTTACCGTTTTTGAAAATTTCAAGAGTTTACCTCTTACGGTTTCCAAGATTAACAAGTTGTCAAAATTACATAGTCAAAATTGCATCAACTGATGGACCACCCTTTAATTTAAATTTTTTTTTAAATTTTAGTGTTAATTGTTGTAGTCTATACAAAAATACACTAATTTTACAAATTTCAATCGGTTGTCATGGTGCGATATTTGTCTCCACTGACCACTAATTGTTGCGCCGTCCTCATTTAAAAAAAAATTGGGGCATTGATGCCTGCGCTCCACAAGCCGCACCAAACTGTTACACGTAATGGGGTGGGTTTTCTGAGCCCCAAATGCGGCACTTTTGCTTATTAACGTATCCACCAAGATGTAAATTAGCTTCATCCGAAGAGATGACTTTTTTTTCGAAATCGACATCATCGGGCAATAAATCCCAAAAGTGCTCAAGCGTAAATCGATTCATTTACTTCAGTGGAGGTAATATACTGAATTTTGTGACAAAATAGAATACGATAAGTATCCTTTAGCACTATTTTATTAAATTTTTTTAACACATTTTAGTTTTGTTGCGGAAATTATAAAACCAACAAGATTAATGTTAACGTAAACATGCAAAATAAAGATGCGCAGACGCAATTGAAAAAATCAAAGAGAGAGAGTTAAAGGAAATTTCAGAAAGAAAAAATTTTTTAGTGTGAAAGGATTCCGTCCGGACACTAAATATGCAATATGTACTACACGAACTTTAGCTGATATAATCGGAATATCACACCTGATATATGTATAGTAGAGATTTAAAAAATAAAATTTTGTGTTTTTTTTAGTTTTAACGCTTTTTAAGTTTTGTCGATTTTTTCGGATTTTCGGCGATTTTTATAGTGAAAGCGATTTTTTTATTTTTGGTGCTTAATTTCGTTTAGGCGATTGTTTCGGTTTGGCGATTTTTTTTTTCTTGTTTTTTTAGTTTACTTTCGTTGTCTTTTTTTCTTTGTATTTGCGCGATATACATATTTTATTTGTGGTGATATTACTCATTTAAGCGCTTTTTTATTTTGGAGATTTTTCGTTTCGACATAATTTTTAATTTTGGGATTTTTTAGTTTTAGCGTTTTTTTAGCCATAGTTTTACATGTTATGTAAAAATTTCAGACAGACAGACTTGCATCGCAGCGAAAATAATAGGGTTCCTATTCATCTTTGATGTAGGGAATACTAAAACCACTAGACAACTATCAGTTGTAATTTAAACTTTGTTTTAAAAACTCCTCTAACCATTACTAGTTTCCTTTTTTAAGAGGCCCTTTTGCAGGCCTTCATATTTTCTCTTCATACCACTGTTTATGTAGATATTAAGCGGTTAGTTTTCCATGTATAAGTACATAACTTATGTACTATACATTTGAAATTTCCCCTTATTTTCTAAATAAATATTCAAATAAATAGTACTCGTATATGCACATAAGTACAAAGTTTTTATATACAAATAATTATATGCAAGTATTTTATATGTAAATATTTCACATCCCCAGGACATCACAAAATAAATACGCATTTTAATGTGCAGAAAATAAAAGGGTTCCGTATTTTTCCTATTCACATTTGTAACAATGCCAAGGATGCAAGACACAGATACAATATTTTAGTGTGTGCTCGAATTATACATAAATATGTTTGTGTGTACGTGTGTATGTGGATGAAACATGCGTGCCCACACTTTGTAGAAACTATGTGAATGAAATATTATTACTAGTGTGCATGTGTCAGTATAATTACGTAAACTATGAAGAGCTGCCAGATTTGTTTTTTTTTATTAAAAAAGTCGTTAGAAGTCGTGGTTTATTGGTTATAGATAACAAACAGTATTTTTAGTATTTTTTAAAAGGAATTTAACAACTTGCCAGCATAATAATTGCGACATGGACACTCCATGTAAATATATTGAAACTAACTATGGCTGACTTCGGAAACATCAATTCATTCGTCTAACAATGAAGTGTAGTGTTTCACAACGCCGCAGTACAAAATATTGACAATGCACACATTTTCAAGAAGTCGTCGACAAGTGCAGGGTTAATCATTTAGTGACGTAGAAACCGCAGGTCTGGCAAGGCTATCAGCTGTTAAATATGTCATCTGAAGTATAATTTATTTACTGAAAAGTTTGCTTTTTAGGAATATGGATTGTTTAACAATCGAAAAACGCTTAAAATTATTTAAGTTGCTACCAAAGTGGTGGTTCATATGTGCTCACTTTTCGAGCACGACGGAGTTACTATGATCGTCATAATATGTAGACCTACTGTGCAAGAAATTGGCAAGACTATAAGGATATTTGGAAAGACTGGAAGCAATGAACTTTCGATTTTTTTTTTAATTTTGGACCAACTTACATAAGTAATTACTTTGAATCTTCGAAACTTTTTGAAAGTTTATTTATACCTTTTCAGTTCGACCCTGGCAACATTAGAAATTTCCCTGAAGCCAAAAGTGTTCCTACTCAAGCAACTCTTCAGCAGAATTCAACTCAAAATTTTTCACATACGCTTCATATGTTTATAGAAAGACTAAAGGCTCAATCAGACGTAACATAACCATAGCCATAGAAAACAGCCGTTCGAACCAAACTAATGGGCAACACTGCATTTGACTACAGGTGACTCCCTATAACGTCATAACTCTCGCCATAGAAACCAATTGAATTTTGGTTTGGTTATGGTTATGGCATTATGGCTATGTCACGTCTAATTTAAACTTAAACTATTTTTTCAAGCTTTAGGTCTGTTTATATGTATTTCGTTAACCTTGGGTTAACTTCTTCAAGATATTTCTTATTTTTTGTTATTTAATTCTTTTTTTCCCCCTCCTTTCAATCAGAAAAATAAATATTTTTTTATAAAATATTTTTTTACAAAAAATTTTTACTTTTATTTTTTTGTTTAGAAAAAAATTTTTCTTTTTTGTTCATAAAAAAATATTTTTTTTTGTTTAAAAAAAGTATTTCTTTTTTGTTTATAAAAAATATTTTTTTTTTATAAAAAATTTTTTTTTTAATTATATTTTTATAAATTTTTTTTTTTTAAATCTAAGCAAAAAAATATTCATTTGTTTTTTTTTTTTGTTAAAAAAATATTTTTTTATTTATTTAATTATAAACAAAAAATATTTTTAGTTTTTTTTTTAAATTTTTTTTTTGTTTATAAAAAATATTTTTTTATCTTTTTGTTTAAAAAAATAATTTTTTTCTATTTTTGTATTTATAAAAAAAAATAATGAAATTTATTTATTTGACATATTGTCAGAATAATTGAAATTGATTTGCTGGTGGTTTAGCATGTCTATATACGTATTTCATTGGCGCTTAGTATTTATTATTTGTTTTTGCTTTGTGGTTTTCAAAAACATTATTATTTTATGAAATCTCATATAGTTTTTTAAAGTCTGTGCATAAAGTAAGAGGTTTTGTGGTTGAAGTCTACTGATGATTTAGTTCAAGCGCCAACGAAATAACGTTTATAGACATGCTAAACCACCTGCAAATAAATTTCAATTATTATAAAAAAAAATATTTTATTTTTATTTTTTGTGATTGAAAGGGGAAAAAAGAAAAAAAAATTAAATAATAAATACATATAATATATAAAGAGACCTAAAGCTCGAACAAAATAAGATTAAAAAAATTTTTATACAGAAAGACTCTTAAAAAACTCTTTTTAAAACTCTGGGTCGAAATCTACTGCAGAGTTCTTAAAGCAGGAACGGAATGCATACAGAGACTTGTGCTTAATCAACAAAACTTCCTAAAACATTTAAAACTGAGTGACAAATATATGTACATATGTAAATACATAAGTATACACTACTTCGGTATTTCTTATATTAAAAATTTTTTGTACTATTAAAAAATAGTTATGGCCCTAATACAAAAAATTAAATTAAATTAAATAAAATTGCAGCTGTTTTTAAGCTAGGAAATCTAATTCTTTCTTTTTTATCACAAACATTTAAAACATGCATGTACATAAATACATACACATGTGTGTATGTGCATATATATGTACATAAGTTCATAACTAATTTACATATTTTGTATATATTTTCTTCATAATTTTTCAAATCTTTACCAACCCCCGTTTTTTTTTTTTTGAACATTTCGTTGAAACTTTAACATTTATAAGTATTTTTATTTTTTATTGTATTTCGCAGTTAAATTTTTTTTTTTCATATGCAAATTAATTCCATCTACACAACAACAAACAAAATGTATTTTACTTCAAAATCGTAATAAAAAACATGAATCATTTTGTAAAAAATAGCCGACATAAAAATGTTTTTATGTAAAATTCGTTTAACATAAAAAACGAAGTAATTGATGATTTATCACGTTTCGACAATTTAAAATTTTTCATACATACATACATTTTTTATTAATGTGCCAAATTTAATTTGCAAATCAAATAGAAAGAAATTATGAAGTGGTTGTTAAAATAAAAGAAAGCTGCAACATAAAATATTAAAGCGTGGTATTTGAAGAATGTCTTAAATTAAGCGAGAGAAGTGATTTTTCTTATAGGGAAATAATGAAATAAAATCAGTCGCCTGAGGGTTACTTAAAAGGCCTCAAATAAATAATGTTTCTTTTTAGAAATACGCAGCAAAGTCTTAATAAAGAAACTGGTTGTATATTTCTTCAAGTTAATAAATATGTTTGTAGATGCAAGTCAGACGTTTCACACGATATCGTTTTTAGTAAATTAATTGTTTTTTATTTTTTTATTTTATGGTTGTTATACAGAATTTACATTGTAAAATTAGTTATGAAATTTAATTGATATATCGCACGAAACTCTTTTCTATTTCTTAAGGCCGTGATACACTATCATACACAGTCGTACGATTCATTCACTGGAAAATCGGATTGAATTCTGTCACACTCCAAAAAAATCGCAACAAAATCTCTTATAGGTGCCACACTATTCAACAAAAAAGATGCAAAAAAATTTAAAATAATTTTTATGTTTAATTATTTTGCATTTCTAAAGAAATAAAGAATAACGCAAAATGTATTTTTCTATCTCTCTATCTCTAAATAAATGAATCAGAATTTGATGTTTTCTTATTAACTGCCTTACAAAATGCATCACTGATCTAATAGAAATTATCATTTTATGAAAATGTTCATAACCTTTTGGAAATCGGACAGACTTGTCAAAAAATCTGTCACACATGTCATCATATCATACTTTTTGGACACACTCGATTTTTTTTGACAGATCGAACGACTGTGTATGATAGTGTATCACAGCCTTTAGTAGCAGCGCTAGAAAAAAGAGTCTCAGAAGAAATAGTGTAGCATTTATTTCTGAAATACATACATACATACATATGTATCTATGTATCAGTGATCGGCAATGAATCGTGTTTTTGCTCTGCAAAAACATAAATCATATTCGTACATAACATTTAGCTTAAGAAATCAGATTAAAAACTAATGCAATTAATTATAAAAGAAAAAATAATCCCTCTAACAATAGTTTTCAATACAGTAACATGAACTTTGTTTCTTATCTAGAGAATTTTGTTATTTTATAAAATTCATGACTGGATTATCCTTTTGATTATTTGATATATTAAATGTAGCCACAATGTATAAAATCATAAGAGAATGGTTTTTTTAACAAAAAGTTTTTCTTTTTAAACGTTGAGGGTACGCATATAAACTTTGCATACCGTATGTATTTTCTAATGGATTTCCAATTCAACAGTGATAAGATTCCAAGCTTTTTTGATTGCAAAAACAATCTTATGTGAGATATCATGTATGCATACATTCTTATATGGCTATATATATATAAAATCTTATATTTATATATGGATCCACATATGAAGAGCTTCATAATTAAATTTTTATATATGAGGTCATATGTTATAATACATTTCATATATTAGTCCATATATTAGTTCATATATAATAGTTTTGCCATGTATAATCCCATATATTTCCATACATGAATTTATACATATTCATATATAGTTATATACATTCATAAATTAAAAATATATGGACCATATATAATTTTTTTAGCTGGGCAGTTGGATTTCTAATTTCAGGAAAATACTTATACTACTCACATTGATTTAACTCACTTAACTAATGTATGTATGTTTATTTAAAAGTTAAATCATTAAACTGTTTCCAAGTAGTATACAATAGTAGTAAATATGGTTGTTTTTTAATTCCAGCAAAAAAAAAACAAAAATAAGCAACAGAGAAACAAACACACAACCTCATAATGAGAACTTTAATGTTCGCATGCGAAGTTCTCATTATGAATCATACTTATTTTGCATCGTCCATAGGCATTGAGTTAAGAGAGTTGAAATCAACAACGTCATAAATGTTGCTAAGTATGAGTTCGATGCGAACTTCAAGCTTTCGAGTGAATCTGGCTAATAGACAACATTGCAATGAGTATGAGCGCGCATAAATACAAGAAATTATAAGTCATGATTCAAATCTACTCACTTTTTCACTACTCTTTGCTGTTCTCTGGTATGTATATTTAATTTGCTTTAGCATGTGCCCTATTGACAATGGAAAAAAGTTTCACGCCACTAATTAAAAAATTTCATAATAAAAATTCAGTCTCATTTCATAATTCCATTATGTATGGGATATTAACCAATTTGAAAAATTATTATTTTTTTCCTTCCATTTGTCAAAAAAAAAAGGGCGAGGTCATGCCCAACAAAAAATTTGTTTTTTCTATCCAAAAGATTTTTACGAAACAGCGCAGATACCTTAAGGTCTTGCAATGACATAATTTGGCGTTTGCGAAAGTGGGCAGAGTCACACTACTTTGATATTAATATTACATTTTAATTACTTAAGTCTAGTCAAACTAGGTTAAAATCTTGGGACCCCAAGAATTGTGTAATGACGCAGCAAGGTAAAAATTGGCGATCACAATTTAAGGAAAAGGGAACATATATCACATGTTACTTTTATTCCCCATAAGTCCTAATTTGTACCATGCAAGTCTTATTGCTAAGCTGATTAGTTTTAGGAAGAGAGAGAGGAGGGGAACAGAAACGTTTCTTTTCCCGTCGTCTCTCTCGCCTAACAAACTAATCAGCTTAGCAATAAAACTTGCATGGTGTAAATTAGGACCAAGGGTGATTAACTTTAACTCAAACGATTTCAATTAAACATTGCCATCACGATCTTACAGTTGAAAATTTGGGCGTAGCAACGTCCTTCAAAATTTTATATTTTATTTCATTTAATTCTACTTAAGCGACTCTTTATAGAAATGGATAAAACCTTGAGCTCCCACCGTTACACAATTTCGTATAAAAAAGTAGGCACATTGAGAAACACACAAGCGGCCAAAGATAATCAAAATTTTTTTAGCAAATAACTGGTTCGAAGGACCATAATATAAAGGCAGAAAATTATGACGTTCAGTAAGCACAAATTTTAGCTTTGTACGACTGTTTCCAAATGAAGTTTACAGATAATATATTGAAAGTGAGCAAATCTTTTATATAAGCAATGTTTGTTGCTTATTTAAAAATATTATCATCCATCATGTCCGATATTTTCTTTTAAAATCACGGAAAAAGTCGGTTTATTGGCGTGAACCTTAAACTTGAGCTAACTCCACGGTAAAAAGTTCATACGGATTGAATTAATTCAGCGTAAATCTCAATATATGTCACCTCTTCTGAAGATCAATTTTTAATCGCTTTAATCTTTCACAAAATCAAATTTTTGAGCAACATTCTTGCATCACTTGAATTTTGTAGGAATGTACCCTCATGTTTTTTGCGTAAAATGCGCTGCAATAACCTTTAATGTACTCGTATATTAAGGGCGTTTACTCTAACGCTAAATAATTGAATTTTTAGAATTGTCACAATTAGAATGATTAAATTTTTTTATACTTTTTAGGTGGCCACAATTTTTGCTGACATTGGTCGCATGGAGGTTAGTTTTTCCAAAGTTGTGCCGGTTTTCTAAATTTTTTTTATCCATTTGTGAATGAGAGATATGCTTGGCGCATTGTTAAAGCTGTGGAAACTTCTAATATTGCATTACTATTTTTGCAAAATTATCGCACGCACAATGGGCTATCAGGAAACTGAATTTTTCATATTAAAGCTTACCGACTGTCATATGCACGCCCTTCAGATTTTTTGCATTCGTTGAAAACTAAAAATCATGCCACAAAAATTATTAAGGAGTCGGAAAATGATGCAGTAGTATGATTTACTCAGGTTACATCTTGCCTTACTTACGCCAGACAGAGGTAACAAGTTTCGTTCACAACCCCATTTATGGTCCTTCGAGCCGTAATAATCTAATTCGTACGTATACAGCGCCTCCTAAATTAAATAATTATATTGGTTGTCCCATTTTATGTAGAATCGTTATTCATATACAGCGAAAGAATTTTGCTTCAGAAATCCAATGAAACAATTTCATTAAAATTTTTTTCACAAATCTAATGATAATTTCACAAATCCAATGAAAATTTCATGAATATTGTGAAACAATTTCACTGGAATTGCTTCCGTGATATTCTGGTTTCGTTAGAATATTTTATTGGATTTATGACAACAATATTTTCTAATTATTAAGAAACCCCCTTTATATTTAAGTTATTTCATTCTTTTCATGAAATTATTTTATTGTTTCGATGAAGCTATAGCACTGCATTAATTGCACTGTTAAATAAATTTGATGAAGTTTTCAATAAAATAATTTTAACGAAACTGGTTTCATTAATCCAACGAAGCGTGACGTTGGTTGATTTTTAAAGAATTTTTTATTAGAATAATGTCGAAATTCATAGAATTTCTGCCGAACATTCTTTCAGTGTAAAAACTTAAATAAGCTTTCAAAAAATATCAACAAATACGAGTTTTTTCTTACTCCCCCTGCGCTTAAGAAGGTGATAAAAAATTTTCGTTAAGAAATCTTTTCACATTCGTTACAGAAACGACACACCGTGTAGTTTCTTAATTTATAGAAAAATCAAGAATTTAAGAATTTTTGTTTAAAACTCATAAAACATTTTCCCCAAGGCTCTTATTCGTGAAATTTTATATTGTCCTTTGCAGAAAAACAAATCTAAATATTTTTTTAAGAAATTTTTAAGCATTTTCTCCAACCTAAAATCTTAATATTTTAGTAACCAACCAATAGAATATTTTAAATGTCATCCGTTTAATGGCAAACTCTTGTAAAACGGATATTGAACGCGTACTGCAGCAACAACAAAAAAAAATCGGCTACAATAATTTATTATGTGAGTTATAAGTACCAAATAATAATTTATGTGACTTAAAAAAATATATATAAATAACAGTAAACAAATATGGCTTCTAAAAAAAGGAAACAAAATTATGCAAAAAGCACCCTTCCTTGAAACCAAAAACAAAAAATAAATAAATCTTTACGAGGGTAGTATACAGCAAAATTGTGGAATATACACGGTATGTCTGTATGTATATGAAAAAAAGTTAATAATTTTTAGCCAGCGAAAGCAAAAAAAAATTCTTTGCATGTTAGGGCATGACATGTAAATAGAAAATAATAATTTTTTTAAAGCAATTCTCATATGCTTTTTCTATCAATGTTTGTATGCAATTTCAAACAACTAAACTTTTATAACGAAAATGTAGCAAAATTCGAACAGAGTTTGTGGTTCTATTTCTCAGAATAATTAAAATTATTCTTAATGCATACTTTATATTTACATCATTTATTTTACAATCCTTCCAAATTATACCGTGTTATGAAGTAACAATGTCAGAAAAATACCTTCTCCTCTTTTTGAAGTTGATTAAAAAATCGAATTAATTAAATATGCAATTTTTTTAATCGAAGCTCAATTTTCTCAGTACATGCATAAATCGGATTGCTCTATAAATTATAAACTATTAATTTTAAATCATGCCGCAATCTTAATGATAAAAATAAATATTTCAGATCAAAAAATAAAAAAAAGAATGCTTAGTCAAACAATTATAATTATACAAAAAACAATGCTCTATGCTAAATGAAAAATGTTGACCCGTTAAATAAACTTTTAGTTCTTTTCTCAAGAAAAACTAAAGAGCAACTAGAAAAAGTTTCAAAACTTACTTACAACATTATTGTTTCTTCACTGACACTAAAATATAAACAAAAATTAACTTCCATTAAAAGAAGAACATTAATTTTTTTCAACGACCTTTAAAATCAGTTCTTTACTACGAAAATCAAAACAGATAAATAACATTAACTAAAGTTCAAAAAAGAAGGAGAAAAAACTGTTTTAAATTTTTTTTAAACACACTAAATTATTATTTATTTATTTATTTTTATAACATTGAACAACAGCATTTTAATGGTTTTTGAATGATTCTCATAAATTTGGCTCTTCAATTGAAGTTATTTTAACTTCCTTTTTATGAAGGAAAAGTAATAACTTTTTTTAAATATTTTATTTGCTAAAATATTTCCTAAAATAAGCAAGTGCTTCTTCGTAATAAAAATGTTATGAAATACTTAAGCATAATGTTTGTCTTCAAGTTAGAAAAAAAAATCATAGGCGATGGCACTTAAACACTAACAGCCTTATTTATAAAAATTATCACAACTTTATTAAGAGTTTATAAAACAGATTTTTATAAAAAATTAAGCCTTTAAAAGCCTTAAAAGTTTTTATAAATAACGCTGAAAGATTCTAATTCTTGGTTATTTTTACTTGCAACTAACTGCTATACTTTTTCGGGAATGAACAACTTGAAATTGATAAGACTGTTTTCTGTAGCTTTAATATCTAAATTTTTCTAACTAATTTCGAAAAACATTATTACCAAATTTATCTACTCACGAGTGATCGAAACCAATTACCTAAGCAGAAGTCATTTATTTATTATTTTTCCATAATTGATAACGTTACAAATTTATTTCAAATTAAGATATGCAAAAAATTTCAAATTTAAAGCGATATTCGAAATTTCGTAATTACATTTTTGCACATTTTAATAAAAAAAAATAGTCTTGTACAACAAAACTAATAAAACTGATATTTTTTTAATTTCGAGATTATGTTCGAAATTTCGAACATTAGTGAACTAATATTATTATTCATTTTTGAATAGTACTAAATGTTTTTCCACGTTAGTTAGACTCTTTTACCAGCTTCGCTACCAAATTCGAAAGCACATTCTGAAGTTCGAATTTAAACAAATAGCTAAAATTAAAAGAAATAAAAATACATGCATTTTCACAGCACTAATAGCCTATTGCACCCACCAAATATACATATAAATATCAATTCATATTTAAAAGAAATTTTTCCAAAATATTGAAAATCGACATTTAAATATGAATTGATATTTAAATAGAATTGTTGAAATCGGGCCTAAATTTGATTAACCAAATTTTTTTAATTTGCCAAAGTTATTAGCAGTTTAAAAAAATTAAGTTACTTATATATTGAATTGAAAAAGATTAATAAGCCTAATAATCGAATTTCGTCACAAAAAAATTTCAAAGCACATGTCGTTCATCAGCGTTCGAAATTTCGAAAATGTTGCGATTGATGAAACTTAAAAATTAATTATTTAGGATTTTCACAATTTATGTTCGATATTTCAAATATGCTTAAAAAGCTAAAATTTTTGCATTTTTCAAACGAAGTTTTTCGAAGTGATTTTTTTTACAATTTCGAATATATAATATAATTACTTTGAGCACATTAAAATGCGAAAACTTGTGCTTTGAAGTGTTAGCATTGAAGTTCCACTTCGAATTCTTTAATTCTAACTTATGTTCGAAATTTCGAAAATATTTCGAAAATTAATAAATTTGCATTTTGAGAATGTTGCAGTGATTTTTCACACCGATTTTTTTTCTTTGAATTAATTAATGTACATGACTATGCCAGTATACATATCGTTACCTTAATATAGAAAGGTTCTAATTCATTATTATTTTTAAATCGTGATTTTAGCATTTTTCGATACATTAGATGTTCTTCTATCGAAATATAAAAATAACTCGATTTTAAAAAAATAATGAGTTAGGGCCTTTATATATTAAGGCAACGATATGTATGTATCGTATTTACATACACGCATACAACGTACACATATACATAGATATTCATGTATGTATTTTGAAATCGGAACTACATTTGAAGCATAATAATCTCTAAATTTATTAATCTTAACGTGTCTTATTTTTATATACAAATTCTCTATATATTTCGATACGAGTATTTCGCCACTGTGGCTTCTTCAGGAAAATATTGTTTTTTTACTCATATACATACTTATTTGTTTTTTTAATGTTTAAATGCAAAAATAGTTGTGTGTAGGTGTAACACTGACATTTTGCTTTAAATTCGAAAATTCGAACATAAGTTCGAAATTTCGAACATGGTGCAAAAAAAATTTTTTGAACTTTGGGAATGTAACCTTGATTGTTGATTACGATTCGTCTTTAAAATTGATTTTTTGTTAGATTTTCGAATGTAAGTTTATGTAGTTTTGAAAGTTTTATTAAGAATGAAGATTTACTGTTCCACCAATGTAATTAATTTCAAATTCTGAAAGTTTTTAACAAAGTAAGAAAATCATACACAGCTTGCATTATGATATACAAACATAAATACATTAAAGTTTCCATTACACTATGCACCAATGATTCTTTTATACCGGGAAACACAAAGTCCAATCCTTGAATTAAACTAGAAATGAAGAGCAGTTCTTAAAGCGTTGCCAAAATTTCATTACGATACTTGAATTCAAATTGTAGTTGATTTGAAAATAAAAGGAAACTTTTAAAGGAAACTTTGACACCAGCTTAATGTATCTATGTATGTGTTAACTTAGAACACATCGTATAAGCTCATTTCGTGATTGCAATATCGCGAAGGAAGAACGATACACGAAAAGTTTTTCTAAGGAACATAAACAGACATACAATTGTAACTTAAATATGGCAGCCCTAAATTTAATTTAATTCAGTTTCAGTGGCTCTGCTTATTTCATTATCATGCTTTATTAATAGAAGTTGACATCTAAATGAGATTAAATGTAGGTTATTTGAAATTCTTAAGAGTCGCCTTTGAATTCTTTTTTTTTATTTAATATTTTATTTTTTATAAATTTCTCTATTTCTTTTGACAAAAGAAACACCTTCGTTTCCTTTATCAAACCTAAAAAAATTTAAATTTTACTCGCCCTTCAATGTTTACTTTTTTGATTATTATTTCTTTCTTTTCAATTTCTTTTGCCACAACTGACAGGACATTCAAATGTGTTTTTATTGATTTTGAAATTTAAAAAAAAATACACTACGCGTGCTTAAATTCCTTGATGATGATGGTGATGCTGATGATAACTATGACAACGGTCACGTTGTAAATTTGAGGAAAAACAGCAGCAGCAGCAGCAGCAGCATCAGCATCAGCGAGCAATTGATGCCGCCACTAACGGATGTGATGTCCTTTACAGTTTTAATATCCGCCGGTGATAAGTTGAATTATTGTTGGATGGCGTCCTGTATTTTACGATTGTACATTGACTTTCTTTTTTTTTAATTTTTTTTTCTTAATAAAAAAGTACTGCTTTTTACATGTTTGTAATATTTGTAGGGGTTGGTGGGTGGAAGGGGCACAAGTTTTTTATACTTAAGCTATTTAAAGTTTATTATTAAGCTGATAGCATTAAGATTTCCTTACAGTTTGACTTTTATTGGGTTTTCTTTGCTTCTTGTTCTTCTTCAATTGAATGACTTTGATAAGCTCTATTTTCTAATCTCGATTTTTGCACTTAATAAACTTTAGGTTTAGGTTCGAGATTTAAATTTTTGAATGAATATATGTGAATTGAATGATTTTTTTTTTTAATTTCTTTAAGTGTATTTTGCCACTCACTCAAGTCAAACCTCATTAAGTTTTCAAATGTTTGCCATAAATTAAAATTCGTTGAAAAAATAATGTATTCTGTTGACTGTTCACTTTTTTTATTGGTTTTGATATTACAATTTTTTTTTGTGTCTATTAAAATGCCCAAAAATAATGGTTGAAAATTTATAAATTGACATAAATTATAAATAAAATTACTCCCCATTTGTTCAAATACTCGTACATTTTGCACTATAAAACGTTGAAAAACGTTTATTTTTTTCTTTTAATTTTTGTTTTCACAAAAATGGCGTTCGTTATAACCAAAAACTAAAAAGTGGTTGAATTTTATTAGAAATTGTTATTTTACAATAGAATAGAAAAATTAAAGGAAACTAACTGCCAGCCAGCACCCTTGGGTGGGTGATAGATGCGTATGTTACTCATATGTTTCGTAGTTTCGTATACATAGAGATATCATAAGCACTCACATGTAAATAAATAAATACATATGTACTAGTACATGCTTCTAGGCAAGTATATAAAGTAAACAAACAAAAAAATCAACCCTCAACCTACAACCCTTTCTTGCTACTTAAACATTGCAGTAGTTTATCTATTATAGTACATCCTAGAAAAACGAGGGTGGTGCCGTAAAGAACTTTTTCAATATTTTATTAAAGATACTTTAAATAAGAATGACAACTAAAATTAAATAAAATATATTCAGAGCAATCATGAAAAAAAAATTCAGCGAGACATTTTTCCCTTTTCCAATTAGAATTTTTTGATTTCCCTATTACTTCACAGCAAAAAATTTCACAAAGGTAATCGTGTTTGGAATTAAGCATTTTTGATGGAAGCTCTTCCCTACTGGATTACCAACTTAATAATTTAACAAGGCGTGAGACTAAACTAATCGATTCTTGAGAAGTACTTACTTTTTTATTTGGCAACTTGTTCACTAATCTATTTAATCCAAAAAAAATATCATTCTCCTCATTTAGCAACTTGTACATACATAATTTTTTTTAAATTTTAGGTAATCTGATTTGTAAGAGAATAATGAAATTTTGTAATTGGAAAAGTAAGTCATTATATGACAAGTAGTTCTGATGGTAATGTGAAATTTTTTGCTGGGTTGCTATTGTTTGAAGTTGTTCCGCGGGAAAAATTTCTCGCCGAATTTTATTCATGATTTTCCTCAATGTCTGTCAGCAAATACATTTCAAAGACTCATTAATGTATAATATAAGGCTACGGATCCAAATAGTTCAACTTTCAGTGACTTTACCCAAACGATGCACAGTGAGGCCAAAGGCCATTTTTCACGGATCAATTCATATCTGTACAACTACAACAGTGGGGGTCACCAATTTTTGTTATGGGTATATCTTAGCATAAACATGTTTACACAAAATCTTGATGGCGTAAGGAAGGAAGGAAGACTGGTACCCCTCACACAAAGTAATTATTATTTTCCCTATATCTTCAGAACTACGAAATGTGATATAATAAATCTAACATTCCACCAAAATCTAAGCGGCATAGGAGGGTGATATGGGTACCCCAACCACCCCTCCCATATTAATTACTTATTAATCTGTATATATAAATTATTCCTTTTTTGTTTTAATTCTTATTATCGGGAGAAGAAGAATATAAAAGAAAATATCAAGAAAGTTACGCGAAAAAGGGTAAAACGGAAAAATTTGTGCCTTTGGTATTTTTCTGTTTATTTTGACAAGATTACAGATTAAAATCTACTTAGTTTCTTACTGGATGCGAACGAAGTCGCGGGAAACATCTAATTAATTAATAAATATGACTCTATTAAAATTTTAAAGCCCATGGATGAGTGGTAGCGATACTAGAATCTCAGTCCCGCTTCGCGGGTTGTGTTTGTTAACAAAAAATTTCGTTCCAAGGTAAAATATCTCAGGCATACAGTTGGTACGACAAAAACCAGTAAGACACACAATGTTTGCCTTAGATCAAGGGATATCATCGTTAAACACCCCCCCCACCCTGACATAATGAAGAAGCCGCACCTAGAGCCAATAGACTACATTAATATCCTTAGATTAATCAGAGACTAATCTGCAGAAATTCAATCATCATTATATATGATTTTCTTCGAGTGCAAAAAATATTCGACACCAAAAATCGGGAACGGACTTCGTCGCAAGGGTACACTTACAATAACGAGTAAAGGAAAAAGTCCCAGCTCTCTATTTTTTTACGCGACGCATAGAAAAGTATTGCGTTTATCAGTGTATATGTGTTCCTTTGCCGCACTACATTAAGCAAACACGCCGACCGATTTTGATGGTTCTTACATGAATCGATTTGACTTAATCCTCGGAGTGTCACTAGATATATGACAGTAGTAAAAACTAGATATGACGGCCAAGATACGCCATTTTGTCGGCGAAATACATATGGAGGGTTTATATTCAAAAAGTGCTATCTGCAAGGCTTGAAAATTGTATAAGAGCGCAAAAAACTGTTATTTTCTCAAAGTGCAAAGCAAATAACTAAATTTTGATGAATAGTACCATTTACAAAAGACATCTTAATTCTACTTATGTCAATCAAATACAGTTATTGCTCTTTGACTTCGAGAAAATAACAGTTTTATTTTGTCTACTAAAATATTCAAGAATTGCAGATAGTACCTTTTGAATATAAACCCTCGATATATATAAATATATCAAAGTGGATATAATTCGAAAGGTATTTTAAAATCATACAAAAGAATGCTGATGATGAAAGTTTAGTGACCTTCGAAAACAGCTAATTGTTCCGTTCAACTAGGTGTTAGTCAGAATATTTACAATTAAATTTGGTGTTATTTGTTCATTAATAATTATCATAGGTAATTTGGCTTGCAAAGCGATACGAACTTTAGCCTGATCAAATCATAAATATAGAAATAAATTAAGTTCGAATTTCGAACAATAATAATTAAAATTGACCATTTAGAATATTTAAAGGTTCAAAGTTGGTCGCAGTCGGGTTTTTGATTTTTATAATTACTGCTTGTTAATTCACTTTTTAATTTGGATAGGAACATAATATAGAAGGTTACATCAAGGGAGGAGTAACTTGGCATCTGAAAGCCTTACTCGAAGACATGCATTACGCCGACGACACATGTTTATTATCATACAGACATACGGTGTGCAATGGACGATCAGACTATCGGCAGATATGCTAGTAGCATAGGCCTGTTGATAATGAGTTCTGCCATAATATTAGTGAAGAAAGCAAAGCCGATATGGTCATCCACTTTCTTTGCGAATGTCCGCCTTAGCATTCCTCGACAAACAATTCCTTAAGCAGCCATGTACTAGATGACCTTTTAGAGTTATCAGAGATTGGATTGGACCTTAGCTCAATGCGACAGGTTGGAATTAGTACCAGTTACCGTAACGGAGTACTTGAATACTGTTGTACAGAGGTTGAGGCCAACGAGTGGAATGGTTTTAAAAAAGAAATCATTTAGATTGTAGTTGATGGCTTGCATGAAGCGGGCAGCCACGTAAAGTAACCAACCAACGAACCAACCATATATACATCTGAATCTTAAGCGGCGATTTTTTATGTTTTTGACCACTTTGTTACTTTTGTTGTTTTTTTTTTGGTATTTAAGCCATTAAGTCTGCGTAAATATATCTACACTGATTTTGAGAAAATTTGAAATAGTGTATATATAATTGTCATTACATTAGGCTTTTGACATGTTTCGTTACTTGCGTCAGAACACCCTTAAATTTTTTACACTCATGTATTTATTGTTGTAGCGGGAAAGCTTTTTTTTGGTGGAAAATTCAAGCCCATAGCTCTTACGGTTCTTAAAAAACTCCCTATAGCAGACAGACAGAAGACAGAAAGAGAGACGGGCGGACAGTCAGACAGAAGCATGGACGGACATCATAGCAAAAACAATAGGGTTCTTCTTCAATTTTAGTGCATGCACTCAAAAAAAAGACATGTTCTATTATTAAGAATTTTTTTTTCTAAATTGAAGTAAAAAAATTTCTAAGTTTAAGTAATTTTTTCTAAGTTTAAGTAAATTTATACAAAAATCTAGTAAAAATTACTTAAAATTAGTAAAAAAAATAAAAAGTTCATATCCTCAAAAATAGTTCATAAAAATACACAACAAATTTCTCACATTTCAGGAAATGTTTACTGACTTAAAGAAAATATTTACTAAAAGTAAGAAAATGGTTATAAACTGAAGGAAATTTTATATAAAGGACTAATCAATTTCGTCTTAAATCAAAAAATAAACTTTAGGAAATGAATTACTCCTGATTAGTTCATGAAATTTGAATTACTTAAAAGATGTAAAAAGGTGTAATAAATTTAAGGAAAATATTTACCAGTTTTAAGTATTTTTTCTTTGAATTAAGGAAATTATTATTGATTTGCATTAAGCAAAAAATTTAAGTAAATTTTTCATATTTTCGAGGAATATTTGAACCTGAAATTTATGTTTTTCTAAATAAAATAAAATTTTAAAACTCAATAATTGCAATGCTTATTCAGGCTGCCTTGTTAAGCAATTGGTTGGAGTGCTTGCCTATCAATCAGAAGGTTGCTGGTTCAATACTTGTCTCCTCTCAAGGAATTTATATTTATGTATGGTGAATTATAATTAAGAATATAATATGAAAATAGAAAAAAACATACCATGTCGTAAAGAATTTAATTAAAAATAAAAACCAGAATTAAAGACAAAAAAAATTAGAAAATTTACTAATTTTGAGATCAAAAACGAAAAAATTTGTTTGCAAAGCTCCGAATTTTATGGGAAAATTTTACTTAATCTTAGGAAAATTTTACTTAAATATAAAAATATAATTACTATAAACTAGTTCATTAATGAACTAGAAATTTAGTAAATATTTTACTGGTTTCGAGTAAAAACAGCTTTGGCGCCATACGACAACTTTTTTTATTCAAATTTTGAAAATTTTCCGAAGTTTTAGTTAATTTTTTTTTGAGAGTACATATACAATAATATTGTTTAAAACTTTAAACATTTATTTTAAAATTATAATTAACCTTCCACTAGGGTTTTTATAAATAACTTTCACTCTACTATTTTTTTCAATCAAACTTTTTAAAAATCAATTGTCTAAAAATTTCTTTATATGTCATTCATCCAGACATTTCATGTAAGGAACCTTTTTTTTCCTGCGACAATGTAATGGTACGTTAATTAATGTTCCATATAAATTTCGAACACACAATAATCATTTACAAACATCTAATATTATATATCCAGATATACACACACACGCACATTCTCACTCATCTTTTATTTAAGCAGCATCCTTCTTTGTTCTATTCATCATCCTGTGGCAACAAACTTCATTTGCATACACGCATAATTTATTTTTTTTTATTTTTTTTTGTTGAATTTCTTTATCATGCGTTTTTTTGTATGTTAGTTCTTTTTTAATTTAGTAAAAAGCAAAAAACTGAACAAAAACACGCACCTTGAGCAAATCAACCCTTTCTGTGTGAGTTTTTTTTTCTTTCATTCTTTGCTTGATTAGAAAAATATGTAAATAGAAAGGTAAAGAAGGCTTTTTTGTATCCTGCATCCATATGGTTTCCTGCTTTAAATTCAATATCAAATGCTTTAACAGTCATTTGCTGTTTAATGTTCGATATGATCATGTTATTTTTTATACATACATTTCAAATTCACTTTCTATCACAGCCGAAATTTGAATATAAATTTTATTTTTCATGATCCTTTTTTTTGCTTATGGAAAACAGCTGTTTAAATTTATGCTTTATTTTCTTGTGGGGATTCCAAAAGAAGCTGATTTGTCTTTCCGATTAGCCATATCCTTCTTTTTTCTATATTTTGATAAAGGTGTCCTTAAGGTCAACTTATTTGCTGCTCAAATAAATGTTTAATTAGTAAAAACACATGTTGTGGTCGCCGTTAAATATATATAGAGAGAGAGAGGGGGAGCTGTTAAAATTGTTTAGTCCTCCTAACATTTGTTATGTAAGTGAAAGTGTGTTTTGGGCTAAAGGTCATTCATTGAATTCTTTAATTAGCCAAGCAAGCATAACATTTTTTCAAATTATTAAGAAAACATGTGTGCGTGACATTAACTTGACGTAGTGAAATATTTTCATTTAGTATTTTTATTTTCATAAAAGAGAAGTTTTCCCCTCCTACGTGTGTTAAGCAGTAAAGCTTCTTTGTCGGTGAGACCAAGGCGAATTCAGTATCAGGTGAATTCTTCCCTACAACATTTTTAGAACACAAAAAACAACATGCAGTTTGCTGTGCTACAAAACCAAATTGTCAGAAGATTTAAAAGCAAATTTTGACATTTTGGTTCAAATTGCTCAATTAGACATCAACAGCTGATAATCTGCCGGGCTGAAGAGGTCACCTGATACTCAATTCGCCTTGGGTGAGACATGTAGAAAAGCTGATTAATGTTAAACTATTATGAACATCAAGCGCATCAAGAGTAGACTAAGAAGTGCACAACAACTTATATTTCTATGTAAGAGAAAGGCGCGAAGAATTGCATACAACTTGTTTTCATACTCCGAAATTCCAAAAACAAATAAGAATGATTTAGATATTTGATGAGTAGGATCTGCAATAATCTCTCTCATCACTCTCTAGTTTGAAGTCATCAGTATACCAAACGTCAAATTCCATTGATTGTTTGATAATATTTCAATGAAACTTTAATTGAATCTTTTAAGAAAACATTAATTAAATTTTTGGTTGATAAAAATATATTAAAATTTAAAATAAAATGGTTCAGTTAATATGTACTACCATTACCGTGATGGATTGAAACCTAATTAATTTTTTTATTGAAGCTTCGTTATTAGGGTTCCGTACACCAAAGGTGAAAAGGATCATCATCAAAAAAATCCACCAGTTAATGCAATTTTGACTATGTAATTTGGACAACTTGCTATATCTTGGAAACCGTAAGAGAAATTTTCAAAAACGGTAAAACTAAAAAATCCGAAAATTATAAAATCGCCAAACCAAAAAAAAAATCGCCAAAAATTAAAAAAAAAATCGCCAAAACGAAAAATGTAAGAAAAATGTAACCTTATTTAACAATCCAAATGCTTACAACTGTTCAAGGGTATAACAGTTTGTTATATCTCCAACTTTACTTACTTCCTTTTTACAACTTTATCATAAGCAACATGTTTTTTGAATAAATGAATTATATTAAAGTTTTTGAATTAAAAGATCGACTTTAATATTTGCTTTGCAACCGCTGGACAACAAAAAAACGCCAAAAACCGAAAAAAATCGCCAAAATGAGAAAAAAAGTATCAAAACTAAATAAATTGCCAAAATGAAAAAAAACCCCAAAAATCGAAAAAAATCGCCAAAATGGGAAAAAGTGTCAAAACTAAAAAATCACCCAAGTGAAAAAAGTCGCCAACATGAAAAAAACGCCAAAAAAACAAAAAAATCGACAAAACTAAAAAAATCGCGTAAATGAAAAAAATTGCCTAAATTAAAAAAATCGCCTATACTAAAAAAATTTCCAAAACTAAAATATAAATTCCAAACACCGAAGAAAATCGCCAAAACGAGAAAAAAAGGGTCAAAAGCTAAAAAAATTGCCAAAATAGAAAAGACGCCAGAAGCCGAAAAAATTGCCAAAATCAAAAAAAAAACGCCAAAACCAAAAAAATCGCGAAAATAAAATAATCGCCAAAATTAAAAAAAACATCAAAAACCAAAGAAAAATCGCCAAAAATTGAAAAAAACCAAAAACCGAAAAAATCGCCAAAACCAAAAAAAAAATCCCCTATATAAAACAAAAATCGCAAAATGAAAAAAAAAACCAAAAACCGAACAAATCTACATAAAAAAATCCCCTAAATGAAAAAATAAATCGCCAAAATTAAAAAAACGCCAAAACGAGAAAATAAGTGCTAAAACTAAAAAAAAACGCCAAAAATCAAAAAATCGCCAAAAATAAAAAAAAAAATGCCAATGTGAAAAAAATTATCAAAATTAGAAAAATCGCTGAAATAAAAAAAATTGCCAAAGTTAAAAAAATGTCAAAAACCAAAAAAAAATCGCCGAAACGAGAAAACGAGAGTGCCAAAGCTAAAAAACGCTAATAAACGCAAAAACCCCCAAAAACTAAAAAACGATTAAAAACGAAAAAACCCAAAAACGAAAAAAAAAATTTCCAAGACTATATTTTATATAGGCTAAAGTTCGTATTGAACCTTTCGTGTGCGGGTCAAAGTCGCACTTCATTTTATTTATTTTAATTTAAACTTGATTCTATTTTTTCTGTTCCAGACTAGTGAGTATATGTATATTTTCGTGAGCTTATATTTTCGTTCACGAAAGGAGCTTAAAAATTGCAATAGCTAGTTTGTGAATATTTCTCACAATTGTCTGCATCCACAGTGCATTATTAGCTTTTCAATCAAATATAAAGAGAATTAAACAATATATCTTCAGCACTAAGCCGCATAACTTTTCTCTCATTTTTACAGAAAAAAGTGAAACTTTATTTGGCTTGATTTGTCTAATCAATGCCTTTAATTACAAGAAAAATAAAAAATCAATTAAATTTTTTAATTATTAACATTTTTAAACAAAATTTTAACGGACTAAATTAAATTATTAAGCAATGAAGTTCTTGAACAAAAGCTTAATTGACTTAACTAAAGTTTTAACAAAGCTTTAACACAATTAAATTTTTAAACAGAACTTTAATTCACTCGATTAAATTTGTAATGTTTTCCAATAGGACTTGTAAATATAAAAACTCAGGCTTAACCAAACCAAATAGGTGGGTCATTATGACACCTTCTTAAACAAAAGAATAGTATGTATTCAATAATTTATCAAAAGTGCGTGTATATTTCTATCTTTGAGTTTCAGGGGTTGTCATAAACTCATCGATACTTTTGCTGCCCTTTTTTATATTACTTACAAAACAAATGATCTAATTTGAATTAACTCAACATGTTTAATTTAATTTAATTTTTTTATTACCAACCAAACAAATAACTGAAATGGGTTTTAATTAAATTATTACGTGTTTTTTTAACAGAGCCATTAAGAATATTTATTTTGACATTAAGGAAAACAATGACAAATTCATTTAGAGCTGCAATTAAAGAAAATAATTGGAATAATAGTTGCGTGTCATAATAATACGAGTACAATAAATGTTATAAACCCCTTGTTGTCGTTAAATATTTACTACTTTTTGAAGAAAATAGTTATTCTTTTTTTTCCTTTATTTCATTAATTTAAAATTTATTTTTAAATTTTCAAGTTGATTTTTAACAATTTTTAGCAAATCTTGAGTTTTGCTTCAATTATTCTTTTAACATCATCAGCACCATGTTTCTTTATCTTTTAGCAGCATTTATTTTTGCATTTCTTTTTTTTCGTCTGCGAAAAAAAATGAAGAGCATTACAAAAGTTTTCTTAAATAAACTTATACGCCTCTTAAGCTTAATAAAAGCCAAAAATAATGAAAAAATAGAATATAAAGAAAAACTTAGTGTGGAAAAAAAGATGAAAAAAAATAAACAAAAATTTAAATCGCAGACAATCCTTGAAAACTTATAAAAGTAACATGCAAATAGCAGAAGACGCTCTACATAGAAACTTAAAAAAATATATATTTAAAGCTTTTAAGTAAATTTCTTTAGTGTGAAAGCTAAATTAGTTTGAAATGGTAAGAATGAGATATATTTTATTAAAAGTTTAAACATGTTACATAATATTTATTTTAAAATGTGCTTACAGCTGTGGAGACAGAAAGAGCACAACATTAAAGAACTTCATGGCATAGAAAATAATTAATTTTAAATTAATAAGAAACAAATTTTTTTTTTGCAAGCCATACCACAATTGTGGACAACAAAATTACACGTACGCTTATGCTTTTTCATTTAGTCGTCATTGAGAAAGCAACGACTGAAGTTGTGCACGCATGTACGAATTTTTTGCTGGTTTTTTGTTTAGTTTTTTTGAGAACACCGAACTAAAAAATGCTTTTGGCAATGACATTTTATGTTATCAAACAGTTAAAAATAATAGGGAAGATAGTTTGAAAAAACATTTTAATAGTTTTCAGACTGATGTAAATAAATATAATTTGGAACTTATGCACTTCATTGTTGAAAGGTTTATTCGATTTTTTACTTTTTACTTAGGTTTTTATTAAAGTGCTTGTTTACAAAAATATATTCAAATAATTAATAACCACAGCATGTATTTAAATTATAAAACTTTTCATCAAGTGTAACTTTATTTTACTCTCATATTTCTCACATATACAAATATTTATATTCCATTTTGCGGATCACTGCTCTAGTTGCTGCTAATATTTTAAAAATTATTTTTTTAGGTGGTGCCGCTAAAGTCGCCTCAGCTGCTCACTTTCACTAAGCAGGGTCCAAAGACCCTTAGTTTAAAATTGTCCCTGCTAGAAATAGCAACCGCAGGATTCATAATTTAAAAAAAACACTAACTTAGAGTCATAAATATTTCACCTGAATGTTGCAAAAAGCGGAATTTTTGTATCAAAAATCCTACTTTTCTTAAATCGCATGATAACAAATGAATGTCTTTTCATCAACGATGTCTTCTTACAAATATGTATGTATGACACCAATTGATCGTGCAACAATATTATCCCCTTACCCTAATTAGAGAAAAAAAAGAAAAGAATTCAAAATTTATGTGCGAGTATTTAACAGGGTTGTTGTTTCGGCAACCGGTTTTCCTTATTTTATAATAATGATGTTTGATTATTTTGTTTTTTTTATTCCATTTCCATTCCCCTGAAGAGCTCGGGGCACCATGACCTCAGGTCAGTTTTAATAGGCTAGAAAATTGAATTGTTCAAAAATAAAGAAATATATTTAATACCGGTTTTGTTTGAAAAAATAAAAAGATTTCGGCTTGATGTTTCCACCACGTGACAATTTGTAGGTTTCAGTTATTGTTATTTGTTTTTTTTCTTGTAACTAAAGCAAAGTATTTAACTTTGAACAATAGTGGTCAGTGACAAAAGTGTGATATTATGATGACTCCATTGGTGGTCAGTTCATTATTTAAGGCAATGAAAGAAATGCTAATTGAGCTTATGATTAAATAACAATTTTGACAGCAGCAACAAGTTGAGTGTGATCTTTTCGTTTTATTTGAAATAAACTGGTTTTTAAAAGATCATGTATACAATATTTAAGGATTCAAAAATATGAATAAGACTCACTTGTATACTAGAAGATAACACCAAAGTATTAAGTAATAGAGAATTAGTGATTGGTATAAAACCTCTCAAAAAAACCACCAACCAAGTTAAGGAAGCAAAGAACGTGCAAGGATAACTAGTTTTACTGCATCACAACGCAGGAACTGTGAATTATTGTTGTACATTTCTAGAATTTCAGCCGATTAAGTCTAAATTTTCTTAAAATTAAGGACTGACTGATGTCTCGTTTTATGCTTGACTGCTTATAAAATCATTTGTGTGTCAATACAGCCATCAGGATTACCCAATTACTGATGCCACTGATATATGCAAAACATCTGGCAGCTTTGTAGAGTTTAAATATTATCACCCATACTCATAAAGGTATCCATGGACTATGCAATATTATTGAGGACTTTATTGCTATTATTATTATCCTTTTGCTCCACACTATTCAATAAATTGTACAATATAAAAAATGCCTGGCGCAATTCTATTTAAAATATATCGCTCATTTACTCAAAGAACATCATAACGATAATCGTATCGTTAAAATAACATTTTTAACGATATTCGCTGTAGGTTAATGTCAGCTGTGTCGTTATTTAAGCGACAATAACTTATGTGCTGTTAATTTTATCGACTAAAATCAACAGAAAATATCAGCTGAGTCTTATCGTTTTAAACGAGTTTCAGAACCACACAATCGTTATTTTAAGCGACAAAATGTATAGACAAAAATTACAATTGTCAGAATATTTACAACTAACTTTGATGTTATTTGTTCATTAATAATTATCACATGTAATTGGGCTTACAAGGCGATAAATATAGAAAAATTACGATTGTCTGATCGTTAAAAGTTACTGAATCGCACTACTGGTTATCATTACTTTTAGAGCAGGCTCTTAGCAATTTTTAGGTTTTTTGCAAGGCTAACATATCTCGTTTTTGCCCAGCTAGTTTCGGGATTCGTAACAGTGTGCGTTGTAAAGATTTTACCTTACATTTATATAACTTTTTTTTTCGAAAACAATTGATGCAATCGAGGAAGCATCAAATTCGGATAGTTTAGATTTAGGAATTTTGTTTAAATTTACATATTTTTTAAGGCTCACGAATTCGAATGAATCTTTATGCGAGTACATATAAATAAATTTTCTCCTTTGGGTTTAAGGGTATCAGCTGAACATGGGCATTCTAATATTGCCCGTGTAATGTATTATGTTTGACTTAATTGCAGACTAGATAGCAATAGTTCATTTTCTTTTTGTCGTTTCCCACCGTCCCCAGGGGAGTCTATGTATTTAGACTACGGGTGTTGCAATCCCGGGGCCCCAGCTAAGGGTAATGTGGTTTTTTCCGCTGGCGGACCTTTGGCCCATTACCCGTAAAACTTATGTTGTTACTACCCGATCTCTGAAATAACAGAGCAAAGGATGTGCACATATTTATAAAAGGAAAACAAATATTAAAGGACCGTTGTTGCCAGCTGGGTGCAGCGTCACCTAGAACTGCCCCTGAGTTCAAAAGACGATAGAGGTGAAGCCCTTGTGGTGGAACTTCGAGGTCTCACCAGAGGCTACTTCTGGTGCCACGGGTGCCGGTTGCCCGACAGCTGAGCTGCTCAGAGATAAATGCATTGCGGTTGTCAAGATTTTGTGTTGAAATGGTTGTCGTACTACCTGGGGCGGTACTTCGAGGCCGCCCTGTTAGGTCAAGGTGCGTCTCGCAATTATGCCCAGCCGTAGTAGGTACAAGATCTTGATGGCGTGCTTGCGTTCTTCTCGCGCGGGTGGTTCCCGCTGCTCTGAAGTTTGAGTGCATGTAGCGGTCGTCAGTATCCTTTGCTAAAATACCGAGTTCGTCCTACCCCACGGGGTTAAAGGGATGATTTTGGTATGTATGGAGTAAGGCATTGGATACTTGGCGACACAGGCATGCGTTCGTTACGGATGAGTGGTAGCTGTGCCGGCAATGGTTGAGGAATTCTCTTGGGGACTACGCTATGGTGTATACACAACACTATAGCGTGGAAGCCGGAGAATTATCGTGGTGGCTGTGGTTGCTACCAAAATCGCTGGGAGAATAGTCTTGGCTTCCCAGTGTTAAATCAATGCTAGTGATTGGCGTGACGCGGTCAGCCAGACACTATTCTAGGTGCTGTTGCCATTCAACAGAAGCTGCTATGGGCACGGACATAGCAGCAGAGTTTAGATAGCTCAAAGTACCTAAGCAAGGTACTTGAATGTAGTACAGGGATAACTATATACAAAAGATTGCAACCTATGTGCCTTTTCGGAGTGGACATAGGTTCATTCTAAAAAGGGTGCATGGGGGCGTTGGTCTGGCGTCTAACCCAGCACCCGGTGCTTTGGCACCCGTGAGGTAAGGCCGTCAAGGCAGGTACTCACGGAAAGCTTTTGCACATCTGTCGTTTCCCACCCCTTCACCAATGGAGTCTATTTTGGACTACGGGTGTGGCAAGCCCTGGGCCCCAGCTGGGGTAATGTGGCTTTTTCCATTGACGTACCTTTGGTACATTACCCATAGAACTTATGTTGTTACTACCCGATCTCTGAAATAACAGAGCAAAAAATGTGCACATATTTATAACAAAAGGAAGACAGTTCTTGTTGATGTCAGTTAGGTGCTGCGTCACCTAGAGCTGCCCCTGAGTTCAAAAGACGATAGAGGTGAAGCCCTTGTGGTGGAACTTCGAGGTCTGACCAGAGGCTACTTCTGGTTCCACGGGTGCCAGTAGCCCGACAGCCGAGCTGCTTTGAAGTTATTGAGTGCATGTAGTGGTCGTCAGTGTTCTTTGCTAAAATGCCGAGTTCGTCCTACCCCACGGGTTTTAAGGGATGATTTTGGTATGTGTGGAGTAGGCACTGGATATTTGGCGACACAGGCATGCGTTCATTTCGGATGAGTGGTTGAGCTGTGCCGGCAATGGTTGAGGAATTCTCTTGGGGACTTCGCTATGGTGTATACACAACACTATAGCGTGGAAGCCGGAGAATTAACGTGGTGGCTGTGGTTGCTACCAAAATCGCTGGGAGAATAGTCTTGGCTTCCCAGTGTTAAATCAATGCTAGTGATTGGCGTGACGCGGTCAGCCAGACACTATTCTAGGTGCTGTTGCCATTCAACAGAAGCTGCTATGGGCACGGACATAGCAGCAGCTATGACTTCGACATAGCAGCAGAGTTTAGATAGCTCAAAGTACCTCAGCAAGGTACTTGAATATAGTACAGGGATAACTATATACAAAGATTGCAACCTATGTGCCTTTGAGGAGTGGGCATAGGTTCATTCTAAAAAGGGTGCATGGGGGCGATGGTCTGGCGTCTTACCTAGCACCCGGTGCTTTGGCACCCGTGAGATTAGTCCGTCAAGGCAGGTGCTCACGGAAAGCTATTGCACATCTGTCTTTTCCGCTCTGTGATGGCAATCTTCTTCGCCGTCTATTTTGCAGATTTCAAACTAAATCAATTGAATCTTCGCGTAGTTTATAAACGAGCCCACATGAATTTTCAAATTTCAGCTTGGGTCGCAAGTTGACGAGGTATTTTTGACTGTCTTGGAAGGAAAAGTATATTTGTTAAGGATATACCTTCTGCGAAGCTCTCGATTTTGCATTTTCCAGCAATGATATCTTCAAATTAAAGGTATTCATTTCAGTTTTTTTTCTCGTTGGAAAAATAGAAAAATGTAATTTTTTAAAACAAACACAGGAAAAAAAATTTGAAAAAAATTTTTTAATTTTTTTTCCTGTATTTGTTGTCAAAAAAAAATACGTTTTTCCATTTTTCCAACGAGAAAACCCTAAAATTAATACTTTTATTGTTTCACATTTCCAAAAATAAAATGACTTATTTAAAATGTATCTATCACTTAAACATTTTGACACAAAACATACAGAAGTGTCACGAGACGGAAGTTAAGGGTATTTTCTGTTTGTCTCGTTTTCCCTCAAATTTTGTCGGCGTTTATGTTTTAATATTTCTTTCTAGTGCAATAAATTTTTATAAGATGTGTTAATTGGCAAGTAGTAATACACTCCAGTATCAAATACACTCTATTATTTTTCTCTTTTTTTCACGAGTTAAAAAAAAACCTGATTAGAGCTGTTTTTACCTGTCACTTTCTTCACTTCTGTGTATTCTGTGATTTCGAAAGAAACCAATTAATTTCTTTATGTGATCTTTGATTTGTTCTTACTATGAAATAATATGCAATAATTTTTGATATTTATTATTAAAATATACGCAGCATTATAATTACTCATTGTCGGTAGCGAAAAATAATCATTTTCATTTTCAACCTGGGCATTCTATTTTTGATAGATTGTGGTCGGTAGCCAACTGTTGTCTATGTGTTTCATTCTTTAACGCTTAATGTTACTAACTATTTTACTCTTTCGATATTCTTTAAACAATCAATTTACGTTTTAGTTTCATTAAAATAATAATTTGAAGTGTATCTGCCTCCAAACTAATATAAATATGTTGCATGTCTTTTAAACTTACTAAGTAAGACGGACAGTCAGATACATGCATGTGGTGGTCGGTCATAAATTGGAAAAAGGTCATATGATTTATGTTAGTTTTTGCTTGCATGCCCATTGTGCGTGTTAATTGTCCAAGACATAAACATTAAGTGTAAAACACTTTAAGCCTTTTTTAGTTTTCTCTCTCTCAAACAAACGCCCCTAACACACAAAAACATACATATAATTGAAAAAATAACTAAGGATATCAATCTACAAATTGGTTACATCAAAGATAAACCCCCAAAACTACTCTAGATGACATATGTAAATGTCGTTTTGCTAGAAAAACACATAAACTATCCTTAAATATCACTCATATCCTGTTTGTACTCGTATCATTAGAAGGAAGGAAACATCTTCCCTTCATATACATAAATATTTTATTTGTAACTAATGAACTTGGTAGATTACAGCACGTTATATTTAAATTAATAATTCATAAACGTTAATGTGCCCAAACATATCTTTTTCCATTACAAATATCCTTGAAGGAGAAAGTGTCATATCCCATAGTTTTTGTGTTTACAAGTATTGGAAAATCATGTTATTTATACAGGCAAATAACACTTTCCTTTTTATTTATTTTTTATTATATTTTTTTTTTTTGTAGGAAAAAAGGGTGTTTTTCTGTTGTTTATATTTACTTTAGGATGAAACGCAGTCTGTCATACCCTTTTCTTTTGTATACTTTTTTTTGATGGAAATTAACTTAATTTTTTTTATAATTAAACATGAATCTATGATGGTCATATTAATGGTTTTAAATGTTGCTGACACTATCAGTATTTTAAGATCGATGAAACGTAATTAGCTGGTAAAAATGGGTAGCGGGGACAAATATTTCATTTCAAAGTTAAGCAGCTTTATGCGAAAAAAATTTAATTTTGCAATATCTTGCATTAAAAGAACGTGCAGCAAAAGCGGAGTTCTAAAAAACGAAGCTATCTTCTATCTCTCCCTTCACCGCCAGTCTTCTCTATCCCTGTCGCTTTCCTTAGAATTAGTAGTAATTGCCTTTCTTAAAAAAAAAAAAAAAAAAACATTATCTAAGCAAGTCAGAGATTATGTCTTGAATAGAATTCAGGGCAATCTGCTGATGTCGGTGTACTAAATTGCAGCGTCCCCAAACAGTAGGTTAGGAAGGGTGCTGCTCCTCCATTCGGAGATGAAATGGAACATTTACTTTAATTTTTTTTTGATATTTATTATTGTTCTTTAGCGATAATTTTTATTTCCATTTCCATTTACTAAAAATTTAATAAGAACTTGTCACAAGCTGTCAACGAAAGACCATCGATTTGAAACATAACTGAGTTGCGAGCACAATAAGCAACAAGGAACAAACCTTCGTTTGTACTTAAATTAGATATCCATATAAAAACTGAACATATATAAGATATTATGAGTAAAGATCTTCCTAAAACATGAAATATGTCTAACTGAAAAAAAAATATTTTGGATTATTTTTTTGCCAAATTTTTTTTTTTTTTCAATTTCCAACTCTGGAAACACATTTTAATTTTTTTCTGGTTTTTAATATCATTTAAATGCATTCTAAGATATAGAGTATATTTAATTACCAAGGAAATAATTATTTAATTAGTTTTATATATGTATATCACAAAAAGCGTAAGTTTCCCAACCCTGGAATCTTTCTTTCAGATTTTTAAAATTCTAATAAAATATGTTAAGTTAACAAAGAAAAAAAGGAAAAAATTAGTTTTATTAAGTTACTTTAATAACAAAATAAAAGTTAACACTTTCCAGCTCTGGAGCTGTGGTTTTTATTTTCCTAATTTTCTATACCAAAGTTTTCTTTTCAACACATATAAAATATATTTAATTTATAAATTAAAAGAAAAAGAAAAATATTAATTAGACCCAGTTACTTTTATACATATATCACAAAAGTGTAATTTTCCCAACTCTGGAATCATGCTTTTAGATTTTTCCGATTTGTTTTACCAATTTAGTTCTTTTAGAAATGTAAGATATGTATGTTTAATTTAAAGAGAAAAAGGAAAATTTATTTTATTTAAGTTATTTTTATAAAACAACAAAAAAAGATGAAGTTTTCCAGCCCTGGAAACGTCTTTTTATTTTTTGTTTTGTTTTTATTTTTAATACTAATTTTGTTCGTACTGAAACATAAAATAAGTTTATTAAAAAAAATTGTTTTAGCTTATTTTGCTTTTATATGGTAAAAACAAGTTCAAGTTTTCCAGCTCTGAAACCATCTGGTCGCTTTTGCTGATTTTCAATACCAATCTTATTTGGACGATTTTTGACACATTGCTCCAAAACCGAAGTCCCTAGCTTTTCTGAGAGCTTGGGAAACCCGATTTCACGTACATCAGACGGACATCGGTTATTAGTCTTCCCTATTCATAAGGACCCAGAATATATTTATTTTACGTGATATTATGAAAATTCGACACGGAATGACAAACCTATGTATATATACCTTTTACTATTTTTGGCAAAAGGTATAATAAAAAGGCACATAGGTAACAAACGCATTGACACTCTCTCATACTTTCAGTTTGTGAAGGACATTTCAATTCCGAATTCTAGAATATATACGCCCCCTCCAACTCCTCCCCACCACTGTCTCTCTCTATCTTGAGCCGTCTGTGAAAACCTATACGGCTACAGCCATTGTTAACTGTATTTAGAATTCTAGCATGTCCTCTTGATAAATAGCCGTTTAATCTACCGGAAACCAACATAATATAGCAAAGAGAGCTTCTGTCGGCGTAGATGTAAGATATCCTGTTATCATGAATGCCATTTTGCGGAAAATCCCTTCTATACGGTACTGATTGCTAGCTCATTCCAGTGCTTTCTACCAAACTGAGATTCCGTAAAATAGCATAGGTTTTATGACCATCTCTATTATCCAAGCGACTCCTTTGGGTTTTATTCTCCAAGTTTACTCGCTATCATCAAGGTTTTCCAAAAAATTATAGATCTCACTTCATGGAATTAATCCGAAGATAAAGATACTCCCTTCATTCTGCATTAGCTTCAGCCTTTTCCTCAATTTCCTTGCAAATGTTCAACAATTTATGTCTTAAAAATATTTTAGCAATATCGAAACGTATTTTTCTCTTCGAATTATGAATTTAATAAACTTTGTTTTAAAATAAACTTGCAGCGAAAGTACACACCCTTGAGACAATTGCTGAAAATAATAAAAAAAAAATAAACTCCTGAAAAATGCTTGTGTTTTTGTTAAATATTTTTTAATTTCCTTTTAATTTTGTTACAACTTTATTAAGAGGTTTATACTCATCTACTCTACGGCCTCGCAATCTCACCGATGAAAACAGAACGTAAGCAAAAATAAAAAATAAAAAATAAAAAATTTGCAAACTTTTTTATGCGAAAATTTTTTGGGTAACAAGTTAATCGTAAGATAAACATCATCATCATTTCTTGCAGCAACAAACTGTTAGAAGAGGAAGGAAGGAAGAGTGGAAGGAGGGGTGGGGGTGGTAAGGAAATAAAACACATGTTAACACATAAGAACAAGGAATTTTTGCATATAAATTCATATTAAACGTTTTATAAACTGAGACAGATGCGAGTCAACTTAATTTTCTTCCTGCTTTAGGGAAGCAGTGAATCAATGAGGCTTGGCAACATATTCAGCGTTTTACACAAAAAAGTTTGTTGTTTAAAAATTAAAATAAAGAACAGAAGGAATTTGGTTTTCTTTATATGTAACGATATTAACCACTTAAGCCATTTGCAGCAGTAAAAACTAAAAAGAAGAATATTCCTTGGCTTCTTGATAATTATCTGAAGCTTTAAAATTTTTTTTATTTTTTTAAGTTTTACGGGTATTCATTATCTATTTAAAAATAAAATAAACTTTCGAAACAATTTTTTAATCACTGAAAGAGAAGGTTAAGTTTCTTTTTGCTCCTTTAAATGCTTTCAAAATATCAGGCATAAAAAAAATCTGCACATGCTCTGCATTTCTTGCTAAACTTTTAAGTAGACTTGCTTTCATACAAATAATTTTAATTAATTATTTTTTGTAACGACTTGTATAAATGAGGCAGCCTTATAAATGTAAACTACACAAATGATTTATATTCATGTTTGTCCTACACAAAATCAAATTTAGTTTAGCAGCATATTTTTCGAAGCGAGAAGTCTCAAAATCAAAATAAACTTAGCAGTATACATTTAGCAGCTTATCAAATATGATAATGAGATGTATCAACAAAATGATAGTAAGGTAAGGTTGGGTAAGGGTAGCAGTCAGAAAAGCAGACTTACTTAGACGCTTACTCTGGTCCATTGTGATAGTACACAGACTCTGTTGGCGTGGAGTCCCCATCGTCGAACCACTCAAAGCTCAACATAAAGCTACTGATACGTTGCACTGAAAGAATTTTTTTCATAACTTCTATGATTTTCGACATTAATCCAATGAAAAAATTCATTAAAATTCAACCAATGTACCGCTTCATTGGATTAATGAAACCATTTACGTTCAAATTATTTTAATCAAAACTACGTCAAATGTATTAAACAGTGTCATCAGTGCAATGAAAGAACTTCATCGAAACAACGAAATAATTTCATTAAAACGACGAAATAATTTCATTAAAACCACGAAATAGTTTCATTAAAACAGCGAGATAATTTCCAACGTAATAATTTTATTACAATAACGAAATAATTTCATTAAAACAATGAAATAATTTTATTACAACAATGAAATAACTTAATAAAAACAATGAAATAACTTTATTATAACAACGAAATAACTTACTTGAAACTGTATGAGTAAACAAGCATACAAAGAGTACAAGAACAATCATACAGAACTACTTTTGCTGCAAGTTTTTGGTTGACAATTGTTGAAATACATTTAATTTATCAGACTTTCATGACTACAATGAAATTTTCATTGGGACAACGAATACATTTCATAGCTATAATGAAGTTCTAAATTGCTGTATATTTTATTATTATTTCTTTAGTTTTAAAGGATTTAATCTTTTACTTAATTGCTTTAAAGTATGTACTTATCTATACATGTTTATTTCAAGCAACAACTTAAATATAAAGGGGTTTCTTATTAATTAGAAAATATTGTTGTCATAAATCCAATAAAATATTCTCACGAAAGCAGAATATCAAGGAAGCAATTCGATATTCATGAAATTTTCATAGGACTTGTGAAATTATCATTAGATTTGTGAAAAATTTTTAATGAAATTGTTTCATTGGGCTTATGAAGCAAAATTCTTTCGGTGTAAGTTTGACTTTGCAAGAGAGTAGGGGTTAACCGACACTTTTCAATTGCAGTGGTATCTGTAAGATTATCGCACTTCTAGCAAGGTCATTAGTCCTGGAATTCCCCTGAATCTCCCTGTGTCCTGGTATCTAAGTCATCCTACTGTTAAAAAACTATGCCATATCTTTTAGAAATGATGGACAGTCGAGAGCTGCTGTTCTTCTTAGGCATAGGGATTCAAAAGCTGTAATAGATGCTCGACTGTCAGTGCAAATGTTTATTGAAGTAATATTTATATTTTTGAAATAATATTTACCAAATCACCACTTCTTTAAGGAATCTCTGCCTGGAAGTTGCTTTGCAATACCAGGACCTACTGTCCCTGCAAAAGACTCTATGGTTAAACACTCTTGGGTTTTGTAACCATCAGTATAAAAATTAATCCTTTTCTTCTGCCTAGATTACCATTCCTTCACAGTTCTATAACAGAATTATATTATAAAGGAAAAAAACAAGTTTTGTTTTGTTTGAATACATTTGGGCTGCCGTGGATGCTTCAGGTGATACTAATCCTTATGTAACATCAGACCACCATCGGTTAACGGTATTATGTTGTAAAATAACCAATAAAATGGCTATTAAAACAACTTGGAAAATTTAATATGTCTCATTGACATCAGAGGCGCTGCAACACTGCATTATTAAAAGGATGCAAGAAGCAGAGTCACAAAACAATGAAGCTTTCCTCTATCTTTTCCTTCACTACCTGTCCCATCTATGATTATCCCTTTCCTAAAGAAGGTAACATTTAGTAATACTAAAGGGTCCACCATCTAACGTTTCTTTTTCAAATATTGCTTATTTTATTTGACAGATAATTAGTTTTATCCTTCCGCTGAACGAGTCAACTGACCATCCAATGCGTTTTCGCTTTGCTAAGTGGGCCTGCGATCGACTTACAGAAGATGCCGATTTTGCCAAAAAAAATCATCTTTTCAGATGAAGCTCATTTTGATCTTGGCAGGTATGTAAACAAGCAAAATTGTCGCATTTGGGGCACAGAAAACCCGCACGCATACATTGAAAAGCCGACGCACCCAAAACGAGTCACTAATTGGGCCATTGGGCAAGGTGTGGCCGTTACAGTCAATGGCGATCGTTATCGGGCCATGTTGAACGAATTTTTGTTCACAAAGATTGAAGAGGAGGATATTGGCAACATTTGATTTCAACAGGACGGCGCTACGTGCCACACAGCTGAAGCTCCAGTACTTTTTTTATAGCATTTTCAAAAAAAAAATTATCTTGCGGACCCTTTAGTAGGCATTCATTGCCTAAATTGTTACTTCTCTTTAAAAATGAAAAATAATAATTCTTTCTGCCAAAAAAAACCGACTTCAATGCAAAGATGCGATAGAAGAAGTTAAGAAGAACTACGTGATATATAAAATTAAATTTTAATGGGCGTACCTCTGCCCATTTTTTAAATCCAAGATTGTGTATTTTTCGGAGCTCAAGCTGCGTGTTTAGTCTTGGGAATATCGGTAAAGTAGAACCACTTGAAATAAGGTTTCAAAATTTTATGGGCTTGACTCTGCCCATTTTTTTAAATGAAGGATTGTGTCTACTTCAGAACTCAAGGTGTTTGGTAAGTTTTTTTTAAATCGGTTAAGTAGAACCGCGTGAAATATTATAATTACTTTTAATGGGCTCAACCCCACCCGTTTTTTCAGCTTTCAAATTGGGTAGTTCCAACAATCAAATAACTAGAATATCATAAAATTATATAATAAAAAAATTGTGGGCGTATCCCTGCCTCCTTTTTTAAAATGGGACCAACGGGAAGCTTTAACCTCTCAGATAAAAAAATCGGTCTAGAATGTACCGAGTTATAAATTAATACCGCCAAAAAAATAAAGAGACGAATTGTTAACCTCCTCCTGTTTTTGAAGTCGGTTAAAATTAAAATTAAAGGAACTGTCCTCATATGCATTTTATAAAATCAAAGCTTTGTTGACCCTTCTATATTAATTCTTTTCGAAGAATCACTATTGGTCAAAGTCCAAGATCATCAGAGAATTCAGCCGTTTCTGTACTCGACCGAAAGTGGATTCCTGCGGCTCACCCCTGGTAGTTATAAGGGCGGATTCCTCTGAGCGATGAGTTTTGAAATGTTCACAAATTTTAGTATACACTAAATCATTTGTGCGGTCGAGACGATGAAAATGAATTATTTTGACAGTTATAGTGAATACTAGTGTCAAAATTTTTCACTGCACAAAAAGCTGTGAATTGTTAACACTGAAATTGGTGAACTCTTCAAAACTCAGCTTTGCAGAAGCCGGCCCCTATTCCTAATTTTAGCAGTAAATACATGCGCTCCCATTACTCTAATTGGAGCAAAGGATGCAGTAGGGAGCAGTTAGTAAAAGTCATCAAACCTTAGCCATGGCAAATTTAACCACCAAAAATTTTTCTATTTATAGAGCAACTATATTTCGCTTACATTGCACAAAATATTCGCCAGTTCTCCATCATTAACACTTAGTTGAAAAGATAAATTTCACATTTCCTTGCCGCAAACAGTAAAGCAAACTAAAGCAAAACAAAACTAAACAAAACATCCTTTTGCCACAACTCCTATGAGTCCTTGTATATTTCTATTTATTTTTGTTTATTAAGAGAGCATATGAAAATGAATTACATTTTTATAATTTCCATTTGGTTTCCTTGTGATTTCTTTCTTCCTTTTCTTTATTTTTTTTTTTTGCAAGCTAACCAAAATTTCTTTCTTTCAAACTTATAAAACGAGTGAGTGCAAAAGGAACAAAAAGGATATCTAGTACAGCACAAACTAAATAGAATGTACAATACCCAAAACAGGCAGCCATTCAGGGTTTATGCAACACACCAGCCAGCCGCCTGCCTCGATGTAAGTGAAATGAATATTCTGCCACAAAGAATATATTATAGAAAAGAAAAAAAATATATATAAAAGTTGTGTAAAAGGCTTGGAATAATTTTTTGTATATTTTTATTCTATTCATACAAGTGCGCTCATGTTTTCATGCTTATTTTCTATGCCACAATATTTTGTATGTATTTTTTTTTTTAGTTTTATAAATAAGAAAAAATATTTAAAAAAATCATTTATTTATTTACGAAAATAATTTTTCTGCATCTTTGTTGCCGTACATTTGAGTGGTTTTCTGTTTTTGTGAATCTTTTTAGCCATAAAACGTTTGTTGGAAGCTTTTAAAAAATCAAAAGCGTAAAATAACTACGAGTAACCACTTAGAAATAGAGGAAGCGCAAACATTAAATAAAATTGAACAAAAAATATATTATTTAAAAGAGAACTCTTAAGCAAGGACTTGGAAATTTTAGAATAGGGGCTTCAAACTTCAATTGGAAGATTTTTATTTACTGGGAACTATCGATTACTATTATTTAGTAAAAATAAATTCCACTGCTAGATTACTCTTAGGCTCAAATGCCCAGTCTCTAGTCAACAAATAAAGCTGGTTTAGCCAATGAAATTGATAAGAAAAATCGTTAGTTAAACCACAGGCGTTAGTTAACTATAGACTGTGAATTTGTACCTCAGTATTAAATTAATATTGGGTATTCAATTCGAGCCATACAAAGTTTCTCAAAAAAATTGGGATGATAAAGCAACTGCCGAGTAAATGGGAAAAATTTTACATCGCACTTTTCTTCAACACTGTTCTCAAGAGGAACAGTGAAGATATCACATAGCCAAAACCGATATGTTTATCATCCTAGTTTGACGTTTTGTGCGAAAAATTATTCGACATTAACGCAAACCGGTTGCGCTGGTCTTCAAGCAATACTCTGCCAACGCTCACTGTTTGCACAAAAATAATAACTCACTGCTTTACTTTTGCACACTTTTGCAAGACTGCCCCAACTGCTTTCAACTGCGATTTAGCCTGTCTTCACAAAAATAAACTGAACTCTTAAAAGACAAATATTTACAAAAAAAAAGAACTAACCTTCAGATTGACTTTATAATAGACTGAACTGCCAGCTGAAGCGTCGCTCTTTTTATACTTCACACAAGGCTTCCAGAATGTGGCAGTAATGTCTAGAAAATATCAGCAGCATCCTCATTGCTGAATCTCGATCGCGTCATTAGTTCTTGCATTACCAATGTACATATGTACACATGTGCGCATATACATCATTATAGAAGCAATTCATGATGGTTGTTTACTGGTGTATCTTCTTATTAGGGTTGGTACACCAAAGGTGAAAAGGCACCCTATTGTTTTCGCTACGTTGTCCGTCTGTCCGTCACACGTTATTTTCTCAGGAACCGTAAGAGCTACAGACCTGAAATTTGAACAGAGTATGTAGAACCTTGGCCGCTACAACAACAAATACATGAGAATTAAATATTAAAGGGTGTTTCAAAACGAGCAACGAAAAATTTTAAAATCCCGTGTAATATACATACAATTGTATGTACATATGTATATTTACAATTGAAATTTGTAAAATTAGTGTATTTTTATATAGACTACAACAATTAACACTAAAATTAAAAAAATTTAAATTAAAGGGTGGTCCATCAGTTAAAGCAATTTTGACTATGTAATTTTGACAACTTGCTATATCTTGGAAACCGGAAGAGGTAAACTCTTGAAATTTTCAAAAACGGTAAAACTAAAAAAATACAAAAATTATAAAATCGCCAAACCAAAAAAATAACTGCCAAAAATTAAAAAAAAATCGCCAAAACGAAAAAAATCGCGAAAATTAAAAAAAAATCTAGCACTAAAATAAATCACCAAATTCGATAGAATCGCCCATATGAAAAAAATCGCTAGAACGAAAAAAACGGCAAAACGAAAAAACCGCCAAGATTAAAAAAATTCTAACACTAATATAAATCGGCAAATTCGAAAAAATCCCCCAAAATAAAAAAAAGTTCGTCAAAATTAAAAAAACGCCAAAAATCGAAAAGATCGTCAAAATGAGAAAAAAAAGGATGAAAACTAAAAAGGCGCCTTAAATGAAAAAACCAAAATGAAAAACGCGAAAAAATCGACACATATAAAAAAATCGCCTAAATGAAAATAAATCGCCAAAATTAAAAAAAATCGCCAAAACGAAAAAAATCACCAAAATTAAGAAACAACGAAAAAAATCGCCAAAACGAGAAAAAAGTGTCAAAACTAAAAAAATTCCATAAATGAAAAAACCCCAAAATCCGAAAAAATCACCAAAAACCAAATAAATCGCCTATATGAAAAAAAAATTCAAAATTAGAAAAATCGCCGTATATAAAAAATCGCTAAAATTAGAAAAACGTCAAAAACAAATCGCCAAAAAAAAGTGCCAAAACTAAAAAAACGTCAATAAACGCAAAAAACCCCAAAACTAAAAAAATGCTTAAAACCGAAAAAATCCAAAAACGAAAAAAAAAATGCCGAAACTATATTTTATATAGGCTACTAAAGTTCGTATTGAATTACATATCTCGTGTCCGTACGGAACCCTTCATGCGCGTGTCAAAGTCGCACTTCACTGAATTTATTTATTTTTATTTTTGCCTGCACTACCATGTATATGTATGTTTGTGTGTGCATCTTATAAACAATCAGAAGGTATTTCATTATTGTTGTTGCTATAGTTTTGCTATAGTTTGTATTTAATTACACGGATAATTCTTTTTGTTAACCAAATATTTGTTTTTATGAAAGCACTAGAGCATTTAAAAGGTTTGTTCGAATATTTTTGCGTATCACTATTATGAGCTGGAGGACTCGCGGATCTGAAAATGTTCTCAGCAATACTAACGAGTTAATGCTAACTACGCAAGAGGGTGATCTCTTCTACTAAAACCTATGTAGGTTCATTCTCCTGTTAGGTTACGTTAACAAACTGCCAAGGAAGAAAGAAAACTGTTTGGCTAACTTGGAATCATTTAATTTAGATACATTTTTATCACCTGCAGGAAGAAAATATAAATAGAAGATATGAAAGCGAAACGATTAGAGAAAGCAGAAGAGTTTAGAAGAATCAGCTTGTGGTCATTGTGTTAAAGTTTTTGCAGCAAGAGTCAGACATTGAACTCTCGACTGCTCTTAATAAAGGAATGCAGATCTTTAGGTTAGGCTATGTTACGTTGAAGACAGGAGCCATTACACTTATGTCTGAAGACATTTACATAAGCCAGTATAGGCTCTCATGTGAATTAAAAACGAGTCCCACCCTTATGGGAACTAAGCATCCTTTACGTAGTCTCTACAACTTTTCCAGTCAATACCTCTAAGGTGGACAATGTCCGGTAAGGTGTCATGATCCCGAAATATTGCGATCTTGACTGGGTGAAAGCTGGACAATGTTAAAAAAAGTGATCCATTGTTTCGATGTCCTACATACATGCTCCGCATTTCCTTAAAATCAACCGCTGATAACTTCAACAGTCGTACCTTTCTAAAGCTTGAAGGCGTTGGTTTTTGAGCGCAGTGCAGACACATGATAGCTCATAACAGCTCTCTGCTTCTCTATTCAGAAATCCTTAACAGTAGTCCTTATATAGGAGTCCGATCGTTTTAACAGTTTTAACATGGGTGCTGAAAGGTTAGCCTCCCACGATGATTGCCACTATGTCCCGCATCTTTTAATACAAGGTTATGGAGAGTTTGCTATAAAACAAATGCGCTCATTTGTGCCGTTTCTGAAAACATTATTTAGACGATTCCAGCAGGAGTTTAGATAGATATCGCAAAAATCTCCATCCTGAATCATAGTTCCTCTCTTTGCTAGTTTCATGTCATCGCACCCAATGTAGAGTGTTATTGGAACTATCCGGCATCTTTTCGCGGGACTTCGGCATTCATTTACAAGATTCGATGTGGTATATATATTTACACTCTTTACGGATCTAATGATAGCTTTGCTATCAGTCACAAAGCGAATATCTGTTTCAGATATTAAAATTATTACAATTATACAATTATTATGTTACAATCACTAGGGAGCCAAAAAGGTAATATAGACCCCTCCATTGACCATCTCCGCTTCTTTGAGACTTATGCCCTAATTCTTTTCGACGATTGCATCGTCTTGTCTGTGGACGAAAAAAGGCAGCAGTTGTAATTCTTTTTAAACAATTATTGTTTATTGTCCATGCTAGAAGGTTCGTGTATATGCTTTATGATTTTGTTCCAAACATTATATCCAACACATATTTTTTCAAATATTTTTTAAACTATTGTATAATACTTTAATTGAATTTTTATGTTTTAAGAACATGGTAATAATATTTTTATTTTTCATTATCAAAGGCAACAACCATTTTTGAAGAAAATAATTTAGAGAACTCAAAAACAAGACTCAAACAAAACGTCCAAAATCTTAATTAATTAATTGTATCCGGGTTTCAGGTAAGCCTACACAGTTCTTTTCGATACATTCGCATCTTGAGGTCCAAGAGGTTCTCAGGTTTGAAAAAGGCGTCACATGGAAAACCCGTCCTTTGTAAGCATATTTCGATATATTCTTTAAAACTTAATTTCCCTTATAATTCAAGTAAAATTTTCGCAGGTTTTCCTCTTCAATAAGTGCCATATAATTTCTACAACAAGAGTTTTTTCTAAGATCTTTTAAATGTTTTGCATAATTTAATACCAAAAAAAAACGCAACATTGTAAAACACTTTGTTAAACGTTTGCATATATCATTTACCATATGAAAACATACACATGTAATGCAAACACAGGACAGACAAACTAACAACACCCATGCAGACGCATTGACATCTTAATATCCTTGTTATTGTGCATGTAACTACCAGATGTTTTCTATGGCTAAAAGTAATGTGAATATGTGCATGTATGCTCCAGGATGCTCGTATGTCTCTTTTTTATTTTATAAAGATGCCAACAAAAACAAAGTGAAAAGTTTTTAGAAACAATTTATAGCTGAAAAATAGACTCCCATAAAGTTTTGTTATTTTTTTTTTGCAGTGCGTGTGTACTTGTTATTATTTATATGTTCTGTTTTTTTTTGCAAAATAAAATCTTCCTCCTTAGCAAGTTGACAGAATGTTATTTTCAATTTACTTTCCATTTAACAAGTGTTTAAATCTGTTGAGAATATGTGGAGTTTATTTATTTATGTACATTTTTTTTGTCACTGTTTGCTTAAAAGACCCAGAGATATTATTATGGTGTTAATGGAATCGTTATTAGGCGCAAAGTTTAATTTTGCTTGTCTTGTGGGGAATTGTAAAAGATTTACGGTGTTTATATAAGTTATTAGTTCAAATTGTTTAGTATCGTACAAAGATTTGAAAAAAAAAATAATGCAGATACACACTTAAGCCTTACTGGTGAATTCATGACTACGATCAAGGATTTGGAACCCCCATACTAAACAGATGGGCTTAGTTTACAATTAATAAGAAATATATAAAATTAATTTTTAAAAATGCATGCTGTACGGAGAAACTGACACCTTTACCTTCTTTATAGCTGACAACTCAATTGCCTTTCAGAGCTATCAGCTAAAAATCATGAAGAGCGTTTGTTGGTTTTTGTGCTAACTCCACAAATTTTCCTACGCGGTCTCTTAAATCTCTTTTCCTCAATACTAACACTCTTCTCCCTGGGTTAGTTTACTTGGTTGCTTGGATTGTGAGATACCGTTTTAATTAATTCTACTCTACTCTTCCGAGTATTTAACTTTCAAAAAAGGTCTGGCTCCAGTTCGAGCTACAGAGTTTGTTACAGATTTATGTGAGCACCTGCCAGTTGCGGTGCAATCTAAAGGTGATATTAACACCGGGTAAAGTTGAGCATCTGCCAGCGCCTCCATGCAGCCTTAGAAATCACTGTGTGACTTTCAAAGAACACATGGGTTATAATCTTTGAACATAGTTGTAAGTGATTATGAGCAGACACCTTGCTGAGGTACTCAAGCTATTTAATCTCTACCTGCTAAGACGGAGGTCAGAGCAACATCAGTCGAATGTCAACAGCATTTAGAATAGTGTCTTTCTGACCACGTCAGACAAGTCACTAGCATTAATTTAATACTCAAAGCCCAAGACTAGTCTCCCAGCTATTTTGGTAATAACCACAGCCACTCTGAAATTGCTTGCTTTGATGGTGGCGTTAGTTGAAATAGTTAGCACGTTAACTACAAAACCGAAGGTTCTGTGTTCGATGTGCATTAGTGTTCTTTAGTATCAGTTTTTGTGGGAAAATTCAAGTGATGATGGCATAGAAACTGTTCATTGTACTACTGCAACTTCAGCGGGTTATTATTATTACTATAGCCAAATCATCGGCAACGTAAATAATGGCTACTAAATACAGCTTCGAAAAATGAAATATGCATCATAGACACCAGAGGCGCTGCAACAATGCATTATTAAAAACGTGCAAAAAAGCAGAGTTGTTAAAGAAAGAAGCTTTCCTCTATCACTATCCCTTTTCTTAAGAAGGTAAAACCTCGTATTAGTAGTAGGTACTCATTGTTTGAGTGTGACTTCTCTTTCAGAAAAAAAAAGAAGTGAATGTTGTTGCTCACACTTGCCGCAGAAGACTTCACCAATCACCGAACACAGAGTCAGTACTCACGTTGGGATTGCATCAATGTAACTCACAAACATATTCCAAGACCGTAGGTAGTGGATGGTGATGCGGGTACATCACCACCCATTAAATCTACAGAGCAGATTCGCCGGTACCCGTAGTAACAGCATTAAGCTACTGGTTAGACCTCAAATTTTCATCCCGAAAAGCTTCACCTATGTATGTATTTTCAACTCAGGACAGCTCCAGGTAACTGTGCACCTGTAAGACAGCGTACTAAGCTACTTCCTCTTAATAAATAAAATCTATGGGTAAATAGCCAAACATACGCCCCTAACAAAAGCTTTATTAGTCAAACTAGGGTCCGCGGGATTGTCACACCCGTAATATCCGAAGAGAATCCCCATGCGGGAAGCCTTACATAAAGTGATGCTAGGATAAACTCCGTTGCATTGAGGTAGCGTATAAGATAACAGGGTACCCCTGTGGCTGAGTGGCAGCGATACTATCTTCTCAGCCCAGATGTCGCGGGTCCGATTCCCGCATTAGACCCTGGGTGTTTTCCGCAGACAAGCTAATCGCTTCACGGGTTGTGCAGTGTTAAAAAAAAGTCAATCAAAAAAATAAAAACTTATTTATATGAAACATAAATAACAGAAAATATTTAACTTAGTGCTTACTTACGCGCATTAAAAAAAATGTATACCAATCTTTGATACCTCCGTTATTCGCCTAGTACATATGTGTTTTCCTAAAAATTTGTATTTGTATTTGGAGCTTATCTCCAATTTTCGATTTGTCATCCCCAAAAATCCCCAAATTGAGCTTTTTTATTCAAATTTTTTCTTTTGCGAAAAGAAATAAAAAAAATTTAATTTTTATTTAAAACATAATGACAAAAACAACATATTTATTCAATAAAATTCATTTATATCGATAGCCACATAAATTTACATTCGTATTAATTTAATTTGTACATATAAAACTTGCAAAGAAAAAATTACACATAGTTTAAAATACACAAAGTATAAAAAAATTTTAACCAAAGTTTACCATTTCTAATACTTCAGAAACGAAGTCTTCTGATTCATCAGCCTCAGAAAGTTTGTTGTACATACATAGGTACTTATATTAGAAAGCTTTAGCATTTCAGCAGAAACAAATTAAATAATTTTTTAAGTGTGCGTTTGTTCTAAGAAATTCTTCCAGCAAGTCATAATGCATTTTATTACGTATTTTTGTTTTGGTAGTGTTCATTATTGGTTAATCTGCTTTTATACTTCTCCTTTATTAGAAACAACCATTTTTAGACTTGCCAGACGTATATTTCTTAGTTCAAAAATCATTATTGTTACCATCAGTTACAAAAAAAATCCCCAACAAATCCCCGGATCCCCAATACAAAATTTTCATCCCCAATCGCGAAAAAAAAAACCCAATTTGGGGACAAATCCCCTAAACTAACAACACTGCCACTCGCCCTTATATACATTTTACTTCTGAGATAACATAAAAGGTGCTTAAAGAAATCCTTTAGGAGTGCTGTCTATTTCACAATAGGAAGAACAGAAAGGAAAAGCTATGATAGACCTTAGGAAAGAAACCAGAAGGCTCTTTAACAGGGCTCGACGGAAAAAACCTGAAGTATACTGAGATGAATATAAAATGAAACTCAGAATATATAACAAGAAGATAAGGGAGGCTAAAATCGAATCCTGGACCCTTTTCTGTGAACTAATAGATAGCGTTAGAGAAGTCTCCAAAATATAAAAATTCCTATCGAAAACCCATACCCAACCTGAAACACTCCAACCACCATAAGAAGGATTAATTCATTGGATAAAAATTTATCTTACATGCGACTCTAACTAACTTGAGGGAAAAGAAAATCATTGAGTCTTCATGTTCATTAGCGGACATCTTCCCTTACAACAAGTTGATGGCATTAAATGCTAATATTTCGAAGTAAAATCCATGCTGGTATTTTTTTAACATTTTTAATTATTTTTTTAATGTCTTGGAAACTCAAACTAGCGTTTAGAATCCAAATGTTCAGCACAGAACAGCACATTACCGAGACAGTAAATTTTCCACATTCAATTGGATCTTCTCCTTCTTTGTTACTCCCTTCGCTTCTTTTTAATTCCAAAATATTTAATACCCAGATGCATTTGATTGGACAGTGCCTTGCTGTAAAGTCAATCATAAGTTGAAAGGCTCTTCTTTCAATGGTTAAATGTTGCTTTATTGAACATTTGATTAATGAAAACCATAATAAGGCAATCGGACAATATTTGTATGAAGCTGCAATTGAAATATAAAAAATATGTATGCCTCTCCGTGAAATCAAATCAGTAATTCCATTGAAACAAACTATGATCGCACCAATTTGTTCAGACAAGAAGTGACTCGCATTTCACACTTTGAATACAAGGTTACTAATAACTCTGCAGGCTCCTTCAATGTCCATCGGTTCAGATTTAAGATAAAAATAGTTAAAAGAAATAGCCAGTACTTTAAAGACTTAAAACATTGGAACCCATACCCTACTTTCTTACTTTTAGATTAAGAAAGTCAAACTAAACTTAACTTAGCTTGAACCACTGTAATCAGTAGCAAAATACATAATGTTTAAGGTTTTTACAGCACCTGTTATTTTCTGCTACCCGAAAGAGTATGGCTCTTAACATCTGGAAGTTCTAACTTTTCAAGATTTGGGGCTCAAAGCAGCTTGAGATATTTATAACATGTCTATATTTTAGAATGCAGCTACAAGACAACGAAAATCAACGATATTACTCTCTTTGTGACCTGTACAAGAACATGAGACGAGCTGCACAATTTACTTCTATAATCTTTCTCTCACTCTTTCTATTATCCTGGTCTCCCCTTACACTCTCGATCTCTTCCTCAATATCCCTAACTATCCTTATATTTTTTTATATCAATCTCTATCTATATATCCGGCTCACTCTCTTTCTACCATATATGAGCATTTCCACAGCAATGTAAAATTTTTGTAGCATGAGACACCAAGCAAATATACTTGTTTTTTTGCAAAGAAAATTAAACTGTTTTTTACTTCCTTATATATTTGTGTAGGTCGCCAGCAGCTCTACGTAAGGTAAAATTTTAAGAAAAATCGAGTCACGTTGTTCAGAAATACAAGGTTATTTGCTTGCTGTCGCACGCTACAAAATAGTTGAATTTTTCGGAGAAATTGCCATATGTCTTTCTCTATCTATCCGTCTCACTCTCTATCTTTATGCTTCTCTCTTTATATATATGACTCTTTCTCTCTATATATTCGACTCTCTCGCTCGGTCTCTTCGTCCGTTTAAGCAAACCGAGTGTAATTTTTCGGAGTGTCGATCTCAATTTGCTCAAATTTCTTAACAAATCTTAGCAAATTCTCTAATGCCACATTGACACCTACTTTGACTTCAGTTTTAGGAGCATAAAGCCATTTAGATATCTCATCACTTCATCAACTACAGTACAAGTATCAAAATTTTTTTGTTAAAAAGCTTATATGCAAATATATATTTACATATATGCATTAAGTTCGTTGAACTATTTATAAATATTATAAGCAGACCTATCTCTATAATTCCATTACAAATAATAAAGTACTTTCTGTTGTATTCAATTAAAATTTTATATTGATTTATATGCTCTTGACTCGAAAAACCAAATAAAAGTTTTCAATTTGTGTTTGTTGTTCTTGTTGTTGTTGTTTTTTTCCACATAACTACGTTTACAATTTCAAAAACTTTTGACCAACAATTTGGAAAATGTCATCATGATGTAAAATCTCTAAGGAATGTTGACTTGAAAAAGAAATATATAAACTAAACCTTAAACCAAGAAAACCCATTATACACAAGACTTCCTTTTGTGAAACTAAAATAATATTGATTACTCAACAAATAATAATTTTTGAGAAAATAATTTTAATCCTTTTTATATGCTGCATGTATGTGTTAAAACAACAACTAGACATGCAGACATATGGCTCAAACCACATTTATATGCTTTATCATACCAGCAGCAGTTGTGGTGAAGAAAATAGCACTAGCTGATGGATTAATTTTTTTTTTCAGTGAAAAATCCGAGAGGTACAGCTGAAAAACTAAAATTAAACCAACTTTCTTAGATTGAAATTATATATTTTATTAGCCAATTCACAAGCAGGAAAAAATACCAATGAAAAATCACCATGCCAAAAGGTTGATTCAAATTCATTCAAATCACATTAAATTTACAAGAAATAATAGGTCTGTTCATTTACTTTCCCAGCAGAAACTAGCAACGAGAGACTAAGGCAGAAATTTACAAAATTATTCTACCAAATACGAAAAAGTAAATGAACGCTATACTTATAAAACTTGCAAGAAAATTTTATTCATATCAGAACCATGGATAGAAATCATGACACAATTGTACTTTTTCTGATGTATTTTGTTTGATAATGTTTTAAATTGCAATTTTTTTTAAGAAATTTATATTTAAAATGAAATTCTTTACACAGTTTCATGTGTATTTAGAATTTTATGCATATTTCAAACTTTTTAATTTGATTCCACTAAAAAATACAAAAATTCGAGTTTCTACCTCTGATCATATATGAGAAACAAACAAAATTATTTGCTATTAAAATTGAATTTATGTGGCTTAATGTAATATAAACAATAAATTAAGAAAACACTCTTTCTTTTTTCATATAAAAGAATTGAAATTTTTTCAGTTTTCCTTTTTCAGATATTTTTTAAATAATTTATTTGACAACAAAACACACAACAGGTGGTTGGATAATTCTTGCAAGTGAAAATTTTACTAGTAATAATTTGTAGGAATTTTTTTTGTCTCTCAATATTATTCTCTCTTTTGACGCTCTCTCCTTGCAAACGTTTTGAGTTAATGAACACTTTCCAGTAACAATTGTTACAAATTCGTAATAATTTTCAGTAAATGAACAAACCTAATATGTTGTTTGAATGTGTTTGGTGTTTATTATTTCTGCAATACACTTTTGTGCTTAGTTGTGTAGGTTGCTTTTGTATTGTTGTTGTTTTTTATGTTTGTAAACAGCCGACAAACTGCTGCTGGCTGGTAGGGAGTGAACTAGTCTTGCATTCGGAGGATCGCAGGTTCGAATCCTGGAGTCAAGTCAAAGTTTTTTGTATTTTGTTAACTTTTAAAATAAATTTTATGTTAAATGATAAGAAATAATGTTAAATAATAATTTAACTCAATATGGTACATATTTAGTGTATATCTTAAAAATATTTAAAGTTGTTGTGGCTGCAGAGGTAAGCACGTTGACTACCACGCGATGAGTTTCGAGTTCAAATATTGGCCGGGTAGCCAATTTAATTTATATACAAAAATTATTCTGATGTCTATGTCAACCACACGTGAGTTAAATAATTAATAAAATACAATTACTACATTAAATTAAATTCATGTTGATCTAACTTGAACGTGATTCTTCATTTTGATTTTAACAGTAAATGTTAATTCAACGTGAAATAAAGTTAATTCAAAATTACTTTAAATCATGTTAAATTAACATGAAACACACATGAAGCAAAATCATTGCCAATAGATGTAAAATTAACCCTATTTTTAACGATTCTACATTGTTTTTTTATCTGTGTGCACAATCACTGGCTATTTCCAGCACCACAACTGTAGAACCTTGCAACAAAATCCTTTTTCACACATTTCTTATTATTGTCCATTTGTATTATTTAAAAAAAAGGGAATAAAAAAATTAAAAGTTTCATATGTCTGCTTTAGTACATGTGTGTGTCCTTGGAAAAATTCTTAATAATCATGAATTGTTTCAACAATGATAAACGAAGTGTTGACCAATATACATATATTTACTACAACAGCAAAAACTATAACAAATTAATGCTTTTGTACCCTTAATAATAATTTATGTAAATTATAAGAAATAAACAAATCAACCCAAAACAAAAAAAAATCACTTTGAAACAAGGATGTGGCAGCAGTTGAAGTCGACATAAATCAAATTCTGATATGGGACACATAAAAAAAGTTCCAAATGTGTGCGTGTGTGTGTGAACAAAATTCCATTTAGCAAACATGTTTTTTTTTTTTTTTTTTTGTAAGGAAAACAAAACTAATGAGTATGTGGTTACAAGAGGTCCAGCAGCATCTTGTCCCTTACAATATATTGTAGCCATGTAATTTGAGGTCCTTTCACATTTGTTTTGGTCAACAGCAAAAGAAAACGTGCTTATTTAAGAGTCAGATTTCTTGTGAAAATTATTTAAACCCAATGCCAAACTTTTCACACTTTCATATGTTGCTAGAAAACGTATGTGTCTCTATTTGATGTAGGAATGGTTTATACAATATTAATGAAACATATTGGTCATGTGGTACTTATAATAGTTTTTGGTAAAGGATTATTTCTATAACATATGAAGGTTGTTGTGTAGGAAGGAGTAGAGTAGGGCGGCATGGTATAAGTTTGAAAAAGTATCCGGTTTGTGAAAGTAATTAATCTTTTAATTGTTTGCACTTACTGCCCCATATCTATCATCATGCATACTCAAGTTGTTGTTGGCAAAATTAATTTTCTAGAAAGTAAAACAATTTGTTTTAAAGATTTTAATACTAATATTGAAGAAAACCTTAATATAAAGTATGTTGTTCTTCGCCAGAGTGTTGTAATGAATGTTGCTGAAAAGGCTATACTTTTCCTTACTTTTATATTAAGAAGAACTGTGTCTACTTTAGACTGAATCTTTCTACTTCAGCATAACGACGACAAACTTGGCACCAATTAAAACTCATTAAGGCTAAATAATACACTCCAAAATGTATCTAAAAGATTCAGAAAACAATGGAACTTTCATATGGAACATATTCGGCGAATTTAGATCAGTGGTGGGCTCAATGTATTAGTAAATTTTGTATGTGTTGAGGTTGCGAGCTACCTACCAAACACAAAGCCAAGTGTTTGAAACATGATGGTGCATTACGTATTTATACATAATTGAACATATTTTTTATCTTGAAAAAAAATCCATTAAGTTAAAATATTAATTGAAAATACAACTTTTTCTAAGTAAACTGCCAATTGAAAAAGATAGGGCAACAATTGCTTGTATTTGCCATGCAAGGAAATAAAATAAATAAAAGAGTGATTGCTTTGTGGAGTAAATTCACCAAAAATTTATCAAACTTAATAAGCACTGATACTATTATTTGTCGGCAAGGAAAATCATTTAAATTTTCGGAAACATATTAAAAATATTTTTGATAAGATTTTGCACAGACTAATTTGTAAAGCTAAGCGTATTACTAAATTAGTTCAATTAGTAGAATACATTATAAGAGACAAATTAATAAATTGCAAATTCTTTTTTTTTTTTTTTGTTTTCGCATATCATTACCAATTTGAAATGAAACACGTATGTTTGCTGGACAAATATTGTTGAAAAAAATGTGGAAATTTTCTATTTGAAGTGAGAGGGAAAGTAGAAGAAAAGATGTATAAATACAACGCACGAGTTAATGTCTTATACTGGAACATGATTTCTTATCCCGTTTGTCGGAACTGCAATAAAAAATTATATTGATCAGCTTCAGTATGTGTAACTGGTACATAACATCATCAGGTTCTCAGGCGGTGCTAAGTGTTATGGATTACAGACAGGTATATCCAAATTTTTCCTGTTCTCTCAAGACTAATAATGCATGCCGAAGGATATATTTTTTCAACTCATCACCTCATAAAAGTTCGATAGAAGAATGTATGTCATACCAACATCAGTGTCATTCATCAAATATAATTGTTTGAAATTTGGTAAAAGGAGCACTAAGTTTTATTTTAATCAACAATGTTCTGCCTACAATTTTCTTTTTTAAGATCTTAAATAAATTTTTAACCTAAAATAACAAATTTATTTATCTAAAACATTATCATTATTATTCCTTGTTTAAAATTTAAATTTGACACTTGTTATTTCTTTTTTGTTCTTCTTTTCACTTCACACGCAATCATTTTTGACAGTTTTGTTAAACTAAACTCTCACAGAGTTTCGCCTTCTGCTGCAAGAAATGCTGTTGTTGCAACAACGAATTTTGTCATGAAAAATTCATGTATATTTCGTGTTTTTTTATTCAAAATATTTCATACACAATTTTTACATTTTAAATCCCTGTCTTGTTTGCTTGCATTCAATTCAACTCATCTCATGCTTATTCAACAATGCAGCAGCTCAATGTTGTGTTTTGTTGTACCAAAACACATTCCTGTTTGATATGCTTTAGTTTGTTTAATATTTTTTTCTTCCTTTTTTTTAAATATTTTTTTTCAACATTTAACAACAGCGCTGGCTGGATTATGCTAAAAATTGTTTCTGTTTTGTTTTTATTTTATATTTTTGTTCCTTAGATAACTGCCAGCATTATTTTAAGTGCAGCTAGCAGTTTTGTATCCTTGCCGAGTTAGAAGGTCCTTTTGCCTTTGGCAAAATAATCTTAATCGACGTGTGATTGCAGTTTATTTTAACAAAGTGTGGACTTAACTTTGTGTGTGTTTGACTATGAGTGACTGTTTGTATTGGAGTTCCGTGAAATGTTTATCATTGTGAAAGTGTTTGCAGAGCATCATTATTATTTGGTTATTTTGAGTGTGAAATATGTTGACATTTGTTTGTGAATTATTGATGATAGTTGATGGTTGAATTTAAATAGTCTTATCAATTTTTGAAGTAAATGCATAAAATGTATTTAAAGCAAGATAAATTATAATAAAAGATAAATTGAAAGTTGCTCATACTGTGGACCATAACGATCAGGTAAGCAAATATTTACTTGTTTTTATCTTCTTAGCTACAACTGACATTTTATATGCGGAGCTTTCCGAAAAGGATCGCCAAAATGAGATACGGAAGGTTCTATTTGCACTTGCGGTTTCGCAGAAGTATTAAATAGGAATGTGACACTTTTTTGTATAAGTAAAGAAGATCTATGGTAATATTTCTTTTATCATTTTCTAATTAAGAAATATTTTTCTGATGTGTATCAGCTGGTGTAGGAAAGTTCAAGTCATGAAGGCACACTGACTTAGACCGCCTTCAGCGGATATTTATCCTAATGGAACACCAGAGCACCCTCCTTCGTGTGTACTTTTTAGAAGGATCATCGGCGAAGTAAAATAACCAAAACAATGTTCTACACACAGTTTCGAAATTAAATACGCCTCCTGCACACCAGAGGCGCTGCAACAAAAAAAAATCGGCATCCATTTTTTACTCATCATTTAAATTGATTTCTTTTATGGAAATGCTTGAAAGATATTAAATTGAGTTGAGAATCGTAACACTGCTATTAAACGAGCCTAAAGAGCTGTCTTGATGAAAAAGGCGTTGGCTGAAGTACTTGGCACATTGACTACAAAACCGAAGATCCTGGGTTTGAGCCCGATCTCCGACAGTCAATAATATTACAAGAAAAAACGGATTTTTCTGATGTGCATTGTCGTATAAGAGTTCAACTGATAAAGGCATAGACACTGGCCACTTAACTACTCCTGCATCAGCGGATAATAAAGATTATTATTAATGTATAATCAGAGCGTCCTTCTTCGTCATCAACGGCATAGTAAAATAACCAATAAAATGGCAACTAAACACAGCTTCAAAAATTTAATGCGCCTCATTGACACCAGAGGCGCTGCAAAACTGCATTATTAAAAACGCATCAATACATTATTAAAAACAAAGAGTTGTAAAAGAACGAAACGTTCCTCTTTATTTTCCTTCAACGTCTGTTTCCTCTATCACTATCCCTTTTTTGAAGAAGATAACACCTAGTAATATTAGTAGGCTTTTATTGCCTGAGTATTGCTTCTCTTAAAAAAAAGTAAAATTAAAATAAATATTAAGAAATATGAAGATCGCTTTGTGAATTTATTAGGGTGCTCCTGTGGCTGAGTGGAAGCGATGCTAGCATCTCAGTCCAGAGATCACAGGTTTGGTTTCCTCCACAGAAACTGAGAATTTTTTGCAGACACGCTAATCGTTTTGCGGGTCGTGTTTGTAAGAAAAAATAATTGAATTTTTATTAATTAGTTTAATTTAATTAATTTCAATCTTGATTTTTCTAGTTTCGTTATTCAGCTACGTATTAAGTTTTCTTATAAACATATTGGATGGTTTAAAATTATAATTAAATTCTGATAATTTATACTTAAAAATATGAAAAAAAAATTCTGTGGTCAAGACCAAGATCCAGAATCGGCATTCATTTCCTACCCATCACTTAAATCGATTTCCTTTTTGATAATGCATGAAAGATATTTAACTGAGTTGAGAAGCCTAATACTGCTACCGAACGAGCCTAAAGAGTTGTCGTGATGAACAAAACACAGAGTGATTCTCACATCCATTACCACCCCCCCAACGCAACTCTGGGACGTTGCTTCCAATCACAACAATGAAATTTTTTGAAGGACTAGGGCTCATAAGGTTGCACCAGCTACCGAGACTACAGAGCTTAAAATGTCTTTAAATTATATTTATGCTCTGATAAGCCTACGGTAAGAAGTTCCTAAAAAGAAATTCCAAAGATATCTCAAAAATTTCATTTATGTTATTTCCCAAAATAACTAATCTCTGTTAACTAATATTTGTCACTAGAGTTTCTCGAAGCTTCAAATTTCTTCCTATAACATGATATTTGTTGCAACTATATGAAAAAAATTTAATATAATAAAATTTGCTTGAAATACCCTAAAACTTTATGAAAATCTTAACTTCACAAACAAATAAAGACAATCAAAGTTTATATATACACTTTATACATTCCTCAGCATTTTCATTTGCTAACCACAAAGGAAATAACATTCTTTCTTAAGTTAAATGAAAACCTACAAGAAAACTCACATCCTGCAACACATGCAGTCAGTCTAAAGTAACAAAGATATGATGCATATGGTTATTTTATAAAAGACAGAAATTCTTTACACAATTATAACAAGAAAACTATCCAACCCAACTTCAACATACATACATCCATATGAGTCCTTTTAATTCTTATCAGACACTTGACAGGCAGTTTGTTGTTGAAATAATAGAACCCCACACACACAATTCCCAAAAGATAAAATCATACAAAAGAAATATTAAGAAAACCTCTATTCTATATGTGAATTATTTTTGTATAAAATTTATTAAGTCAAATTTTAAGTCCTTTTTTTGTTTTGGTCATATGAGTTTTATGAGTTTTATTAAGACAATCGTGTTTGAAAATGAAACTATAAGATATTTGTTAATTTTTGTTTGCCCCTTAAGGATTTTTGCAACAAAACAAAATATATCCGATTTCTTGCCAAGATTTTGAGGACATGTTGTCATATAACGTACGGGGTGTGCATATAATATGACTAATTGCTTAATTAGCATATGCCAAAGACAATATGCATGCATACTTATATAAATATAATAAAGCAACAACTTGAGGAAGTTATGCATGAAACCTTTTGTCTAAGGACTTGTTTAAACTTTTGCTTTTGTTGGAGAACAACAGCATCGCACACTAAACTTTTAATAGAATATTTTTGCAGTATTTTCTTTATTACAGTCTTATACTTATATTGTCCCTAAAACTTATAGCAAATTTGGAAAAACTTAAAGTATAATATTATTTCAATTGTAATATGAAAGACAGTGCTGGCGTCTTTGGAAATAACACATAAATTTGTATCCCAACGGCATTTCAGGTGGAGATATAGACAATCTCTACTTGTGTGCAGATCATTTAGTGTAAAGGCCTGAGAAGGCCTACCAAATCCTTTAATTTTGGGTTCTTCAGATCAAAAATATGAAGAGCACTATATCTCTCTTCAAGAGATTACTTCTAGGAATAAAGAATTCAGTTAAAAAAAGTGGTTATAATGGACAATAGAAACGAAATAGTTAATATATTGCCAAAGCGGACCTCCGACCAGAGTAGCAAGCCGTACCGGCGCGGCTGGCGGCTAGCCAGTCAGCCGTTTTTTTTACACAAGCCGAGCCGCCGCCGAACCACTCGGCTTATCGGCGGCTTATACTCAGCCGTTATTTTGTCTTTTATTTTTTATAATTTTTTAAATTTCGTATTTAATATGATAGCGAGCGTCCCGGAAAGATAGTTGTTTTTGCTTCCACATAAAAAGAAAATGTTTATGTGAATGGTAACGTAGCTGCGACAACACTTACGTTCTCTTTTGGAGTCCGTTCTTAAATACATGGACGTTTACATTGACTTTTTTGTTTAAGCAGTCAGGCGACTTTTTGATAATTAATTGTTCAAAGCTTTTTGTTTGTTGATCCGTAGCAGTGTTCCAATAAAGTAATTAATTTTTAATTCAATCTGAAAACTTAAATATAATTTATGTAGAAGGCAATCATGAATAAAATTCCGCGAGAAATTTTTCCAACTAATAGCAAGTAATAGGGAAAGAAATTCTAATTTGAAAAATGAGAAATTTCTCGCGAAATTTTATTCATAATTGCCTTGATAATCTAGAATATGTTTCTATGATTTAACAAATAATTTACGAAGCTATTTTTTAGGATATCAATTACTGCAATATTCAAACTATTGCAAAATAAATAATGTTACAAAGTGGCGATTCAATAATTCACGTATTTTTCTAAAAACAGACTGGGTTAAAATTTTTATTCAAATACTTAAACGAATCGGCGTTAAGCCGTTCAACCGCCGCCGCCAAAAATATTTGTCTTTCAGCTGCCGCCGAAATTTTTTGCTCGGCTTGCTACTCTGCCTCCGACACTTCCCTTATAAGCCTCGAACATTTTTTTGTTGTGTAAATTAGTCTTTAATAAAAGCATTAGCAATAAGTTCCCAGAAGAAGACAGGTAAAAGCGTTTATCTATCCACTGCATTATTATAGCGCTGCATTATCACAACACTGCATTAACAATCTAGACATACAGCCAGTGTTGCCAGATATTCTAATGATAAAATCTGCTAAATTTAACTATTTTTCACAAAAAAAAATCTTCAAAATCTGCATTTTATTTTTAAAAACTTCAGAGCAATTTTTTAAACAACTTTTTTTATATTTTATTGAAAAAATGTTTAAAAATATGGATGTAGTACATTAGAGTGGTTCGCCTTCCATACAAATAAAAAAAGTTGTGTCAGTCACCCCCTAGGATTAAAGATAATGTAAAAACAATTTCAAAAATATTTATTTTATTTTTTGCCACGCCTACAAATACCGCCCTTTTAGTATTTTGTTCACGGTGTTGCAATTTTTAGTCCGATCATAACTTTTTATATACCGGTGTTCATGGCTCTGTGAGGGCTACATTTTTGTCTTTAATAGTTTTCTACTACCACGTCACATTCTAGTCATGACTTTTAAGTTAAAATTGTTTTTACATTATCTTTAATCCTAGGGAGTGACTGACACAATTTTTTTTCGAACCACTGTAATGTACATGTGTAGTAAAAATATTTTTTCATTGACCAATTTTCATAAAATTTAAACAAAAAATTTTTGAAATAAGGTAAAAAACTTCATAAATTTATGTTATTACCCAGCAAAAAAATTTGCCTACTAGAATGCAAAAAAGTGCATGTACTTCCCAGTCTTAAGTACTTACAATTTGACTGAATAACCCATTATTTTTGTTTGAGAAGTTCAAAAAGTATGCGGTACCCTATACTTTTTGCCTACAAATATCCAAAAGTTACTAGATGACTCATTGCCTAAAAGTATTCAAAATTGAATGGGTTATTTTTTGCTTACAAATATGCAAAATTTTTAAGATTACTTTTTGCAAAAAGTATGCCTAAAATATGCGAAAATAATTAAATTTTGTGATAAAAATTATAGTAAACCAAAGTTATTTTATTGATTTCGAATCTCACTTTCACGATCAATAAATTTTTCTCTAGATATGTATACATATTTCATTATTAACTGGAAAGTACTACAATAAGTACTTTCACGTAATGATCTAAATAAGTTCTTATTTTATTCATTAGAGGACAGTCATTATTATACGCATAAAATAAAAAGATAAATAAGTACCACTCATTACTTTGTAAGCCATTAAAATAGTACTACTACCCATTACAAAATCTTGAAAACTTTTTGCTGGGTAAGTATAACGTACAAAAACATAATAGATAATATTCATAAAAATTATTTTGAGTTACAAAACGTTTAGCAAATAAATTTAATAACAAAATTTGTTTTGTAAACCTTTTGTAAACCAGAAGCATTTCTTATGAATACTGCAGGATAAGCTTAAAAGCTTCAAGCAAAAATCTTTTCAAGCTAACATCTTCGATTTTGAATACATTATTATTTTCTCATTACCTTTTTACAATTGGCTGGCACATTTGTTGAAGTCTACTTATGACAATTTAGAGGTTTTCCCAACCGCAAAGTTTACTTTGCAAAGTCTTGAGTTTGTTGAATAAGATATGTTATAGAATAATATCTCTTTTCTCTCCTCTACTACAAACTCAAGATTTTCGAAAAACTTTAAATTTGTCCAACTAATTTAAATTTAACTAATTTAAATTTAAATCCTGAAAACTCGAACTTCCAGAAATTTTTCTAGAGTACTATGTGGTCCGTAGGAGGTGACCTTGTTTGTCCGCCCACATCACCTCCTTCTCAAAAAAAAAAAGTGCGTAACCCTTAGAAAATTCCAAGTTAAAACTTGACGATATTTGGTTCAAATTCATGTTTTTCAGTAATAGGTTCATGGCCTTTAATAAAGGAAGAACTTATCTATAAATTTGCTTTATTTTTTTCCGTCTAGGTTGCATCATTTAATGGAAAAGTCCTTTGGAAAGGCATTAGTCAAATTTTTATAGCTTAACAGAGCTCTGTTAACACCTTCACAGAGCTCTGTTAAAGCACACGGTTTGTGTCAAGGGTTATAAATTTTAAAATTTTACTTCACACACACTTATTATTCTGATCATACAAACTGGCTTATAAGTACATTTGTCTGCTTGTACAAACGCATTGAGAAGTTTGATAGTAATCTGGTGTTAAAGTTTCATTTCTTGCTTTGACATATTCGGACATTTATAATAGAATTTCTTGGCGAATTTATTATTGAAATATTTTATACTGTGATGAGCACTTTTGGAGAAATTTTTTGCCCCTTAAGCGATAAGTGTTCCACCTACAATTTTACTTAAAAAAGTTAAACACATCCTTACAATGAAACCCAAAGCTGTATATGGTTTCCGATACCGATTCATCGAAATAATCTGTAGAAGCGCTAACCTACAACGGCGTTCAAATTAGACCCAGATCCGCCGTAACACTTTCTTACATGTGAGCAAATAGTTTTTTCGTCTCCTCGTCCTCCAGAATCTGTCGTTAGGATTTAATTATTTTTTTTATATGTTGTATAGTGTAATCAGTATAGTTCACTGGGCAACTTATGGCTCACGGTATCGAACGAAATTTCAAAATATTTCAATGAAGTTTTGAGAAAAATATTCAAAATTTCGATCACCATCGAAAGTCATAATTTGCCCTCAAAATGTGTCTAGTACAGGCTGTATAAACTTAAAAAAATATTTCAATAAAAAAAGAAGAAACGAAATATGCCAGAGGTCTTTACCATTAATAAAAACACAATTGCGCTCATTTAAGATTTATATTTTTATTATTATAATTTTTTATTAAAATTTTTTATTATTATTTTTTAAAAATAGTACAAAAGTATAAATAAATAATTATAAATAGATAATGATACAACTTAGTTATAATGAATCAGTCCCAAAGAATTAATAAACAAGTACATTTTGGATAATTATTTACAAATTTAAGCAAATTTTGATAATTGTCGATAAGTTTCAGCTGAGCCATCGCCTTTAGTTACTGTTTATTATATTTGCGATGTTGTCTTTTGTGAAATTGTTTCATGGTAATGCTAAAATTTTGGAACATAGTATCCATCAGCAATTTACAATATTTTTAACAGCAGCTTCAGTCAGACTTTAAACTTGCGTTGATTTTCACAAATTTATTTTCATTCTGGTAACTCATTCATTTCAGCACCAGTTGATACTTTTTCTTCCTTATAAGTTACACAATTTATTCTGCAGTTCATTGTAAATTCCTTATTATGTTGGCATTTGCTTAAAACACATTCCCAAACCTTCAAGAGACGCCAGGTTGCTTCATTAGAATTTTTAACTAAACATACACCGCCATATTCTTCGATCGTGCCATTACCAATCCAAAGATCAGCCGAAAGTCTCCAGTTGTCCTCAGTTGAACATTTCAAGTTGAGCATGCATTTATGCTTTTTAGATCCGTCACCAAGAATATGCAATTGCCCGCTAAATTGTTTATCGGGACCAAAGTTAAATTCTAATATTTGATACGAAAGAATTTGTTCATTTGTAAATGTTTGGCATTGAAATTCTCCAATTGTCCATTTGTAAGTGAACGTTCTTGCAATACGCAAAGTATGACTAGCAGCGGATGTTATTAAGTTTCTTGGAATCATTCGGTTTTCGTTGAGCTCATCAGGATCGTTATTTGCATAAGAAGCTTCCTTGTACTCGTATGTTGAGGCATAAGTTATGGAACAGGTTATTGTAAATGAATTCTTACGTAGATTGTCATCTAAAATACATTTTTTAGGGAAACGCTTACAGAGCTGCCAGCTTCTTTTATTGGAATCCTTATTTAAAATCCAGTTTTTCGTCCTGTCACTTCCAATCTGCAGATCAACAAAAACTCTCCATTTGTTTAGAGTTGTACTTTTTAAATTAAGAACACATTGTCTGTTTCTACAGTCGTCACCAAGTAAATACAATTGGGCGATGAATTTGGCATCAGGACCAAAGTTGAATTCAAATTGTGTAGAGGGAAGAATTTCTTTATTAGTCACCATTTGGCAGAAGAAATTTTCAATTATCCATTTGTAAGTGAAGTTTTTTGCAGGATCACAACACCCACTCATTTTAGATTTAAGTTTTTGCTGGACCATTTTCATTCTTAAATTATTAACACTTGAAATTGATTAAATATTCTCCTTTTATTTAGGATATTGACCTTTCTCGTCAGATGATTGAAATAAACTGAAGTGAGCAGGTTTAACACGCGACTCTTTTATTGAGCAGGACTTGATTTTAAAAATAATATTTATTTTCCTAATCGAAGGATTTTTCACATATTAATTACCTGTTGACTACTCGTATACTTATAATAGAGAAAAGTTGTATCATCCGCACTCTCGCTCCCACACGCATATGGGTGTGTGTGTGTGTACATGCATGCACACAAAAATGTACATGCATGCATTTTTACCTGTAGTGAGAGTTGTTTGCTTCTTCTATACATGGATGTACAAGCGAGTGTGTATGTGTATGTGAGTGTGCATAATAAAGCATAAATTGACTAATTTCATTTGAGGGATAATAAAGTGAAATTTCTCAGAGTAAATTTTGGGAGTTTTGCTAACTAAAGTGCAATAAGTTTTATAATGCATGACAATATAATGAGTTATATTTATTTGTCTTATTCTTTTGGCAGGTAAAACAAAACTACTTATTGTTAATGAAAAAATAAGTATTTAATTATGTACATATATCATTAACTTACAGCAAGTAGTTATTTGAACAGTTTATTGTTGCTAATAAAATAAACAAAGAAGTCATTAAAAGAAAATTAGTTTTAAAATAATATTGGCAATGGTTTTGACTATATATGACTAAGCGTAATCCTGGTAGAGAAAGAAAAAAATCATAATTTTGAAAACTCGTTAATAAATATAAAAATAAATTAATTAATATTGGAACGTAGTTATTTTTTTTTAGGAACATTTAACATTGTCAAGATTATTATCGATATCGTCTTGGATTATTACTTGATGATAAAATATCTTCAATAAATATTTGCAAATTTCAATTACTTAAATGCAATTCATAATTAAATTTAAACTGACGTTTTAAAAAAAAAAAACAAATTTGTTTTGATAAAAATTTTTTTGATAATAAATTTTCCGAAAACTGATATTTGACTGTTTGTTTGTTTGTAATTTTGGTAGATTTCTATTTGTGATAGTAATCAAAGAAGTGACATCAAAAAAACAAACCACATACTAACTGAAATGAAAATAATATGAAAAATAATATGACAAAAAAAATTATTATTGTAAAGTTTCCCCCATTTTTTTTTTGGCAGAAAAAAGTATATTGTTTTTTGGCAAAATTAAAGAGAAACAGCAAATCGTTCATAAGAATTTTTGGGGGGATGGTTGGGTTCATTTAAAAGGAATTGTAATAAATTGTAATAATGTGAAATATTAGAAAAGTGTTGCATCATCACGACAAGATTATTGTTAAAATTGGATAGTATCTTAAAATCTTAACCCTTAAGCGGGCTAACAGGCTATAAAATAAATTTTGTTTATAACGCGCCTTATTTCCAAGGATTTTAATAGGAGTAGGAAATTATATTTATTTATAGATATTTATTCCCCTCATCCCAGTGGGTAGCAATAGGGCCATATGGGTAAAATATTAATGCCAATTCATTTTTTTTCTTGTTTCCAATTGATGCAAGGATATGATTATAATAATACCTCAAGCAAAAGTGGAGGGCTGGAAATAGCTTGCTGCTATTTAGTGGGAAATCAGTAAGTCAAAAATTATAAATAGCATAGAGAGCATAAGTAGAATAATAAAATATTTTTAAGAACAGTAGATTGTTCTGAACAACTTTATTGGATACTTTAATAAAACAGGCTGAGTGTAGCACTACTTACTGCAATTCGGCTGATAATTCTAGCACTAGCAGCTGGAAGACGAGTGCAGGTTTTTATTATAAAATGAAAATTTTTTAATCTACTTCATTTCGTTGGGGATTTAATTAAGCCTGTACCAGGGTTCATTAACTTTTATGACGATAATTGTATAGCTGTAATAAATATAACTAAAACTTATCGACTTTGTTATCCAGTAACATATTTTAACGATATTCCCTATCGCTACCGTGCAAGGAAAACTAACTAATTAATAACTAACTAACTAACAGAAAATAAAATAAAAAGAATTTGTTACAGCTAAATTATAAAGAGGCTTGATAGCATATCTTTGAAATGTGCATAAAAGTTTTTACAATACAACAATAAATAAATAATAAAGTTTACAACGAATCAGCTGATGTCTAACTATATGTTAACCAATGACATTTGGCAGTTTAACTAATGGTAAACAAAGAGTTGTGAATCAAATATTTTTGGTTAAACTATTGCTATTAGTTAACTAATGACTGTAAATTTGGGTCTTAGTTGTTTATTATTTTATAGCTATGCTATTATTGCGCGATACAGGAGTTAGGACGTGATTTTCGTAACAAAAACAATCCACACCATTACAATTATAAATTAATTTTTGTTTTGATTTCTTTGTACTTAAAAGCAGAGTACAAAAATAAACGAAACATATTGTTTGATTTTGTTTTGTTTCGTTCTTTGAAGTGAGAGAAACAAAACAAAAACAATGAGAACGACTACTCAATTTATTTTTGATTTGCTTGTTCTACATGAGCACAAACCAGAAAACACAGCCGATCGGTTGTAAGCCGGCTAACAGCCGCCACCGGCCACCAACAATATATTAATTAAATCGTACGCTGCTAGAAAAGAAAATAATGGGAAATAAATGGAATTGTTTTGAAATATTTGCGGCAAATTTGACATCATCATATAATATAATTTTATTGCATTGTTTTTTAACACATTAAGTTTTTTTTATGTAGCTAAGCAGCATAGCTATAACTGGGTATTCTGAGACATCTCGCTTCTTCTTTTTTTGCTTTCGCTCATTTTGATATTTTTTATGCAGAGATGTCACATGTTATAAAACTAAATGATGATGCACAATCGTAAAAAAGAAATTACAGAATGACATTAACGTTATTGCAAACTAATAAATTTAGCGACTAATATTATGATTTTCGGTTGAGGTGTTCAGAATTCACATATTTGTAATTTAAAGTGCACAGCGTTGTATTTTAAAGGTTAATACGGGCTAAAGATAAAATATACATATATTAATTTTTAAAGTGACAGCATTCTCTTTTGGTGTTAACAAAATACGTGAATAGCATGAAAAAAAAACAAATAACAATTATTTAAAATAAACCAAAAGTAATATAGATTTGTTTCTTGTTGTGTAAACTTGCAAAAATTAATTATTTAGGATGGTCAAAGTTTTGCAAAACAATAGTTTATTTTAGTAAAATACTGCCACAGACTTTGTCCTAAATATCAAATATCGCCTTACGCTATTTCGGAAATTCAGATCTTAGTTTCGATTTTTTTTGGTGATACCCAAGCGGCCTAATGTCCTTCGTCCGGTTTGCACATGGACGAGGACTATGAAATGTGATGGCAAGGTCTATTTGGTTGATTCAAAGCAAAGTGAAACAAATTTTATATTTTATGTATTTTGTTGAAATCTAAACATGACGCTCACTTTTGATAATTTGCTGAAGATTACGTTTGTAACAGTATAAAGCAACTATAATTGTTTGAACATTTATTGTCTCCATTCGACACTTAAATTGCCGTACACCGCAAGAATTTTGCTTAATAAATCCAACGAAACAATTTCATTAGATTTTTTTCACAAATCTAATGATAATTTCACAAAACTAATGAAAATATCCCGAATATTGTGAAAGAATTTCATTGGAATTGCTACGTTTGTAACAATATTTCATTGGATTTATGACAACAATATTTTATAATTATTAAGAAACCCCTTTAAGAAATTTATTATTCGACATATTGTCACAAATATATTTTAATTTGAAATTTATTTGCTGGTGGTTCAGCTTGGTCTATATGCATTTCATTGTTGCTGTAACAAATCATCAGTAGACTTCAACCACACATTTTGAATAGTCACAAACCTCTTGTCTGTGCATAAGATAAGAGGTTTGTGACTATTCAAAATGTGTGGTTGAAGTCTACTGATGATTTGTTACAGCAACAATGAAATGCATATAGACAAAGCTAAACCACCAGCAAATAAATTTCAAACTAAGAAACCCCTTTATATTTAAGAAACATTTACAGATGTTGCTTGAAACAAACATATACAGATAAGTACAGGGTGTTTTTTTAGAGGTATAGAACTTCGAATTGAAATAAAACACAAGAAAATCGTTTTAATGTCCATCAATTTGGCTTTATTGGAAGGATAATTTTATGCCATTAATGTTTAAATATGATATCGGGCATGTGGCCGCCGCGGCTGGCTCGAATAAAGCCAATTCTACAGGTCCAATTTTCAACCACTTTTTCGAGCATATGGGGCCGTATGTTGGCAATAACGCCGCGAATGTTGGCTTCCAAGTCCCCTAACGTTTCTGGTTTGTTGGCGTAGACGAGCGACTTCACATATCCCCAAAGAAAATAATCCAATGGCGTCAAATCACACGATCTTGGTGGCCAATTGACAGGTCCATTCCGCGAAATTATGCGCTCATCGAATGTTTCCTTCAATAAATCGATTGTGACGTGCGCTGTGTGGCATATAGCGCCGTCTTGTTGGAACCACAACTCATCCACATTCATGCCATCCAATTCGGGAACAAAATAGTCGGTTATCATGGCTCTATACCGGTCTCCATTAACGGTAACTGACTCTCCAGCATTATTTCGGAAGAAGTATGGCCCAATGACTCCACCAGCCCATAGAGCACACCAAACAGTCAGTTTTTGTGGATGTAATGGCGTCTCCAGGGTCTCATATGGATTCTCTTCACTCGAAATGCTGCAATTTTGCTTGTTGACGTAGCCGTTCAACCAAAAATGAGCCTCATCACTGAACAAAATTTTGCGATGAAAATCAGCATCGAGATCAATCTCATTTTCGGCCCATACACCAAAATCACGACGCATTGCATGGTCTCGCGGCTTTAATTCTTGCACAAGCTGGATCTTGTAAGGTCGCAAGCCAAGATCTGTGCGCAAAATCTTCCATAAAGTTGATGGACAAAGCTCCAATTGCTGTGCACGGTGGCGAATCGATTCACTCGGGACCTCTTCAACACTTTGCTCTACAGCGGCAATTGTTTCTTCGGTGCGCACTTTTCGACATCTCTGCGGATGCGTATTATCACATAGAGTAAACGTAGTGTGAAAACGATCCATGGTTAACCGAATTAATTGCTCTGATGGACGATTATGTCGACCATAAAATGGACGGAGCTTGCGGTAAACTTCGCGAACTGAACCATTATTTTCGAAATAAATTTGCACGATTTGCAAGCGTTGTTCTTTTGTCAACCTGTTCATGATGAAATGGCAAACCAAACTAAATATTAATCACTTGACAGCTGACAAAATGGCCGCCAGTTAAAAAAGTGATGCCAACTTAAAGTTCTATACCTCAATAAAAAACACCCATTACATACTTTAAAGCAATTAAGTTAAAGATTAAATTATTTAAGACCAAAAAAAAAATTATAAAAAATAAAATATACAACAATTTAGAATTTCATTATAGCTATGAAATGTATTCGTTGTCCCAATTAAAATTTAATTATAGTAATGAAAGTCTGATAAATTAAATGTATTTCAACAGTTCTCAACCAAAAGCTTGCATCAACGGGTAGTTCTGTATAATTGTTCTTGTACTCTTTGTATGATTATTAACACATACAGTTTCAATTAAGTTATAACGTTTTTATAATAAAGTTATTTCATTGTTTTTGTGAAGTTATTTCATTGTTTTAATGAAATTATTTCGTTATTTCGATGATGTTCTTTCATTGCACTGATGACACTGTTTAATACATTTGACGTAGTTTTCAATAAAATAATTTTAACGAAAATGGTTTCATTAATCCAACGAAACGTGACGTTCATAGAACTTATGAAAAAAGTTCTTTCAGTGTATCATATGATTTCCTTTAGAAAATGTGTATTTATTTTGAATAGTCTTGTGAGTTATTTGTCCTTTAATTGGGAAACTGTGAATATCCTTATGAATAATTTTTCAACAAATCAACGAAAGTGTCGCAGTAATATGTATATTTATGTACTCGTATATAAAAATGGAATAAATTTCTTTTAATCAGAAATAAAAAATTTATATATTTTTTTTGCTCTAACACCTTTTTTTTAATATTAAATGCCACCAATTTTGCATTTTGTATATTTTATGGTTTCTAAGTGCATGAAAGAAAAGAAAACAACAAATATTAAATAAAAGTATACAAAATTTGACAATATGCTGAAAAAAAGAGAGTAAGAAGAAAATTAAAACAAGTCCAAACCGCAGACAATCTGTTGACAAGACATAATGTCAACAAGCGGTTTAACATTAATTTGTCGCATTTTGGCTGCTTTATTTTTTCCATGATGCAGACTCCGCCCTTCCTCCCTGCCCCTTGTGTGTATGAGTGTGTGTTTGTACGAGCATTTATCATTGACAATTCCAACACCAATTTTTATATTGTGAAGAAAAACTAAAAAAACCATGAATCTGCAAAGTAAGGCTGGCTGCCTTTGGGATTTCTTGCAAATAATTGTAATATTTTAATGCGAATAGAACTTTCCATACCCTAGAGAGCGTGGGTAAATTTGTGATTATTTAATTTCTGTTACCACTTTGCACTGTTTAAATTTAAAACACAGTCTAAGAAGGGATTGAGATACAAATAAATTGAATTGTTGTTCAAATAAAATAAATAACGAAAGAAAAAATTCTATGCATTTCTTAAAACAGAATTTAAAGAATTGCTATCAAAATCACAGTAATGCTTTAACTAATTAAAAAAAAAAACTTTCAGTTTTGAAAAACAAATTTCTTAATTTTCTTGTCCTAATTTTAGGCCAAATTAGGTCAAACCATATGTCACAAAATTATAATGCGTTTGTCTTTTTTAATACACATTCCTTAATACATAAAAAACTCTTTAGGTTATGAATTTCCTTCCTTTTTCTTAAAAAAAAAATAAAAACGTTCGTGGTCGTTTCTACCGGAAACTCCTTTACCTCTTGTTTCATAATGTTAATTAAGGAATACAGAGAAGCGAACTTATTTCAAAAAAGAAATGTTTTACAATGACGAATACATGTCACTCTTATTAAGAACAAAATAATAAATATTAAAGGCACGTGCTACATGTTTAATCAAATGTTTGAAGGTTAGTACAGGCAAGAAAGAGCTCATACTGTCAAATAAACTCACTGTCCGTGTGGTTGAATATTTTCCCAATTTCAGTTATTGCTATTTTTTTGTTCTAAAAGAAGTCAGTGATTCAAGCATTTGTTTCTTCGCAGGAGTTTGTATTTTCCCCTCCTAGACGCGATATCTGCTTTCTGTGACAACATAGAAGAAAAAACAATAGCAAGGTTCCTGACACAGAAGGCCAACCTTTTTTATGAACAGTATCCATATATGCATATGTATGTATGTATATATGTCCAGGATTTTCAAATTGTAGTGCCGATCAATCGGCTTTTTATACAAATGAATACACATACATTTCTCTCGGTTTTCTCTCTATGACCAGCTCTGATGTATGTATGTTTAGCACTTGTGTAGAAACAGTTTATTTTATTTGTATAACGTACCTTTCCACAATGTATGGTTAAAATATAACAGGGACTTTAACGGCAAGTTTTGTATGAAGAACTGTAAGTTAAAGTTCACGTTAACTCTTAACCATACATTGTGAAAAGGTACGTAAATAGTTTATTTTTATTTTTATTTTTTTGTAACGAGGAACTGTTCAAATAACTACTTCTTCATTAACAATAAGTAGTTTTCTGTTACCTGCCAAAAATAATAAGATAAATAAATATAAAACATTATATTGTGCTGCATCATAAAACTTATTGCACTTTAATTAGCAAAACTCCCAAAATTTACTCTGAGAAATTTCACTTTATTATCCCTCACGTGAAATTAATTAATTTATGCTAAATTATGCACACTTACATACACATACACACTCGCTTGTACATCCATGTATAGAAGAAGCAAACAACTCTCACTACAGGTAAAAATGCATGCATGTACACACACACCCACTCACACCCATATGCGTGTGGGAGCGAGAGGGTAGATGTCACGACGTTTCTCTATTATATATGAGTAGTTATCAGGTAATTAATATGCGAAAAATCCTTTGATTAGGAAAATATATATTATTTTTAAAATCAAGTCCTGCTCTATAAAAGAGTCGCGTGTTAAACCTGTCGACTTCAATTTATTTCAATCCTTTGACGTGAAAGATCAAATCCCAAATAACCGAAAAATAATTAATCAATTTCAAGTGTTAATAATTTAAAAACGAAAATGGGTCTGCAAAAACTTAAATCTAAAATGCGTTCAACCAAATACTCTTGTGCTAGTGAGAATTGTGATCCTGCCAGAAACTTCACTTACAAATGGACAATTGAAAATTTCTTCTGCCAAATGGTGACTGATAAGGAAATTCTTCCCTCTACAAAATTTGAATTCAATTTTGGTCCTGATGCCAAATTCATCGCTCAATTATGTCTACTTGGCGATGAATGTAGAAACAGACAATGTGTTCTTAATTTGAAAAGTACAACTCTAAACAAATGGAGAGTTTTTGTTGATCTGCAGATTGGAAGTGAAAGGACGAAAAACTGGATTTTAAATAAGGATTCCAATAAAAGAAGCTGGCAGCTCTATAAGCGTTTCCCTAAAAAATGTATTTTAGATGACAATATACGTAAGAATTCATTTACAGTAACCTGTTCCATAACTTATGCCTCAACATACGAATATGCGAAATCTTTTGCTGCAATTAACGATCCTGCTGAGCTTAAGCAAAGACAAATGATTTCAAGAAACTTAATAACATCCGCTGCTAGTCATACTTTGCGCATTGCAAGAAATTTCACTTACAAATGGACAATTGGAGAATTTCAATGCCAAAAAGTTACAAATGAACAAATTTTTTCTTCTAGAAAATTTGAATTTAACTTTGGACCCGATAAACAATTTAGCGGGCAATTGCATATTCTTGGTGACGGATGTAAAAAGCGTCAATGCATGCTTAACTTGAAATGTTCAAGTCAGGACAACTGGAGAGTTTCGGCCGATCTTTGGATTGGTAATGGCATGATCGAAGAATATGACGGCGTATGTTTAGATAAAAATTCTAATAAAGCAACCTGGAGTCTCTTCAAGGACTGGGAATGTGTTTTAAGCAAATGCCAACATAATAATGAATTTACAATAAACTGCATAATAAATTGTGTAACTTATAAGGAAGAAAAACTGTCAACTCCTGCTGCAATTAATGATTTTGATCATGATGTTATGTGCTGCCCAGCGATATGTACGAGTTATCAGAATTAAAATAAATTTGTGAAAATCAACGCAAGTATAAAGTCTGATTGAAGCTGCTGTTAAAAATATTTTAGTAATGGCTGATAGGTACTATGTTCCAAAATTTTAACATTACCATGTAATAATATCACAGAAGACAACATCGCAAATATAACATTAACTAAAGGCGATGGCTCAACTGAAACTTATCGACAATTATTAAAATTTGCTTAAATTTTTAAATAATTATCCAAAATGAACTTGTTTATTAATTCTTTGGAACTAATTCATTATAACTAAGTTGTGTCCTTATTTATTTATACTTATTTATTTATAACAATTTATACTTTTGTATTATTAAAAAAATAAAAAAATTATAATATAAATATAAATCTTGAATGAGCGCAATTGAGTTTTTATTAATGGTGAAGACCTCTGGTATATTTTGTTGTTTCTTCTTTTTTTTCATTAAAATATTTTTATACAGTTTATACAGCCTGCACTAGAGAAATTCTGGCGGCAAATTATGACTTTCGATAGCGTTCGAAATTTTGAATATTTCCAAAAAAACTACATTGAGATAAAAAAATATTTCAAAGCATTTTAAAAATTTAGTTAAGCGAAATATAATATTTAAAACTGATTCTTTACCGAGTTATTATACTAACATTAAGAGCAGGACTATGTTACTTACCATAGTCTTAAAAAATTAACTTTTCGTCAGCCCATTATTGGTTTGACCCACCGACCATTAAAAAAAAATTCGTTAAGTATGGTGCATATATATTTAGAATATCCTCTTCCTGAATCCAAAATATTTTTTGCGAAATTAATTATAGCTTCTGAGATATTAACCATTAATTTTGCTCCATTTCAACTATTTTTAGGTTTAATAAATTAACCGTTTATGGCCTGCATTGGCTAAGTTATTGGTAATAAATAAATAAATAATAAGCATTGTTTTGCTGTAAACGCCACTGTTTGGCTATTGCTTTATTTCCTTAATTGTATAAGCACAATTGGGACGACCGACGAACTTCGCATAGTTCGATGAACTTGCCTTCAAGAATTCAATCTACTCCAAATGCCTGCCTTGCTATGGATATATTTGTAGCCCGCCCATGAATACAAAGTTATGCAAATATTAACTGCTGCAAAAATTACTTGCATAATATGGAAAAAATTGGATTATGCATTTGAAATAAAAATGAATGCAAAAATCGATATCAAGTCCTTAAACTAATAAACTCGCGAACTTTGCAAAAAATCACGAGAATTTGCAAAATTGTATACAAGCCATAATATTGATTAAAAATTACTAAAACTATAAGGAATGTAAAAAAAAATCCGGTAAAAATTCTGAAATTATGAAAATTCGCCAAAACTTATTAACAACGAGATAATAACAAAATCTGATATTGTTTAAAAATCGGCAAAACTGCCAGGAAGCTGAAAACAAGCAAGAATGCGCTTTTAACGTGAACTTTGCAAAATTGCGAGAAGTTGCAAAATCGAAAGCAAGCCTTTCCAATTTATTAAAAAATTCGCGAGAAGTTTTTAATCGAAAACAAGCCTTAAAATTTATTAGAAATCGCAGAAAAACTGTTAAAAATACAATAAGGTCGAAAAGAACGCAAAAAATAGCATGTTCTCGAAAAATGTCTATAAATGCATTGAAGAAATTGCTTACACTGTAAGAAATAAAAAGGCCTCAAAAAATTAGATCAATCGCAAAAAAATTGCTAACATCGCAAAAACTACAATGTCTAGAAAAGGTTTTTGTTTAATTTTGAGGTCATCGTTAAACCGATCGACTTATTTCTATGGACAGCAAGAAAAATTAATTTGAAGCATTAATTTTCTTTTCAACACGTTTCTAAATATACAACAGTAAAATTTTATACATATGTAGCACAAAAAGCTACTTTCTAAAAATAAATTACGAAAAGTGGCGTATGCGGCACAATACAGTATTTTCCTCTTTCAATAATGTGATATTAACTTCTAACTGTATTCATGGAAGTTCACAAAAATTTACACATTTCTTCCAAACATTTGTCGGAAGCAATGATAAAAATATAAAAAAATTCTCATGTAAACCTTCCTTGTCGTTTTTTTCCATTCCGACTTTTTGCCATATGCTCCAAACCAATAACGGGCTGACGTTTTATTCATTTTATTTGGAACAATGATATAATCAAATACTTGTTTTCTTCATTATCAATAAGTAGTTTTGTTTTTTTTTACCTGCCGCCAAAATAATGAGATAAATAAGTTTAACACATTATATTGTCATGCATTATAAAACTTATTGCACTTTCATTAGCAAAACTCCCAAAATTTACTCTGAGAAATTTCACTTTATTATCCCTCAAATGAAATTAGTCAATTTATGCTAAATTATGCACACTTACATACACATACACACTCGCTTGCACATCCATGTATAGAAAAAAGCCAACAACTCTCACTGCAGGTAAAAATGCATGCATGTACACACACACCCCCTCACACCCATATGCGTGTGGGAGCGAGAGGGCGGATGTCACAACTGTTCTCTATTATAAGTATACGAGTAGTCAACAGGTAATTAATATGCGAAAAATCCTTCGATTAGGAAAATAAATATTATTTTTAAAATCAAGCCCTGCTCTATAAAAGAGTCGCGTGTTAAACCTGTTGACTTCAATTTATTTCAATCCTTTGACGTGAAAGATCAGATCCCAAATAACCGAAAAATAATTAATCAATTTCAAGTGTTAATAATTTAAAAATGAAAATGGTCCTGCAAAAACTTAAATCTAAAATGAGTGGGGGTTGTGATCCTGCAAAAAACTTCACTTACAAATGGATAATTGAAAATTTCTTCTGCCAAATGGTGACTAATAAAGAAATTCTTCCCTCTACACAATTTGAATTCAACTTTGGTCCTGATGCCAAATTCATCGCCCAATTGTATTTACTTGGTGACGACTGTAGAAACAGACAATGTGTTCTTAATTTAAAAAGTACAACTCTAAACAAATGGAGAGTTTTTGTTGATCTGCAGATTGGAAGTGACAGGACGAAAAACTGGATTTTAAATAAGGATTCCAATAAAAGAAGCTGGCAGCTCTGTAAGCGTTTCCCTAAAAAATGTATTTTAGATGACAATCTACGTAAGAATTCATTTACAATAACCTGTTCCATAACTTATGCCTCAACATACGAGTACAAGGAAGCTTCTTATGCAAATAACGATCCTGATGAGCTCAACGAAAACCGAATGATTCCAAGAAACTTAATAACATCCGCTGCTAGTCATACTTTGCGTATTGCAAGAACGTTCACTTACAAATGGACAATTGGAGAATTTCAATGCCAAACATTTACAAATGAACAAATTCTTTCGTATCAAATATTAGAATTTAACTTTGGTCCCGATAAACAATTTAGCGGGCAATTGCATATTCTTGGTGACGGATCTAAAAAGCATAAATGCATGCTCAACTTGAAATGTTCAACTGAGGACAACTGGAGACTTTCGGCTGATCTTTGGATTGGTAATGGCACGATCGAAGAATATGGCGGTGTATGTTTAGTTAAAAATTCTAATGAATCAACCTGGCGTCTCTTCAAGGTCTGGGAATGTGTTTTAAGCAAATGCCAACATAATAAGGAATTTACAATGAACTGCAGAATAAATTGTGTAACTTATAAGGAAGAAAAACTATCAACTGGTGCTGAAATGAATGAGTTACCAGAATGAAAATAAATTTGTGAAAATCAACGCAAGTTTAAAGTCTGACTGAAGCTGCTGTTAAAAATATTGTAAATTGCTGATGGGTACTATGTTCCAAAATTTTAGCATTACCATTCAACAACAATTTCACAAAAGACAACATCGCAAATATAGTAAACAGTAACTAAAGGCCATCGCCTTTGAAACTTATCGACAATTATCAAAAATTTGCTTAAATTTGTAAATAATTATCTTGTTTATTAATTCTTTGGAACTTATTCATTATAACTAAGTTGTATCATTATATATTTATAATTATTCATTTATACTTTTGTACTATTTTAAAAAAATAATAATAAAAAATTATAATAATAAAAATATAAATCTAAAATGAGCGCAATTGTTTTTTATTAATGGTAAAGACCTCTGGCATATTTCGTTTCTTCTTTTTTTATTGAAATATTTTTTTAAGTTTATACAGCCTGCACTAGAGACATTTTGAGGGCAAATTATGACTTTCGATGGTGATCGAAATTTTGAATATTATTCTCAAAACTTCATTGAAATATTTTGAAATTTCGTTCGATACCGTGAGCCATAAGTTGTCCAGTGAACTATACTGATTACACTATACAACATATAAAAAAAATAATTAAATCCTAACGACAGATTCTGGAGGACGAGGAGACGAAAAAACTATTTGCTCACATGTGTTACGGCGTTTCGAAAGTTTAGGTCTGGGTCTAATTTTAACGTTGTTGTAAGTTAACCCTTTTGCAGATTATTTTGATGAATCGGTATCGGAAACCATATACAGCTTTGGGTTTAATTGTAAGGATGTGTCTAACTTTTTTAAGTAAAATTGTAGGTGGAACACTTATCGCTTAAGGGGCAAAAATTTCTCCAAACGTGCTCATCACAGTATAAAATATTTCAATAATAAATTCGCCAAGAAATTCTATTATAAATGTCCGAATATGTCAAAGCAAGAAATTTTCATTTTATTTTAAACAAACACAACCCGCAAAGCGATTAGGTTGTCTGCAGAAAACACCCAGAGTCTATGGTGGGAATCGAACCCACGACCTCTGGACTGAAACTTTAACACCAGATTACTATCAAACTTCTCAATACGTTTCTACAATCAGACAAATGTACTTATAAACCAGTTTGTTTGGTCAGTATAATAATCATAGTCCGAAAATAAAAAAGGAACACATTTGCTTTCGATTTGTTTAATATTTTTGCAGTGAGTAAAAGAAAAACAAAACTAACCCCCTGTTTCCACAACAAGAACGGTCGATTTGAGAAAAAAGTTTATTTTAATCAGGAATTACTTCTTAATCGGGCTTAAGTTCGGTATTTTCAATTCTTATTGAATGAAATATTTTTTATTTATTTAATGTGTGTTTTTTAAAGAAGAGAAGGAAAATTAAACTAGACTTTATTAGCTGGGGGAAATACCGATATTTTTCTGTGCAGCCACGCACTTCATCAGCATCCATGTCTATCTACTGGTGTAGAGATTCTTATTAACATCAGCAATTTAACATACATTTCTAATGGAATATAAGAAATGATTATATTATTGGAAAAAAATATATATGAAAAGCACTAATTGATCTGAGTGATTTTTATACAAATTTTGCAGACGAGTCACTTGCCTGACTTGTGGAAACAGGGTATAAAACAATGGGAACGTTTGTGTCAATTAGTTTGTCTTGTACTGCTTTTGTCCATGAGCAGAAATTGAAATTGATTTTAAATCTACGCAAGCCCAAAAGAAAATAATGTAATAATGGGAACCAAGTTAAATTTGTTTTAAGGCAAAACGTTCCGCAAATGTTTTCTAATTGATTTGTTAATTATAATAGAGAATGTATTAACACTATATAATTATAAATTTTGTTTTTTTATGCGAAATTAAAATGCGTTTGGTAAAGTTTTTTTATATTCAACATGAATTATTTTTATAATTCACTGTAATAGTAATATGAACTAAATGAATCCCTCAATAAAATGTAAGTTTCAGGTTTGGAATTTTTGTAAATCAAAAACAAGCCGATAACTGAAAAATCTTTTAGTTAAAATGTGGTCTTCAATAAAGGACCAAAATATCGTAGTAGCAGTGAAAATATGCCAACCATGATAAGTTCAAATAATATACAATCGACACGACTTGAAATTTTTACCCAACCAATCGAACTTATTTAAGTTAAGAAGCGTACTTAATCTTAACTTCATTATGAACAACAGAGAATATTAGTGAATCGTCTATTTTCTAATATTCATTTAATTACACTGTGCTCGAATTTGAAACTTTTTTTAACCAGCCGGGGACCCAGTGGGTAAACCTAATTCGAGTACGCTGAATCTAATGGAGCTAATCATTGTTTTAGGTTAGCTCTTGTTTAAAAATTAATTAAGATTGAATGAAAACTTGGTTAAAAGGACAAAAAAATCAAAAAATTTTCTAGTTTTCTAACATTTATCAACCTTTATGTCGATATACATATATATCGCATGAAAAGACATGTATTGATGAACTTGGGTCCTGAGAAAACTTTTTGGAAAAAAATATAAAAAAATCGAATTTTTTGCGTACATTTTTTGGGGCAATTCTTTAATTTTTTTTTAAATGTTCAATCATTATATGTTCATCTATAATATGTATGTTCTATAATATGTTCTTTTAATTGATATAAAAATTAATGAATAGTAGAAAATTTAGGGTTTTAGGGGCTTTTAACCACGTTTTCAATCTTAATTAATTTTTAAGCTAATTTTAAGCTAGTACCATTGAATTCAGCGTACTCAAATTAATTTTATCCACCAGGTCCCCGCTTGTTACATTTTTTAACTAGCACAGTGTTATTTTTAGAATAAAGAGATTTATCATGGTGGCGTATTTCGTCTTCAACTACGAGATTTTGGTATTAGATTTAAAAAATATGTTGCGGTGATCTTCAATATGTTACAAAAATGTCGTAGTCAAAGTCAAATAACACCAACCACCAACCATAAGCCTTCACGGTCATTACTAAAATAAAATATAAAATTTAATAATATTGTACAACATGCCCACAGACTTTGCAACCAAGTTGTGCAGCATTTAAAAAAAAACCAAACCTTTTGATTTTTTTTTATACAAATTATTACAACAATCACACAAACACCACAAACGCGTACAAAAGCTCCTTGAGTTGTGTCAACGGCTGTAACTCTACACGCGACTTTATTTTCAACTTTCCTCTTATTTGGGTTACAAAAAATATCACCATCTTTGCAAAACACCCTGTTAAATAGTTTCAACAAAATTGGGTGAATAATTTTTGTTATTTGTTTTATTTATCTTTCTTTAAACGAAAAGTACAAAAAACAAAATATCTAATCTTATCAGTTGAGAGAGATTACAACATTGCACAGTGTAACCTTTAAAGAAATAAATGGTCAAATATACTCAACTTCTACTATATTGAAAATTACAATAGAAGGTCGAAACGACAGTAAATTCTTTCGAATTGTAATGTTAATAACATATGGAGGGTTTATATTCAAAAAGTGCTATCTGCAAGGCTTGAAAATTTTAGAAGAGCCCAAAAAACTGTTATTTTCTTAAAGTGCAAGGACTAATAACTAAATTTTGATGAATAGTACCATTTACAGAAGACATCTGAATTCTACTAATGTTAATCAAATACAGTTATTGCTCTTGGACTTAGAGAAAATAATGGTTTTATTTTGTCTACTAAAATATTCAAGAATTGCAGATAGCAGCACTTTTTTAAAATAAACCCTCGATATAACAATTCTAAATAAAGCATTTTCAGTATTTTCGAAATACAGAGTAGACCCCCAATTGCACCAGTAAATCACACATTTTGAAATTATACTTCAATATTAATTGAACACATTCACACGTATTGCGTATGGCACGTCGAATATTCGTCTACGAAATTTCTTTCCTAGATCAGACAAACCTTGCACACATTTCCTTTAATCTAGTACGAAATTCTCGTAGACGAATATTCGACGTGATTATTTTTATTTGTTAGAAATTTGCTCATAAATTTTTCACGTAAGAGAAAATTTTTCTATGATGGCTTCGTTCAACATTTTTGAAAAATCTACATAAAAAGCTCTAAATTTTTTCTAAAAGGTCCTTAAAAATTTTTCACACATATTGGCACGATTACATTAAAGAGCTTAAGCAAAATTAAACAATATAATTATTTATGTTTATAAAAACTACTCACCTGATGGGTTAATAAGCTGTAAAGAAATAAAAGAAAAACAATTTATTAATAATGTGTTATTTAGGCGCTTAAATAAAGTAATTTTCAAAGTATAATTTAAGGCAAGTATAATTTTATAAAAAATATGGAAATCCACAAATTTTGGTAGAATTTTTGGCATCCGAAAAAAATTTTAAGTCTATAAATTTCAGTCAATATATAAAAACGATTTGACTAAAAGTTAAGAAGTTATTAGAAGAAAAAGAAAACGATTTTTTCGAAATTTTTCGTCAACTAAATATATCTCTTAAACAAGTCGCGCGCCTGATTTTAAGCATTTTGACAAAATCGACTCCCAGGACCTTAAAACGTCGATTTATGAAGGAAACTGGATTTTCGAAAATTGGGATAAAATCACTAACTTAACTAACTAACTAACTAAGAGAAGTGTCTTCGGACACCCGCTTGTAGCTATGCTGCTTAGTTACATATATAAAACAAATTTTGTGTGTGAAATAACAATTCAATAAAATTATATTATATGATGGTGTTAAGTTCTTTGCAAAAATTTCAAAACGTTTCCATTTATTTCCATTTCTGTTCTCAGGTTTGTGCTCTCATGTGCAAAAACAAAACAAAAACAGTTTGAGCAATCGTTCTTATTGTTTTTGTTTTTTTTTTTGTTTCACTTATTTCAAAGAACGAGATAAAACAAAATCAAACAATTTGTTTCGTTTATTTTCGTACAAAGAAATCCAAAATAAAAATAAATAATAACTGTAATAGTGTCGATTATTTTTGTTAAGAAAATCACGTCCTTAACTCCTGTATCGCGCAATAAATAGCATAGCTATAAAAATTTATTTGTTGTTTGCTTAGCATGTCCAGATGCATTTTGTTACTGCTCAAGCAACCCATCAGCAGACTTCAACCACAATTCAAAAAAGCTTTACAAAACCTGAATGTTTATAGAAAAATTCTCAATAAATGATTGAGAATTACAAAACTGCATACAATCACAGTTGGCTAAAAAATTAAATGCATTTAGATGTGCTAAACAAATAATTTTTTTGTAAATCTTATGCATTTAAGCACGAGTTAAATAAAAATAAAATAAATTTAAATAAATATTTCATTGAAAACAATTTTCAAATAGATAATTGTTTGATCAAATTTAAAATTCTTTTAATTATCGAAAAAAGAAATCTTGTGATTTTTAGTGTTTACTGTTTCTCAGAAGTCGTTTGACTATCTCGGCTAGTAAATATTAGCCTTGAAAAGTTTTCTGGGAAATTTCTACTTTGAAACATGTCACTTAGTAAGTCCACCATACGACTTTCATTGGATAGGTATACGCCGACTTATGCAGACTTTCGATGGGAACTGTCGGCTAAGCTTTTACGATCCCACAGATCAGGGTTGTCAGATATGGCGATTTCGGGCCAAACTTGTCGGCTTTTTAACTTGCTTAGCGTCTAATATTTTGATTTGGCAAAATGGCGGTTTTCCTGGCGATAAATAAAATTTGTTGACAATTTTTATGGCTATTTTGTTTAACAAAAGTGAGCTTAAAAGTGTTTGTAATTGAGGAAAATTAGATTGTTGAAAGAGTAGTTTCAAAAATAAATGCTACCAAAATTTGAATGAGAACAAATTTACAAAAAATAGTTTTTGGCGACTTTCTGCTAAATTATTTTCTACAATTATTTTATAAAAATTTATATAGAAAAAAGTCGTATATGGGCATTTCCCCCGAATGGTCTACCAGGATGGAAAAATTAAATGTTGATTATCTTCGTGTTTTATTGTTTATAATAATAATAAAAAATTCTGTTTTTAAAATAATGGAATGGTTTAATAGCATATCTCAGCTGTTTTAGTTGAGGTAATTGGACCGGAAGCTGGAACATTTTATATTTTCTTTTTAAGCTACTTGTAAAGATATTTTTATATAAATAAGTATAATTATTTTACATGTAAAAAATATGTTATGTTTGCACTATTTCTTCAAAATTTCTCTATTACCTAATAGTAAGAAGAGAAAAGTTTAAGAAGAACAAAGACAAAGTTCGAAAATGGGAATCGTACGTTCGCGACCAGTACGTTCGCAACCGGCAATTAAGCCAATTAAACAAAAACTAGTAGAGATATTTTATTGTGTAAATACTTGATAGAGACCTACATTAATACACTTTTGAAATGAATTAATCACTTTTCATTATTCTGGACCATTTCGCAGATTTTTACATTTCACTACTGTCAGCCAAAGTTGACTTCTATTTTGCATACGTTCGTGACCACATGTTTATAACTATTAATATAAAAACTTAAACTCGATGAAATCCATCTGAACACAGAGCTTCCAAAATGCTATCAAATCGCAAAAAAGATGCTTGCAAAAGTTTTTTTTTCTATATTTTTTGTACATCAAAAGCGTACAAACGTACGTTCGTGACCGCAGGAAATGCCCAAAAATAAACTTATTATCAAATATATAAGAAAAACTACGACTACATAAAATTAATTTTGGCGACTTTTGGCGATTGTTAAAATCAATTTGGCGAAAGAGTTGGGAAGAAATCTGACAAGGCAAATGTATATTAAATACACAGAAAAAACTTAATGAGACAAATTTTGTCACATATCAATTAAAAAAATTAATTAAATGTTCAGCTGTAAATAATTTATTTAGGTTGATTGGTGTCAATTATGTTTTTCCACTGGAATTCAAGCAATTTGAAAATTTAATTGAATCAATCAAAAATTTAATTAAATCAATAAAAAAAATTATTGAATCAATGAAAAATTTAATTGAATCAATGAAAAATTTAACTGAATCAATGAAAAATTTAACTGAATAAATTAAATTCTTAATTGCAAATTTTAATTGGTGAAATTTTTTTTCTACATATATTGACACTTCAAAAACATATTCATATGTACATACATATATCATACGATGTATTTTTGGATTGTCTGCCTCACTGTGCATTGCATAATAAATACAAGAAATTTGTACAATTCTCAAAGAGCATGGGAAATATCTACTCATATGTACATATATTTATTCAAGGCATAAGTGCTTTATTTTCAATTGAAAGTGGCTTTAGTACGAATTCTGAAACAGGTGCCGAAAGAAGGTAAAAAAATACGTAGTGTTGAGGTCTCAAATAAAAAAAGTTCTTTGGAAAATAATATAAAAAATCATATAAAAATATATAAGTAAAAATCATACAAAAATAATAAAGAAAAACTGTTGTAAAAACTATTGTAATATTATTGTATTATTGGACATACACATTAAGGCCTTTAAAAAATTATATATGTATATGTACTAGGATCGCCTGGTGATCTAAATTCTACCATTTGACATGTGTGTACATAAGTGTTTGCAAGTTCAAAAAAAATAAAATTAAAAAGAAACTTGTTTCTCTTAAACTAAGAAGTTTGAAAACCTATTTATATCGTGATTATCTACATAAAAATAACTTTTTAACAATATATCTTGGCACAAACTTAAGCGTCATAATTTTCGAACTTACTTTTTTTTACCAAAATCGATTATTTGCCATCGTAAATAAATTATTTTCTTCAAAAAAAAGAGGCCCAAAATATGTTTCGGTTAAGCTTTTTTGGCGCTTATGGCACGATATATTTCTCACTAATTTTTGGTGGACGATAAAATACTTAAAAGTGTACAAAGAAAAAAGGAATATGAAAAAGTTCGTTTGTATTGATGCAATTAAAATTGTATAATGCCAATTAAAAATTTTAATTAAATACCATATTTTATAAAACGCAACGCTTAGCGTTGACAAATTCTAAATGTATTTTATTTTTGTAATTTAAATTAATTTTTCATATAAAATTTGTCAACACTTGACGTTGCGTTCTACAAAATTAGACCCTAAATTTTCACCTGTAAAGAGTTTGATAATATCAATTAAATATTTCCACTAGCATTAATTAAAGCAATTAAAAATTTCATTGAATCAATGCAATTCTTAATTGAAAATATTAATTGATGAAACATAAAGGCTGTAAAAGAAGAATTTTTTGCAAAACTAAAATTGAGCGCTCGTAGTGAAATTCTGAAGTGAAATAAAATTTTGAAAACCTTAAAAGTTTAAAATTTAAAATAAAGCAGATTAAAACTATATATAGTGCATATCGGAGTAATAACTCTAGTTTTAGATAATTAAATAAAAAGTGTTTAAAAATTTTGTAATATGTTTGAAATCATAAAAATGACCAATACTTGATTTTTTTTCGCTCCCTTAATACTGCCAGTCTTATCTTATCATTAGAGAAAAAAGGTATTAAAATCGCATATATGAGTTCTGATGCGACAAGTGTATAGTTTTTTGCGGGTTTCGTTTTACTAAAACTATGTCATTCTCCTCTCATTCTCTCATATTGTGTCCACAACAGGTATTTCGACAAAAAAAAAAAGAACTTGTAAAAAGAACTTGATAAATCTATAAAAATAGTCAATATAAGAACATACACCAGGGGGATAAAATACATGACAATATACCAGCAATAGATTGTGAAACTATTATAATAACCAGGGCTCGGAGTTTCATGATACAAAAAATTGATATTGAAATCTTAAAAATTTCAAATTATGCGCAAAAATATGAGAAACAAGCACGAAAAATAAAATTATATGGAAATATAATTTAAATTTTTTAATATTAATTTTTAAATAATTTAAAGCAAAACCAATTCATAAGTTAGATTTTTTTAATTGTTTTTTTTTTTTGAGTTTTGAATTTTATGTGAAATGTTTAAAAAATATGCACTTACTGCAAAAAATATGTAAAAATAAGCACTTAAGACCAAAATATGCAAAAATATGCAACTACAAGTCAATGACAAATTACTTACAATTTAATGATTAGAATAAATAATTCATCAATATCTTTTTAACTACCACCAAAAAAAACAAATATTTGCATGAAAGTCCAAACCCTGCTAATAACACTCATATGGTAAAGGTGAATATATAGTTATTTTTTTAAGCAAAAAGTGTATAACAAAAAGTTAAAATGAGTCATTTACAAGTACATTTGTTTTAAAAAGAAGGAATTATCTATGGTTGTACATATATACTCCCAAATCAAACGTACTAAAATAGACAATATCAGGTTGCTAAAATCTTATCTAAGCTCGTATCAAGCGGAAGTTGAATAAAGTAAAAACTATTGTTTGTATTGACGCTTTGATTTTTATCGATTAGCAATTCAATTTCATATGTACATAGTAATTCAAATTTACTATTTACTTGCAATCCAGTTATTTAAGTTGGACTAAATAGACACTTCCGGTGAATCAATAAGTAGGAATATAATCATAAGGAGTGTTACATCAATGTAAGCTATGAAATATTATTAAATAATTTGTTAAGCTAAGAATCCCGTGATCTGTTCATGAATAACTATACTATTATGGTTATGACTGTGACATTATTTCTGTTGTTATACAATAACACGTCAATGTCCACTTTAGGTATCAAAGTTTCCTCTAGAGTTTAACACTAGGAAAATCTCAAAGTAGAACTACCAGTATATTTTAATACTTAAGCGTGCGATACTGCTTCATAGATGGTGGATTGTGAGGCACTCACTTCTTATGGTAGAGCTGAGTAAATTTGAAATGCATGCTGCACGTAGGCTATCTGTTGCTGTGCTTTCCCGGTAAATACCTGACCGAGGAAGTAGATTAGGTTACGTTAGGTTTAAAAGAGGGCCAGCCAATCCGTACCGTATTACACTTATACGTCGTGCGCTCTTAAGAAAGATATTTGGTTGGAAAGTATCCAATAATAACTATAAAAGCATATCAAATTTAGTCATGTTAGGAACTTATTTTCCTCAATATAATTACTATATTATGTAATAAATAACAACACCACGCAGTGTCCCTTTGTATCAGTTGTTGTAGGAAAGTTCAAGTGATGAAGGCATAGTCACTGGTCACTGAACTATACCGACTTCAGCAGATGCTAATCCTAATGTAATATTGGAGCGCCCTCCTTCGTCGGTTGTGTGTAGCAGAATCATCGGCGAAGAAACAGCTTCAAAAAAAATAAAAAATTAATACGCTTCATTTGACACTAGAAGGCGCTGCAACACTGCATGATTAAAAAAAAGCGTGCAAAAGAGAGAGTTATAAAAGAATGAAGCTTTCTTGTATCTCTTCCTTCACCACCTGTCTTCTGTCACTATTCCTTTCCTAAATAAGGTAACACCTAATAATAGTAGTAGGCATTAATTACCTGAGTGTTACTTTTCTTAAAAAAAAGATATTTTTAGTCTGAATCTTATCGATTCCATTTCTGTTATATTTTCTAAAATAATTGTCTACTGGACAGTGACACAACTATTGTTCGAGAGTTTCACTATTTTTTATCCGCCTCTTCATTTCCAAACATACCCTGATATACTGGAATCCATATTATCTCTATGTCAGTTGCTATATGACAAGTCCCGTAAAGGACTCTACCGACCAAGTAGATTAAAACCAGCTCTTAAATCTTTACTAAGAAAACTTCTCAGCAGTCTTATGGCCCCTGGGGGTATCAGTGTAGTAAACGGTCACTACTGTACGCCCAATTCACTCCCAGTAAGATCCATGATATTGTCCAACCCCTAGGATGTCTAAGGCCTTGATTAAATCATACTTTGTATGTACCTTTTGAGTTGTCACTGAACTATCTTATATTATAAACTTAAAAAAATTTTCGTTGTTGTTTTAGCACGTCTAGAAGCATTTGCTTGCTGCTCAAGCAATACATCAGTAATTTTCAATCCTTATTCAAAAAATCTTACAAATAGAAAAACTCTCAATAACTTATTGAGAATTACAAAACTATAATCATAGTAGGTTAAGATCATGTGTTGCTTAGCAGCAACGAAATGCATGTAGACATGCTAAGCCAACAAACAAATAAATCTTTTAAATTCCTATTCATTTAAATAAATAAAAAAATATTGAAATAAATGCAATTATACTTTATTTTTAAGCAGAAAGTTTTTGGGGATTCGAACTGACAGCCTCCGGTATGACTGGCATGCAAATGGAATATAGGCAGGCTTAACTCGAGACACATTTGTACTCTGCAGATACTTATTAGGCGAGATTTTTCTGATGAGCTATTTCTTCCAACATTCATTTGAAATTTGTTGAAGTTTGTGTGAAATTTTGTTCTTCTCTCTCTCCAGCTTATCTTCTATAAATCCTAAATAGTAGGGGCCTTTCTAAGACCGTTCGTCCTCACTTACAAATAAGACATTAAAAATTATATTTGCCAAATAAAAAACACTTTCTGCAAACATTTTCTTCTTTTATAAATTTCTGACATTAAAGTGTTTTTTTTATAAATCACCCTCCTTTTTTACACATGTATTAATTCATGATATCATCGGTATTTAGTCTAGGGTTAACATTGCTATCTTGTAATATGTACAAAAATTATAAAACTGATAACGACATTGATAAAAGCACAATTATATGTAGGGAAAATGTTTGCTTAGATAAAACTAAAACATATTATAATCAGAGACATATATTTAACGTGCAGTACAAAAAAGAACTTGTCTTTAAATATTCAAAACAATAAATAAATGAATATGACTAAGCGATACTTAAAAGTTTTAGGAGGAATTTCGATCCTAAATTGATTAGCAACAACCAAAAGATAGTGTAACATATTGAAATATGCACCATTTTAAATTAAGTTAATTTCAATATATTTCTTTACACTTTCTTGCAGACTTTAACGACTTTGAAAAAAGAAACACGCATAGAACTAGGAATACTTAAATACTAAAAGTATGCTTACAGCGAAACAAATGCATGTCCTTGTGGGACTATTAGGTTTATATCTATGCTGTAGCATAGATTTAGCGCAAGCCCAGGAAAATGCTCAACTACAAATACCACCATCTCTGGTGGAATGCTACAACACTACATACTATATGGATCGAGCAAATCGTTTGCCCACGAATATCGAAACTCTGATAGCACTGATAGAAAAGGTGGAAAATTCTTATGGCTTCAATCAAGATATACGCCAATTGGCCGTTTCGCTAATTCATCGTTTTCGCCAAGATGGCATACAAAGAGCTTCTGGAGTGTCTGCAAATCCTGGCGTTATACCTTATAGTCCTACTGGATTTCAATTTCCTAAATTTCGCATACTTCTGCAACGTCTAATACCGGGCGATGCTTTAAATTTCCCCAACGATACATTGAGCAGTGAGGAACGCTGTTCCCTACACTTTATGCTCTCCAGCTCATTCGATATGCGTGTTAGAGGTGATGAGAATAATGTCTGCAGCAATCTGGCTCAATATAGAGCTCAACGTTTGCCACGAGCTCTTAGTAGCCCTCAACAAAGGCCCAGCAACTTCATAGGAGATGTGGAAATTTTAGATAGCCTGCAGGCCAAGGTAGCAAAGAAAGGAGCGCCTTTACAGGCAGGAGCACAACGCTTTAACACGAATGCTAAGACCTACGACTACGAATATGGCTGGAGCGATTATGGTAATGCTAATGGCAATGGCAACAGCATTAGCCAATGTCCTGTAGAAAATGGTGTAATGCGTACTCAATGGGGCACAGTGGCGGCTGGTAATTTGTTAGCTGGCATTGCTGCCGGTCTCCAGCCCCAGACAGTGTCCTTAAGAACACTACTATCGCTGGCTTCCAGGCGCAATGGTTATCAAAATGCTCCTCAAATTGCAACAGTCAATGTAGACAACAGATGGGCTGCCACTTTGGCTGGCGATTTGGCCGAGGTAGCTTTAGTACAAGTGCCCGTTTCTACCAACGAACAGGCCACAGTCGGAGCCAGTGGTGCCTGGAATAGTACAGTGATGCCCAAATGGTATTTCCTATCGCAAAGACAAAATCTAGAGATGACCGATGCTGAGATTCGTGGCAGTATTGATGGCCTAATATTGGCTCTTAACATAGCTCAGTGGCGTAATCAAGTTAGCAGCTTAAAATTGTCGCAATTACTGCGCATGTACTACTCTTTGGATGGGGTTTTGGGCAGTGGCATAATGGCCTGCAATCGCATGAATACCTTCCAACAAATAAACAATTATCAGCAAACTCTAATGGCTCAGACATCTGCCTTTGCCCAGGTTTTAGATCGTGAAATGCAACTGGCAGTTACACTCTCACCAGATTCCATTGCAAACTTTTCGCTATCGGCTACAAACGCTTTGATCAATTACTTGCGTAAGTATTTATAAGCTTCTTAATCTAAAAAACCCTTTTTAAATCGCTACAGAAAAAATACTCTCTGCTTGTGTTAATATATAAAAAAAACTAAGTTCATTCAATATAGAATTCTGCATTTAATAATTAAGTTATCATAGAGAATATTTACATAATTATTTAAGGAACTCAGAAGAAAAACGAATGTTGCCTCCTAAAGTGCTAAAAACTGAACTTATAATTGGCTAATATTAAAATTTTTATCGAAGTTCGTACCTATTTCCAGTTTTTTCAACTAAGGTATGAAATTTCAAGTTGGAAGAGCCGACAAATATCATTCCTTTCCATTTTAAATTTGCCAGAAAAAGTTGAAACATCTTACTTGTATTGCTTATTACGAATTTCTACTTTACAGTAGATTTGGTAAAAATTGTTATGCACTAAATTTCAAATACAGCCCCCAACTAATAGAAGTCGTTAAACATACATATATATACTTCCATGTTTGCTTCGTCGATTTCTTGCTTCGTTCTTTCTTTGTTTCATTCCTTCTTTTATTTTTGCTTGAATACTTCCTTCTTTCTTTAATTCCCTATATATCGCACCTTTTTTGCTTTCTTCCTTCCTTCATTCATTACCTCATACTTTTTTGTTCCTTTCTTTCTTCATTGCTTCTTCTACTTCGTATTTTATTAAATTTGTCCTTCCTTCCTTAATATTTTGCTTCCTTTCGTCCTTGCTTCATCCCATTTTTTCTTTGATAATTTTTTTCTTCTTTTCTTCCTTCAATCGTTCCTCTTTTCATTCTTTTTGTCATCCTTGCTCTCTTTATTGCTTTCTTCCTTGCTCTCTGAAGTTTCCAAACGCATTTATTCCTTAATTTAATCCTTCCTTGCTACGTTTGCTACTGCCATCCGTCCTTCCTTCATTTCCTGCACCCTTTTTACCTTCCTTTTTTCATGAAATTTTTCCTTCCATCCATTCTTTCTGCCAAGTTTATATTTCTAATCAGCTTCCTTCCTAGTTTCTTCATTTATCTGTTTGTTTCATGCTTCCTGTACTTTTACTTGTTCCTTCCTTCCATTCATCCTTCCTTTTTCCTTACTTCCTTCCGTCCTTCAATCACTTCCTTTCTTCCTACCCTTCTTCCTTCCGTCTTTCTTTCCTACCTTTCTTCCTTCCATCCTTCCTTAATTCCTTCCTTCCTTCAATCACTTCCTTACTTTCTCGTCTTCCATTCATCCTTTCTTATTTACTTTCTTTCTTCCATTTTTACATCATATTTATTTTCTTTTTCTTTCTTTTTTTCCTTCCTCCTTTCCTTCCGTCCTTCCTTACTACCGTCTTTCTTTACTTATTTGCTTCTATCTTACTTTGCTTCCATCATTCATAACTTTCTACAATTACTTTCAATCTTTACTTTCTGTCTGTCTATCTTACTTACTTCCTTCCATGTTTTCAAACTCATTTTTCTATTGCCTGTAGCTTCCTTCCTTTTCCTTCCTTTCTTCTTTTCTTTCATTCATTCCGTCCGATTATCTTTCCTTAGTCCCCTCCTTCTTAATTCCTTGCTTCTATCATTGCTTGCTTTCATCCTTCATTACTTTCTTTCTTAACTTTCTTGCTTGCATATTTTTTTGTTTCCAAACTCTTTGCTTCAATGCTTTTGTTTCCTTCCTTCCTGCCTGCCTGCCTGCCTTCCGTTCTTCTTTCCTTCCTTTTTTTCATTCCCTTTTTCCTTCCTCCTTCCTTTCTTCCTTCATTTCATCTTACCATTCTTAAATTAATTTTTAACCTGCCCCATTACACAGGAAACCAAGTCAAATTCACAAAACACTAGAATTCTACATACTTCCTCAGTTTCATAAATGGAATTTATTCCACTTTGTTTTTAAGCAATAAATTTTGCCTTGCTAGTGTTAAAATACCAGGAACTCTTATATTTTAAGACTTTTTAAAAAATATAATCCTTTTAAGTTAGACTTGAAAGTCTCAGTCTTAGTTTTAAGATTAACAACTAAATGAGAAAACTTAATACTATTCCACTTAGCCATGAATGATCCTTCTTGCTCGGTTAGCAGCTCTTTGCCGCAAGATGTCTCACAAACCGTTACACCCATGACAAACATTTATGTTTATGTGGATACAACTTGGCCCTTCTATCAGGTGCAGGATTATGTCAAGTAAGTAAAACTTTAAAAGTTTTTCAAGCCAAAAAATAAATAATTATTTTTTATTATTTTTGTAATTTTATTACAGCTATGTGCTGCTTCACCTAAACATAGATCCTTATGCTAGTTCATTGACTTTATTGGCCGCAGCAGATACTTCCATTATAGTGAATACCACCAATTATATAACAGATTTATTCCAAGGTTGGAATTATACCACACATAATAATTGTAAGTCGAGAGAAAGTTTATTTTTCTAGTGAGAGAAAAATAATTCATTGTAATTCATAGATACTCAAGGCTTTAATTTGCCACAAATTATGCGTTCCATACAAAATATGTCTTATGAATATATGAATGGCCAAAAGGCCAATTCTTCAGTGGGAGGACGTTCTTTAGTGGCATTATTGGTGCCTTATATGGTTTCTGTAAGTGCTGCGGATTCAAACTATGCCACCGGACAATTACACTATTTAAAAGAACAAGTACCGGACTTACGTTTCATTTATTATGCCGGCGGTAGTGTAACACGTTTCTCTTCGTTTGTGAGTGATCCCACTAAAGATCTGTTTTCTTTAAGCCCTTCAACTAGTCCAGCCATGACCGGCAGCCCAGTAGTTACGAGAATTAAGACATGTAAGTTATTTTAAATTTTTTTTTAAGGAAACATACTCCTTACTCTATTAATTTTAGTACCACGCCGCATTATAAATCCACGCTGTGGATCTTCTTGGTATACTTCAACCTGGGGCACTGACCAAATGGCCCAACATGCTCGTCCTGGTGTTACTAACTTCTATCGCCTAATGCCCAATTATTTCTATGGTGCTGGCAATGGCCGCTATTTGAATATACAATCGCAAAATTATGCACAATTTACGGTGTGCACTTCACGTTCGGTTGCCCTGCCTCAACAAAACTACACGTCCAGCAGCTCGGATGTCACCTGTAAACAACTGCAGGGCAACATATTTTCATATGATTTATCAAATGCCTGCGATGGTTACTACACCATACATCAATGCCCACCTTTATATGTCTCCGTTCAGGCTCCCTCCACGTCTGCATCAGGTTCGAATGGTGGCAGCTCTTATGCCAGCATTTGCAGCGATGCGGCTTGCCAAACGCCCGATCAAGCACGCTATGTGATTTCGGTGGTAAACTTGGGCTGTTTTAGCGGTGTTTCCACTCTGGCGGCCAGTTCTGCTACTATTATCATTATGCTTGTATTGAGTAAACTTTTCTAGATCATATTTTTTTTTTTTTCTATTGTACAAATACTACCGAAGAAATTTTCTAAAAACCCAATTATCGATAGCAACCAATAACATACAAACTACATATATTTCTATTATTTTTTTTATATAACTGGAAATATTCTTCCTTTCATTATTTTGCAAAACAGTTTGGAAGACTTCCAAAACATCAATTGCTTTGTCTTCCAACAAACTAAAAAAATATTTGGCAATGCAGGCTCTTTAAAAATATCCTAGACAAACAAACCAATCAGCGGCGCATCAGCTCCTGGTCACAATGTTGCGCAAACTTGCTTCTATGGAAAGTATACAAACTTTGTATTGATACGTTTTGGAAGTCAGCCTTTACGCCCCTTTAAATAATTGCCATGAATATGAAAATTTTAATAAACACAAACATTTTTATTTATTACATTTAAGTCTATTTTATATTATAAAAAATAATATTAACTTCATTTTTCTAATAAAAACTTTTAAAAATTAACAAAATTTGGATATGATCCAAAGCTAAACCTACAACAGAGAGTATTTTTTTTATTGTGTATTGGCTTACTTCGAAGCATTAGAAATTTAATTAAAAATTTTGCTTTTCCTAAAGCTGAAGTCATGGTCTCTCCATCTACTACTCCCTCATACGGTCAGCAGTCCGAACACATTACGAATCGTAGCACTATAATGACCGATATTTTTATATTTTTGGATACCTATTGGGAATATGATTATGTAGTGGATTATTTGAAGTAGGACTTATGACTTTTAATTGGATTTTTTTTTTAACAATTTAACTAACTGACTCTTTCATTTAGCTTTATCGTCCAGGGTTTAAATATCAATCCTTATGGCAGTTCAATTACCCTACTGGCCGCTAGAGATGGCAGGGAGATAGTGAATCGCACATTCTATATAACGGACTATTATGCAAAATGGAATAGGACCAGTCATTCTCAATGTGAGTATGAAATAGTCAGAAATTAATTTGTAGCCTTAATTTCTTTTCCTTACAGTTGGAAATGGTTTCAGTTTACCTTTAATTTTAAGCAAAGCACAAGTTTTAGCTGAAACTTTAATGAAAGAGGAGCGTAATATTTCCTCCTTGGGAGCACGTTCTATGATCGCCCTTTTAATTCCCAGCCCGGTAGCATTTATATACGATTTTGACTATGATTATTGTAAGAACTATATGAATTATTTAAACAACTCACTGCCGGGCCTGATATTGCTTTACTTTGCCGGTGGCACGGTAATGCGTTTTGAGGATTTTGTTAACAACGCAAAAGAGGATTTATTTCTATTAAGTTATGATGTGGAGGTGAAAACGGCTGCAGAGCCTGTGTTAAAAAGAATAAGAAAAGGTTGGTATTAATTGTTTTCTATTTGCACTTAATCTTCCTAAATTGTAGCGCCGCACGGTGGTTGTGGTTCAAATAAATTTTCATTGGCCAAAAACCTATATCATTTCTTGAAGGAATCATATCAAAGCTATGTTAGCCAAAAAGTTGGTCAAAATAATCGCAGTAGCGGGCTGCTAAAAACAAAGAACTTATGTTAATTAAAAACGAAATAAAATAATGAAATAAATTATTTTGATTGAGGGAGGCATTGACTACAAAATCGAAGGTACTCAGCACAACTTTAAAATTTAATGCGCCTCATTGACACCGGAGGTGCTGCAACAGTTCAATATTGAAAACATGCAAAAAGCCGAGTTGTAAAAGTATGAAAGTTTCCTTTATCTCTGCCTTCACCACACCCGTCTGCTCTATCACTATCCCTTTCCTAAAGAAAGTAACACCTAGTAATAGTAGTAGTTATTCATTGTCTGATTGTTACTTCTCTTTAAAACGAAAAATGTTTGATTTAGAAGTGCTTCCAGAACTGCTTCCGGAAGTGTTTCCGGAAGAGCTTCTAAAATTGCTTCCATAAGGGAAGGGTTTTGACATCTGGGTATCATAAAAGGGCGCGAAAAACATAAATTGCAAAAAATGTTCGTTCTCCAGGAATTCACAAGATTCCATAAAAAAATTTAATTTACGTGATAGTTAAAAAATTATAGTTTCTTTACATTTTGTATGATTTCTTTTGTTTTTATAAAGAAAAATATAACAAACTGCATGTTTCGATTTTTTTAGCTCATTTTGTTGAAAAATATGGATAGGATTCCATTTGGAATATATACATACTTCCAATATTTCCATATCTAACAGGGCGCTGTTATCGGGTTAACATAGCTCTGTTAATGCAATTGATTTGTATTTTGGGTTTAAAATTTCGAATTTTATCTTCACACGAGTTTCCTCGAAAGCTATTAACCCCAATAGCAAAGTCAAGTAGAGTGTAACGTTTAAAGATCAAAAGGGATCAAAAAAGCAAAACCATCCAGAGAAAGATGAAAGTGTCTTCTTTAAGCCTATACAGTGGAGTGGACACCGAAGGGACTATTTAAATGTGTCTGCACAAGGGGACTGTCCGCTCAAGACAAAGCAATTCTTTTCTTATGGCGCTGTCGGGACCTGTTAAAAGTGTCCGTCTAAAGGGGTGTCCCCCTATGGGAAGTGTTCGTTAAGGGAGATTTCACTGTATATACCTTTGCACCCGCCACTATCCGCCTGTAGAATTTTCAAAAGGGTTTTTTTAAAGAGTTTGTCTGAAGTTTGGTCCCTTAATATTTTTCGAAAATCGGAGGGGAAAATTTTATCCCCTTATGCATAACTCTGTTATTTATGAACCGATTTTCAAATTATTTTCTTTTCTTTTGTAAGAATTTGCTTACATCTTGAATTCATAATGTTTTTTTAATCGCGGGGGAAAATTTTATCCCCTCTTGCATAATTCTGTTATTTGTGAACCGATTTTGAAATTTTTTTTGTTTGAAAGAATTTGCCTGCAGCTTGCATCCGTAATTTTTTTCTAAAATCGAAGGAGGGGACATTTTCTCCCCTTATGCATAGCTCTGCCATTTGTGAACGGATTTAAAGAAAAAAAATTCGTTTGAAAGAATTTGCCTGCAGCTTGGATCCATAATTTTCGATTTGAAGATCGGTGGGGGGAATTTTCTCACTTTGCTTGCAGTTTGTTCCAGAATTTTATTTGTAGATCAATGGGGAACTTTTCTTCCCCTCCCCCCATCCACCCTCTTTGATCTGTGAAATGGCTTTCAAAATTATTTTTTCGTTTGAAAGGGTTTGCTTGCAGTTTCCAAATAGGAGGAGGAAATTCACTCCCGCATGTTTAAAAGAATTTGCCTGCAGCCTGCACCCATAATTTTGGATTCTAAAATCAGAGGGAGAAATTTTCTCCCCTTATTTATAACTCTTACATTTGTGAACCGATTTTCAAACTCCTTTTATTGTCTGAAAGAGGTTGCCTACTTCCTTATATTTTTTCCATAAATGAAAGGGGAAAATTGGTTCACCCAATGTATGTATAACTCTGTCACTTGTCCATCGATTTTCAAAAACATTTTTATTTGAACAGGTTTGCTTTCAATTTTGCCCTGCAATTTTTTTTCGTGAATAGATAAAATACTATTTCTCTGCCCCCCCCCCAAAAAAAAAAATCTTTTATGTGAAAATCGATTTTCAAAATATTTTTTTTGAGTTCCGTACAGCAAAGGTGAAAAGGACTCCCCATTGTTTTCGTCCGTCTGTCTGTCTGTCCGTTACAGGATGTTTTCTTGAGAACCGTAGGGAATATGTAGATCTTTGGCCACACTGGCAAAAAATATATGAGAGTTGAAAATTAAAGGTTTTTCTAAAATGAGCAACGAAAAATTTTAAAATCTCATCTAAGAAACATACATATAATTATATATATATATATAATTAAGTGTCTAATTTTATACAAACTACAACAATTAACACTAAAATTTATAAGAAATCAAAATTAAAGGGTATTCTATCAGTTAATGTAATTTTTACAACTTACTGTATCTTGCAAACCGTAAGGGGCTAAGTCTAGAAATTTTCAAAAACGCTAAAACTAAAAAATCCCAAAACTAAAACTGAAAAAAATCGTCAAAAGGATTAAAAGCGAAAAAATAAAAAAAAATCTCTAAATATAAAATAAATAGCCAAAATTAAAAAAAACGCGAAAGGTAAAGAAACGAATAAAACCGACAAAAATCCCACAATCAATAAAAAGTATTAAAAATACTTTTTTAACAAAAAATATATAAAAATCCAAAACAGCATACTTCCATGCAAAATTAAAAAAAATATTAAAATTCAGTTTTAACTTTAAATTTTTCAACAATCACTGTACAGATTCTGATGAAACTAAAATTTTATACAAAAAATACTAAAATGTTATTCTATTCATACAATAAAAAGAGAATAATAAAAAATCTTCATTATTTCAAAAGTTATAGAGTTTTGACCTAAGAAATATGCTTCTGAGCCACTGTACGACATTAATAAAACTTCAACTAAAAAAGACAAGTACACATGAATACAAACTTAGCGAAATGCCTAACACACAACAAACATATTTAACAAATTCATAAAACTTAAATTTCCTATTTCTTCTCTCTTTGCAGTTCCACGACGTTTAAGTAGTCCGCGCTGCTCGGCTAGATGGTCTACAATTTCTGCAGGCTCAAACCAAATAACTCAATACTTAGGTCTAGGTCACATAAATTTCTATCGCCTATCAGCCCACTACTTTTTCAGTGAGGGCAGTATGCGTTATCTCAAAGTTAAACCCTTAAGTTCAGTAGCCTTCATTATATGCACGTCACGCTCATACATTTGGCCATATCGTGACCCCATATCGCCTTATACGAAAGGAGTAGACTGCAAACAAATAACTACAGCGGATTACAATTTCGATTTGGGTGATTTGTGTGCGAATTATGACACTTTAAAAGATTGCCCGCCCTTATATTTTTCCGTGCAGGCTCAATCATTTGCAGAAGCAAATCAGTTAAATTGCAAGGCGGCCGCGTGTTTTACACCATATGAGAGTCAATTTGCGTTAATGGTCAATAATCTGGATTGCACTAATAAGGGCCCAAGGGAAAATATTAGCCTATTAAATTATTTGGCAATAATTTGTTTAGTTATAAGATTGTTTTAGCGTTTAGTAAGTAATAAATAATGACATTTTTTTTACATATATAAAAATTGTACACTGAAAGAATTTTTGTTCATAAGTTCTATGAATTTCGACATTAATCTAATGAAAAATTCATTAAAATTCAACCAACATCACGCTTCGTTGGATTAATGAAACCAGTTTCGTTAAAATTCTTTTATTGAAAACTTCAGCAAATTTATTTAACAGTGTAATTAAGGCACTTCCATAACTTCATCGAAACAATAAAATAAGTTCATGAAAAGAATGAAATAACTTAAATATATGGAGGGTTTCTTAATAATTAGAAAATATTGTTGTCATAAATACAATAAAATATTCTAACGAAACCAGAATATCTCAGGAAGCAATTCCAATGAAATTGTTTCACAATATTCATGAAATTTTTATTGGATTTGTGAAATTATCATTAGATTTGTGAAAAAATGTTTAATAAAATTGTTTCATTGGTCTTATGAAGCAAAATTCTTTCGGTGTAGAAAGAATTTAATCAGGACTTACTGCCATCGTGAGAGGTAAGTGATGAAATATTGAGCTACCGTCCAACATTCACTTAAATTAGAAGATAAATCTTTTATATGGAAAGTATAGCAGATATAGAATATCTGGGGGATTTATATTGAAAGCGAACATTGACAGTTTATATAAAAAAATTTTTTTAGTATTTGTTACAATTAAACATGTTTGCTATCACTGCTACACAATCGTATGGTCTACGAAAAAATACAACCCTGATCTGATGAGTTGTTATGGTCTTTTAAAAATTTTCTTAGACTCCATTATACGAGGGTTGTATTTTCTCAAAAATCACACGATTGTGTATGCTAGTGTATCGCGTCTTTTAAGTATGGTAAAGGGCCACATAAACCCAGCCTGTGAGAAATTATTAAATTTATATTATTAATCTTTTCTTTTTAATTTTATAACTATAATTTTTTATATAAATTCAATTAAATTACTTTTAAACTTTATTCACAACTTTAGAATTTGCCATCTTTTTTTTCATTTTCCTTACAGCTGAAGGACCCTCACAACTTTTGTGTGACTTTATGACATCTTACACTTAGCATTCCATCCACTAAGATACTTTGACAAAGTTTTGTGTCAACTTATTTGTTGTATTTCATATGTCAGTTATAAACTAAAGTGTGTGAAGTTTTTTTTTTGCAAATCCTGTTTTGCACAAGATGATGGATAGTCTAGGAGCAAATATTTACTTTAAATGCAAACATGCATATTTTCGTGTCAAGAAGATTTTTGTTGAAAAAAGTTTTTAACTGCACATAAAATTTTAAAAGGTTGATTTTTCTTTCCTTTAAGAAATATAGGAACAGATATATTTCATATATGAGAAAAACTCAACAGTTTGTAGGAGTAGGGAAGCATAAGAAAATTCCATATCTCGGTATGCACAAGGCTTAAATTTTTGGGGGAGTTCTTAGCCACAGCTGAACAGTGTTAAATTCGATAAAAAAAATTGGCAATAGAAATGATTCTTGTGAACTATCGATGTGATAAAAAATAAATTCAGTGAAGAGCGACTTTGACCCGCGCACGAAGGCTTACGTATGGACACGAGATATGTAATTCAATACGAACTTTAGCCAATATAAAATATAGTCTTGGCATTTCTTTCGTTTTTGGGTTTTTTCGGTTTTAAGCGTTTTTTTTTAGTTTTCGGATTTTTTTAATTTATTGGCGCTTTCTGAGTTTTGGCACTCTTTTTTCTTGTTGTGGCGATTTTTTTTTTTGGTTTTTGAAGCGTTTTTAATTTTGGCGATTTTTTTAATTTTGGCATTTTTTTTCATATAGTTTTGGTACTTTTTTTCTCGTTTTGAGGATTTTTTTTTGGTTTCAGCTTAAAGTCTAAGTGTAATTTTTCTTCTCTTCTCTAGAAACTCACATTAATTAATAAAAATATTTCATTCAATAAGAATTGTAATTACTGAACTTAAGCCTGACTAAAAGGTATTTCTGATTAAAATATTTTTTTTTTTCAAAAAAATTTTTAAAACGAAAAAAGTTTTTGTATTTACAAAATCTACCCTTAAATTTTTTGTTTTTGCTTTAACGCTATGGAAATATGTAAATAAGTTCAGAAAAACTCAACTTTGAAGAGCACACGAAGGAAGGGTTCAGTACGAATACTACGAATGTAATACTATTCGTATACGATCTTTATTAGCCTGTATAATGGAATATTTCAACTGATGTACAGTTGACTCCTCTTTACAGGAAATAATCAAAACGCAATTTTTTTCAGTTATCCGATTTTTTTCTAAAACGTAGTTCGGATTACTGAAATTTGTTACAATTAAGCGTACTGCTTAAAATCAGTACAATATAATAAAAAAAATAAAATAAAATACGTAAGAGCGAAAAGGACAAATACATTTTGTCATTTAATTTTTTAAAAGACAAAACATGCACAAATTTTTCAGCCTTAAGTTCTGCAATCGATTTCTAATAAATAAATTTGTCTATGTTTATTTTTTCACTAAAGCGAAGCAAGTTTCATACAAAACGTAGTTGTGGGCTTGCTTTTGGTTTTCAGTAATACGATATTTTCAGTAAAGCGATGTTTCGCTAAAGCGAAGTGAATAAGTCTAGCTGCATTTAAAATCAATGCGGGGACTTGTATCGCTTTCAGCAATCCGATTTTTTTCACTAAAGTGTTTTGCGCTAAAGCGGATTCGACGCATTATTTTTTTTTTTAATTTTAAGTTTACGGTACATTTTTTTGGCTTTTGTAGATCTTTTTTAGTTTTTGCAATTTTTTGGTTTTTGTGCTTTTTTCGTTCTTTGCTATTTTTTTGCGTTTTTTTATTAATGTAATTTTTTTAATTTTTATTAATTTTTTATATATTTGGCGCTTACATATTTTAGTTTTAACGTTTTTTTAATTTTGACATTTTTTCGCTTTGGCGATTTTTTTATTTTGCGGGCTTTTTTCGTTTTTGGAATTTTTTCGGTTTTCGGCGTATTTTTTCGTTTTAGCGATTTTTCTATGTTTTGGCCATATATTTTAATTTTAGCGTTTTCTTTTAGTTTTGGCGCATTTTTCGTTTTGGCGTTTTTTTCGAATTTTTGGCGATTTTTTCGAATTTTGGCGATTTTTTCATTTTAGCGATTTTGGCCATATATTTTTGTTTTAGCGTTTTCTCCTTTTTTGCGCATTTTTCGTTTTGGCGTTTTTTTTTTCGAATGTTGGCGATTTTTTCGCCTTTTTTCGGTTTTTGGCGTATTTTTTCATTTGAGCGATTTTTTTATGTTTTGGCCATATATTTGAATTTTAGCGTTTTCTCTTAGTTTTGGCGCATTTTTCGTTTTGGCGTTTTTTTTCGAATTTTTGGCGATTTTTTCGAATTTTGGCGATTTTTTTCATTTTAGCGATTTTATGTCTTGGCCATATATTTTTGTTTTAGCGTTTTCTCTTAGTGTTGGCGCATTTTTCGTTTTGGCGTTTTTTTCGAATTGTGGCGATTTTTTCGCCTTAGCGATCTTTTTTTTCATTTTTTTTGTTTTAGCGTTTTTAAAAATTTCAAGATTTTGCCTCTTACGGTTTCCAAGATACAACAGCATTGTCAAAATTGCATAGTAAAAATTCCAGCAACTAATGGAATACCCTTTAATTTTTTTACTTCAGTGTTAATTGCTGTAGTGTGCATAAAAATGCACTAACTTTGCAAATTGCAAGTGTTACATTAGGATTTCAACATTTTTCGTTGCACGCTTTAGAAGATCCTTTAATTTTTTTTACTATCATATATTTGTTTTTGTTGCGGCCAAAGTTTTACATATTGGGTGAAAATTTCAGGTCTTTAGCGCTTACGGTTCTCGAGAAAACAGCCTGATGGCGGACATCACCTTTGGTGTACGGCACCCTAATAAACAAAATCATTAAACTTGCACATATTGCAGCGAACAGTGGTGTACAAGTGCAGCTTAAACTCCTAAAACTTTCAAAAAGCTATCAAATAGTTTACAATCTTCACAGAACTTTTATATGCTTAGTACTGTACGCAAAGAAATTGCACAACAATGTCACACACCTCAACAGCAGCAGTGATTTCATAACCATATTAAAACAAACTATAGAGGGGGAAATAGTTAGAGATGCTTTGCTGACACATTACAGTAAGGTGTATATACTTGCTAGGCATTAGCTCAGACACTTAAATTGTTTCTCAAGCCTTTACAAGTTGTTGTCCTCACTAATTATTTATTTGCGCGCGCTAACTGCCCTCTATTGTCAATCTTTAGCATTTTCTCCATTTTCTTACTTTTCTTATTTGATTTATTTCTTTATCCGGAAAAAGAAAACAAAAAAAGGAGACTTTTTTAAAGTGTTTCGTTGTTGCTTTTAAAGTTCAATTAAAAATCGATTAGAGCGCCAAATTATTGCCATTTAATTACACTCTGCCATTTTGGGGGTATAGCAATTGGAGCTTAAGCATGGCATATAGTGAATTTGGTTTGAGTAAATGTTTTTGTTATGACGCCAGCGCAAAGAGTAAAAAATTTTATTTACTAACAAATCATCAGACACTCTCACATCAACTATTTGATTTTGATGTTGTTGTTGCTGCTGTTAAACATTTTTTTTTGGGAAAAAGCTGGCATTAAGGATACAATTTATATTTTTTAATGTTACGCAGAATTTATTAGTGTATTGGCAATTGGCATAGACGGACACGTTAAAAATTATAATAAACAAAAAAGTATTAGTAATAAATATTTAGAAAAAAAGAAAAATAAGTGAATAAAAACATATGCATGCAGCTAAACAATTCCCTCCCTAATTAATGGGGAGGCGCGGGAAAGTTTAAATTTATAAAGAAAGGAATAAGCTGGAATACTTAATTAAGTGAAAAAAACCCTAAAAGAAAATTAGAAAAATTAATAAAATGGCGTAAAGAAATTATTAAAAAGTTAAAAGAATATCCAAAGAAATTTAAATATTAGTTTAATACAAAAGCAAAAGAATATTTTGCTTGCTTTTAAAACTACAGTAAAATTGCAACAAAAAAAATTTAAAATGTTTGTTTTAAAGGTAAGAGCAATATTAAAGACACCAAAAGTTTACTTATGTATGTATAAAATTCATATCACAAGAAGAGTTAACAAAAAAAATTATGTACTAAATTCGAAATAACTAAAAATTCTATTGATTTTTCACAATTTTAAGTGAATATATAGAGTGAGTATTACTCATACACCTGCCAGAGGGAATAAGGAAAATGCAAAAACTGCATTTAGCCCTACAATAATACACAAGGTTTGTGTGTGTGTGTGTTTAGGTATCTACTACACCCCAATTTTGTGTTCGAAAATATATAAAATTTTCCAATTTTTAGGAGCAGGCGCTTAAAGCCACCTCAGAAAATAGAAACTGTTAAATAAATACCCACCCCCTTCCCCGTCCCCCAACCGAAAAAACTCATACACTCATGGTATCCTAAATGAAATTTACATATACATACAAACACATGAAATACAAACAATCCAATAACAATTTGTTGTACTCTCATACTCTAAATGTCTCAGAACTGTCTATAAAATAACAACACATATGTACGCACAGAGTCGCATAGAAACCCAAGCCCTTACATGGAAAAACTCCAGAGTAAGAAGAGGTTTTCCAATTTAGGTGTTTTAGCAGCACACACATACAAACATACACACCTATGCTTGTGTGTATGCATATGTATGTGCGTGCGTGCTTATGAAATTTTTGATTTGAATGTTTTTATTTTATTCCAGTTGAAAATCAAACATTTTTGTGTCTATAACAATTTTTTGTTTCATTAAAGGACAAAATAATAAATATCACGCACATGTGCACATTTATGCTTGCATCTACATACATGCATACATGCATACATAAAATAAACACAATAATTCCTATGCATGCACTAAATTCTATAACAACAAAATAATGATTTATTTTATGTTCTCTCTCACTCTCACTTTAGTTGTTTTACACAAACACATTCACATACACACATACATACATATAAATTTATGTTAGTATATCCAAATGTGCGTGCATTTACATAAATTCCATGCCAAACAGGTCCTTATTTACAGTGTTGTCAATTTTCCAAAAGCACCCAAGTATTTCAAACAAACAAAAAATAAAAATAGTAGAATAACTATTGCGTTTTTAATTAGTGTTTTGTTGGTAGTTGTTACAATTTAAATTTAAGTTAATGCACTAATAATAATAATAATAATAATAATAATAATAATAATAAATAATTGCTTATTTAGTAAAATTTTTTTTTTTATTAAAAATACATTAAAACTGATTATTGGGGGGTTATTAGCTGCATCCTATTCGCATTTCACTGTTGCTAATGCAGATCATCAAAGAACATTTACCAAAAAAATTCTTAGAAAGAACTAGAGAACGATGCTGATTTGTCGGCGGCGACGCACAGTGGGCTGAATGGTAAAGAAAGTGGCGATTAATTCATAGAAGAGGTAATTTTAAAGTGTTGTTATTTTTTATTGATGAATATTAATAAATAAATAAAAAACCAGCATTTAATTTTTTTTTTAAAAAAAAATTGTTAACCTTTTATGGGCTTTTTTGTATTTTGGAGGAAATGATCTTATTTGACTATTTTTGCTGTAACTTTGGAATGAAAAAAGATAAATTAGTAAATTAAATTAAATTTAAATTAGAGCATACTTTATGTTCCTTTAAAAAAATATATTTCTTTTTTAAATAAAAAAATAAATATTTAATATGTATTTTTCACATTGATTTTTAGCAACTGGAATTCTCTCACAAAAACCTTCATAACTCAAAAATCCCACAAATGCGCAAATAGATATTCTGACATTTATTAGCTAAAACCTTATATTTTAAGAGTATTAAAGCATTTTTCCCTGCATTCAGCCGCAAAGTTGTTGAAACTCAATGTATATATCAAAAATACCACATTTTTAGAGCAATTTAATTTTTTTTTATATTTCTAAAATATTTATCTAAGCAAAAATAATTTTTTAAATGCTCATATACCTGAAGTTGACGGTTCCATTATAAAACTTTTACTTATAGAAGTCTTAACAAAAACTATAATCACTTGAAATATCAAAATTTTCTAAATAACTAAAATTATTAAACTTTGAACAGACACTGCAAATAAAGAACTTTTATTTTTGCAGTAAGTGATGTAGAATTTTATCTAATTTCATATGGTAGCAAATACGGTTGTAAAAGTTACAGTTCATCTTTTGAATTAATCGCCACTTGTGAAGGCTTTCAGCCCACAGTGCGACGGCTGACCCAAAATATCTACGGCGGCGACTAAAAGCCGACTTCCGCTGAAGAAACCTCGCGCGGCGCCTGCTGGCAAATAAATCCTTTGGCGGCTAGTGTATGTCGATTAGAGAAGGGCACGTGTGAAATTTTTCCAACACGACACGACACGTCACGACATGACGCGAACACGAATACCAAGATGCTCAACTCGCACGAAACACGCATGCGAAAAATTTCTTCAATACGATACTGCGCAAGACGCACAAAATATTATTGGTATGGTATTGAAGTTCCCAAAATTTAATCGATTTTTTCAAGAGTCGCTTTTCAAAATATGGCACAGAGTTGCCACTGCCAGCTGAACCGTTCGGTTTACGTACAGAACTTTAATCTTCAGACGCCCATTCTGTGTTTCACGTTACAATATATTAAATCTTTTTTTTCTACTGGAAATTCATTCATTCATATTTTATATCTAAGAATCGTTTGGTGTTTTTCGTGAAAATTTTGCTGAACACGAAACGACCCGAACTCGCACGAAATTATATTTTTTTAACCGAACACTTCATGTTGAGTCGTGCGTGTTCTACTCTACTACCACTCTACTGTCTACTCCTAATGTGAGAAGCAACACATATTTTTAGGTTGATTTAATTTTTTTTTTAAAGAGGCTAAGCCGTAGCCGAAATTAGCCTGCCTTGTCGGCGGCAACTTCGGTTTACAGCCCATCGTCTTCGTTCTCTGGCGCTGACTTATTAAAATGTGTCTCTTTTTAATCTGCAAAATGCCGATAAATCGGCAAACATGGCAGGCCTGCCTCAAGCTCTTTATCGCAGTTTGTAGACGAAACTATTAAATGTTTATGTAATTTTTCGACCTTTTTTAAATGTTAAATCAAACAATTAATTTTTTTAAGCCTTAAGTCTTTATTCTTATATGTATATATTTTTAATATCGATATTTCTTTAACTTCTTCAGGAAATATATTTTTTATTCTTTAATTTTTTATGAATTTATTTCATATTACCAAGAAACGTGGCAGATAATTTCGTGAATACCTTGAGAGCAGTGATACCAATTTAGTGACTTTCGCACTAAATTTAGTGCTTTTTGAGTCATAACAGTGCGCAATTTTTAAAACTTGGTGCGTTTTGTAAATAAAGTCACTGAAAGTTCGTATCGCACTCTAAGTCAAATTACATGTGATAATTTTTAAAGAACAAATAACACCAAAGCTTATTCTGACAAACACTAACTAGCAGAACGGAACAACATGCTGTTTTCCAAGCCCGCCACACATTCATCAACCAAACACAAGAACACTAATGATGAGGTTATATGTGTTAGTCTGCAGAAAAGTCTGGAGGTGAAAAAGCACCACCTTGACATCACTGCTTGTTTACTTACACCCAGTGTTACCAAAGAAATGATGAGAAGAGAATGCTAAATCGTTCCAAAATGTCTGCTAAAATGTCCATTTTGAATTTTTTTATTTTTTATTTGCTTTATTATTAAGAATTACAAAATAACCGAGCTCATAGAGCCATATATGGTTAATAATTCAACTCAAAATTTATATTCATATGTAGTTTTACTTAGCAGTTTTTTGAAAAACTTGAATTCTCTTGTTATGAAAAAATATGATAAATTTTGCAAAGAAAATGCTAAAATGGCAACAATGCTCACACCTTTTACTCAGTGATGCCAACTTTGTTGGCTCTAAGAGCACATCAAAATTTAAAAAAAGCGCAATTTTGAGATGTAAAAAACGTAAAAAGCACTACCGTGAAAAACGAATGAAGTCAATAACTAATGTTTAATATTTTCTAAGTTATTGTCTATTTCGGCAATAGTAACGACATCTTTAATGAAATATATCAGACGAAAAAGGTATGCTTCACACCGAAAAAAATAAATACACACAAGTTTTTAATAAAGTAATTTTAGAAAATACACAAATTTCTTAAAAGCACTAATTAGTGCTTTTTCTTAGTAGAGCGCTAACGCTAAAAACTAAAAATAGTGCCAAAAGCACCAAGTGGGCATCGCTGCTTTTACTTTTCCTTCCACATTCTCTTTTTAAACATTTTCCCAAACTCTCTTGTTCTCTTAACTATTTTCATTCTCTCATTATATTAAAACAAAAAACTTCTGTTGCATTTTCTTTTTTACACTTTTATTAAAGGAAACATTTTGTGGGTTTAGGAGGCGAAGGGGTTTCACAACACAGTTAGAATTTGGCATTTATTTTCCGAAATAATCAAACGTATCTACACATATACATTCACACATAAATACATATGGATGTACATGTATATACCCAGCTAGTCTTTTCAATCGCAGAAGATTCTTTTGTGAATCCTATGCAGAGCAGGCGAGCGCATATTTTAATAGTGGAAGATACTTCGCATAGGAGAAACTTTTACATGTAGAAGATTCATATACAAGAGCCGCGGAAGGCGCTTTTATTAGTCGTAGATGCAATCTTTTGAGATTTATAAGAGAATTAAACATGATGTGTACAATATTACTCTCCAAATAATCACCAGGAGATTGATTTAGAAGTTTACATTAAAAAACATCGCCTATTAAACAGATCTTGGCTAGTAGGGTAATTAATGTATGTTTGTATGTATTAAGTGAGATGCAATAGTTTTTAAAGGATTTTAGGGAGTCGAGAGAAATATTTAATGATTTTTATAGAAAAATTAAAGCTATTGAATAATTTAATAAAACGAAATAAAATAAGAAACTCGTATGTTTGTACATAAATAAATTCATATGAAAATAAGGTTCAGTAAAATTAATTTTCTGAAGTCTTTGAAAAAAACATTATAGCCGGAATTAGTTTTGTTAATGAAGCACAAAACAGATACATACATACATAGGCATGTACATATATATGTCCATGTATATGTAAGTGTTACTGAATATGTTTGTACATCAATGTCAGTTCAATTTAAATAGTTACTATTTTACGACTTTTGGAATTAAAAATATCCTATTTAGGATTTTATTCGAGCTCTAGTAACAATTTGTTCAGAAACAAATGCACCTCTTTTCCACCTAAACTAACGGTGAATACCCATGAAACTGAGGTTCAATAAGCTATTCGGCCTCGTGCTTTGATTTCAACAAGACGATCACAATATGGTTTAATACCAGAAACGTTTGGCGTAATGAAATCGTAAGTTGTTCTTCAAAATCATGCAATTTATCAACGCTAGACTGTTATCTGAGGGGCTATGTGTAGCTCCAGTGCTGGATTTACGTATAGGCCCGTGAGGCCCAGGCCTAGGGCAGTATAGTTTTAGGTGCGGCGAAATTTGAAGAATCCTAAGAATGAACTTTAAATAGTTTGAAATTGAGAATTTTTCTGAATTACTTTTGCTTTATAAATGTCAATGAAAAATTTTGAATATAATTCTGACCTTACTTGTTAATTTATCGGTGCAATGTAAGTTTTTTTTTTAGACTTATATAATAGTGTTCTAAAGTGCTTGAGTATACCATTTGTAAGATTTAACGAAAGTTCAGGCAAGTGTATTTTATATGTTTATTTACGAAACCATTGCGCACTCTAGTTAGGAGTTATTGAGAAGCAGCATTTAAAATCTTCTGATTTGTGTAATTGCTTCTGCTTCTGAAAATGTAAACAGTAGCAGTCAAACCGAAAGCATAAAACTAAAAGCTATAAACAACGGAGAGTTTCAGCAGTTGCCATGTTTAAACAGTTGTCGTTCGGTTTGACTTACTGCTTCTTTAAATAAATTCGGATGTTAAATTTTCGTTGAAACCCAACAGCAAAGTATGCATTAATTACATGATTTTCGAAAAAAAATTTAGCGTCAAAAAATTGCGTTAAAAAGTGGTTTGTATGACCTATTAGGGTGTTTAGACACGTTCAGATTATATTGCCAAACATTGTTAACAAAAATAAGGAGTACCTGTTAGTTATTCAAAAACAAATGAAAAAAAATTGCTTTTGAAAAAAAAATTCATGAAGAAATAACTTTTTCGGCGTAATATGCTCATGAGATTTATTTAGTGGACTCTTAGCTACATTATTTTCATATATAGTAAAGCGCTATCAGTAAGTCTGAATTAGCTGTTGACCAAAATATGTGAACATTATTATTTAAGGGCGCACTGTTCGCACTGAATCTTTGAATATTCATAAAAATTAATTGGTCACCAAAATCGCCAAAGTGAGTATAGCGGTTTTAACTTTTCTTTGGTAATATTATCGAACCTATACTGTCAGGACCGTTCGGGTTTTTACTGTTGCACAGTGTAATTTAAATAATTATAAGTTTACGGTCTAATTCATAAAAAATATTTTAGGTTTATTACAGGTTTATTTGACAAATTTCCCATTGAGATGTGTCAAATAAGCGCTTAATAAACCTGAAATAATTTTTATAAATAAGGCAGTTAATATTTAATATTAAAAAACTTTTCTTCACAGAGAAAAACGGACGGTATATCTCACGGGGCCTAGGGCGACATCAAACATAAATCCTCCACTGTGTAGCTCAGCTGATGTAGGTAAAAAACACAACAATGCGCGTTTTGCAAGGCAACATTAACCTCGTTATTACCTAATGCAAAAGATTATCCAGATTTTAACTTGCTGATTGGGCTTCCTCCTAGAACCAGCCGAGGTAGCCATATGTCAGAAATTATATTCAATATAAAAAGGCGAAGATTTGCCGAATTCACAGTAATCGCTTTACTTGAACGAAACTTTAGTTTGCATATTGACAAACATTTAGTTTTACTCCCACATTTTTAAATGTTCAGTCGACTGCGCTTTACTGGAAATAACCAAACCGATTTTTTCTCTTAACGTAGCTCGGATTACTGAAATTTGTTACAGTTAAGCGTACTGCCTCAAATCAGTAAAATATAATGGAAAAATACAATAAAGTATTTAAGAGCGAAAAGGAAAATACATTTTGCCATTTAATTTTTTAACGGACTAAACATGCACAACCTTTTCAGGCTTGAATTATGTAATCGATTTCTAATAAATAAATTTGTCATTGTTTATTTTTCACTAAAGCGAAGTAAGTTTCGTACAGAACGTAGTTGTGGGCTTGCTTTTGGTTTTCAGTAATACGAAATTTTCAGTAAAGCGATATTTCGCTAAAGCGAAGTGAATAAGACTAGCTGCGCTTAAAATCAGTGCGGTAATCTGTTTTTCCTCAGTAAAGCGACTGTTTTAAAATCATGCTTATAAGGCGCTTGTGAAATTAAAAGAAGACTGTTTTGCTAACCATTAAAATAAAGTCATTTGGTTTCTTTTTAATAAAAAAAAAATATATTACTATGTAAACTGCACTTGTTGCCTTACAAAATCGCAGGAAAAAAAACAAAATTAATCGCTTTAGTTTGATATTCAACTCCATCCACCCCATGGCCAAACTCGCATAAAATGTAACCTAACGCCTTTCCATTAAAGCAGCTTTTTCTCCCAAACTACAAATTAACAACAAGCAAGGAAACCTTAATAATGAAAATGAAGATAGTGAGTGCTGACGCAGATAATGACGTTGATGAAGTAGAGGATGAAGAGTAAGGTATGGAAAATAAAAACACAAAATTTTTAACACTTTAGTGTAAATATGAAATCCTTGAAACTTCCCACAATTACTTGCGCGGAATTGGATGCAAGTAACACCACCAGTAACCACCACATACTCTTCTTACAGCAGTTAATTCAAGACTTGCACTCGTTGTTTTGTTTTTTTTTTTATTAATATAAACTTGGTTAATTTTTTTTTTTCTTAATTTTTTTCTGTTTTCTGGTCAGCAATTTGACCTTCTTCTTGTAGTTAACTTATTTTTTTTTTATTTTAAGCTCACCAAGAGGCATTATATCATTGTTACACTTTGGGTTTCTTTTTGTCGGTTTTATTTTTCAAAAAACAATTATACATAAATAAAATGTATGCAAAGGATAAGAAGAAAAAAATAATGAGGGAGAGAGAGCTAGCTGGTGGCAATAACAACAGGTACTTTTGTTGGGCTTATCGAATTGCAGTCAGTTATAATTCTGCCATTGTATTCAGTTACTCAAGTAACTGGGTGCATTTATAAAAATGAAGCGTCATCAACAAAGATCTTCGTCATTCAATAATGCATCGAGACTCAATTTATGATGGGGCATTACAAATACATTGGAGTGACCAGATTTGTAGAGAAAAGCATAAACTTACAGATTGTGAGAGCGGAAGAATGTTGTTGGTCAATTGTTTGAAAAATAATATTTCTCTATAAATAATAGTACGAGTATAAATTTAAAAAGTATCATCTTTTTTATTTATTTTTTTTATTGCAAAATTCAATTACTAAGCAATTGTCATTAAGTTAATTAAAGGTGCCATAACCATGCAAAAACTCTGTTCGAACCAAACTTATGGGCGACACTGTATTTGATTAAAAGTGAATTTTGGTTGCTTGCCTTAACGATAAACGGCTGTTTGCTGGTTAGACTTCTTAAATGAATAAAGCTGAAATTACAATATAGTCAGCCAAGAACCATATGTCTCTATGTCAACACTCTTTTTCTAGCGACAATTGCACTATTTGAAATGTCGACAACTGTCCTATTATGCGCGAGCAGAGATACGTTAGAGACAACAGTTCTAGTGTATTTCTGGTGACATTGTCAAAGAACGCGTCAATAGTTGGTTCTTCTTTCTTATTATGATAATTAGGGTTTCTAATTTCTCGGACTTTCCCAATTCTCGGGAATCGAAAAGTAAAATGTTTCATTCCCCGGAATTCCCGGGAATTTCAAAAACATATGAATTTAATTATGTAAATGACCTCAATAAAAAATATAATTTTATGAAAAAATCTACATTTAAATTAAAAACAAAACCACTTTATTCGTTCATTTGATGAACAACAATATTTAAAAAACAAAACAAATACAAATAAATTCATATGATTTGAGTTAAATCATGGAGGGAAATTCCATCTACATCTGCCAATCTAAATACTATAAAGACTTTTTATGTTGATAATATTTCGTAAACCTCTTTACCTTTGCTTACAGATTTTTATTTTTAGGTAATATAACAACGAACAGCAATATAAAAAAAGCAAATTCCAAAAACGTAAATATTAAATTCCCGAAAATTCCCCGGGATTTGTAAAAAAATAATTCCTGGGAATTCCCGTGATTTTTTCCGCGTAGAAACTCTAGCAATAATGTTAAAAAATTACATATGTATGTACCTATGTGTTTAAGTTTATTTATATCCATAGGGTCGTAAAAGAATAGTGCTAAAGTCTACTGATAGATTCTCAATGACAACCGTATGTTATATGTCAATACGTGATTACATTGGCTGGGTACAGCCAGTCAGAACTACTACCAGAAGGGCCCCCAAAATTTACTAGTAAATTTTTGGTGCCAATGTCTCCATGTGGTCCCAAAAGAACTAATTACTCAGCAGTGCTACAGTCCAGTGGTAGATTTTCAATGACAAGCTTATGTTAAATGTCAACAGATGATTCCATTTTCGGAAGGGTAGGTCTAGCAAGCCTGCTAAAGACACATTCGTTCGAATCGTATGCTGTATTTAATTTTAATTTAAATTGAGGATTTTGTTCTGGCTTGTGTCCAACATGTCATTTTTGTTCCTAGTCTGATGTGAATTTAAATTTTTTTTCAATGCTTTGCAGATCGTCAATTATTTGTTTAAGCCTCACCTGAACCTAAACTTAAAGGTGGTAACTCTAATCAGCATTTAATCAACAGTGGTAGCAGTTGATTGTTGTTGTTCTTCTTGTAAATGTCATAATCCCTCTCCAACATGCGGCTTTGCAGTTCTCAAATAACATTGAATTAAAACTGGTTTTGGGCCTGTTGATCGCTGCTGTTAATTGTATAGATGCCAGATGAGCTTGTCTTAAAAACGTTTATTGTATTTTAAACGATTTTTTTATAATTGCTAAATTAAACTTTTTAGGTCTTTTTATATATTTCAGAACACAAAAAAGAGGTGTGTGCGATTTTTTGAAGATATTTAAGTATACACATCGCCTGCTAAATCCACTTTTTATAAAATATGAAATTTGAATGCCGTTCGGAAGAGAAAGATACTCCTCATCGGCTTGCTAAAATATTTTCATTAGTTAAAATTTTAAAATAATAGCCCAATTCACAATCTTGTGCAAATGGCCTTGCATCGTTGCATGTGCAAAATAGTACAGTATATTCAACTCACCACTTAACAATTCTTAGTGGTGAGTATCAATATACTATGCCATTTTGCACATGCAACGATGCAAGGCCATTTGCACAAGATTGTGAATTGGGCTAATATGTCGAAGAAACTTAATGTGTTAGGCTACTTTCTTAAGTTTTGTATAGAAACCGTTAACAGTATTTTGTCTCTCCTGTAAAATTTGCTGGAAGTGAATTAGCAGGTTTACACACTAAGCCGACGATATGTACATATATAAGTTCTTTGATAAGCCGGTAGTTAGTAGAACAAATCTTAAATCATGATACCGAGACTGTGAGGGTAAATTGTATCTAGGAATTATTTTGCCAAAGTTCAAACTTGCGCTTCAATTGACATAAAAGTTACCGTAAGAAGCATACGTCAGATGATCTTGGACTTCATTGTTCAAAATACCTTGGTTTGTGATACCACGAGTTATGCGGTTTTCACGGAAGGCAACTGAAGGCCTCGTAATTTATGGTCGAGTATATGTGGAGGTAATCCTTTTGTCGAGAGTCAACCAAATCTTAAGGCTTTTGAAAGGGCCAGCTCAAACAGACTAATGAACGGGAAAAGTTAAATGTTTTTCCTACTTTGCTGAAAGTTTTATTTATATCTCAGAAACCTGTAAGAGTACCATATAGAGATTCGATGATGACATAGCGAAGGGAGTAAACAGTAATGTATGTATATTTTTTTTTTGTAAATTTTAAAAGTACCATTTTCTTAGTTACAGCATCATGCCAAAAAACTACATCTATAATTGTGATGACCGTTTCAGTTTTTACAGCCGTTGAAGCACTATTATAATCCCTTTGATACAAGGCATAAATTATTCGGCTACCCTAGATATTAAAAAAGTTATAACAATTTATATGAAGGCAGTTTTAAGAAAATTTTGAATTTTTTTGTACATTGCATGCATTATAATTTGGGAACCACTGGCAATATTATTAAAAATTCTTTGGTAAAAATTTTAGTTGTGGGTCGGTCCCAAAATCTTGATTTTTTGGATGGTTTTATACGGAATAAGTCTATATGCTATATGAAAAAATTGGCGGAAGCTCCAATTTTCATGGGAAAATTTTGCGCGGCACTAGCCCTAGAACTCTTTCTAATGGCCAATAAATTTCAAGGCATACAATTTCGTAACTATATTCATTTATCTCAAATCCAGGAAAACAGTTTTGAAGTTAGTTGTGAAGATTATTAAATTTTTCCTTGTCTGATTATAACGATCCCAGAATCAATGTCTTTACGAGACTATGATATGACTATCCTCCATATGTCGGTCGCAGCTTCTGCTGGCCAATGCTTTCAAAATTAAAAAAAGTTGTTATATTATATTTGTATTTCGCGACTATACTACTAAGACAGAACTGACCCTAGGAACAATCCAAGTCGGCAGCTATTAAAAAAAAGCAATGTGAGTCCGATCACAGGGGAGATGTGTAAACATCTAGTAATGAATTTTTTTTTTAATATTAGCTTATGGTAACTAAAATAAGATACATATATAAATTTTTGACTCTATTTATGTATTGACTATTTATGTATATGACACTATGTATTTAAAAATCTATGGAAAACTGCATCTATAGTAGTGAAATTATTAGTTGTAGGGGTTTGTGGAGAATTGCTCATATGCAAGTTGAAAACGTCAAATAAAAATGTTGATAATAATTGGCATGAGATGGAGATTGTTACCCAATTGTCATGCACCAGCTTCAGTGTAAGGCAACAGTGCGTAATGAAGATATTGTTATAATATAATATTATAAATTCTTTATAAAGACTGCCATATATCCTTTAAAAAAATATTTGACATTTAAAACGCTCTTTTATTTAAAAGTTTATATTTATTTTATTTATTTTATATTTTTCAACTTTTTAACAAAATTATCTTAACTTGAACACTATTACACTTCACAAGCAATTTCTATTAAAATTAACATTGCTCCTGAAGATATGCTTTAAAATTCAGTTGTGTGTATTTCTATGTAGCTGTTAAGTTTCTCTGTACTTCGTGTTCGTATGATTACACTCAAAATTTGTGATTGTGTTGTGAAAATGATTTTTACCCCCTAGCGTATAGATGTTTATACATCAGAAAATTAAGCTATTGCAGGAAGAGTTTAGAAACTCCCAGAAGATTTAACGAGAATGCAACGAATGTATTCAACTTATCAAAGAGGGCAACCAGTCTAATGGGCTTGATTCATTGATGTTGTTTTTGCCTTTCAAAATCGTCTCAATGACAGGAATTCGTCAAGTCTGGCAACTGTGTTTGTTTTGGTATGCTTTGTACTTTGGTGTATGACTAACGAAAGTGTAGCATTGAAAAATGAATGAAATGTTTTAATGGGGGAATTCTTTTTTTTCACGTTATACCACACATAGGTATATACTTATGTATGTAGTTGTTGTTGGTTGTATTCGAGAGGTTTTTAATATTTTTACTTATGTGATCAATGTCTGCTGATGATCAACCTGTTTTTAAATAACAATACCGATAACAACAACAACAATAGCAATTGTATGTTACCAGGGTGTTTTAGTTTATTAAAGAGAGTAGAAGTGTTTAAAACTGCATACTTAAATGCAAGTATGTAAATGTGTATGTATGTATGTACATACATATGTATGTACATATGTATGTATTTGTACTTAGTTGTACTATTATTATTTACTATGTATCTACCTATTAATTTTTTTACTATTAAGTATTAATAAACAATAATTAATGGGATTTTTATTACGTTTAATAATGACGTTATTGCTGACAGTTTAACAAAACAAAAACTTTGATTGGGAGGCAAATGTGAACTCGTAGGTATGTATGTATGTATGTATGTATATTTAAGTTAACAAACGTGCAAATGATTTTCAACTTCACTAAAACTGTCTGCCGATGGCATGGGAGGCAGGCAGCATTCAAGGAATTATCTAAATGATTCATAGTGTAGTTTTTTTGATTTTTATATAGCAACCGCTAGTGGTTTTCAATGCGGATGTAATGCATACATACTAAGTACATACATACATATGTATGTAACTACACCTTCTTTTCTCCGTGTGACGTTTGCTCAAATCTTTGACTAGGTACTTATACAAAAAAAAATCTTCTTATTTCTCTTTTACTTTATTTGTAAACAAAAAATGCACCTTTTGCGCGCTTTTTTCATAAGTATGTGTGTGTCTTATATTAGTGGATATATCTGCAGGCATGCACACATTGAAAGATAGTGGTGGTACTCCATCACCTTAGGCATTTCCTCCCTTTTATAATTCTTTTAGTTTCATCTTTTTAATAGACTGGAATATTTTGTTGACTGGTTCAATTCAAAGTGTAGCCCTTTTTAATAATTTTTAAATATTAATTTCTCACAGCTAATTTTATTGTTTTTAATAGGTATTTCCATTTTCAAACAAGAGTTCTTTCTGTAATATGCTTTTTCAAAAGTCATAGGTACGTACTATTGTTTAGAATAGTGAGTCCTTAGCCTTAAAGGATAGTTTGGAAAATGCCAAAAATGTTTACACATGTACTTATGTATGTTCATATATAAATACATTAGGGGTATAACTAACGTGACCAAATAGTTTCTAGAAAAACCGGGACATGATCGATCAAATCCGGATTTTGAAGAAAATACCTCCAAAAAGCGGGATTGAAAATTAAATAAAAAGTACATAAAAAGTACTTGCAATTTTTTCACCGGGCATGTTCCTACATATGTGTTTAGTACCAGTATTACCGGCACCAACTTCAAACAGCACTATAGGTAGCATATATATTATTATATATTATAGCGCTTATTTTTGAAGTCGGTTTAATTTTTTTTATAAAAAGTGTTATTTTTACCTTTTTAGTGCATACTTTGAATAAGCAGAAGTACATTTAATTTAATACTAAACTTACACTCACGAGGCGTAGCCCCGCCTCCTTTTTTTTAACACATGCTTGAGTATTTTTTAAAGCTCAGGGTGGGTGCCAAGTTTCGTAATAATCGATTAAGTAAAAGCAAGTAAAATGTAGTATTAAATTTTATGGGGCGTGGCTGCGTCCACTATTTTTAAAAACAAGATTGTGCATTTTTAAGAGTTCAAAGTGTGTGCTGAATTTCGTAAATATTGGTTAAGCACAAGCACGGGAAATATTATACTAAAATATAATAGGCGTGCCCCGCCCACTTTTTGAAAGCAATATTGTGCCTTTATTTAAGCTTAGGGTGTGTGCCAAGTTTCATAAAAATCGGTGAAATAGAAACCTGTGAAATATAATATTAATATAATATATAAATTTTAATTTTATTTTAAAGAATATTGTGTCTATTTTAGAGCTCAAGGTGTGTGCTAAGTTTCGTAAAAATCGATCAAGTAGAACCACGTGAAATGTTATAATACATTTTAATGGGCGTAGTCCCGCCCATTTTTTCAACTTTAAAATTGTGTAATTACAAGAACCAAAGGTATTAACTAGGTTTTGCAGCAATCGAATGAGTAAACTTTTTTAGAATGGGACCAATGGGAAGCTATACCCTCTCAGACAAGTAAAAAAGTTTTACAATGGGTCTAAAATGCACCGAGTTATGAACCTATGTACACACCTACAAAACAAAATAGAGACGAATTGTTAACATCCTTCTTTTTTTGAAGTCGGTTCATAACGGATTTTTATCGAAACAGTGATTAAATTTTGATATAACTTTGTATTTTCAAAAACAAATTACATATTTTTAAATATGTATGTATGTGCAATAAACAACAATAAAAAAATTTTACTTAATAAACTTTTGTTTTTGTGGGAAAAATGTTTCTAAAGGGAAATTAGATGCCATTCGCAAATATGAACAATATTGCAAGAGTGAACTGGCTTGGTTTTAATTACATATGTAGTTCATATTATCGCGAGCGCACTGTTTATGTACTAAAAATACGATTTCAAGAAAGAAATTAGTGGCCCTATGTATAAGCAAAAATTGGCATGAAGTTAGCATAAGTGACGCAATTGAATTAGGTGTTAACGAGTTCCTCCATTTAATTTTACATTAAAAACGGTACCATTACTTAATTTTAAGCCACCTCTAAGTCCTAGCATGATTTTTATTGAGAAGTTTCATCGCAAAACTCTTTGAGATTATGATCAATTTCGCCACTTATGCTAACTTCATGCCAATTTTTGCTTATACATAGGGCCGTACGTAGTTCTTTAGTGCCTTTCTACATTTAAGGTAACCATACATGCATACATACGATCTACATCGTATGTATGTAGTTAAGGAGTGTGTATGCAAAACTTTAACGCTTTGCTTCAAAAAATTATGCCCTGATCTCTCATGATGATCCCACGCCGCCACAGAAACGTGAAAAATATACCTACACCCAGCTTATGGTATAAAAATTATGACCTGCTTAATATTGTAAAGAAAAAAAAAAGAATAAAGAATAAAACTAAAAAAAAGTGCAGAAGAGATTTTTGTTTATCCCACTTCCCTCTATCTGTAAAAGAACACACTACATAAAAGGAGAATATTTATAATTTTTAACACTGTTTTGCTTGACCGCTGAGCAACAAGCGATAGTGCCGTCATAGTGTTGTTGTTGCCGTTGCTTTTTTTCCTTCTTATGTATGGTCTTAGTTTATGGGTTGCCTATGGTGGTCGTATGTATGTACATACATTGTACAATGATCATAAACCCTGCCACAGAGAAATGTTAAGATGGAGAAACCGCGTGGGTTCTTTAAAAAAAATTTAATCAAGCGACAACATAACAACAACAAACACATGCATATATAACTATATACATACATGCATCCATAGATACATATTGTACGTGCATATATACACACACATTCATACATATGTACATTCATTAACATCGTAACTAAATACTACGTAAGTGTAAGATTCTATGGAACGAAACAGCCATCCGACAAAATATATGTACTTTAAACCACCCCACGCTAGATTAAAAAATTAAAGATATTTTGTGTGTACGCAAGAAGTGTTGCCGGGGTCTATTCGTTGCTTTCGATAATGAGCTACATAATTCGATCACGTTTTTTTCAGTTTTAGATTATAGCATTCGATATCGAACAATTTAATAATATGGTTAGATATCGAATGCCATAATCTCAAACTGAAAAATGTTGATCGAATTAGCTCGTTATCTAAAGCGACGATTATACCCCAAATCATCACATTCGTGATCGTATTAACAATCGAACTGATACGTCAATTGTTTGAGCTGAATGCGATTTCAGTACATTCACGTACATATATGGGTCATTCTACGTTAAGAGGTCATTTGATATTAGGAAGGGCGACATGATAAAAATACTGAAAATAATAATTTTTTCCAAGATAATAGTATTTAATCATGTATTTTGTATGCATGTTTAACAATGGGTGTTTTAAGTGACCAGGAAAGATACTCTATACAGTTACTTTACAGGGGAAGATAAATTTAAAACAAACTTTATTTTCGTAAAAATAAACTTGAATTATTCACTATTTGATGATACACTAAAAAATGAACTAAAACTTTGGAAAATTTTCTAAATTTGAATAAAAAAGTTGTCGTATGGCGCCAAAGCTGTTTTTTACTTGAAACCAGTAAAATATTTACTAAATTTCTAATTCATTAATGAACTATTTTATAGTAATTATATTTTCATATTTAAGTAAAATTTTCCTAAAATTAAGTAAAATTTTCCCATAAAATTCGAAACTTTCCCAAAAAAAATTTCGTCTTTGATCTCAAATTTAGTAAATTTTCCAATTTTTTTGTCTTTAATTCAGGTACTTATTTTTATTTTTAATTAAATTCTATACCAAATGAAATGTTACTTATTATATCTTCATATTATATTCTTAATTATAATTCACCATACATACATATAAATTCCTTGAGAGGATACAAGTATTGAACCAGAAACCTTCTGATTGATAGGCAAGCACTCTAACCAATTGCCTAATAAGGCAGCCTGAATAAGCATAGAAATTATTGAGTTTTAAAATTTAATTTTATTTACAAAAAAATAAATTTCAAGTTCAAATATTCTTCGAAAATATGAAAAATTTACTTAGATTTTTTGCTTAATATATATTCTATAATTTAAAGAAAAAATACTTAAAACTGGTAAATATTTTTTTAAAATTTAGAATAACTTTTTATATCTTCCAAGTAAGTCAAATTTCATGAACTAATCAGGAGTAATTCATTCAATTCCTAAAGTTTATTTTTTCATTTAAGATGAAATTTACTAGTCCTTAATATAAAATTTCCTTCAGTTAATAACCATTTTCCTACTCTTAGTAAATATTTCCTTTAAGTCAGTAAACATTTATTGAAATATGAGAAATTTATTATGTATTTTTATGAACTATTTTTGAGGATATGAACTTTTTATTTTTTACTCATATTAAGTAATTTTTATTAGATTTTTGTAAAAATTTACTTAAACTTAGAAAAAATTACTAAAACTTTGAATTTTTTTTACTTAAATAAAAAAAATTTTCTTAATAATAGTACGTCGTTTTTTTTGAGTTTAGTTTATAAAAAACAAAAATACTTAGTATCTGCTCACAAAAATAACATAACATCTTTTTTCTAAAATAAAATACTCGAAAGAAAGTAACTTATTTAGTTGCACATATTTTGCAACGTGATGTGACAAAAATATATAGAGCATCAATGCTTGATCAAAACTTTAATATTAAATAAGAACTTTTACATATAAAAACAAACATTAAAAAATATAACGATTGAGATCACGCCTCTTCAAAGACATTACCACTTTCGTCAAAAGCATAAAAAATCTTCTGTCCTTACATTTTTAAATTGGCGGCTTGTATGTTGATGGATGTTCCTTTACAAACTGGCATGCCTTCTCGGAAACTGCCTGAGAACAAAACTGAGAAGATACTACAAGCTGATTTGATTTTTTTTAATTTATTAGTGGTTCACTTTCAGTACCATATACATTATCAACATTAAGGCGAGGTTTATAATTTATATACGTGAAATACTAAGAAAGAAGTAATATCTCACTTCCTTATCTACCCTGTAAGCAAAGTCTCTACTATGGCATCTGATGAAGCAGGGGAGATAAACGGCAGGGGAGAGACGTTTTCATTATCGGCCCAATGAGAGCTCGCTAGTGGCTTGAGCGATGTTTATTGTTAAATTCAGTTCAAAGTAAATGCCCTGATATTAAAGTTTGTAGTGTCAACGCATTTTGCCGGTATATTTAAACAAACGAAAATGGGCAGGGGAGGAGACTTAAAATACGAGGGACAAAAAGTGACTAATATTTTCTAATAGAATATAAAAGTAATTTGAGATTTTTTAAAATAATTATCATTGTTATTTATACTACTTTATGTAATCAACAACGCTTAGATGTTTAATGAAGTAGTAATGTGTAAAATTTCAAAGATTTTGTTACAGAATAGTAAAAGGACAGGACAGGGTCGATACTTTTTTCATAGTAAACATGAAGTTATGACTAAACTAAGCTATAATTAAGGTATTGTAATTGATTGGCAAAAGAGAATACTTTATTTAATATTAAATGTGTTTGATATTTCCGCAAAATTTTCAAGGTATATATGATTTTTTGATGTAGCCGTCGATAGTACTTCTTAACGTAGAATGATCCATTTACATATGTATGTATCAGTGATCTGCATGATTACGAATCAAACGGCATAATTTTGCATTTTCTAAAATTAATATTGAGCTAGCACTTAACATTAAAATAATGAATGATGCTATATTGCATGATTCATATCAATGAGGCTGTTGTTAATAAATGCATGCCACTGCTTGCAATTTCTATTCATTCATATGATTCACTAAAGCAGTGAATCAGTATGATTGTTTTTAATATATCTTAAAATCCCTTCTGACAAATATAGTTTTATGTAATATTATAAAATAAAATAGCTAGGTCCATTTTATTTTATAAATTGTTTTAATACGAGAAAAATTATTAATGTAATGTAATGTTTTATTAACTTAAGACATCATCTAGTCAACATGATTTTGTGAGTTATTTGATTGGTTTACAAAACAATCAAGCAACAGTAAGAATTTTTATTGATTTTTACTAACAGCACCAAAAAAAAGAGAGTGAGTTAATGACAGTCAGTTCTTAGGGAGGCAACAGTGCAAGGAATATCATTAGTACATATTGATGTTAAAGAACAATACAAAAGCATTGTAAAATTGAGTGGACAGCGAAAGTGAATCAACTCATACAGTTCACTGATATATATGTCATAATCCGAAAATTATGTTTTTGCGTGACGAGTAGTACGTTGACGGATGTGACAATTCGACCCCAGATCGACATGCAGATCTGAATTAATAGAGCTATGTAAATAGCATATATATATATATATATATATAGCGTGTGCCGAAATTAACGCAACATTTGAATTTGTCGCCACCTAAAAAAAACAACAATCACAAACCTAAAAAATTAATTAATTAAATAATTAATTTAAGGTTAGTCAAAATGGAACGTAAAACGATAGAGCAAAAATAACAATCAAAAGATTAACAATTTTGTTTTCTATTTAACTCAAATTTTGCGTTAATTTTGGGACAGCCTATGTATATTATCTTCATATTAATATTGAAGATGTATTTGAAAATACTACACAGTGTCGCACAAGGGAAATGAAAAAATCATAAATAATGCAATTAATGCTCAAAGTTTTCAAAACATTAGAAAAGGAGGTATACCTGTCAAAAAATCGGTCACATATGCACTTCGTATCCCCCACACTATTGTACTTTTTTAGTTTTTGATATATCTTTACAGCCGTATTCATAAAAAAAGTAGATAGAGGTTTAAAAGCCATATTAGTTGAAAAAAAAACATTTTAAGGCTAAATAAGGTATTTTAAATATTGGTATTCATAATCAGTCTTTTAATTAAAAATCAATTAACTTGCTTTTTTAAAAATATTGTGGCAATAGTGTAATATCTATTTGTCATTTTCATCCTAGATCTGCTAAACAACGGTTATTAATTCACAAAGTACTCGTATCTGTATTAGTTTTTGCCCATTTTTAGAAAAATATGGTTTTTATTAAAAAATATAAATATAAAAAATATATAAAAAAACATTTTTAATAAAAAATGTGTTCCAACTCGTACGTAATTAAAAAAAATTAAAAGAGTTTACAGCGAATCTTTGTTAAAAGTGCTTTTTATATGATTTTTTTATTGCAGATTAAGAAGTACTAGAATAACGAGTTTTATTTTATTTGTTGTGAGTTTTTATACATCACTACAGTTATTATTTTTATTTTTTGTTTAAAAGACGAAATGGGAATGGAAAGCTGATCGCTCCTTCTCCTGTAAATATTTATTTGGACTCCATTTGAAATTTCGACACGAGTTTCTATAAAAATACAATTTCATTTTCTTTTTCTAAATATCATTCACATGTACATACATACATACATACAGGCAAAACTAAAAATGTAAGCAAACACGAAGCAAAAATACAACAAAGTCATCTTAAAATTGATTTAAAAACGAGGGCAGTCAATTTTAAAAATTGTTGATTTACGCAAGGTTTAAAAAACGGTTTTTAAGCTAAATATCTATTATGAATACAATTTTAGCGAATATTGCTTAAACAACTTATAAAATGCTGTTTAAAAATTTTATTGAATACGGCTGTTACTATTTTAAATATCTATTCTATTATGGCAACACTGTTACTCTCGCACACATAATTTCGGGTGCTTCTACCAGGGGTGGAAAGTTCAGTTAATTCTGTAGCTTTTGCTTTACAATTCGCACTTGTGGAATGCGTGCAGCTTGCAGCTTGCACAGGCAAAATACTTAGATAAGATTTGCCATAAAACTACATCTAGTGAATAAAAAATGTCCTGAGGGCTAAACACTTTTTCAAAGCATCGCTCTGCAGTTTTTTGGCTAAGAAAATAAATATTTTTCTAGATATATGTATGTACTTAAATACATAGAAAGGAGAAGGCCACAGTTAGATTTACAAATATGCAGTATCCAATATTCAATAGCCTACTATTGCGAATATTATGCGTATGTATTACGAATATTTCGCGTGTAATATGTATTACGAATATTTTTTTTGGAGTATATAAGGAAGTCTCTGCTGGGTTATCTGTTCAGTCTGAAGGTGTCCGCCGACGAATCAACATCAATAGACTAGACAGCCAAATCACTCTACAAACAATCCCGCAACTATACTTAAGCCTGTAGGACACAGCATGTAAAAATCACATGAGCATGAGGCTCTGACATAATCACAAAGCTACATTTGCTACATGCCGTGTACCACTAACATGTGCACATGTAGATGATCACATGCTTACAGATGTGTACATTTACACATTTGTATTTTGAAACAAAACTTTTATAAAAATTTTACAGCATGTAGCCACTACTAGTAATTTAAAATAAAAATGCTACCAACATGCTGAAAATTCCCGCAACGTCATGGCGACATGCGCATGTGGCTTTTTACATGCCGTGTAAAACGGTATGTTTGTAGGCTTTATATATTATTATTTATTTACTTACTTACATGATATTAATCTTATATAAATGTAAGACTAATCAGCGTTGCCATTTTGCGCTAAGACGAAAAAAGCGCATTTGGCATAGTAAAAACGCGCTAAATCTAAATAGGCACCGCTGCAGCGTACATACATACATACATATCGCACTTGATCAACAAGAGGATATTAACTCAAAATTTTCAGTAGATACAAAAACTGTTTTTAATTACATTTTAGGAGAATTTTAAAATCCAAATACATCATGGGGCAGGCAAATTCCATTTGGAAATATATTTACATTTTTTATATTTTATAAACTTGCAATTATTATAAAAGAATATCTTTGTTTTGAAAAGAGTGGCAAATCAGAAACAATTTTAGCAATTTTATCATAAAAACACTCACATTTCGAATTAAAATTAGTTAGAGTGGTCAAAATACGAATACATTGTTGTTAGTTGATTTCTTGCAAGAAGTGAAATTTCAAGAATTTTGACTTAATACCCTCTTGTTAATTTTTATTTACAAAAAAAGGTTTTTTTGGTCAGCTTGAAAATTTTTTAAAATAAAATATGGCAACACTGCTGTTACGGTCAAGTCATTAGCCCTCTCTATTCTCTTCCCCTCTCTCTATCTCTCTCGTAAAAACACAAGACTTGTCGAGTCTGAGTTGACGTGTGTGAATCTGGACTAACTTCAATGTTGGAAAATTAGGTTACGTTACATTATATCTCTATGTAAACATTTTCATTACGTTTCACATAACAATACCAATCAGTTGTTTTCTACTGTTGCATTTACTTTACATTACAGTCGGCTAACTGAGCCTTAAAAAATGGTTATAGGGAGATAATGTATCGTAACCTACTTTTCATATAAAAATATCGATCAGCTGTTTCCTACGTTGCAGTTACATTACATTACATTACAGTCGGCTAACTGCGCCTTTAGTCTTTGGATAAATATACTCTACATTTTATTTACAGTTCTCTTTTTAAATCGGCGTTTCCCATGTCTGGTATGTACTCATTTCAGTAACGTACGCATGCACAAGGCAAGTGGGTTGATAGTTGGTGTTGTTGGTGTGTGTTGGATGCCCCGTTTTTTAATGTTTGATTTGTTGTGTTCAGTTTTTTGTTTGTTTTTTTTTGTTTAGCTTCAAACCAACTTGCAATTTTTGTCCATTTATTTTGTTTATCGAGCTGAGCTGAGTTGTGTGTTTACCTTCGTACACACATACATATATATTTATATACTGTGTACACTACTGTTGTTCGCTTAAAATCTGGACAAAACAATTTTTAAATCAACGGCTCCCAAATGGGGGTCCCCGAAAAGAGCAGCTAAAACATCATTTTTGAAAACAATATTAGTTTTAAATTTTATTCTACATACTTTTTAGGATTTGTATACAGATAACTTTGTTTCGGTTGATACCTATTTAATGCAATTTTGAAGAAACTTTATAAAATGTTACCCATCTCGAAACAAGAATGATATGTTACAAAACGCTTTTTAAATATCAACTTAAAATTCCAAACAAATGCAAAAGTTCTAAATATTAATAGATGTACGCGGAAATGAAAATTATTCACAAGGGCTCCGTCAATCAAAAGTTGGTGAGGAAACGCCTGTTTTAGATTAAATAAAGAATTACAAATATCGAACTCGATCCAATGACCAATTTAATACATTATAGGAATCTCCTCAGTTTCACTTCGCATTTATTTTCAGACGATTGCATATGTAAATTTTCACTTTTGAACAATAAAACTCATATTATTCTCACTCAAAAACAGTCTTGTGAAAGCAAAACACAAATGTAAGCTCGTCCTTTTCCAAATAATTTTCCTTCTAAATTCGGATGCAGAGCAGAGCACATGCTTTTAATTAATATATTCTAAATTTCAACTTAAACAGCTGTAACCATATACTTTAACATTCCAATTTACAAGCAAATTTGTGAAAACGAACAAATAAAAATATGTAATTTGAGCTAAAAAAATCTTTTAGCTAAATTAAGGTAAAAAAACAAAAATTTTCTAAGGTTGGTAAAATTTTAAAATTGTCAATGCTGTACCTTATACACATATTTTTACACTTGTGTGCTTATTTTACAATTGTCAATGCCCTCGCTTGACAGATAAACAAATGCTGTTGCATGTTTTTCATAAAATTGAATACCAGTTTAGAGAACAATTCAATAATGTACTTATATTATGAAGATTAAGCAAGCAAACAGTTTGTGCTCAGCTCTAATGTACATACTTTTAATTGATTAACAGACTTTTACTCTACTACAGAAGCATTGCAATTTAATCTGTATGTACAAATTTTAAAGGGACAGCTCTTTGCATACCCAAAGCATAATCTATGGATGTAGTTGTTTTCACGTCCCAGTTGACCAAGACTTTCGCTATTGATATCGATTTCGAATATATGTACATATGTCGAACATTTATCGTGTAAAATTATCGAGGGTGACACTCAAAAATGAATCGAAAAAAGTTCACCTGTTCACATTCGGTCTCGAAGTTTCGCTAGCAATATCAAAAGTGAGGGAATATCGAAATAATTTCGATATCCCTAAAAGACAGCAGAAAAATAATTTTATTTTTTATTTTTTTACTTTACAGTACGGTCATGAACCGAAATTGGTACATCAAGACTACCAGTCTAGCACACATCCACTCGGCTATCGTCACACATTCGAAAAACTATCGAGAGAAGTTCAAAGCTCGAAGTTTTATCGAACATTCGAATTTTCTTAGATTACACTATGCAACAAATATTTATCTTTTTGCCATAGCCTCTAAAAATTAGATGTTTTGTAAGCTAATTTAGGGTCACTGAACACGAATAATGGTACTCATTTATTTTTATTAAGATGCGTTTTCGAGATATACGCGAAAAACGTATTTTTTTGCACTTTACAAAGATATTACCAAAAATTTGGAGAACTGTTGATTAAAATTGAGCAAATTTTACTACAAAATTATTTGGGTTGTGGCCCTTTAAAAAATTTTAAGTTTTTAGTTTTTTTTTAAATTCAGTATTTTAGTTGCGCCCTTAAGCCAAGAAAAAAATTCTAAAATTTATTTTAAGCCCGTATCTTAAATAAAATGTTGAAGCGCAAAATTATTATCATCGGACAAAATTTTAAAAAGTTCCGACATATTTAGTGAAAATATCCATGACGGGTGAGTACTGGTGGATGCCACAAAAATATAAATAAAAATAAATCTCTAAAATTACATATTTTTTAAACTAAATTGGAGCTGCTGAAAACGAATATGGCCCTTAATAATTTTTCTTGAGAAGCGTTTTCGAGATATTCACGAAAAACGAGTTTATTTTGCAGTTTGCAAAGATATTTTCAAAAATCTTAAGAACTGTTTATTTAAATTACGAAAATTTCACACTGCTGAAAAGATATGTTTTTCTTTTACTACACAATAGTTAAAGTGTGTTGATCGGATAAAAATTCACTGAGTTGCGGCCCTTTAGATTTAAAAAAAAATTTAAATTTTTAATGAAAATATCTGAAAATTCAAATTTGGATATTTTCAGTAAATATCTTGTAACTTTTTAATTTTTTGCTCGATGATAATAACTTTGAGATTAATAAGATGGTTACAAAATTTTATACAATAAACAGGTTTTTAATTTAATTTTAAGTTAATTTTGCAGTTTGCAAAGATATTTTCAAAAATTTTGAGAACTGTTTATTTAAATTACAAAATTTTCAACTGTTTAATTTTTTGCCCGATGATAATAACTTTGAGGTTAATAAAATGGTTACAAAATTTTATATAATAAACAGGTTTTTAATAAATTTTAGATTTTTTTTTGCTTAAGGACACAACTTAAAATACTGAATTTAAAAAAAAAAGACTTAGAAACTTTAAATTTTTTTAATCTAAAAAGCCGTAACTCAATAAATTTTTGTCCGATGAACACACTATAAATATGGAATGATAACAGAAAACATTTCTTTTTGACGGTGTAAAATTTGCTCAATTTAAATAAATAGTTCTCAAGATTTTTGGAAATATATTTTTAAACTGTAAAAAAAACACGTTTTTCGCGAGTATCTCGAAAACGATTTTTAAGAAAAATAAATGAGTGCCATATTCGTGATCAGCGAACCTAAATTAGCTAAGAAAATATCTAATTTTAAAGATTATTTTTTTTGTTGCATAGTGTTAGCGAAAATATTTCGAAGAATTTTGTTTCGAAATTTCTTCGCTTTAATGAGCATTCGTTTTTATTGAATCTCGGGTCAAGTGGGGTTGCTTATTATTATTATTATTATTTTAATGTTGTTGTCGATTCTTTTCCCTTTTTCTCACATTCCCTTTTAAGTTGATCTTTCGCATTAAATGTAAGGTGGCTGTTTGGATTTTCTGTTACTGATGTTATTGCTGTTGTTGTATTTAGGTTAGCGTTGGGTTGCGATCAGGCCTAGCAGCAAAGCATGATTATTGTTGGGTATGAATGCTTGGTCGGGCCTGCATGTTTAACTTTATTGCGTGGTGTTGTATGTGTTTTTTGTTGTTGTTGCTCTTTAGACTGCCCAGCAATCGGTTGGTGTGATTGTGTGCTTGCTGTTTTTAGCAGAGACAAAATTAAAGGCGACGCCACCAACTAATATAATAATATAATACAGGCAGAAAACAAAAGCAAAACAAGAAAAAACAACCACTACCAACAACATACCCATGCACACCACTCCATCCATCCCAAACACCATTTTTCTCAATAACGAAACAATGCTTTTTAATGATCAGTCTGTAGGAATTTTTCATTGTGAGCGGTCGTTAGTAAGACACCAATAGCGGGTGTTGAGAAATTTAAAACAACTTTTAAACAAATAATAAATCTGTATAGAAAAAGTGCAAGCGGTTTTTTAGTTAAAATGTTTGTGAAAAGTTTATATTTAATGGAAAAACAAACTGTGCCTTAAAACATAAACTTTAATTAATGTTTTTCTCTAAAAACGATAAACGACGCATAAAACACATGCTTAATTTCATTATTAAACTTTATTATTGAATTAAAACTTGTTTATGAAACACATTCTTTTCTGGGAATAAATATTAAACCCAAGTTTTAGTATTCCCCCCTTTTAAAAAATTTCTTGGATTTTTATGCAGAATAAAACGGTATGTAAAATTTATGTTTTGTTTGTTATTTTAAAATATACTTAAACCGTTATAAATATAGACACATATGTACATACATATGTATGTATGTATGTACATGAATTTATAAAGGTGACCAGTATTATTGTTTTAAACTTGTAATTCCCTCCGTCACCCACTTTTTATACATACACTGTGAATATAAAAAATAGCAACATTATAGGTATGAGAGCCAAAACAGTTATTGTTGAATAAAAGTTGCCAGATGCGAAATATTTTATTAAAAAAATACCTAAATTGGAAGTGAAAAAAATTGTCATTTAAATTTCTTTTAAGTATTCGACGATAAAAATTATTATATATGAACATACATATGTACTACATATAGTTGGCTAAAACGCAAAATGAAGTAAATACCTATCCTTTTTTAAATTTTATAGGAAATAGAAAAAACTCAACAAAATTATCCAAGTGGCTGATGTAAAGATTCTTTATTTTAATTTTCAATTCTGCTGACTTTTATAATAAAGATTTGAACATTTTATGTACATAAAAATGCGATTTGACTTGTTAGTTACGTGGTTTTGTATTTTATCTGACATTACCTTTAGTTGTATGCGGATTTTTTTTTAATTTTTTATATTCTCCCCCAAAAAAAAATCGGTGCAGTTTTATTTAAAAAAAAATTCATAGCGATAAATTGTGTTTTAGGGGTTGCGTCCGCCCTTCATTGGCCTCAAGTCCATTTATTCAATGTAATTTTCCTTTTGTTTTTTTTTTAGTTTTCTGTATGATATAATTTAATAGATACATTTGTATAATAATGTAAATAATTTCCATTTTTTTGGTGCAATTCTGTTGGTTTTCTTCATTATTTTCTAAAATATTAATTTTAACAAAAAAACTTTCTTTGATACTAATGTTGTTGACTAGAAGAGCTAAAATATTGCCATATATCATATTATTGTAAAACGGTCATTTGCAAACAAATTACATACATTGAAAAATGGGCTTGAAGGTCAACTATGAGGTGCTGATGCACCCCCTAAAAGACAATTTATCGCTATGATTTTTTTTTATTTAAAACTGAACCAATCTGGGGGAGAGAATATAAGAAATAATAAAAGAAAAATATTAACAGTCACAGTAATGTACATTTTCGAAGCGATTCTCGAACCCAGGAAGGTCCTGGTTTGGTTTTATAGTCAACGTGCTAACTACTTCAGCCAGCGCCTGATGCAGAATTAATCCTCATACCTATAAAAATTTAATTTTTGAGTTATGACGTTTTTTGATTAAATGAGCCATATCGTTACCTTAATATAGAAAGGCCCTAACCCATTATTTATTTTAAAATCGAGATTTGTTGCATTTATCGGTACATTAGATGTTCTTCTATTGAAATACACAAAAACTCGATTTCAAAAAAATAACGATTTTGGTTGGGCCTTTCTATATTAAGCTAGCGATATGTACATAATATTATATTATGTATGAATATATGTACATATGTATATACATATGTTAGATAGCTATACGCAGAAATAGCGGTAAGATTTCAACGCCTAACATGCCTAGGCGTACACACACATACATACATAAATATTTATGCATATGACCCTGCTAGCATTTGGAAGATTGTTTTATCAAAAATCACCTAACTAAGTCTTCCTCGAGTACTTTTGACGATTAAAAACTGATTAAACACTTGCGCGCTTGAAAAAATACTCGAAAATGAGTCGTGCTTATGCTTTAAAAGTAATTTATTTATTTATTTTAAAATATATGAGTCATAAATGAGTCGAAACTGATCAGAAAAGCGGGTAATAAAAGACTCCTCAAGAAGAGTCGCATGTAGGGTACCACTTTATCCCGACAAAACTATCTTTTATGCTCAGAAAACGAGCGCATATTCTTGTTTTTTGATCACTTGAAAGTATTAAAAAAGAATCAAATTTAATTAAAAATTTCCAAAAATGCTAGCAGGGGATGTATACATAAATACATACATGCATATGTATGTACATATGTACTTGTGTACATATGACGTACTCCCACATTATATTCAACAAAACATAAATATGCATACGAATTAAGAAAAGTTATTTGACATTAAAGTGACCACCAGAATGTCCTTATGCATGTACACACCCTGTAGGAAGTGTCAATAGTAAAACATACCCAGCAAAAAAGAGACTCCCTTTTTTGTGTTCTATGATTATATTTTCATCTAGGAAAAATTGTAAATAGTTGCCTATTTTAAAAATTCGTTTCTTTTTATACGAATTTAAGCCCGAAAAAGTGTTTTCATGTAAATTTAAGCAAATAACTTTTAAATTTTAGCCTAAAATTAGTTCATAAATTTCTTTAAAAAAATATTTTTTTTTTAATTCTGGTGAGTATTTTCTAACACAATGGAGGAGTTACAAGGTCTTGTATTACTAAAATAAGCTTCTACATAGTTTTTTTTCTCACTCTCGGCAAATTAATAATATCGATTTATTTGGAAGCAATGAAAATGCAGTTCCACTAGAATGACTTCCACTTTTTTTTCACTGGGATAGCTGATTCAGTGTTAATTTTCTCAGCACTATTCATTGCGACTAGTAATTTTCATGAGTAATATTAAAACAGATAATTATAGGCAATTTTTAATAATTCAAGGGGGTCAAAAGCAATTTTTGAGGTGGGGGGGGGGGGGGGGGGGGGGGTGAGGCAATTGCTTGCCCAGAAGGGCTCTTCTACACCCTTATCAGTTCTACTGACGACATAGATATGGCCCGAAGAGAACTAATTAGTCAAAAGTTACAACGTCAGTAGCAGATTTTCAACGACACGCACATGTTAAATGTCTATAGCAAAATGTATTGTCTGGGGTAGTAGAACATACTAGTGAAAAAGTTAATAATAAATCAATACTATTTTACTATTGCTACTTTCCATAGGGTATGTACATATGTATGTACATATAGGTACACAGTCAGTATTTTATGAAATTAATGATCATATTCGAGTCACTTTCGAGTCCTCCGCGCGATTAAAATAAACACTTATGCGCTCGTTTTCGAGTTGAAAATGGCTGTTCATTCGGGAGAAAATGCTACCCAAGCCGCGACTCTTCTAAAGGAGTATTTTATGACTGGCGTTTCTGATAAATTTCGACTCATTTTCGAGACATTTAAATTTTTTTGTTCACAAATTAAACACACTTTGTATTTTATTGATTTTACTGCATGAGCTTGCTGTTTGTTTTTTAAAGAACTCACCTTCTAAGTAGTTCTGTGAATCATTTTCGAGTCTTATTTTAACAGCATAACGGATCAATCTGTTTTTGGTCATCTAAAGCAGTCGAAAACGACTCAGTTTGGGGGGGCCCAATTCACAATCTTATGCAAATGGCCTTGCATCGTTGCATGTGCAAAATGGTATAGTATATTCAACTCACCACTTAACAATTCTTAGTGTGGTGAGTAAAAATATACTATACCATTTTGCACATGCTACGATGCAAGACCATTTGCACAAGATTGTGAATTGGGCTAATAATAAATATGTAGTACAAGTGCTTGTACAACTGCTTTGTAAAACTGCTTGTAAAAGCGTTAGTTTTTACACTATTGCAATAAATTTTTAGTGAGGAGGTGTATTTGTGTAAAATGTATTGGAATCACTGAAAACCCCGATTTCGTGAAAATACGAGTTAGGGCCTTTCTACTTGTTGACAGCGATATGTACACAGTTATATGTAAGTATGTGCATGTGCTATTCCAATATTAAACAAATCTCCCTCTTTTTCTAAATGTTTACATACATATTTCCAAGTTGCAATGATCAGCAAAAAGATCTTGCAACAGTTTTCGAACTACATCAAAACAAAGTATGTATGTATATATTTAAGTTTAGGAGAGCTGAGATCAGTATACCTACTACATAATTATATGTATGTACGTAAATATGTATGTATATTGCAAAATAACATCAACAGAAAGAGGATCCCACCGAACGGAGAGAGACATTTCTAAGCTTAAGAACATACATACATACTTACATAAATACATACACTCGGCAGCATAAATCTGCGTACAAACTATTTTATAAATTTTAAAATGATATTTTAGTGGTAAGTAACAAAGGTAATCATTTGAAATTGGTTTTTATTTATAGATAAACATTTGTAAACTATGTTAGGTATTTGCTTTTTGCATTTGTAAAGCTTGGTAGTAATTGGTAGTTTAAAAACAATGGTATGGCAACTTTGCGTGTATGCAAAAGTCTGCGTACATAAAAATAAACGGTACTTTCTAACTGTTTTTTGTTATTGTGTGATGCTACAATACTGCAGTTTTTGTTTTCAAATCATCAGTAAAGTGTTTTATGGAAATATATTTGTTTCGAATTGCAATAAATTTCAAGTAATGGCAAACAGAAAGGAAATTAATGTTGCTGAACGTAAAATTATTATACATTTATGGAAACAAGGAAAAACATTGCGCAAAATCGGCCAACTAGTTGAAAGGACTCACTCTTCCATACAGAGAGTGATAAATAATTTTAAAAAATCGGGAGTTTTAGTTTCAAAGCCTCGTTCTGGTCGTCCACCAAAATTAACTGAACGCGAAATAAGAGCTGTAGTGCAATCTGTGAAAGAAAACCCTAGAATACCAGCATCAAAAATTGCTGAAAACATAAATTCCCAATTTAATAAACATGTGTCCAAAGACACTGTGCGCAGAATTTTGAAAAAGGCCAACTACAGAAGCCATGTAGCGCTAAAAAAGCCGCTAGTGTCGTTAGCCAATAGACAAAAACGAATTGCTTTTGCTAAAGAACACATAAATAAGCCTCCAGAGTTCTGGAAGAAAGTTCTGTTTACGGATGAAAGCAAGTACTGCATTTTTGGCATAAAAAGCCGTCAGCTTGTTTGGAGAAAACCTTGTACAGCGCTGAGTCCAAAAAACTTAAAACCTACAGTTAAGCATGGTGGTGGTGGCGTGATTGTATGGGGGTGCATGGCAAGTAATGGCGTGGGTAATTTAGAATTTATTCCATCGACAATGGATCATAAGGTTTATTTAGAGATTCTAAAGAAAAATCTTACAGAAAGTGTTAGAAAATTGGGGATTGAAGATAATTATATATTCCAGCAAGACAACGACCCAAAGCACACTGCACATAACACAAGGCTTTGGTTGTTGTATAATGTAAAAAAACAATTGAAAACTCCTCCGCAGTCACCAGACCTAAATCCCATTGAGCATTTATGGGATTTGCTGGAAAGAAAAATACGAAATCATGTAATAACATCAAAGGAAATGCTTCAAACAGTATTAACTGAGGAATGGAGAAATATTAGTTCCGAATACACCGATAAACCAGTTTCATCAATGCCAAAACGCCTTCATGAAGTTCTCGCTCGTCGGGGTTATCCAACTTCATATTAAAATAAAGTTTAATTTATAAAAATTTGTTATATTTTCCTTTGTGTACGCAGACTTTTGCCTAGTTATGAAATCGAATGTTTTTATGAATTGAATTCTTATAAGTTTTGTTAATTCTGAAATATACTTTTTGCAACGCAGTTGTGTTCTTAAATATATAAGAGTTTTGTATACAAAATTTCAAATAAATACCGTTAATTTTAACATCCAAAACTAGCCTATTACTTTTAATTTTCGTTATTGTACGCAGATTTTTGCATCTAAGTGTATGTACATACGTATGTACATATTCCCCTTTTTAACTCCAAAAAACCCCCGTACATAGAGGCTGGGTGAGAATCAAAGAATTTACTTTGTGTACATTATTGTTTTTTAGCTTTTTTTTAAAGCAGGGGGATTTTTACAAAGAAATTTGAAGTGATGAATAAACAAAATTGCAAAAAAATAACAAATATGAGGGCGTTGGGTTGTCATGCCAAAGCAAACACACTTTTTACAGCCAAATTTATTGCGTTAAGTATATGAATTTCAAAATAAATAATTTTCATATAAAATTTCGAAAAGTAATAATATTTAATGCAGAACTCGGCAAATATTAACACGTAACGCATCGAGATCAATATTTTATTTGGGAACGTCAAAAATTGGTCCTTTTAGTAAAAAAAAATTGTGTAAAAATTTCAATTCAACTAAAAATCCTATAAAAATCTCATAACTGCCACTGAACCGCTGCTAAAATGGTGAAATGTAAAACCGACCCCACTTATCCTTTATCCCAAATGTTTCGGGCAACAATGCAAACTGTTACGCTTTGTAGCCCAAAATTTAATGTAATGTAATTTAAATGGGTTTGATCATAGGTTTGTATCAAAAACGAGCTACTAAAAGAGTTCGATATAAGTCTAATCGTAATATCCTTGGGATAAAATACTTTTATGCATAATTATATGTATTCTATTAGTAAGTTTGGAAGAGATTGAGTTATAATAAGTCCGATTGTGCTTGAAATTTCAAATAGAATGAATGATAAACCATATTTTTTTTTTCAAAAGGATAAAGAAACCCTGATTATTTATATCTTACCAAAACTTAAGCATTTCCTGTTTTTGAACTGTCAACAAAAATGCAAATTTATTATTGAATTGAACTCAAACAGAGGAAGGGTGGCTCCACGAGCAGGTAGACTTTTAACAACAACTCAAGGGTTGTATTTAGCTAGTCCCCCCTAATCGGCGACATAATCACTTCTTTGACCAGACATTAACAAAACTATGAGAAAATCTCAAGAAAATAAATTAAATGAAATCAGTATTCCACAATTTCCTGTGTTACAAGGGAAAGATTTATACGAGTACAATAAGCCAAATGAAAAAAAAGGTGGTTGAAAAAAACTTTTCGAAATTTTAAATTAAAAGTGCAGGTAGTATTTTACCTGCGCATAAACATACATACATATGTATATTATACACACGTCCATATATATACAAATGTATGTACATATATAGAATTTGTGGCAAAGAGGAGTTGAACGCTTACACCCCGCAGCTGTTGAATGATAAATTTTTACCTGCTTTTAACTACAAATTTCGTATTTGTTATAGATCACAGTTCAGCTTTGTTCTGATGAAAATCATGATAAAGATGATGTGCATAAAACTGAGGAGTAGTGGATTATGAAAAAAGGGGTCTCTCACACATTTATACACTTGCAAATGCTCTCATGTATGTATGTGGAACACAACACCTACAATCGTTTATTGAATACACATGTTTGCATGTATGAAAATATGTAAAGGGTGTTTTTTATAGAGTGACATAAGTTTAAATCACAATAAAACAAGGAAATATATTTTTAATATCAATGAAACGGTCTTTATTGAAAAGAAAATTTTATGAAATTAATGTTTAATTTTCAACAACTTTTCGCAGACAATAACTCTTCGAATGTTGATTTCCAGGTGTTCAATTGTTTGTGGTTCATCAACGTAGACAAGTGACTTAACATAACCGAAAAGAAAATAATCCAATGTGATTAAATCACACAATCTTGGTGGCCAATTAATTGGGCCATTATGTGGAATTATATTTTCATCAAAAGTTTCTTTGAGTAAATCAATTGTAGCGCAATATTAACGCCACGTTGAGGTACAAAAAAATTCCTAATCTTATACCGTTCACCAGTGACAGTAACATTCTGAGCATCATCGAGTTTAAAGACATATGGGCCAACGATTCCACCAGTCCATAAAGCGCACCAAAGAGTAATTTTCTCTGGATGTCATGGTGTTTCGACAAAAGCTTGTTCATTTTCCTCACTCCAAATGCGACAATTCCGCTTATTTACGTACCCATTCAACCAGAAATGGGCTTAATCGGAAAATGGAAGAAGTTCACGATCAGTTTGATGAATAGAACAATTATTTTGATTAAAACTTTGAGAACACTATATACAAATGGATATGGGTGATGCTTGAGAGTAGGACTGCGGAGACCCAAGTTGGGGAGGAATATCTTGCACTAAAGACGACCAGGGGATGCCCCACGGGCGGTGTATTATGTTCACTTTTGTGGACCCTAGTAATTGACGAACTCTTGCATGTACTAACGAGCAATGGCATAGTATGTCAAGCATATACCGATGACATTGTTATGATTGCAAAAGGAAAATTTTAGGAGACGTTAGCGTTAAGCTCATATGTGTTTACCTCTAAGTTAGCGTGGGAATGCCGCATTAAGCTAAATTAAGCTAAGCAGCATGAATAAGGTCAAACTCTGCTGGGTTCCTGGACACGCCGGGGTGTTAGGAAATGAAAATACAGACAAAATGGCCAAAAGGGGGGCTAGCACTCTCATGGTCGGACCAGAACCGTTTCGTGGACTCTGATTGGACAAAATCAAGAGTAATAGGGAACACCTCTGGCTCAATCTACCAGGATTGAGGCATACAAAGCTAATGATACGGATGGAACGTATAACCAAAATCGTTTCATAGCTTTCATGTCCCTGAGCAGAAACAATCTAAGAATGCTCACAGGCCATTGTAGGCTTAGAAAACACCTCAACAGACTTGGCAGTGAGAGTAACAGCCTGTGAAGATTCTGTGATTACGAAGATGAAACTCCAGAGCATATTCTGAAGGACTGAAGCGTTATGCCACAGAAGATATACAGCCCAATTATGAATAGCAATTCCCCGGCAGTTTTTCCCTTTTCCCATTCCTCCTATTATGGATAAAAATTTCCCCGGGAAAAAAGTAGATATTCTGAGCATGAGGGAGAGAAAGAAAAAAACTCCGCGGGAGAAAAGTAGGTATTCTAAATATGAGGGAGAGGGAAAATTTGTTGAGAGTTTTCTCCTCAAACATTTTGAAGGGAACTAATGCAAAAATTTAAAAATCATAGTAATAAATGTTGCAATACAATAGTAATGCATATATTTAGAACAAAAAGTTTAAATACATAAACACCGAATTATTATATTTGCCTTTTGTATTTTTGCATTTTTATCTAAACCATGCTCACATGTACTTCAGAAACATGAACTACTTCTGCCTTCAGAGATAATATTAAAAAACACTCCATTTTGCACGCCTCCTTTAAGTTCACATAATAGGTAAATGGAAGATTTATTTCCTTCTAATATTATCAAGACCGATAAGAAAAACTTACAAAAAATTTACAATTTCCTTTGTAGACACAGTTCTTGCGAATTTAATCCATTTACATCTGCACCTGGCTCAGTTTTCACGCCACTTTCTCAGCGCAAAGTTATTTCGCAAGTCTGTGAATGCTTACACTGTTTATTTAATTTTTATTTGATCAAAAACATATTTATAAAATATTAACACACGCAATCTTATTTACAATGAAAACATACCATTTTTATTAAATTTTTATTGCTGAACTCTTTCGTTAGTGCAGAAAAATATGTAAACAGCTGATCCAGATTTTACTCTCTCCCGTATTTGCTTATTCCCCGGCTATTTAGAATAGGAGGGAAGAGAAAAAACTCCCCGGGAATATTCATAATTGGGCTGAAAGCCAATTGGGCTAGCACCTATTGGAGGATTGGGAACTGCCAACTCTGGAACCACTGGCAATCCTGAAATTCATCAGGAGAGCAGGTCTAGATGAGGTGCTCTACCAGCTGGCAGAGGATACAATAGATCGACTTTGGTCGCTGTGTCCTGTGCTTCCCGCTAGACGTAATTTATTCATTCATTCAACAATTTGATTCATAATAAAATTTCAGCAAGTAAACTAAACAAAAAACAACTATCAGCTGTTAAATGGGTGTTCACATAAAGCAGTAATGCCAACTCAAAGTTGTGACACTAAAAAAAACACCCTTTATTTATGTATGTGCACGCATGCATACATTTATTTATTGGAATGATCGTGTAAAAAAATCAATTGTTGCTGCCAGGCTTTGCTGTTTAACTCTCTGCTTATTTTTGAGGTGCTTATGTGTGGGTATGATAGTGATTTTTTTTTCTTGCACCATCCACCCCATATTTAACAGGATTTAAACTTCATTATTCAAAAAAAAAAAAAAGAAATCCGACAAAAAGAGGGTCGTCGTTAGTTCTCGGTTGCGTTATTTACTTCCAAGACAGACGGCGACTATTGAAGGCTGTTGCTTTTCTTTATGCTCTTTATCTGTTGCTAGTGAGTGAGTAATCGTCGTAAAAAACCTTCTTTAAATATTAATTTCTTTTATTGTCCATAGAAAGAAAAAAAAAGAATTAAGAAGAGTGGGTTCGCATATATGTATATACATACATACACCTACCTACTTCTGTATGTACGTCTGCGCAATAATGAAAAACATGTTTTTTTTTCTTCATTTCATTACGTTTTTCTATATGGTTTTATGGGGTTTTAAGGTTGGGTTGTCTGCCTGCCAACCGTGCAGCCTGTATGATCTTTAACGAACACATACCTACGAGTACATATCTACATACTTACATACACTCATCTGCTTTTATTCTTAGTTTTTGATTTTCTGTTTTAAAATGATCCCTTTTTATGGATTTTTTCAACAGAATAGAAGGTGGTGTGGTGGCGGTGATGGTGGTGGTGGTGTTAAGCTGATTACAACAACAGTTTTATGCTGTTTCAAACGAAAAGTGGCATAGTCAGGCATACAGTAAGTATGCACATACATAAATATTTGTTATAAGTATAGTTCATGTAGGTAGGTGGTTTTCTTGGAAACTCTATATGATAACTCTTATAACCAACAACATCCAACCCAAGCCAAATCGTTTATATGTACATACATACAACCAACCATCCATCCATTCAACAATATTTAGCCATACATTGTTGGTGTTTGTATGTATGTATGTAGTTTTTTTATACTTTTAAAAATGATATTTTTTGATATTTTCTACTACATCATCAATTTTGTCGTATTTTCTGTCTGCCTTGAGCATGGTCTTCTTGCTGTTTTATACATGTGTGTACATATAAGGTACACTATTTCTTTTGTTATTTTGCTTTTGTAAGATTTTTCTATATACATATGAGGAGGAGGTTGTTGACGAGAAATGACGAATCCATGAAATCCATGATTGTCAGTTTAATATTGTTTAAATGTTTTATAAATCTTGAAATCAAGCTAGAAGAGGGAGTAGGTATGCTTGATATTATTATGCATACATGCATATTTATGTACATACATATACTTATGTACATATGTAGGTATACATATTTATGCATGATGGTATAAGATTTTTTGTTGTTGCTAATTTTAAGCCATACATTATGCAATGCAAATTCAAACCAAATAAAACGTGATCTTGTCAACAATACCAGGAAATTAAAACTAAATGTGCATAGTAGAATTAATAATTTCCCAAGTTTATGTATATAAAAATTTTAATTTTTTCCCATCCATCTGCAAGTTTCAACAAATTCTTAAAATCAAGCATTTATTACAGGCGAACTTGTCTAAAGTAAACTGCGCTATACCTACCAGGGCAATGAAGTTTTTTCCAATACCTATCAATTGATTGTACAGTTTTCTTCTCACACTGCATTTTATTTGATCTCCTTATAGGTAGTCAATCAAATTCCATACAGTAAATTTTTCTCTATTAAAAAACCAAACAATTCAGTTTGAGATTATGGCATTCGCTATCGCAGAATGGAACAATATGTTTCGATATCAAATGCCATAATCTCGAAACTGAAAAAGCGATGATTAGACCCCTGACCAACTTTAAGCCGTTAAAAATCCTAAATGGTCATTCGAAATGAAGAATCCCAACAGAAACTTAAAGATGATTTTCAAATACCTTGCGAATGATACCCATTTGGACATAGTTAGCCGACTTTTTATTTGTTTCGTATTCCCAAAATGGGGCCTGTTGGCCGCCATATTTAATTTTGACTACCGTCATGTATTTAGTGACACTAGGATTAAAACAAATCGAATGAATCATTACAATCGACCCACGCGTTCAGTTAGTATAGTGCCACAAAGAACACACACACACATGCATATACACTTATCATTCGATTTACACGATTTCACTTTTACACGATATTATTTTAGATTTCGTGTAAATTGAGAGATTTATGAAATACCTCGATTTACACGATTTTTTATGTGGTTTATTGAATATTTTCGTCTCTAATAGGTTTATTTTTCTAATATTTTTAATTTTGTTTTTGTTCTTGTCACTTCTGATATTTTAAAAACAAACTTGAAATACATATATAATTTCTTAATAAAATTAATTTTTTACGCGATTCTGCCTTTATTTTCGATTTACATGATTTTTCATACGAAAATTTAGATTTACACGACTTTTTCAGGAACGTATCTATCGTGTAAATCGAGGGATAGTTGTATACATACATATCGCCGCCCATTTACTACAACAACATCATAATAAAAAATAGCTTTTAATATATGCCAACATTTAATAAAAATTTCTTTCTTTTATGCACTTTTTTTGATAAAAAGTACCGTTTTCTTAAAAAAATACTATTTTCATAAAAAGTACCTTTTTCATAAATAATACTTTTTTCATAAAAAATATCTATTACATAAAAAGTACATTTTACGTAAAAAGTACCTTTTACAAAAAAAGTACATTTTCAACAAAAAATTACATTTTCATAAAAAGTACCTTTTTCATAAAAGTTCCTCTTCCATAAAAATTACATTTTCATCAAAATTACCTTTTTCATAAAAATTTATTTTCTTAAAAAGTACGTTTTTTCATAAAAAGTACCTTTTTCATACAAAATATCTTTCACATAAAAAGTATCTTTTGCATAAAAAGTATCTTTTGCATAAAAAGTACCTTTTACATAGAAAGTACCCTTTTCACAAAATTTACTCTTTTCATAAAAAATACCCTTTCCATCAGAAGTACATTTTAATACAAAGTTCCATTTTAATATAATGTAAATTTTTAATAAAAAAAACATTTATTTAATAAAAGAACCTATTTAATAAAAAAAGTAAATTTGTATTAAAAAGTACCTTTGCAATAACAAATTACCTTATTAATCAAAAGTATCTTACTTAAATTTACCTTTAAAAAAATACTTTGGACCAAAAAGTACCTTTTAAATAAGGAAAGTAGTCTTTTATTAAAAAGTACTTTTTAAAACGAAGTAAATGAAAATACTTTTTATGAAAATATAAAAAACTAATATTTGGCATTTTGATTAGAATGCACATATGTATAAAAAGTAGCTTTTTAAGAAAGATATAGCCTGAAGAAAAAGTATTTTTTTTAAAGTAATGTTTTAAGAAAAAAGTAAATATATACCTATAAAAAGTACTTTTTTTAAAAGATCTTCCAAAAAAGTGCCTTTTTAATAAAAAATAATATTTTCAAGAAAAAAAAATTTTGAAAAAAGTAAATTTTTTAAAAAATATTATTATTATTATACAAAAATTCAAACGAAAAAAAGAAGAAATTAAAATTGATGTAGCCGTTTGGGAACTACGGCGTCTAGAAAAGATGTGAGTGATATCTTCTAAAGCGCTGGACCGATTTTCTTCAAACTTAGCTAAGAACCCTATCGATCAAGTCACCTTTCAAACAGAAAAACACCCATTTTTTGGTCGGGGGTTAAAAAAGTAACTTTTTTGGAAAATTTAAATTTTTACCGATTTTTTTTTAAATACGTACATATTACACTTTTGAAAAAAGTAATTCTTTGTGAAAGTTAATTGATTGACCAAATTACCTTTTGGAAGAAAATACTTCTTTTTACTGACTTTTTATGAAAAGTTTTTCTCCAGAGATGGTTATTTATTTTTAATTTTTTATAGAAAAACATTATTATATTTTTTGATTATTTTTTTTTTATTTTGTTGGGTGGGTGTTTTTTTTTCAATTTGGAGGTTGGTTGGTTTATATTTTTTATGAATTAATTTGTTGTTCTTGTCTTTTGCTGGTGTCCAACACAAAATAACATTGCATGAAAAAATAAAATAATAAAACTGAAGGTGGTGGTGCTGGTGAAGCTGTCTGAGATTTGGAAAAAAATTATAAATGTGTGTATATACCGACAGACATTAGCAGTGATCATAAACTCGTACAATTTATTTATTTACCATGACTATGAAAATGACTTCTGCTGACACAATATCTGTGGCAAAAAGCAACAAGTGCTTAAGTCGACTTAAGATAAAATTTTGATAATGACGTCATTATAATTTACCAATTTAAAAATACATAATGCACACAATTTCAATTTATTTATGTAATTTACAGCAAAACTACTTGTTGCTGATTTCATTTCAATATAAAAAGAAAGAAATAAAAAAATTTCGAAATATAATATGTTCTAAATATAATAGGCCTAATTACGAGTGTCTTTTTTTCAATATCGACTGCGACGATTTGTATTAGACTAAAGAAAATTGAGTTATCTTTTTTTTTTTGATCTAGCAGAAAATCGTCGTAGTCGTTGTCGAAATACGACATTCTAAATGTATATTCAAGACAGGGTTGTCAGATTTTTTCCGACATATTTCGCCAAATTGATTTTAAAAATAGCCAAAAGACGCCAAAAATCAGTTTTATGTAGTTTTTCGTAGTAAATATTTATAAAATGATCGTATCAAAATTTATCAGAAAATGGCAAAAATTAGAAATAAAATCGCAAAAAATTAAATAGTTTTAACTTCTTGTAGACGAATTTTGGTAGGCTTTACTTTGAAACTACTCTTTCAACAAACTAATTTTCCTGAATTAGAAAAATGTTGAAGTTAAAAAATAGCGATATTAATCGCCAACAAATTTATTTATCGCCAGAAAAATTGCCATATTGCCAAACCAAAAATTTCGACGTCAAACAAGAAAAATCGCCACGTTTGACGAGAAATCGCCATATCTGACGGCCCTGATTCAAGACCCTTTAATTGCATGATCCTGCAAGAAAATAACATATTTTACATAAATAAAAAAAAGCAGTGTGAGTCCGATCACAGGGGAGATGTGTAAACTTGGCTTGCCATTAGCCAAAAATAAGATATACAAATTTTTTGACTCTACTGTATTTAAAAATCTATGGAAAACTGCACCTATAGTAGTGGAATTATTAGTTGTGGGGGTTTGTGGAGAATTGCTCATATGCAAGTGGAAAACGTCAAATAAAATTTTTGATAAAGCTTGCGATTGTGGGTTTGCAAAATTTATTGCATTAAAATATCCCACCCATAATAATTGGCATGAGATGGAGATTGTTACCTAATTGTCGTGCAACAGCTTCAGTGTAAGGCAACAGTACGTAATGAAGATATTGTTATAATATAATATTATAAATTCTTTATAAAGACTGCTATATATCTTTTAAGAAAATATTTGACATTTAAAACGCTCTTTTATTTAAAAGTTTATATTTATTTTATATTTTTCGACTTTTTAACAAAATTATCCCCACTGGGAACACTATTGCAGCTCACAAGCAATTTCTATTAAAACTAACATTGCTCCTGAAGGTATGTTTTAAAATTCGGTTGAGTGTATTTCTATGCAGCTGTTAAGTTTCTCTGTACTTTTTGTTCGTATGATTACACTAATACACTCATACATAGCTTTACGATCTTACTCAAAATTTGTGATTGTATTGTGAAAAAGATTTTTACTTCCTAGCGTATGTATGTACATCAAAAAACCACTTTATCTTAAAAGTGCTCTGCTGAAAAACTGCTAAACTAGACTTAAGCTATTTTTCCCTTACTGCCACACAGATATTAAGGTCGACAACAATATGAAACATGTGGAGAATAAAAAAAAAATTAATACCAAGCGTGAATTAGCAATCAAGTATAAGATAAGATTAATATCGAAAAAAAAATGCGTGGGTAGTGGGTGTAGCCTAGTAAAGTGACAACAACAACAAAAATATAACCAAGAGCAGTGACCACAAGTTTCAATTAAAACAGAGGGCCAAATCTCAAGACTTTCAACTGAAAGGTTCGGTGACAAAAATAGTAAAATAAAACTTCTAGCAGAGTTTGATTATAAGCAAAAAACCTTTCGAAGGATCTGCGCTTGATATGAAATTGGCAGACGTTAATGAATCGTGTTTTTTGTCTTGAAGAATTTTAAAGTATGGTGGTGTATTTATGCATATGAGAAAGCTGGTTTAATCATTGCGCTTGCAACTTTTAAATGCAACACCTTATGATGGTATGATAGCGGGCATAAATGTATCAGGAAAAAGTTCAAGGATCTTTCTTTTTCTTGTTTATTTGCCTTAACTACTACACTACATACTACTGTACGAGTATGAAGCTCTGCCATTAAAAAGACTATTAATTTTACTTCTTTAAGCCTGCATTTCAAAATGCTGAAAAGAATACAATTGTGTGTATGTTTTAAATTTATGATATTGTATCTTTAATGATGTCTTCGCATAAGGGCGGCAGGTGGTATGTATGAATCGTTTATTTTTGGTGACTAGCTAAATGAAGTTGATTAAACAACATCTTGGATTTTTTTTTGTAGTTTGACTTTAAAAACTTAATGCTTTTTGTAAGGTCTTTTGCTGATGATGTTTGTTAAAATAAAAAAAAAATGTTTCTGATGTTATTTATGGGTGGGCAGGTAGGAAGGGGTCTTCTTAATTTGGTATGATGTTTTTTTTTGCTGTTATGGAATATTTTTTCTTTTATTGTGTTAAATGTTTAAAAATCAATACACAAGATTGTTAATGATTTGTTTTGTATTTCCAACGAACATTAACAGTATATATATTTAAAAAAAAAAGTAGTTTAACGGCTTTAACTTAAAAATAATTTGCTGAAAGGGGGAGGTCAAGTAAAATAACAAAAAAAATTAAATTGAAATTTGTTTGAGAAAAATGTGGGCGTATGAAATAAAACTCAAGGTTAAAAATATCAACTGTATAGATAAAATATGTACATACTTGTTAAATATAATTTTTACTTAGCGCTTAAATAATAGGGCAATATGTATGCGTAAATCCTTTAAAAAGCCTATAGCAGGTGCGTGCATGCATCCCTTATGATAAACATTGACAGGCTATTTGAAGTTTACACACGAAAAAAAGCATCTTGTGGTAATTTATTTAAGAAAAAAAAACAAAACAAAACAATAAAGAAATAAAGAAGCCCAACCAGGCCAAAAACAGGTTGCTTTTTTTTCTTAAACCGCCAGCAGTTTCTTGAGGCTCTAAGGAAGATAACTATTACCTACACCCTTTAAAAAAACGGCCATTATTTTAAATTCACTTAAATATATTATTGAAAATGTGTGCGTAAGGGCATACACACATACATATGTCTTTTATGTATTATGTATAATTTCTAAAAAAAAAATAAAAATACCCACAACAACAGTTGTTTTCATGTTAAAACGATTCAAACAGGAAAAAAATCTTATTATCCTGTTTCTTTCCTTACTCATCCTTATGTTGAATATAAAAATAACACCGGAAAAAACCTACAAAATTTAGCTTTAAGAAAGAGGGAAGGTAAACCATATACATACATACATATACACACTTGCACTATAGCATGCAACATGTGCTAAAAAGTCCCAGACATTTTTAGATTTTTTTTCCTCTTCTCTTTAATTTTACACGAGTAGTTCCAGCATTTGTAAAGAGGGGTTGTTTATTTTTCTTGCATCCTATTTGCTTTTCTTTCAGTTCATAGCAAAAGAAGAAGAAAAAATAAAAAAAATAAAAATTAAATAAAATATAACCAGTTGCATTTCTTATACATACTACATAAGTATTTAAAATGCTGTTTAATTTTGTTTCTTTAAGTGGTTTCATAAGGGCATGAGTAACAAACAAGTGGTGAAGCAGTTCGATCCCAGTGACAGGTTGTTCTAAGAGTTTCGTTATTTAAGGGTGGCTAACAGGTTGTCTTTTTGAAGTTCTTTAAGACGTTTTTCTATTATAATTAGTTTTCTTTAAGACAAACAAAAAAAACAGTCCTAAAGGAGGGGCTGCAATGACTGGTTGCACATTTTAATTTAAACTTCCTTTTGATGAATTTCCCATGGTACAAAATAACTACATACACATATCAAGATTTTGAAATTTTTCTTAAAAAAGTTCTCAGCCAACTTGCGGTTAAAGTTAATTAAGAACGCAGTTAAATTTTTCCCACAAAAACTATTGAAGCTTGAACTTTTGTTAGGAAATAAAATTTAGCCTATTTCTAGGCGTGGGAAAATAAGTGCATACTGGTGTCTTCTTTAAAGAAGAATTTTTTATATATTTGAAGTAACTTTAACGGATCGAACGATTCCTGGTGACATCATGGGACAGGCCGTTAGTTAAATTTTGTTTTTGAGATATTATATGTGAATTTATTTGCTGGTGCTTAAGTATTGTCTATTTGCATTTCATTGTTGCTTTAACAAATCTTCAGAAGACTTCAAGCCAGGGTAGGGAAAAATTGTGCTCGCGAGCACAATTTTTAGTAACTCGTGAAAAAACAAGTGAAGATTCAAACGAGTGAAGTTTAATAATGTTTATTACATCCTCTGAGCTATTTTCTATTTCTGAAACAGTATCATCTGTAAAAAAATATATCAGACGCAAAGTGTATGTTTTACACTGAAAAAAGTAAGAACATCGAGTTTTTGTTAAAGTAATTTTAAGAAATACAAAAATTGTTTAAAAGCACTACTTAGTGCTTTTTCTTAGTTTGGCACTAGCGCTCAAAATTTAGCGTTTTGAGTCTTCAAAAAGCACTAGAAATAGTGTCAAAAGCACCAAGTTGGCATCGCTGTCGCAAACCTCTTATCGTATATAATAATATTGTTTAAAATCACAAGGGCTGTAGAAAAATATAATAGATTCATATGGAATAAAAAAATATTTGCTGGGTTTTGTATAAGGCCCTTATTATGTGCAACTTTCGATCTTCGACTGTAGTCGAAAGTCCTAATCGAACGAAATGTCATTCGACAAAGAATGTCCTTATTGTGAATATCACTCACAGTGAGTTTTAAAATTTGCAATAACTTTATCTAAAAATAAAATACATACAGCCTTATTATAAAACTTATTTAAGCTTTATAAAGGGGTCTTAAGACAAATTTTCATAAAAAAAATTTCTTACTAAGCCTTTATAAAGTCTAAATAATTTTTATAAATAAGGCTGATAGTTTTTCATAATTTTTCATATTAAAATACTTCATTGAAAGCGGAATTGTGTTCGGTAGAAAATTCGTTGCTCAACGAAATTTTCAATGCTCGCAATATGAATTGCATATTCGATTCTCGATGTTCGATAATCAGCGTAGATCGAAAATCGAATGCAACTCATAATAAAGGCCTAAGTTTATAAGCCTACTACGCTTATTTTTCTTTTGTGATTTAAAAAAATATTATTATTATTATTTGTGAATTCTCAAATAGTTTTTGAAAGTCTGTGCATACGATAAGAGGTTTGTAACTGTTTAAAATGTGTGGTTGAAGGTCTACTGACGATTTGTTTAAGCAACAATGAAATGCTTACAGACGATGCTTAACCACTAACAAATAAATTTTACTTATAATTTTGTTTCAAATATAATGCTGAGTACACATTATGGCATTTCGTGACATCGAAGTAGTGTGTACTAGTGGCAATGTTTGTCATTTCCGATATTTTTCGTTGTGTGGAATTGCTTTACATGTGAAAAACATAACGCGAACGTCGTTGCACACATTTTGAAAATGGTACCACGAAATGACAATACAAGAAATGTCAGATAACGTTGACGTCATCGTGGGACAGGACCTAATTAGCGCAGAACTATATATGACAATAATGTAGCTAACTTGGAGGCTACACGTTAAATTTTTGCTTAAATTTTTGCTTCAATTTTTGTTTCAAAGTTCAATACATTCACAATTTTTTACTACCACACTTACACATTTGGGAATTGAATGCCAGGTGGACTTCAATTTTTCTTTCAACGCTTCATTCAATTTTTCTTTCAATTTAACTGCTGTTTTAAAATAATTTTTTTGTTTGTAAAAAATGTTAAACAGAAGTAATTTTCTTTGCTGAAATAAAATATGAAGGCGAAAATTTTTAATTGTTTCGTCGACGACGGCATTTTGAACATAAAATTGTGAATCAAATTGCTTGCAGCCTACGTCACAACTTCAATTTTAGCAAATTCTGAAAAATCATATGTGTGAAAAAATTTAAAACAATTTATTGAACGTGTAGCCGCAAGGTAAGAGACTACCGAAGAAATCTTATGAACATATTACACCAAAAAAATTATTTGTTCCTGCACTTTTTTTTCGCAAAAGTGAATAAACAATTTTTTAAATATTTTTTTAGAATACCTTACTCCGAATTTTTTGCTGACAATATTTGGCAAATTTGTAGCTACGGTAAAGCTGAACAACTTATTAATAAAATCTGAACGCGTGTAGGCACCCTAAATAGCTCATTAAGAGATTTTTCGAAAATAAAATTTTCGCAAAACTATTTTGTAAACTACATACTATGCTCTCTATGCTCCATTGGGAGTTAGAGGAATATATACATATACAAGTCGATAAAGTTTAGCTCTTGCCCCTTAAAAAGACACATCCGAGTGCTGTCAATTGGACTAAAATCGGTACATTCGTTCGAGAGATATCGTTGACGAAAAATTTCGAAAAAAGTCTTCATAAAATCGATTTTACATATTCACTGATTTTCATAGACTTAATTAAAAAGCCTTTCGAATGCTACCAATTGCATCAACATTTATATCTTTGCGGGGTAAGTTTCAGTTATGGTGTGGAAGGTCAAGCGATTCTCATATTCATATTTCTATACAAATTCGATTTGTTTCCATTGCTGATATATTGGGCCAACAAAAAAGGCATGTTTTTTGCACTCTTGTAATTTTGTAGAATTGCTGCCACCTGTAAAGTAATTTGATAATCTTCAATGCCAACACAAGATATAGTACAAAATTTCAAGCACTCTATAGACAAAAGCTGAATGTCTAAATACCCTAGCCTTTCACTTAACGCATGTATATATATATAGATTTTTCGAAAATAAAATTTTCGCAAAACTATTTTGTAAACTACATACTATGCTCTCTATGCTCCATTGGGAGTTAGAGGAATATATACATATACAAGTCGATAAAGTTTAGCTCTTGCCCCTTAATAGTACAAAATTTCAAGCACTCTATAGACAAAAGCTGAATGTCTAAATACCCTAGCCTTTCACTTAACGCATGTATACCAACAAAAACCATTAAAAAAAAACCGCAGCCTCCACCATACACCACCCAATAAGCATTAATGAGAAAAAAACCGCAAAAGACCAGACAGACAGACAGACACTTTAAAATAAACTTTAAGCCATACTCGTACAACTGCAGAACAAGCAATTCAAAGCCATAAAAACTGAAAAGAGATTTTTACATAAATTCATAATATGTTTGCATGTAAGTATGTATGTATAAAAAAAAAATTAACAAATTTAAATAGTGGTGCGTGAGTTCACTCGTCCATTTCGTATGACAAAAAAATATGTATGTATGTATACACATATTGAATGTATAAATAAAAAAGAATTAACATCAATGGGTTGGGTGGTTTGTTACAAGACGAAGACTCTTGAAAGCGACATTAAAGAAATATTCAAGACAAGCCTGGTAAAAAAATTCAAGAAAAAAAATCATTCATTCCAATAACACACCCGCCTCCGTCCGTAAGCTTTACTGATTACAAGTTTTTTATTTTTATTATTTTGCACTTTTAAATAAGCAGACGATCATTAATAACTTTATTTTGGTGTGTGTATGAGTATTTGTCTTTTTGTTTTTATTTTTTATTTTAAAATAGTGAAATATCCCAGTGAACATTTTGGCGTGAATTGCCATTTCAACGGGATTTTTGAAAATCCGTCTAATACTTTTTATTTCGAAACAAAAGAAAATGCTATTAACACTATAATGCGAAAGCAACTGCTTTCGTTGTGAATAGATTCCTAAATATCGATGTTTTGAGCTCATAGAAATTTATTCTGACCTTTGAACATTGGCCTCCCTTTGATCTTATGAGATAAAATGATAGTAAAAGGATTTTTTTTAAAATTAATTACATGTAAACTAAAACTAAAATATAATCAGGGGGCAAATCTCGGCACTCGTGTATTTCGTAATTTCGTTCGATAACGAGTGCCGCGATTTGCCCCAGGTCTTACGTTAAAAAACAACTTGAAAGTCGAGAGCAGAGAAACAAGCAGTCTTAAAAAGTCGGCGGCGGTGACTTAGGAAAAAATAGTCGGCGGCGGCTCATAAGCCGGGTTGAGCCGGCTGACACTTACAGCCGCTTTTAATACGTTTTTTTTGACACATTTCTATAAAAAAATTCAAACAGCTGATGTCTTCAAAACAATTTGTAAGATGTAGTACAAATTTGCAACTACAAAAAGCCATTAGCCGGCTGCAATTTGAGCCGAGACAATCCGCATTCATTGAAAGTCGGCGGCGGTTCTTGAGCCGGCTGTGAGCCGATCGGCTTATTTCTCTGGTGGAGAGATATCGTTATGAAAATTGTTATCTATTTATTCGGAATGTTGTACTAATTTTGAAGTAAAGCATTTCTCTGAAGGAAATTAAAGAGAAATTTTTCTGGGAAAATTAATAAGAAATGTTCATAATGTCTGACAACAATTACCGTGTTAAGGTCGGTAAAAACAATTCGTCGAACATTTCGTAATATTTCTGTGCTTTATATTAATAACAGCGTATGTCCAAAAATCAAATTTCATCAGTAGAACCAGAGAATTTATTTTTCAAGCCCATTTAAAAATATGTAAAGTGTGCTTTTTTAGAGTGTCACAACTTTTAGTTGGCATCACTGCTTCATGTGAGCACCCATTTAACAGCTGATAGAGTTGTTTTTTTGTTTAGTTTGCTTTGAACTTTCATTACGAATTGACTTACCCCAAGAACTAAGCGTGCAAATTGTTGAAATTTTTCAACAAACTAATTGTTCTATTGATTTTGAATTTCCATTAAAAATTTTATTTTCCGATTAAGTCCATTTCTGGTTAAAATAAGCAGAATTGTCTCATTTGGAGTGAGGATAATCCACAAGCTTTTGTCGAAACACCATAACATCCACAGAAAATTGCTATAATAATGCGCTTTATGGGCTGGCGTAGTCATTGGCCCATATGTCTTCGAAAACGATGATGGTCAATGTTGAACGGTGTAGGAACATGATTCGAATTTTTTTTCCGTACCTCAATTACTCGGCATTAATCTTGCTGATACGTGGACTTTAACATTTTGAATAAATAATTAAGAATACTATCAGAATTTTTGGTTTTAAATCGTACAGAATCTTCTCAGCAAGAAGTGCTAAATATATAAAGGAATTTTAGAGATAAAACCCAAATATACATGTTAACTGGGATGCCTCAAACAACGATGTGAAAAAAAATCTATACGTATTGTATAGAATAAAAGAAACAAAAAATTCGCCCATTAGTGTCACCAGACGCCCCAAAATTAAAAACAAAGAAATGAAATTGATTGTGGAGGCCCTTGGAACACATACTGGTACACACATTCATTGTTTTTAGCAAAACTCTATGACAAATCTTTTGCGAGTGTCTAATAGCGCAACATTTTATAAAAAAAGGGAAGAGAGCAGCCAGCATTCATAACAACTTGTAAGTGTTGTTTAAGTCATAAAATAAAAGTCTATCGAGCTCTAATAATCGTTTAATTGAATAAGTTTATAAAATTATTTAAATTTTTGGGATAAACAGTTGTTAAACTTAGTGAATGAAAAATGGGGGCGTGACATTTAGCCGACGACTTGGCGAAGTAGAAGGTCTTTTCATTTTAGTTGATGAAAGTTTTCTTGCAGCAATTTGTCACTTTATTCCCTAAACTTGCATTTGCCTTCACACGAAGAAATGTTTCCTTTGTGACCCTCTTTTCCCTCTAGCCAATGAAGTAAGACTTTAACCGAAAGAAAAATTTTATCATCTGCTTTACCATTATTTTCTGGTAAAACAATTGCTTTTGGAATGATTTATGCCGTTCTTTTTCTAGTAAAAGGGAAAAATTTTTTCTGGTAAAGCCATTTTTATGATTGAAGCCGTTTTTTTCTAACTTTTTATTAGGAAAAATTTAATTTAGCATCCGTCTAAAGTAAAAATTTACGCTCGGAAGGGATGATGCAATAATTTCTAAAAAAAACCTATATTTCAAAAAACCATTTTTATTGCGAATTTTCGTTTAAAAGTGCAATAAATGTACCATTTTTTTTCTAGAAAAGAAAACGTTTTTAATCTCGGTACATTACATTAATGCCTCGATTTACGCTGTCTGGCTTGTTGTCGCAAAGTAATTTGTTGCTTTCGACTTCGATTTGCATGATCTAGGACGTTTTTATTAACGAATTCATACCAGGTGGTCTCGATTTGCAACTCTGCATATATGTAAAGCATGTACAATTGGTTGGTTGGATATTGGTTTGTTGCACACATAATGTATTTTGAATATACATGCTGTGCCGCAAACCAATAACCAATCAACTGTATACTTAGTGTAAAATTTTCTGTTGTCAGAAAATTTCCGACTTGCAACTCTTCATATTCGCCAGTTATATTTGTTGGTGTAAAATTTCCTGCTGTCTGAATATTTCCAAAAGTTTTGCTTTGATTTGACAACAGAGAAATTATCAGCGGATCGTCAGTTGGTGGATTGAGATCAACTTCTGTGAATTCGCCTTGATTCAAGACAAGAAATTAACAGCTGATCAGCATTTCTTGTATCAAGATTACCTGTTTTCAATTCGCCTTACTCAACGAGGTATTCATTAAAAGTAGATAAATACAGTGAAGTCCGGTTATAACGAACTCCTAGCAGTTTTTTCTCGTTATGGGTTATGGTATTATACTGAATTTTAATTCTAACTAAAAGAAATATAATTATTTTCATTAAATTAAAAAAAAATATGAGGCACTTTGTACATATTTATTTTTTTACTTTAAGAGAACTGTTTCAAAAAAAAATATGTTTAAATTTTTTTTTGGTTGGTACAATTTTCCATAAAGTTTTATTTATACGTTAAAAAAAAGAGTTAATTTTAAGTTAAAATTCTTAATTGAAAAAATATTGGGTCTCGAGAAATTGTTTGTGCCTTATGTGTAATCGGTTATAACTGAACTCCACTGTACTTTATGTTTAAAATGGTTTAATCTTAAGAAATAAAGAACATAAATAATATGTATGTACTAGTGATGTAACTAATATCTATTTTTGATATTCGCGAATACGAATACGAATACGAATATTATATGCAATATGAAATATTAAAAAATTTTTGTGAAAAAGGACTTCACACTCGTGTTGGCGTACTTTAAAGTTAATAAAAAGTACCCAAAATATTAATGATCGTCATTGAATAATATTTGAAAATGTTACAAAGCACAAATTTCTACAAAAAATTTAATGTATTTGTACAAACTAAAATTTTTAATTTTTTTCATTTATTTAAATTTCGTTTAGGATTTATGCATTTATTTATTTAATTTCTTTGGAAAAATATTTGTATTCGTATTCGCATTCGCCTGAGTATTCGACAATTCGAATACGAATATTCGTGCATCACTAGCATGTACTTATCTATATTTATGATTTGATCCGGCTAAAGTTCGTATCGCTTTTTAAGACAAATTACATGTGATAATTATTAATGAACAAATAACACCAAGGTTAATTGTATATATTCTGACACAAACACGTAGTAGAACGGAACAACTAGCTGTTTTCAAAGGCCCCTACACCATCATCATCAGCGTTCTTTTGTGTTTGTTCCACTGTGTGTGGTGTCAGTTGATGTAGATTTCTGCTTTATATACGCAACTTTTATTGCAAATGGAATATGTGAATTGTTTTGATTCATCGTATTACAATTTGCTAAAAGCTTTTTTTGTAATAAAATCGCAGCTTTAACCCCTCTACATCTACACCATTGTCGATTGTTCTTTACTAATGATGTACATGTTACTTAATTTGCTTATTTTGGTTCTACTTAAGACAAACTAAGTATTAGTGTTGTGCTTATCAGCTCTTTTGAGTGACCGCTCTTTTCAGCTCAGCTCACTTTACTGAAGTATTTCATTCAGTTAGCTCAGTAGCTCAGTTCATTTGTAGTGAAACATTTTTTCAAGCATAAAGAAAGAGCGAAAACCGAAACATAAAAAGTGACTCATTTATACAGAGTGTGTTCGGGTGTGTGTCATACATTGCAAAACAAGGCAGGTGAAGTATAAAAAATAGATAAAAGTAAAATAGTTTAATGAGTGGAATTGGTTAATAAATATACATATCTACACATGTATGCTTCTTTATGTATTTACTTGTGCGACACAAAAAATTTGCTGAAAAAGCACAAGACTTGTACCGAGCTCTTTCATTATGTCGTTTTAGACACAAACCCACTTAAATTACATAGGTTTGTGTCTAAAACGAGCTGCTGAATAAGTCCACATGTTATTTAAATGGGTTTGATTGTAGGTTTGTGTCTAAAACGAGCTACTGAAAGTGTTCGATACAAATGTAGAAACCACTCAGTACTGAGCTGACAGCGCTCAGTGAATTGAACGGCTCACAGCGCTCAGTTAAGTGAATCGTTCAATTGAACTAGTTCGTTCATGAGCTACACAACTCTGCTAAGTATCTTGTTGACATATTTATCTTCTTTTTTCTTGACTTAGCGAATGATAACTAAAGCAAGAAATGGTAAATCAGGTCAAATTAAGCCTATATGACCAATTGATGCTTAAAACCAAATAATTCTATGTATGTATATGGTGTAGCTCAATTTCGATGAAAACACGCACACTCATACTTTTAAAAAATTGCGTATGACAACGACAGCCACAATGATGATCTCCAACACCCAACAACCGGTTCATGATTATTGTTATTGTTCATACTTTGTTTTAAAGTACTCCCCCTTTCTCTCTACCACCAGCAAGCACTCCTTTACCATCCCATGAATACAAATAGCAAAAATATAAACTGCTGATCTTTTGGAAAAAAGTTCGCATCTAAGTCTAAAAATGATCACCATGTCTGTCTGTGTGGTGTTGATGGTGGTGGTTGGAGGTTTTTGCTGATGGTGCTGAGGATGATGATGGGATTAGTGTTGTTGTTGCATGTTGGTGCTGTTAAAGCTAACGACAAATGTTTGATTGTTGACGTTGTCATTAAAATTTACGCGCCCATTTTCATTCAACCCACTCAATTCGACTCTCTATGGGCTTGCTGTGTTCAGACTACAACAACTACATAATGCAAAAATTCATGTCATGTGTTTTATTTTTTTTTATTTCTTTAATATTTATTTTTTTGAGGCGGATGTTAACAACAAATAACATAGACTGGCAATAAATACATGAGATGTTGTTTTAATAGCTGTTGATGATGAGAGGATGATGTGCATTTTAAACATCAATTTCATAATAAGTACAAAGAATTTGTCATGATAGTGGGTGATATGCATAAATGCGAGTACATACATATGTTTAATGGCAATATACATATGTACATATGTATGTATCTGGCTGGTTTATGCTAATTTATTTATGGCGTGCATATAATGTTCCAATTATATTTTCATTTATGAATGCAAGTGACAATCCTGTTTAAAGCAACATTATTCATCAAAAAAAAATATCCTTAAATTGAACTTGAATTTATTGTGTTTTAAAACCATGACCATTATTATATTTTTTAAGATTTTACTATTGAATCATTTATGTATGTTTATAATACGAGTACATTCATATAAACAACTGTTGCTTAGCACCCACATAAAAATCCATTTCCAAAAACTTGAACAAACATACAATTTTTTTTAAGAAATGCCCAAACCTGAAAGTTGGGGTTTATTATGGTTATTATTTCTCAAGGAAACACAATAAATGTATGTGTTAATGCTTTAACCTTACCCCCCGAAGCTTTATATCTTTAAACTAATTTTTATTTTTATTACACACTCAACAGACTCCGATAACCAAAAAGTTTGATATATGACTTGAAGTTTTGTGTAGCCAGCATCCACCCACTTTTTATTTCAACATATACAGAAAATATGCATATACTTTCTTATATGGATGTATCTACATAATATGTAGATACATATGTAGATACAAATATACATATGTACTAGAGTTGAGCGATATTTTGAAACATGTTATTTTTTCACAGCAATTGAAAAATCACTAATCACAACTGTGACTGAATTTATCAAGTAAGAGGTTTTGAAAATATAGTTCATTTACACAAGCTGTGATTGTTCCTATATGCTTACTTAACATTAGATAAGGCTACCACCTGAATTTTTTTGCTACCTTTAGGTTTCTTCGATAAAAAAAATCGTCAAATCGTGTCAAATCGTCTTTTCTGGCAACTTTGTACACCCGTGATGCCAACCCAAAATCTTTCTTAGAGGTAGATTCGATGTGAAAAAGAGGTAGCTTCGAAGAAATCCTACTTTAAAAAGAGGTAGATATACAACACTTATGTGTTAGGGTATTTTAAACACCTTAGAAAAATAATTTTTTACCTTAATTAACTTTCGCTTCGATAAGAAATATTTTATAAGCGATTTTATGACAATCTTAATTGCGGATGAATGTGAAAAACAATTAAAAATATAAGAATTCAATTATGCCACCGTTATTATTTTTAAATTTTTATTATTCACATATTTAAAGGAATGAATATTTTCATTAAATAATTTCCAATGCTCCTCTGTAGTTGTAGGTTGCCCATCGCTAGCGCTGATATATCGTGTGGCTTTCCTTTCAGAATATCAGTAAATATTGTTTCTACAAATACTTTTTAAGAAATTAACTTTCAATATTCGAACTGTATGCAATTTTCTCACAAACCCCAGTAAAGGAAATATTTGGACTTGTAGCAGGTTATTAATAGTGAAGTCAAGACAGCGTTGTTTAGATGCATTGCTAAAATATATTTTAGTTGAACTTCTAGCTTGGATTAGATAAAATAAACTCGGGTAACTATAATTTAGCATTATTATTGAAAAACTAAAGAAGTGGTAGATTTTTCTCGGAAAGTGGTAGAGTTGAGTGAGATACCAAAAAGAGGTAGATCTACCACAAAAGTGGTAGAGTTGGCATCGCTCATGTACACCTCACATGTTCGTATTTGAAATGTTTGTCTCTCTGCCGCTAATACGAAAATCTCCATATTTGGACGGGGTTGATTTGTTGTAATTGTTTGTTCTTATTACTCTTCTTATTAGTATTTATCAAAATACCAATACTAATAAAGACTTTTAAAGCAGAAGAGCTGGAATTAATTAAACCGTGATCACAGTCACAGTTTAATTTCACTGCTGCTCTTCTTAGTAGATTTTCTTAAAATAACAGAACTGCTACAAATAAAATACTGCTAAACTGTGATCACAGTCACAGTTTAACAGAAGAGCTATTTAGAAATCACATTATTAAAAAATCACGTTATCGCTCATCACTAATATGTACATTAGAGTGGCCGTTATTTCTTTTTTCTTGATTTAATTTATTCTCACCCCCCCCCCCCCAAAACGGTTCAGTTTTATGTAAAAAAATACAAAAACATTTCATAGCGATAAGTTGTGTTTTAGGGGGTGCGTCCGCCCCTCAAAGTTAGCCCTCAAGCCCATATATTCATTGTATTTTTTTAAGAATGGTCGGTGGAGCAAAACTATTCTGGGTCGACGATATGTAGAAATGTGTTTTGTGTATTTTCTAAGCGTTCCGTACACCAAAGGTGCGAGTCACGGTCGCATTTTACTGAATTTATTTATGTTGGTTTTTATTTAAAAAAACCTCCCTTTGGAAATTAGAACTTCTCGAAAATTAGTACTAGAAACATGAACAAAGTATTTCTAATTTATGAGCATCTACTGTGCATACATATTGCATTTGTTACTCTAAAGTTTGTATGTATGGAAGTGTGATAGTGTAGTGTGCAAGAATATGGAGCATTCATTCACAAAAAATGGAAAAATAAAATCAATAGGTACATGAAAAAACGTACATAAACACACACAAACACACTGTAATACATTATAAAAAAGAAATAACAAATAAATGCTGGCGTCAAAATATGACTTGTAAAAGTGGGTGGCTGGCTTGTTGTGTTTGTCTTTTAAATGTGATTTGAATATAAAAGATATAAATTTTTTATTTGAGTTAAGTACTAGGAATTGTGAATGTAACCTTGAACTTTTCTCTTGCCAAACAAAAACTTAGTTGAGAACTTTTTTTTAAGTGCATATAAAAAAGTTTTGTTTGAATGTAGGTAAATACATATGTATGTATTATGTACATTTATCTTTAGAATATATGCAAAGGGTATGCCACCCACTAAGTGATTTATATCTTTAAATTTAAAAAAGTTAAAGAGTATAAATTTTTGTCAAAAGAAAATTAAATAAATATACTTAATAGTAACAAACCAAATAAGTTTGTTTTAAGTAGAACAAAAGATAAGCAAATTAACTAACATGTGCATAATTAGTAAAGAATAAACGACAATGGTAAGTCTGTTGTAAATTTAGAGATGCAAAATTTGGTCTTTCATTACAAAAAAAGCTTTCAGCAAATTGAAATACGATGAATCAAAACAATTCACATGTTCCATTTGCATAAAAAGTTACGTATGTATATAAAGCGAAAATCTACATCAACTGATACTACACACAGTGGACCAAACACAAAAGAACGCTGATGATGAAGGTTTAGTGGCCTTCGAAAATAGCTAGTTGTTCCGTTCAACTATGTGTTAGTCAAAATATTTACAGCTAACTTTAATGTTATTTGTTCATTAATAATTATCACATGTAATTTGGCTTAAAAAGCGATACGAACTTTAGCCCGTTCAAATCATAAATATAGAAACAAATGAAGTTGGAACAATAATAATTGAAATTAACTAGAAGTTGGTTATTATCTACTTATAGCGCTTGCTACCGTAAAATATGCGACGAGCTTAGGAGCTTTGCCTGAGCAGATTCAGCCATTTTGATAAAACAATTTTATTATTGGCTATAGCCGTCCATGGTTATTTGATAAAAAAATAAAAACTGAAGAAATGACAGCCAATTCGAAAGATGTAAATGCAACAACATCGTTGCTATCAACTGTCAAAGTTCAGAACTTCCTATGAGAAAGCTCTTTATACATCTCGTCAGTTTTAATAAAAAAAAAAAGAAAATGACTGAATATTGCAAAATTATCCAAAAAACCATAATTGCACATCTTGAAATACTAATGTTGCTTACTTTTTAAATGAAATTTACTTTAAGTGATTTTAGCCTACTTAGCGCAACCGTCCTTTTAAAAGGACACTCCATTCCAAAAATAAATATAATTTTTTTTAGAAACTTATTAAAATTTTATTTTCAAAATAAAAATATAAGATTAGAAGAAAAAATTTTTGCGGCGCTATCTGGTTTAGTCGCTTAAACCCTACATATAATATCACAAAAACAAAAATTTGCATCATTACCAACAAAATGTAGCTGATTCGTAATATAATTTTAAATTATTAAATTACAAATTATTACAAATTCAAGTTTTTTTTAACAATACCTTTCATTTTGCCTTTTAATATATTTTTAAATAAAAACTTGTTTTCTTTATTTGCAAATTTTCTGATTAATTTTTCAGTTTCATATGCAAATAAAAATCAGCTGATTTTTTTAAGTTCTTGTCCGAACTTACCCAAAGAAAACTTTCGTACAAGTGTGTACAGAAAAAATAAATTGAGTGTAGTGCGACTTTGACGTACGGACACCAGATATGTAATTCAATACAAACTTTAGCCTGTATAAAATATAATTTTGTCATTTTTTTCGTTTTTGGGGTTTTTTCGGTTTTGAGAGTTTTTTTACTTTTGGCGTTTTTACGGGTTTTTCGATTTTTTTTTAGTTTTGGCACTTTTTTTTTCTCGTTTTAGCGTTTTTTTTCATTTTGGCGATTTCTTTTCATTTAGGCGCTTTTTTAGTTTTGACACTTTTTTTCTCGTTTTGGCGCTTTTTTCAGTTATTGACGTTTTGTTTAATTTTGGCGATTTTTTCGGTTTTTTGAGTTTTTTTATTTTGTTTTTTTTTTTTAGTTTTGACACTTTTTTCTCGTTTTGGCGATTTTTTTTCGGTTTTTCGCGTTTTTTTAATTTTGATGATTTCTTGAGATTTTTTTAATTTTGGCGATTTTTTTTGCATATAGGCCATTTTTTAGTTTTTTCGATTTTTTCGGTTTTTGGATTTTTTTAATTTTGTCGTTTTTTTCCATTTAGGCGCTTTTTTAGTTTTGACACTTTTTTCTCGTTTTGGCGGTGTTTTTTCGGTTTTTGGATTTTTTTTTCAATTTTGTCGATTTTTTTTCATTTAGGCGCTTTTTTAGTATTGGCGCCTTTTTCGCGTTTTGGTCATTTTTTTCGGTTTTTTGGCGTTTTTTTCTTTTTGGCGATTTTTTGCATTTGGAAGAGTTTTTCGAATTTGGTGATTTATTTTAGTGTTAGAACTTTTTTTTAATTTTGGTGATTTTTTTTTAGTTTTTGGCGATTTTATAATTTTGGGATTTTTAGTTTTACCGTTTCCGAAAATTTCAAGAGCTTGCCTCTTACGGTTTGCAAGATACAGCAATTTGTCAAAATTACATAGTCAAAATTGCATTAACTGAAAGAAAACCCTTTAATTTTTTTTTTAAATTTTACTGTTAAACTAATTTTACAAATTTCAAGTGTATTACATGGAATTTTAAAATTTTTCGTTGCTCGTTTTGGAACATCATTTAGTTTTTAACTCGCATGTATTTGTTGTTGTAGCGGCCAATGTTCTACATACTCAGTCCAAATTTCAGGTCCGTAGCTCTTGCGGTTCCTGAGAAAATAGCCTGTGACGGACAGACGGACAACGTAGCGAAAACAATAGGGTTCCTTTTTTCACATTTGGTGTACGTACGGAACCCTAAAAAATACTCTCTCATTCGCTCTAAAAGTTTCACAAAAATTTTAACGCTTTTGGGTAACTTTTTACAAGTTCGTTATGCATCTGGAACAGACCTATTATGTAGTATAGTGGAGTTCGTTGTACTTCAAGGCACTCGAAAATTTTTTGTTCGCTTGGGCGCAGTTTCTTATAATCAGAGCAACTATTTTCTACAATTTAAAGAAGGCAAAAAAAAATTAAAATAAAATATGTAATCAATCTGTTGGCAAATTGCGGCACTCGTTATCGAACAAAATTACGAAATATTTCAATTGAATTTATAAAGAAATATTTTAAAATTGCGAACCGTATCGAATGTTATAATTTGCCCCCTGATTGTGTAAAACATTGGCGATGGAAATCATGTCGTTTTTTTAATAGATTAAAGGACACAAGTACAATTACAAGCCAAGATTTCCATCGCCAACTCCTCGCACAATCAGAATGAATGCATTTTATTAGGTCTGTCTGCGTACTTTACCAGTAGCAAATACTCAGTAAACTTTTTTGGGAGAGTAAGACCAATTTTACTCTGTCGGCTAAAAAGATCTTAAAAAGTACGCAGACAGTATCCAGTGAAATCTTGCAAGAAAACAGCTGATCGTCGGTATGTAAACAATTGAAATAAATAAATAACAAAGCAAAATAATTTTTGGCCAGAAAAATAGCATTATTGGAATCATTGGTTCTGCTTTTACGCCACGGTCGGTCGCACTGTATATTTGGACGTTTCTAGCATGAAATAAAATGTTTTGTTTATTATAATTTTATATAAACGTTAAAAATCAACACAATTCTAACTATTTACCTCTGCCATTGTTAAATTTAAATTTTTATTTTCATTTCCCAAACATTATTTCCTTCAAAAAGTAATAAAAACAGCTGTTCAAACTAGTTGCAAAATCTTGCAAGCGGAAATTTCTCCAGCAACATTTTGCAAGTTCTCTAACTTCCAACTGTCAAAAAATTCTCTTTATGGCTCTCTCACTGCAAGAGATTTGGAGTACGCAGACAACATTTTGCAAGATTTTGTAACATTTTGCTCATAATTATGCAAAATATGTGTACGCAGACAGACCTTTTATAATTTACCATGAGGTAATTTTCAACCGCAATTATAAATTTCATCACATTTAAATCAACAACCTGTCATTATGACTCATACTCTTACACTTGGTGCAAAAGCAAGCACTTTAATTTTTTTAATTTTTAGGGGAGGGGGGTTCTTTATGCATAAAAAACCGACTTCTACTTTAGAAAAAAGAGAGTAGATATCTGCGTGTAGGAACCTTGCATACAATGTGTTATGATGGTAAATGGCACTTAAATATGAGAAAAGACGTAAAATAAACTTGATGGTTTATTTTAACAATTTATGCATACCGATGGTATTCCTGGAAAGCGAAAAACAAAACAGCAAAGATTGACAACATAAAACCACAACTAACTGACGCCCCCTACCTTTTGGTTAAAACTGAAATTCACAGAAAGTACAAACTATAAAAGCTTTAATTCAAAAAGAATTTCTTAAACACGAAGCACAACCAGCGAAAAACAAAATTGCAAAGCGGATGTTTATTGAAAAGAAAAAAAAAACATCTTCATTCATTTTTTATGTATTTATGTACGTATTTTTTTTTCTTTTTGACTTTTCTGTTTGCAGTTGGAAGGGGCCGGCAGTAAGAGCAACAGTAATATTGCATTTAAAGGTTTTATTGAAGCATCAACGATAGTGTTGAAAAAGCCATGGCAACAGTAATACCACCGACCTCAAATGTTGAGGCCGCCTATGAAGATATGTTCAAAGAAATCACAAGAAAATTATATGGCGAAGAGACCGGAAATGGTTTGCATACACTAGGTACCCCCGTAGCACAGGTGGCAACAACAGGACCCACAGCAGCACCAGAAGGCGAACAAAGATCATTTACAAATTTGGTAAGTACGAGTATGTACTTACATATGTAGTTTTAGATGCATAGCACACCAAAACAAAAGAAGCTCTAAACAAACAATTTATGTATTTGGATAATATTTTAAAATTCTGTGTTTCTTAAATTTGTGTGTGTGTGTATGTATTTTTTGTTACCCTTTTTTTTTGATAGCAAATTGATCGTTCTACACAGCCTACCATAGAATACGAACACAATCCAAATAATAATGCAACAGCTACATCGGTGGCTGCTGCATCGGCAGCCGCAGCAACAGCAGCTGTTATTGCTGCGGCCACAACACAAAATGCCACAAATGTTGTTATACAGCAACAACCTGAGGGATCTGTGGTTGTAACAACCACCACAAATGCAGGTGGCAATTTCAAATCGGAAGATCATTTGAGTACGGCTTTTGGTTTGGCGGCATTAATGCAACAAAATGGCTTTGCCAGCACAACCGGTACTATTTTGAGTACACAGGCTATAAATAAAGTTATAACAACGGCTGCTGGTAGTCAACAACAGCAGCACCAACAACAACAACAACTACAGCAGCAGCAAAATATGGCAGGTGATCAACAGCAACAAGGTTGGTCTAATGAGGGCACGCAACAACAAGATCAGCAGCAACAACAGCAACAGCACCAGCAACAACAACAACAACCCGCACCTACTACACAAATTGTACAATGGACAACAACACCGAGTGGCAAATTACAAAGTTATTCAACTACAACAGCACAAACACAACCACAACAACAACCCCAACAACAGCAGCTGCAACCGCAGCAGCAACAACAACAACAACACATAACTCCAAAAACGAAGTAAGTGTGATAAAGTTTCTTAAAAAATTAAATGATTAAACAAAAAGCTCCTTGATACTTTTTAACCGACTTCAAAAAAAAAAAAAAAAAAAAAAAAAAAAGAGGAAGTAATCAATTCGTCTGTATTTTTATTTTTTGACATTGTTACTTCATAACTCGGTACATTTTAAACCGATTTACTTGAGCTTACTACCAGTTCCAGGGGGACGGGGTCTTTCGCAGAGGTTGAAAGCTCTCTGTCTGCTATCAACCCCATTCACACACCTTTTTAATCTGTTATCTTTTTTAGGGTTCCATACACCAGAGGTGAAAAGGAACCCTATTGTTTTCGCTACGCTGTCCGTCTGGTCGTTTGTCCGTCACAGGCTATTTTCTCAGGAACCGTACAGAGTATGTAGAACCTTGGCCACTACAAAACGAACAAGGAAAAATTTTAAAATCCCATGTAATATACATATGTACAATTGTATATACAATTGTATGTATGTATATTGATACTTGAAATTTGTAAAATTAGTGTATTTTTATACAGACACTATAACAATTAAGAGTAAAATTTAAAAAAATTTAAATAAAGGGCGTTCTATCAGTTAATGCAATTTTGACTATGTAATTATTAATTAAAACTAAAAAATTCCAAAATTATAAAATCGTCAAACCAAAAAAAAAATTGTCAAAAGCCAAAAAAAAAATCGCTTAAACGAAAAAAAGCACGAAAAAGGCGCCAAAACTAAAAAAATCGCCCAAATTAAAAAAAATCGCCAAAATGAAAAAATCGCCAAAATGAAAAAAATCGCCAAATTGAAAAACCGCCAAAAACGTGAAAAAGGCGCCAAAACTAAAAAATCGCCAAATTTAAAAAACCGAAAAAATCGCCAAAACGCGAAAAGGCGCCAAACTTAAAAAATCGCCCAAATGAAAAAAAAATCTCCAAAAGGAAAAAAAATCGCCAAAATGAAAAAAACGCCAAATTGAAAAAAACGTCAAAAACCGAAAAAATCGCCAAAACGCGAAAAAGGCTTCAAAACTAAAAAAAATCGCCAAAAATGAAAAAAATCACCAAATTTAAAAAAATCGCCAAAACGTTAAAAAAAGCCTAAATAAAAAACGCCAAAAACCTAAAAATGCGACAAAACTAAAAAAAGTGCCAAAACTAAAAAGCTCTAAAAATACGCAAAAACGCCACAACTAAAAAACCAATAAAAGCGAAGTGTTCCGTACACCAAAGATAAAAAATTGCCAAAATGAAAAAACGCCAAAAACCGAAAAAATCGACAAAACTAAAAAAATCGCCAAAACGAGAAAAAAGTGCCAAAACTAAAAAAAGGCCAAAACCGAAAAAACGCCAAAAAAAAAACGCTGAAAACCGAAAAAAACCAAAAATGAAAAAAAATGCCAAAACTATATTTTATACAGGCTAAAGAAGTTCGTATTGAATTACATATCTGGTGTCCGTACGGAACCCTTCGTGCGCGGGTTAAACTCGCACTTCACTGAATTTATATGTACAAAAATTAATAATAAAAATTAGATTTCCTACAAATCTACTCATTTGTTTGGTATGAGAAGTCTGGTAAAAAGTAGATGGTAGATTTCGAAAAAATATAAATAAAATTTTTTTTAAACAAATTGACATAAAACTTTTCTTGTCGTTTTTTTAAATTTAATTTAAAAATTCAATATAACACAAGAAAACTTAATTTTAAATTTATAACAAATGATTCAAATACACAAGAGTAATTTTGTGCCTCAAAATGTTGACGGCACTTGGACTTGGAATGACCAAGAAGAATGTCTTCAATTTGATTCTCGCAAAGAAGCCTCTAAAGAAATTAAAGAGGAAAATGTCATGATTTCTGGCTATACATTTCTGACCAACATTAATCAAGTGGAGGAGTTGATATTTCGACAAGAATTTCAAAGGCCTGATTCTACTCACGACTATGAGTCCATATTAATACAAGATATAAAAAATTTGGTCTCATTTTTATCGCCCAAGGAGATCTTAACTAAAGATTTTATATATTTTCTGAACACAAAGATTGTGCATAGACTTCTCAACGCTTTGGTAATATATTTTGAATATTTTTTCAAATTGGTGGAATTTGTACTTATACGAAGGGATGAGATATCTGGGGAAAAGGCCCAAATACAAAGTGAAGAAAGTACGGAAATCAAAAGAATCTATTCTAAACAACTCTCTCAATATCGTTTGTTACTGGGGCGAGAGTACAGTGAAATTTTATTGGGTAACGGAGAAATGAGTAAATTCTATCACATAAAACCTGTTGTTAATATTTCGCAGTCCATTAAAGATAAAAAATTCCATGAAGGGTTTTTGGCATACTGCACATATTTCGTATGGATTGCAATGCATAGAAAAGATTTGGAATTAATTGATATGGAAATGAATCGTTTATTTAGATCGGAACATTTTTCTCTCGTGCGCTCCCAACGTTATAAATTTTCTCCCGTAGAAGCCGATATGCTATATGGCCCGAATTATAGACGCTGTAATTATCGCGTACAAAACTCTCCGCTTATAATGGAATTAAGCAAGGTGGAAAAGGAAAATGTTCCTTTATTATGGACAGGCGAAAGAAAATATCGCGGTACAGATTTGCGCATACTTGAAATCGAATTGGAATATATTGTGCCGGAATCTCAACTCTGCCTGATTGATGTATGCCATGGCATATTAGGTCACCCTAAAAAAATTTACGATACTATGTTAAACATAAATTGGGAGGCTGTACACTCTCAAAACTATTCCGATATCTATGACCCATATCGTATTATAAAGCAACCTTATTTAAAAATTCCTAAACTAAATGCTGAAAATTTGCGTAAAAATTGTGAAAAATATGAGTCGTACTATCAGTTGGTGCACTCCTATGAAGGCTGGGATAGAAACATGATTAAAAAGTGGCTAAAACGCGAAGAGATTATAAATCATTTCCAAAGTCAGGGTATGCTAACTAATGTCTGGAAGAAGTGTGAAAAAGAAGTAGAGGATAAGGACGATAATCGCAATGTAGACGAAATAATTAAAGATTTTATAGCACGTAAAGAAAAATTGAGAAAGAAGTGATTTGAAATAAATCATAATTTCTCAAAATCGATACTTTTACATATTTCGACAGACCATTACTAGATACACCTCCTCCAAATTAATAAAACTAATATAACACTAAATTTGTAAAGTGTTTTTAATAAAAATTGCGTTTAAAATAATTTTATATTAATATTGCATCTTTCTTTATTTAGTTTTTTTCCTCCTCCTATTAACTATGAAAAACATGAGTTAGGTCCTTTTCGCATTAAGTTAACGATATGTATGTATGTAATTTATAATAAAAGGCAATCGTGAATAAAATTCCGGTTGAAATTTCTCCCTTTTCCAATTAGAATTTTTTGTTTTCCCTATTACTTGCTATAGTTTCAAATTATTCTTCGGGAAAAAATCCTCGCGGATTTTATTCATGAATGAATTTTAATTCGTCAAAAAATTTTGTGAAAAAAATAAAATAAAATAAAATAAAATAAATAAAATAAAAAATTTTCAATATGTTGACAGAAACGTTTTTTATTACAAAAGCTCTTGACTTTTTTTTATTAATAGGACATAACAAAACATATTTAAGATTTAACACTATGCTAAAAATGTCTATAACTTTCTTTTTTACAGAACAAATAAAAATCGTAACGATCATACCTCTCCTCCCATCAACAATACCACTGAAGTCATCTATACTAGTCCCTCGACATCGGGGAATATAATACAACAACAACAACAGCAGCAGCAGCATCTGCAGCTGCAGCAACAACAACAGCAAACACCTCCAAATGCAAACACTTCAACATCATCGAATACATCATCTTCAGGCGGCAGTTCCAGCAGCAGTAGTCGTAAAAAATCTCAAAATAATCAAAATAACAACAACAATGGACAACCTTTGGTACAAAAACGTTATGCCTGCACACATTGTCCCTATTCGACAGATCGTCGTGATCTTTACACACGCCACGAAAACATCCACAAAGATGAGAAACCATTCCAATGTTATGCCTGTCTGAAGCAATTCAATCGGGCCGATCATGTTAAAAAGCATTTCTTGCGCATGCACCGTGAAATGCAATATGATATAAACAAGACGAGAAGGCATGTGCCTACCAGTTCAAGTGGCGGTGGTCATCATCATGGCGGCGGTAGAAGCAATATTACGATAACAACGGTAAATACAACTGCTATTAATTCCCCTACTACTAGTGCTTCTACCAATAGTAGTAATTTACTTACTGATGGCATAACAATTGAACAAAAACCTATAATCTTCCAGACCCAGGCGAACGTTAACTTGGAACAAGCATTTTTGGAACAGCAGCGCCAACCAACATCATCTAGTCTCAGCATTGCTGAAACTATTGAAGCTGTAGCGACAGCAACCGATGCCCCCCTACCACAACTGAAACAGGAGAAAAACGACGATGGTACTTTGGTGACGGGTCAAACGGCCAATATAAAACCCAAACGAGAGAAACGTTTCACCTGCTGCTATTGCCCCTGGTCGGGTGCAGACAAATGGGGTCTTAAGAGACATTTAAATACACACACAAAACCATTTGTATGCCTTCTGTGTGATTATAAAGCGGCCAGATCCGAAAGATTGGCCACTCATGTTCTAAAAGTACATAATAAGAGAGCATGCAACAAATGCTCTTATCTCGGAGACAGTTTAGAAGAATATCAACAACACTTGAATGAAGTACAGTAAGTATTTTGTGTAGAATCACGTCTCTTCACTTTCGAGCAAATAATAAAAATAAACTGCTTTTTTCATTATTTTGCTAACCAAAGTCCTACGGCTCCATCTAATCGTAGTAATAGTAATAATAACATTAATACAACAAATATTACAAATAATACTACAACAACAACTCCTAACAACAATTCTTCAAATAATTTAAATGTTTTACGTACAATTGGTAATACTTTAGGAAATAATAATAATAATAATAATCAACTAAATCAATTTCAAAATAACAACACTTTTAGGTAAATGTTTTGCTTGTTAATTAAACAAATACAACTTCTTTTAACATAAAGCTTTTATTTTTCCCACACACCAAAAAAATGCTCAGTATTAATAATGTATCAACAACTACGACAAATGGAAACTCTGTTACTATATACACCACCACAACTACAGATAACCAAGGTGGTAATATTACAACAGGTGGTCCTTTGCAAGAAATTATAGTAAATCCCTCTTCAATGGTGGGTTGGCGTCTAAGTGCCAATGGCTCTTTAATACCGCCGCACGATTTGTTGACGGGTGGACTGCCAAATGCCGCAGCCCAAAAACGTGGCTCCGAGCGTTTATTTCAATATCTTGAGGCAGACGGAAGTGATCCGGAAGACTATGCGCGGTATACATATACAATACATACATATGTAGTTGTTAATAAAATATTTCGTTAAACGTTTTCGTTTTTCTTTTTTGGTTTTTATACGAAATCAAGACTTTTTTCTTTTTACTTCATTTTACTGTCAAATTATTGGCTAATGGGGAGTTTTTATTTGCGTTATTATGTTTTGAAGAAATCTGAAATAAAGTTGGATATTTAGTTTTAAGTTCTACAAGTTCTTATTTATATATGTATGTATGTATAAATACATATCTTTAAGATGAAATAGAACTTCGTCTTAACAAAAGAAAGTAGTCGTTAGACTGCTGCATTTTTCATTCTGTTTCCTAATTTGACATTTTTTTTTATTAATAATTTATTTTATTTTTTGCTTCATTCTGTTTCATAAGTCCTCGTCGATATAGTGAAACATTTGCTGCAAAACTTTTGAGTTTGTTGATGAGCGGGGAAAGAGGAATGGGAAAGGGTACTCTGTTTTGTGGGCATGCAGTTCTTGTTAAGTACCTTATTATCGTCTAATTCTCATGAGAAATATGTATGTACACATATGACAAAATGTATTAAGTCATGTTTTAGACTTGGCAGTTTTTCTTGCAGCAGTTCTCTTAAATTCTCTTATAAAACTGCTCGTCTGTTTACACTCGGGCGGTTTCTTGTTCAATTTTCCTATTGTTTTAATGCAGCGAATGAAATAACACAAGAGAATTGAAGTAACTTTTCTGTACAAGCAAATCAGTACTCCTCTTTTTTCCCTCTCTTCCACAAACTCAGAGTTGCTTCAAGAAACTCGGCAGAGTCTAAAAAAACATGAGTAAGCTGCAAAATAAAAGCTTCACAGTGTGAACACGTTTTCTTTTTTCAAAAGAAAAATCAAAAATGTTTCGCAGCAAATGTTTAAATGCATGGACGTGGACTAATTTGTCCTTTTTTATTAATTATTTAAGTTTTTTTTTTAATATAAAGCCGGGTCACTAAATGAATATTTATTTAAATTGTCTCATTACAGTCTTTTGAAAATGGACGCAATTAGTCGCAATACAGCTTCTGTCGCTCAGGATTTTCATAAGGCGGGAGGCGTGCACGAGTTGAAAATACCAGCTAATCATCAACTCTTGTTCAATAATAAACTGCCTTCACAATGGACGACTAAAGAAGCAGCTGCTTTACTGCAAAGTCTTAGCAATGCCAACAATTTGAGCTTTGTCTATCAACAGCAACAACAACAACAACAATTGCAACAACAGCGTTCCAAATATATACCAACTAACGGTTTCCAGCAACAAAATGGCGGCAATGCTGCAAAACGTCAGCGTCACAAATCGTTAGTTGATGATGAGAATACTACACCCTCGTCGGGAACATCGTCGTCGACAACATCATCGAGTGATGACATGTCGCCGATTAAAATGGAAGCACCTAAGGCTTACAATTTGGTATTGAATAATAATGAGCAGAAAAAGGCGATGTCAAAGACATATTTACATAAAAATTATGATTTGCAAGAAACATCTTCCAATTCGTCAACGAATGCAAATGATAGTTTTATAAATGCAGCTAAAAATATCAACAACTTTAATGGCAACGGCATCACCAGCCATATAGACATAATCAAAAGTCAAGAAATCTTCGATGAAGATCAAGAAAATCAAGAGCAGCTTATTAGATCGTCTCCCGCATTTAAATATAATAGTCAATATTATAATAATAACAACAATATAACACAATTAAATAAAAGTAACAAGTCGTCAGCAAGAACAATTAACAACAACAACAACAACAACAATTTAAATAATAACTATCAACAACATCGCCTTGATCTGCAGCACAATAAAGAAAACAACAATAACGCCACATTCCTCACACAAATGGAGTTTCAAAATCTTAATAAAATCGGTACGCAATTTCAAAATTATGTTAAGGATATTATAAACAAATACTATGCCGCCGAAACCCCAGTAATGTTTCCAAATATGCCAACTCCCACGACAACAGCTCAGCAAAGTCAGCAAAGCACTAGGTTGCTAAATTCGCCAAAACGAAAGAGAATGCTAAGTGAAACCGAAGAGTATATAGAGTATTTGAAAAATAAAGAAGATATTACTTTAACAATAACACCAAAAAATAATAATGTTAGTAATAGTAATAGCAACGGTCTTGTACAAAAGTCTCCTCCTACCTTACCTTTGAAGCGAGAGCGCGATTTGGCTTTAGATTCTTATAGGAGAGTATCACCCAAAAAACAAATGTTGGCAGCTGCAACCGCCGGAAATTTAAATCCACCAATGGCAGCTGCTTTAACACAGCAAAAATCTAATAAGAAATCTATATCACAATTGGCCACTTTATTGCCTTTATTGGCAGATGCTGCTTCCCAACAGCAGTATTTAACAGCTCCTTTGGATTTCAGCAAAAAACCCACCGTTGAACGTTGCCAAAGCGCTATTATTAGTAGCAACATTAAACAAGAACCTGTAGATAATGAGTTTAAGGTGTTAATTAAGGAGGAACCAGAAGATTTTAGTTTAAAGCAGCACGAGCCTCAAGATCCCATAGAAACGCAAACAGCCCACAAAGCGTATGCAAATTTTACCGTTAACGCTTTGCTTAACAACAATACTGGCACAAATGCCGACAAACGTTCGTCCCGCAAGCAGGCCCAACCGAAAAAGATACGTATTCCCCCCGAAATGGTTATAGCCATGCTCAGAGATAAGCATCTTAATCGTATGGTAGATCATAAACTCAGCTGCAAAGAGTGTGTCAACTTGAAACGTTCATCTATGCTAGTCTTTAATTATCACACCAAGGCTTCGCTGTGTCTGCATCGCTTCTGGAAACATACGGAAAAACCACAAAAATGCCGAAAATGCGGGGAAAAGTACAGGCAAAAGTATAACTTAAAATTGCATCAATTAAGGAGGCACAGGAAGATGGCGAAATAAGTTGGCATTGGAAAAAATTAATTAAATTAAAGATAAAAGGTGCTAGAGGTAGACATATCTCGTGCGATAACCGCCGAAAAAGCTTAAAGCTTAAACGACATACATAATTTTCGAACTTAATTTTTTTTTACCAAAAAATCTATCAGTTGCGATGATAAATAATAGTTTTTCGTAAAAAAAAATGTGTCTGGTAAGTTTTTTTGGCGCTTATGGTTCGATATTGTCATTTGAAGAAAAAACTTAGTCAAAGATTGGTTTAAGTTGTTTTTGAATATTTTTTAGCGTTTGATTTTTTTTCTTAGTTATTTTCACATTTTTTTTTTGTTTGCTTGAAAATCATGAAAAGCTTTTAATTTGAAATCATATTGGAAATTGAAACATAATTTATAATTCGTATGACTGATTGAAGCTGGTTGATGTTGTGGCACAGCGAGTTCAAGAAAATTTTCATGTATGTCCCAGCAAAAAAAGTAAGGAGAAAGAAGTAGAAAAAGCACCACATCTACTGCATCAAACCACTTGAAATTTAAGTACAAAATCAATGAATTTTAACTTGACGTGTTATTTAACTCAATAAAAATCATGTTTTATAGGTGCTATAAAAATTCGAAATTTGGATGTGAAAATAATTCACTTTACAAAAGTAGTTAAAGAAGTACTTTTTATTGAGTGAATTAAATCTCACTTGTATATGGTTTGAAAAGAAAAAAATAAGGTTAAATAATTTATTTTTTTGTTATTCTATTCCCTTGTAATTTTTAAGAAAAAAAACACTTGTATTTGGCTTGAGCCAAAAAAATAATGAATTTGTTGGAAACAAAGTAGTGATTTAAACTTATTACACTTGATATGTGGATAAAAATAACTTCTTTAACCTCTAGATTAGATTAGATTAGATACTTTTCAAGTAATTTAAAAGTGTTTCGTAAGGGAGTACTCCTTTAATTTTTTGCTGGGTTATATTGAAGATTCTTTATTGTTTGCAATCACTAGATGATATTAGATTCGTTTGAAAATTCTTTGAGAGCCTTGCATCTTATGATTCTATAAATCGCTAAAGCTAAAGCCAAGTTCCATTGCAAAAATGCAGAATAAATTTTAAATTTTTGATCCTAATGCTTGATTTAGCAAATACAATTATCAAAATTGCATTCGTAACCGAAAATCTATAAATTGACTTAGATAGATTTTTAGCGATAGAGATTTATAGTTTTAGTGAGTTACAGAATACGGAAGCTGATTATATAAAAATGGATATATGTAAATTTTGGCAAGTGGTTTGAAAAATTTCTAAAAGACAAGCTGTTGTCCAAATACTTGAGATTTTCTTGTATGTATGTACATATACATATACATAAATATTATTATTAGTTTTAGATAAATCTTTTGAATTTTCTATTACTTACAAAGCTTTTAAATATTTGTTGTTAAATTGCTGAATGTATACATATTTAAAAGGCTTATAAAACCAAATATGTAAATATATTTACTTACTTAACTTGATAAGTTTCGAAAGTCTTTTAAGAGTAAATGAAAATTTTTAATTCTTTTTGTGAGAACATTTTCTTATTTTTTTTCTTTCTTAAATTGTATTCCCCTGAAAATATATTTGTAAATATTTAACTAGAAAAAAATAAGATGTGTAAATCTAGATTTTAGGATTTTTGAATTTGAAATATTTTTTTATTTGAAAAGCTTTTAGAGCTTTTATAAAAAACAAAAGCTTTAAAGCTTTATTTGCTTTCATAAAACTACAAAAAGTTTTAAATTTCAATAAATTTTTTTCCAACCACAAAAAAGCTTTTGAAAGCTTCAAAAACTATTTAAGAATAATAAAAAATTCGCTAGCAGGAAAGCTAAAAACCATCAAGAAAAAGAACGTCATAAATAAAATAAAAAAACAGTTTGCCAGAAAATGAATTTGAAGTATGTATTCAATTTACACACAACGTAATGTAAAAAAAATTAAATTTTTCTCTAAAGCAGGTACGTCCTACTCTATAGAGCTTTTTGTGCTTTCACACCGACGAAAGTACAACATCCACAACAACAACACAACAGAATACATTGCTTGCTCTTACTTTGCACAGAAACAATAACAAATTTAAGAGCTTTCAAAAAGCTTTTTACCTCAAATGTATATATCAGTGTATGTGTGTTTGGACGTAGCTGCTCTAAAGAGTTGAGTTAACATGATAATAATCGTATGAAATTTTTACACTAACTCAAACATTAAGTTTTTGTATTATGACGTTCTTTGAGTAAATGAGCGATATACATATTAAAAGTTTTCCCATGTAATGAATCTTAACTGGAAATGAAAAATTTTCCACAGCTTTAAATAGCTTTTGGCAATTGTAAATAAATTGTTAGCGGAAAAGCTGGAAAGGCCAAAAAAGTTTATAAAATCTTAACATAAAAAGTTGCTTTGAATTTTCAATTATTTAAGATTTTTTTTTTTTATTAAAATTGAAGTATGTAGTTTCGGCTTTATTTTTAAGAACTCCTTGTAAATCTTTTTAAATATTTTGTATAAATTTTCTTAACCATTTTATTTAAAATTATTATTATTATTTTTTAAGTTGTAAAATAGCTAAATTTAGAAAAGATTGACTGAATTTTTTGAAATACGAGTACAGTTTCTTTCCATTTCCTTAAGTATTATTATTTTTTTTATAAATGAATTAATATTTTGTTTGAAATAAAATTATTTATTGAATTATATTTTTTCAAGTTTCGTTAGTATTAAAAATTAAGAAGCTATTTAGCTTGCCAATTAAAAATAATATACTTTGAAAAAAAAAACTAAAACAATTACACAAATTCCATTATTTTTAAATTTTAAGTTGTGATGTACCTGAAATATGATTTCGTCTAAAAAATACATATTAAACGTTTTAATTTAGGTTTTTTTTAATAAAGAAAATACTCTTTACCTAAGTAACATTAAAACTTTTTTTATTCAAATAATTAAGCTTTAAATTGCCATTTAAATAATATGTTTGAAGATATTTTTTAAGTTTTTTTTTTCTTGCAGCCTTATTTTATCAAAATAAAAACATAAAACGTTAAGCTTTAATTAATACTCCTTTAATTTTAGTAACATTATTTTAAATTATTCAATTTAGTATTTAAGTTGGTAACTACACAAGAAAAAAACTATTGACCACCTTTTTGAAAAGTTCACACACCTCCCCTCGTAAACTTATAAAAAAATTAGGTGCGCTTCGAAATGATAAGTTTGCTTTATCATTCAAATTGAAAGCTCGCTATATTTACACCAACAAATCAGCGAAAATATGTAAGTCTCTATCATTTTGTCGCACATCTTACTCTTATTATTAATTACCAAACATTTTATTTAAAAAAATAATAAAAATAAAATGAAACATAAAAAAATCTCTTTAAATCTTTAAAGAAAGAAATAATAAAAATAATAATCATAATAATAATAATAATGAAACAAAGCAGAAAAATGACTGAACGATAACATGTAATAAAAATAAAAATTTAATACAAACTACACACGGCATATTTTTATTTTTAGTATTAAAAGAATTGTATTTTTTATGTAAGAAGGTTTGAAAAATGTTACTTAAATAAAAACAAAAAATAAAAAATAAAACAAATTTTGGTATACAAAATTTCTACAAAATTTAAAATAGAAAAGACTAATCATACAAATTTTAGGCAATGAAACAAAATCTAAAAAAGACGTTTATTTATGATTTTATTTAAGAAACGAAAAGAAACAAATTATTATTAAAAAAAACAAAATCTACTTTATTTTGAAAAAGAGAAAATTTAATGAAAAAAAAAGAATTATTAAATTTTTTTGTCGTATCACAAACGTATGGAAAAATGTTTGTAACAAATTTAGTTTAATTATGATACATAATATACAACACGACAAAGAACCACATGCATACATTTCTTAAATACTACAACAAAGCCATAAAGAGAAACCAATAAAAATATTAAATTAATAAAATTAAAAAAAAACAGTAAAATTGTTTATTTCAAAGTAGTATTTTTTTTAAATTAAAGTTTGCATCTGGAGACGTAAGAGAACTTAGATTCAAAAAAAGAGGAAACTAATCCGCCAAGAGAAAAGTATATTTTATATTCGCTGGTGTACGGGACAACATTTTTTTTGTTGCTTGTTGGGCGAGTCGCTCTAGTGAACACGTAAGTATAATTCTGTCAAATTTCATTGACGTTCTAACACAAACATAAAACAATTTTTTTTTTTAAGTAAAAAAAGTTTAATCGGACAGTGTAGTAGTCTACACCAAAAACCTCTCATTTATTCCTTTACATATACATATGTATGTATATATTGCTGACAGGATTTTTGAACTGGAAAATTGTCCCCTAAAAATATTACATGTTTACAATACACCAATACCCCGTTTTGCATCGCTAATTGGGACCGGAGAAACGCGACGCAAACCGAAGCACGATTTTCCATACCCATACATTTGTATTGATTTTCATTTGATTGGTTACGAGATTCATAATTTTAGCTGCAAAAATATATTTTTTATTTTTTTAACAGTTTTTATTAAAATAAAAATATAACAATTCATTAGAAAAACGTAATAAAACACGACAAATTTAAATTACAGTTCGTATGATGAGCTAAAGATCTTCAACTTGCAAACAGCAGACAACCTTCACATACATATTTGCATTAGACTTAAACTTGATTCCCCTTTTTCTGTTTTGGCTTCGTACAAACATTTTCATGTCAACGAAGCAAATCGGAGCCACTAACGATGCACTTTGAAGCCATGTGACGCAAACTGAAAATAAAACGACGCAACTTCGAAATCACAGAATCTTAAAAAGACGCAACTTCGAAAGAACGCAAACCGAAGCGACGCAAACCGGGGTATTGGTGTATTAGTATAGATTAAAATAAATTGCAAATAAGCAAATAATTTCAAAAGTTTAATATGAATGTAGTGTTATAACAATATACATAATTGTTAGTCCCTGACAAAGCCGATTAAATAAAATTAAAAAAAAAAAAACAGAATAAAAACCGTTTTTAAGACTGGTTAAACAATTCAAACCGAATCGAAAATTACACTTACCAGCCCAAAAATTTATTATTCGGAAAAACCATACCACATGCAAAAAAAACGGTTCCGAACCGGTTACAAAAAATATGCTTTGTTTGGCGCTTGTTTGGGAATGTAGCTTTCCATTGGTGAAATAATTTAAAAATCGGTTTAGCGGTTTGCTCGTGAAAGCGAAGAAAACAAACGATCAAACTCAAAACAAAAATTTCAAGTAAATTTTAAACAAATGTACCATGCAAAAAAAATACTCACAATCTGGCGTTACGTTATTGTATGTTTCCACAGACTTTAAATCAAGTAGGTTTAAGTAAATCACTTCAAAGTGTTTCCACCGAACTTGTGAGAGATTTGTTGTTCGAATTTTCGTATTCAATTTACGCAAATGCTTTATAAGGAGGGCGCAGCAGCTCTAATGTCAAGGCAACTTCATATAAGGTGTACTCAGCTCAATTCGCTCTGAGAAATTTATACCTGAAATGTCAGAAAAATGTACTGCAAAATGTGTCTTGACATCCCATGTATATTGAAATTACAAGCGGCGAAAATAGTCACCTGATCCCTTGCGACCACCTAGTATGAATTCGCCTTGTCTAATGTGAATTTTATTCACATGTAGTTGACATTTAAAATTTATTAAAAATTCCTTAATGTCATTTTTTTCGAAATTGTCAATCACTATTGATGGATGAACCAGGGATGGAGCTTGTAATTTTAAAAGCAACGCAGGGTTGCATACATAAATTGAGTTAGAAAAATAGTATTTTCGACATTATTTATTTTTATTTTATGGGAAGCGAGCGGTGTAGAGAAGAGGGTTAGAAAAAGTTACTCGATTTCTGTTTTCCATGGTTTTTTTTTTCATATTTCTCTTTACATTGGTCTTGTTGTTATTGTTGTTACGTTTTAATGTTACTTTTATACCTTATTGTTATTTTTATTGGTACTCTTCTAGCTTATTGGCTATATAGGTGGAGAGAAGTAAAATTAGAACATCGTATGAATGCAAGGAATTTTTGGTAGCAACTTCAAAAGGGAATTAAGAAAAATAGACGTCATAAATTTCACAGTGTGAATTAGCACTCATAAATATTACATGAAACAAATTACAAAATTTATTCTTAAGCTAAGTTTAGACGATATGTTGAATCAGCAAATATATGCTTACATTCATATGCTTGAAAATAATAACAAATCCTGCTGTCAGCATATATATATGTTAGTCGTATGCTGAAAGTACCAAATTTTTTAAAGTCAACATAAATATGTCAGCAAATGATAATACAACATATGAGCTAGCATACAATTTTTGTGTCTACACAATATGTTGAATTTTGTATTCTGATATATATGTATATTGAGTCATGTGAGCATTTGCTTAAATATAAAGAAATTACAATTCTCTTTCTTTATTATTAATTTATGTATGTATATCGCTTTTAGTGTAAAAAAATTTATGTTTTTATACATAGAGTATATAACGAAAAATTGGCGAAATGACGGAAATTAGCAAAAAAGCTGCAACAGCAGGATGACAAAGTCTAAAAATGTTTTAAACTCTTCAAAACTGTTAAAACTGGTAAAAACCACAAGTTTGCGAAGTTTGCAAAAATTCGCGAAAATTGGCAAAATTTTAAACAAGCCATAATATGAACTAAAAATCGCTAAAACTGTAAGGAATATAGAAAATTCAGTAAAAATCGCGAACATTACGTAAATTTGCAAAAATTTATTAACAGCGGGATGATAACAAAGTTTAATACTTTTTTTAAAATCGACAAAACTGTCAAGAAGGTGAAGACATGTAAAAAGTCGCTTTTATCTCAAATTTTGCAAAAAAAAAAATTGAAAAACTGTAAGGAATGCAAAAACTTCAATACAACCGCGAAAATTACGAAAATTCGCAAAAACTTACTATCAGCGGGATGATGACAAATTCTTTTATTTTTTTTTAAATCGGCAAAACTCTTAGGAGGCTGAAAGCATGCGAAAAGTCTCTTTTATTGCAAAGTTTGCAAAAATTCGCGAAAAGTTGCAAAATCGGAAGGAAGCTGGAATAAGAGTGATTATCTTCTTCAGAACCGCCTGAATTTTTTAAATGAAATTGTAATTTCCCTTATGTTTTACTCACCCGAATACACCATTAATATTTCTGCAGTATATTTTTCACATTTACCGTTTCGTTTTAATCAATGGTTTAATATGCAGTTAATTACCGAATTTAAGAGAAAAAATTACAAATCAGGCAACACTATATACATGAGTAGAGTTAAAATATCAATTCTATTTGCTATCAAATTTGCCGTATGCTGAAAAGCTTAAATAGGCTTTTCAACAAATAGCATATATATTATAGCATACATAAAAAATTTGTTACAAAGTAAAAATATGGTGCCTACAGTGTAGACTCTACACGATATGCTAAAATCTTGAACAAACGTTTGTTGGCAACTTTAACAAATGCCTTTCATATGTAGTTAAGCATACGTATATTGAAAACATTTTGTGTCTACACGATTAAGCTTTAGATTATTCGTGTTATAAAAATATTGTATCGAGTACCAATTATTAAAAGACTATGTGAAGTAGGTGTTTCTTTAATCTTACTAATTAGGGTTCCGTACACCAAAGGTGAAAAAAGAAACCCTATTGTTTTCGCTACGCTGTCCGTCTGTCCGTCACACGGTATTTTCTCAGGAACCGTAAGAGCTACGGACCTGAAATTTGTACAGAGTATGTAGAACCTTGGCCGCTACAACAACAAATACATGAGAATTAAAAATTAAAGGGTGTTCCAAAACGAGCAATGAAAAATGCTAAAATCCTATGTAATATACATACAATTGTACTTACATATAAAATTAGTAAGGGTTTTCATGAGAACTCTTAAAATTGCCATTTGTGCAATTGGACAAACTTGCGAGAATTGTTTCATGACGCCCCTTTTAACCTTTTGTGCAAACAACTAATGTAAATTTGAAACAAACGTCAAAAATTAATTAAATAAAAATAAAATTAAATTTAAGGCAATTTTTAATTAAAAAACATATTTCTAAAAATAAAAAAGTGTGTATTTGTGTCTAAAAGTGCCAAAGGGTTGCAGTTTTAAAAACTTCATACAGATTAGATCACTACTTTTCTTCTATAATGTTATGCTCACAGATTGTCCAGACTATGTTCGTAGACTTTTTACGTTTTTGCAAAGTGGTAGAAGCCCACAGCTTCTATTTCCCACTAGAAATCGTCTTATTTATGAAAGATCATTTACTGTACGAGTCGCCAAATGTTGGAACTCATTGCCACGATCCTTAAGAGCATTCCATCTTACTAGTAATTCATTCAAAGGTAAGCTTGTTGAACATTTTTCACAATTGAACTGACCTAGATTCTGAATACATATAGTTAATTTCATGCGCAATTTATCTTCCAATTTATAAGTAGTAGTCTCATCAAATAATTTTATAACTACATACCTATTATTATTATTTTTTTTTTTTTTGCAATTTTTGTGTCTATTTTATTTGTTGCCTAAATGTATAATTATTCTTATGCTATTCTTGTAGTCCACCAACTATATATGGCCCTATGGGCTCGGTTGGTTATTGTTATAAATAAATAAATAAAAGTCGCCAAAACGGAAAAAACGACAAAATAAAAAAAATTTCTAGCACTAAAATAAATCGCCAAATTCGAAAAAATCGCCCAAATGAAAAAAATGGCCAAAATGAAAAAAACGTCAAAAACCGAAAAAAATCGCCAAAACGCGAAAAATGCGCCAAACCCAAAATAATTGTTTATGTGAAAAAAATCGCCAAAATGAAAAAAAACATCAAAATTAAAAACAAATCGCTAAAATTAAAAAAAATCGCACAAACGAAAAAAAAACGCAAAATTAAAAAAAACGCAAAAAACCAAAAAAATCTTTAAAAGGAAAAAAAGTGCCAAAATTAAAAAAATCACCAAAATAAAAAATCGCCAAAATTAAAAAAACTTCAAAAACCAAAAAAAAATCGCCAAAACGAGAAAAAAAGTGCCAAAACTCAGAAAGCGCCAGTAAATAAAAAAAAACCAAAACTAAAAAAACGCTTAAAACCGAAAAAACCCAAAAAAGAAAAAAATCCCAAAACTATAGTTTATATTGGCTAAAGTTCGTATTGAATTACATATCTCGTGTCCGTACGGAACCCTTCGTGTGCGGGTCAAAGTCGCACTTCACCGAATTTATTTTTACTATCTTTCCGTTCGCGTACTTTTTTCAGTAACAGCTCTTTTTGAGAGTAAATTTACCCATTTACTGCATTTTACTGCAAAAGTAAAAAAACACACCTTTTATCACATAAGCTAATAACTCTGTGTTAGCATGCAAAATTTCACGCAGTTGCGATCGATCATCAGCGTAGAGATAATGAAAATAAATGCTACTTTTACTGGCGTTACGTTACATTGAAATTCATTGATATATAATGGCTTTCTCTTTTCATTTGTCTATGATTAGTTGTTGTTGTAGCAATAGTTTTGCAATAAAAGTATTACTGTGCAATTGCTCCTACAAGTATAAGAAGTGAAGAGAAAATGCTCCTGAAATTAAATAAAACTTACCAAAACAAGAAGCCTAATTTTGTAGACCATTATTTCGCCATCACAACTAAGGAAAGCTTCGAACTCTTAAATTTAGTTAATTTTAAATATTTCTAATTTATAATACAATAAAACAAATCTGTTGGTAAACTTTAATTTTTTTTCGTCATGGTGGACTTTTTTCTGGAAGTACCCATATACGAACCTTAAGTTAATAATGAACATTTTGGAAAACAAACACCATGCATAAATAAGTAAACATTTACATTAAACCCCCAGCTTTTTGGCCTAAATCAAAGAATATCAGAACACTTTTTATTGAATCTAAAACCAATGTTGCGTTTGAAATGGCAATGGACAAACATAATTAGCATTTAGTATTATGAAATTATAGCAAAGTATACTTTCAAGTTTTACGTTTATTGAGAAGAAAAACCAATTCCTTCCCCTCTCTCTCTAAGGACTTTATGTAGACACTTATGTATTAACCCGTTTTAGAGAAGCAAAGTTTAACCTTGTAAAGTCTTAATTCAGCCGTGTGAAATACAGAGGTAGGAATATTCTCATCCAGAGTGTCTAAAAGGGGTATATCTTCAGAATAGTATTGCTGCGCAGTAATTGCATTTATACTTTATGTTTCGAAAATACACGCTTAACAGAAGTTTATTTTTTGTTAGATAGAGATAATATGTATAATTTATTTTAATTCCTTTAGTTCAATATTATCATAGAAAGACCAAGCGACTCCCCATCTGGTGGTATTGCCTTGATGAAATTCCGTAGAAGAAATATTTTGTATACCTTTTGATTTAAGGATATTTAGAATATTTGACAGACTGCTTTTAAGGCCTAACATACTAGTATAAATTCTTCATACATTAAAAGAAAATAAAATTATTAATATACATAAATTATTCGATTCGAACGTGTAATAAAAATACCTTATTTTATGTTTTAACATTAAACTTTCCTCTATAATTTGTTCAACAAATTTGACCTCTCCACCCTGGCAACTTAATTCTTCTTTAAAACCTGTGGGACAGTTATGAGGAGGTGGTCGTTTGCCAGATTTGCGTGTCTTATTTTTACGTTCACTTTGAGTATCAAAGAAAGGCGGATTACACAAGCAAAAATCGTATGTATTCGTTGGGTATGTAGTTCCTTCCAAATTTTTAAAATATTCTTGAAATATTTGGGTTTTATCAATTTGCTTATACAATTTTATTAGTGAAGTCAAATTGTTGTCTTCTATATTTTTTAAAGCATATTGTAAATTTAACACATTCGATTCCAAAGCCACCATCTGCCACACATTCTTTTTGGCTGCCAGAAGACTATAAATGCAGGAAGAACCACACCCTACATCTATTCCCTGTACCTGACCAAGCGAAGAGCCACTCTTAATTATATCCTCCAGCCATAGTATATAATTTAAGCGTAAGGGCAAAGTGGGAACCAAACTACCGGGAGCAAAGTCGACCCGTAATTGAAAATATTCCAACAGCAAGGTTTGAGTTAATGCTCTCAGAGCAGCTTCGTTTTTATAATCAATACAAACTTTGCCGCTAAGTTCCTTTTATATTTTTAAGAATTACATATTAACAGTGTTAATGTTTACTTTTTACTAACAAGTGGAAGTGTTTGTTTTATAAAGATCTACATATATTTTTACTTACCAATTTGCAAACCCGACGAAATTCTGGATACTTGATGGCCAAGTCTGTGTAGTCGGGAGGCTGCTTGAAAACATTACGTGGATGCATTTGCAATTTAAATTCTTTGTTGTAGATTTAATTAATTATTTGCTGAATTATTTATTAATTAACCAAAAGCACTTGAAAACCAAAACTCTTATACGGTCAGCTGTTTTACATACAGCTGGTCTACTACAGACTTGTATTAGCTATTTGGCGCATTTTATAGTGCCATTTGGCGCAATTCCATTTTTTCACTCCACTCACACTTTTACAACAAAATAAACAACTTTTGTGTATTAAATTTTGCAAATATAAGCTTATTTGATCATTTTCACAAATTATATTGTATGAAAGCTATTTAAATCCCATTCATTTTAACTTTATTAATTTTTCACTTCTCACACACAAGCCATAATTTATAGGCTGTATGAAGCCTTGCATTTGCAACGCTTTTTAACCACATAAACTATTTACTTTCATCATCATCTTGTAGATGCTTCTCACTTAACTATTTTAATGATAATATAGGTATTTAATTGTATATAATTAAACTATTGATAACTAAATACTTTTCTTAATTTATTCCGTCCTATAATTCCGGGCCGTTAATACTGCAATAATTTTCAGGTGATGCCAGATGTATTATTTAATTTGTACTAAATAACTTTTTAAGTAGTGCCAAGTATATGCTATGCACCTAGTAATTTTTCCTCTTCAGCAAGGCGAATTCAGAATCAAATATTGAATTCGCCTTTCTTTTCAGCAGCCAAATTTTTTACCTTATAGGTACTATGTATGTATGTATTTATCTGTTTTTAAATTTTTTATATCCAAAAAATTTTATGATGGATTGGATCAAGGCGAATTCAGTATCAGGTGACCTTATCAGTACAGTAATTTTACAACACAAAAAACAACATGTAGTTTCCTATGCTAGAAAACCAATCTGTCAAAAGATTTCTGAGCAAACTTTGACATTTTGGTTCAAATTGCTCAATTTCGCATCAGCTGCGAAATGCTTCGGGAAATGGTTAACATTTATTATTATTATTATAATTTTGATAATATTAATGAGCTATAATTATCAAAATTGCATTTTTTTATTCGCATTACCGTAAATAAAACACAATAATACATTTAACAAGTTAAAACTTTAATTTAACTTTCACAGTAATCTAAAAAATATGCATCAAATGCTAACAGGGTAACACTTTTCTTCGTTTTGACATTCAAAGGCATGCAACTGCCAAATTTTCACTCGCATACAAATTTTTCTGCCACTGCGAACAATTTGAGTGTGTTAAGCTGGATTCACCCACTGTTTCTGAACATGATGAGTGGTGATTTTCTTTATGTATTTTCTTTCGCTGAATTCGATAATCAAGGTTAAATTTTGTTTTATGATACCGTTTTTGAGATATTGTAAATTTTCATGAACATAAATCAGACGTTTTTTTAACGATTTGTACTTTTCTGTCGACATAGAATCACGGAAAAATAAAATTTTTTTTGATAATGTGACCTATTTTCATCGACATCTTTTGAAAGCTATCCGATTATACATATTTATTCATCACCTCAATACCTTGCATTTGAATACAACCCAATCGGACATTTCTAGCTCGAGATATGATTAGCCAAGTGAAAAAAGTCGAAAAAATTAAAAAATTACAATATCTCAAAAACTGTTCAATAAAAAAAAATTAACCATGATTTTTGAATTCAGCGGAAAAAAATACGTAAGGAAATCTAAATATCATCGAATTTACATGAAAAAATTTTAACTTTGTAAACTAGTGTAAAGCCCTTATGAGACTTCATCTTTTTTTCATTGATTTTATATTGAATAGAAAGAAACAATGAATTTTAGAAAGAAACAATGAATTTTAGAAAGAATAAACATATTAATGCAAAGTAAATTTGCATAATATGGTGTTGCACAAATATGGGCGGAGTAACGTAGACCATATGCCCAAGATGGTATTAACAGTATTTTATAAGGTTTTGTGACTGACTGTACACGACCTATGCCTTCACATAGGAAGTAGGCAACGTGGTTGTTAAAGAAATTCCACAAGAAACCGCAAGATTATACGGTTATCCGTGGCAGATCAGTCAACCAGTGCGAGCGAGACGAAAAACTCTCGAAGGCCAAACAACACACAAGCCTGACCGCACGAAATAATTACGATGACGCGAGAGATGTTCCCCGACCCAGAGCTGCTTAACGACTAATAATAAATAAATAAATAAATAAATAATAATAAATAAATAAATAATAAATTATATAAAATAGAAACAACATCTTTAAATGTCAAATTTTCGTAATTAGAAACCGCTAGTATTAAGACAAAAGAAACTAAAAATCGCTATGTTTGCCCATAAACTACTAATTAGCGAACACTTTTATGTTTCAAGCTTGAAATGTCAATTTAAAGTTCTCACAAATATCTCATGGATCAAAGGTTTTGAAGATAATGTGGTTATTTTAAAAATATCGTTAAACTAAATAGCAAATGTTCGTGTATATTTCTAACTTTGTATATTGTTACAATATTAATATGTAAAATTAAATGGATTTAAAATTTGTATTTAGTACATACATCAACTTATAAGTTTTTAATCATATGAATCATTTCTCGTATTTCAAACACATCATCAAATGGGTTACTCGTCAAAATTACTAATATACCGAAAGTTGCATAAATTATATTGTTAAAAATGTGTACATTATATTACAAAAAATGCTAGAAAAAGCTGAATAAATAATTGAAAAATGCTAAAAAAATGCTAACTTAAAAATCAAAACTTTTGCAGCTTAAGCACAAACAAATGCTAAAATGGTCACACTGGTTCTTCGTTTTATAATTTATTAATTTAAGACTAAAAAATAAAATAAAAATAATATCTTTCGCAATGAATATAGTTGTAAAAAGTTTTATTATCCCTTAATATTTAATGAAATTTTTAGTTTCTGAAATGAAGTATTGTGCACTATAACTGTTTTTTTTTGTTGTTAAAATAATAATTTTTCAGCGTAGGGAAAATATTTTTGGTTGGAGGGAAAAAAAGGGATTTTTTCGAATTTGTAAGGAATTTCATAAATTTTCACTGGCATCACTGCTTCCAGGTAGTTAAAAACGAAGACTGCAAAGAATTATTTCCAAATTTCAGACAATAAATGACTGTTATTGCTGACAAGCTTGAGCCAGCCTTCAGTTTCTGTTACAGCCGCAATATTGTCCTGGATATATTTGATTGAGTACTCCTTTAATAATGGAACTTTGTACATATCAGCGTAAGCCAATGTTTTTGCTACAGTTTCAGTCGAAACTTCAGAATGGAGCTCCTTTTCACAAATGCTTTTCAAATCTGGCAAATCGTATTTATCGCTGGCAGCTAATAAATCCATTGTAACCTTGACGTCTTTTTTACCAATGTAGATAAAACGTAACAGTTCCTGAAAAACTTCCATACCAATATCGCTCAGAGCAATTTTGTTTGATTCGTCATCTTCAAACATTGCATCAAAGACTCGACTACGTTTTGCCAATATGGACTTGTGAGCCTGAATTTCATTTTCTCCCACCACGAATGTTACATCTGAATTTACTTTAGTTTCAAAAAGGTGAGCAGTATCATAATCATTTGCGGCAGCTGTAGCAAGTGATTTGTCTTCTGTGTAAGTCACATAAGTTATGGTGCAATTCAATTTGATAGCATTGTTGCGCATATAGTTGGATAAAATACAAATACCATTACTCCAGAGATTCCATGTGGCAGTGCTAGATGCTTGACTCAGAGCTGCACCGTAGTTTCCGATCATGACATTTCCCAACCCAAGTTCAACCCAAACTTTCCAATTATCTAGAGATGAACTTGTTAAGTTAAGCATACATTGTCTCTGTGCGCAGTTGTCACCAATCAGATATAATTGCCCATTAAACTTGATATCATCATAACTAAATTCAAATTTTGTCGAGGGAAGTACTTCTCCTACTTTCACCTCTTTGCAAACGAAATCGTGTATTTTCCATTTAATAAAGAATTTCCTTTCAAGACGGAAACTTTCTTTCTCAGCGCATACTATCGAACCGTTTGCACCCATTATAGTAGACCGTTTTTTAATTCTAAATTAAATTTTTTATTATATCCTGTGGTTTTTATAATTTTATAGCACTGAACAGGGAACCATAGACTACTACCAGTGACCTGCGCCGAGCAATTTTGTCGGCGGCGGCGGCTCATGAAAAATTGTTCGGCGGCGGCTGAAAATCAGCTGAAATTCGGCTGAGTCGGCTTCACATTTTTGGAATTGTGTCAAAGTAAATTCACAAAATTTTTTAAAAGTTATATATGCTACCGCTGATAAGGGCTAACCTAAATGTTAAGGAATTGTTCATTTCGAAACAGAAGAGGCAGGAAATATATATCAGTTATATTTGTTCCATTCTAATATACGTGTTAGGCTGGAACAGATAATGTAAATATCACCTAATACAAAAATAATTGGCAACATCTTACACCTCATTTACAAATAGTGCGTTATTGTACACAATTACAATTAAATGTTGCATATTTTGACAAATATGTACACTGCAACCTACCTTCAATGCAATCTAAAAACATCAAAGCATTTTAATATTTTCTAAGCTTCGAACGCAACGATACTCACTATGCGACCGACTATCTGCCTGGTTGCATAAACATGTCACAATGTCTGTGGCTACCATTACTTTCAAACAGTTTTCGTTAGCTATCAACTTGCAGTAAAAAAGTAATACGGCAGCTTTTCATTTTTATTTGCAAATAAGAAGAGCGTATAACAGAATATATGCCAATTGGAAAGAAAATTTTAAAGCAAATTTGCATCAAGCCTTAAAAGTGTGAAGGTATTGGTGAAAAATCCTAAAAACCTCCAGTAATATATAAAAAAATTAATCAATCGGCGGCTGATCTTAGCCGATTTTGAGCCGAGAAAAAATCGGCGACGGCGGCTAACATAAGGCCTTCGGCGGCTCGGCTTAGCCGGCTGTCAGCCGGTCGGCGCAGGTCTCTGACTACTACTACTCATATTCTGTGCAGGGAACGAAGCCGATACTGATTTGTCGGCGGCGGCGGCTGACAAAAAATATCATCTGAGGTGGCTAAAAGTTGACTTGCGCCGAATCGCCGAGAAGAAAACAAACTTTTTGGCAAACTTTTACAGTTATTTGGCAAACTTTTTCAGAGTTGCAAAAAAAGTACTTTTTCAAAGTAAAGAACTTTTGGCAAAATAATTAACATATTTATTGCACTGAAAATAAGTAATAACTAATTAATCTAAAAAGAACAATAACTAAATTAGGTATATTAGAGGGCATAGAACCACTTTTTTCATTACCATACTCTAGAAGAACAGAGCACTTGAAAATAGCACTCAGGAAAAAGTTTGCTGGCCCATAAAACTAAAACTATTCGATGTACCATATAGCGACTAGTACCATTCGATAGAGAATCAAAATACCTTTCAGAATTGGTAATAATCATTTTTCCAACTACTTTTAATTCCCTATCGATTGGTACTAGTCGCTACATGGTACATCGAACAGTTTTTCATTTGTGGGCCAAACAAGTTTTCTCTAATTTTGTTGACTTTAAAAAGTTTGCTGGGTATAACTTCTGAACGCAAGTATTTAGGAAAATAATATTTACTGTTTTTGAAAGAAATTTTGATTCCCTATTGATTGGTACTAGGCGCTATATGGTACACTGAATGGTTTTTCATTTATAGGCATAACAATGTTTTACAAATTTTTGGACTTTGAAAAGTTTGCTGGGGTATAACTTCTGAGTGCAAGTATTTGCAAAAATAACAATTACTGTTTTTGAAAGGTATTTAGGTTTCCTATTGACTGGTACTAGTCGCTATATGGTACATTGAATAGTTTTTTAGTTATAGGTGAAACAAATATTTTCTTATTTTGGTGACTTTAAAAAGTTTGCTGGGGTATATCTTCTGAATTAAAGTGTTTGAGAAAATGACAGTTACATCTTTTAAAAGCTATTTAAATTGTCTTATTGTGTATAAGTCGCATTACGCTACAATGAAGTGATTTTGTTTTATTACCAGAAAACTTTTTTTTAATTTGACTGACATTCAAAAGTTTGCTGGGTATAACTTCTGAATGATAGTGTTTCAGAAAATGACAGTTACTTTTTCTTAAAGCTATTTTAGTCTTCTAACAATTCATAATAAATAATTGATGCTACAAAAAATAGTTTTTGTTTTACAAGTGAAAGAACAATTATTTAATATTTTTGTGATTTTCAAAGGTTTGCTGGGATTTAACTTCTGAATGCAGTAGTTGGAAAAATGATTATTACTAATTTTGAAAGGTATTTTGATTCCCTATCGAATGGTACTAGTCGCAATATTATACATCGAATAGTTTTAATTTTATGGGCCAGCAAACTTTTTCCAGAGTGCTATTTTCAAGTGCTCTGTTCTTCTAGAGTATGGTAATGAAAAAATAATCCGTCTAACAATAGTTTTCAATACAGTAATATGAACTTTGTTTCTTATCTAGCGAATTTTGTTATTTTCTATAAAATGAATGACTGGATTATCCTTTTGATTATTATATATATTAAATGGGGCCACAATGTATAAAATCATACAAGAATGGTTTAAGTTTTTCTTTTTTAAACGTTAAGGGTACGCATATACTCTTTGCATACCGTATAATACATACATCTAATGGATTTCCAATTCAGCAGTGATAAAATTTCAACCTTTTTTTGATTGCAAAAACGATCTTATGTCAGATATCATGTATGCATACATTCTTATATGGCTCCATATATAAAATCTCATATTTATATATGGATCAACATATGAAGAGCTTCATAATTAAATGTTCATATATGAGCTCATATGTTATAACACATTTCATATATTAGTCCATATATCAGTTCATATATAATAGTTTTGCCATGTATAATCCCATATATTTCCATACATGAATTCATACGTATTCATATATAGTTATATACATTCATATATTAAAAATATATGGACCATATATAATTTTTTTAGCTGGGGAACTAAACATTCATCATCGATTTTCTCGAAAACACATTTTTGTCCAATACATTAAAACAGAAACAAACCAATACAAAAGGGGCACAACTAAAAATTATAAAAGTGCTTTTGTTTTTTTATAAAACAACAATTTCTTTTGCAATAGTCTTTCGCAATACATCTGAAGTTTTTTGAGTTGTGCCCCTTTTGTATTTAGAGTGCGATACGTATATGAGTGAATTTTTATGAATACGCCAGTTATTTATGTTATTTCTATGAATACGCCGGTATAATTTTGATTTTATTACATTATTATTTTTAATAAACAAAACCCTAAAACAAATTTGTAAAAATAATAATAATAGAGTACTCAGTTTCCTACAGGGTAATTTGTTTTGTTACATGCAAATATTCCTAATGGGTCATTTGATTTGATACATACAGCTGTTGTCAAAATAGTAGCACCACAAAAGTTATAAGAAACATTATTTTAACAATTATTTTTAAAAATGCTGCATTTTAATAACCGTTGTTTTTAGCTTCAACAATCATGTCGTACGTATCGAATTGTAGCTTTTTCATCACCTCCAAGTAACGTTCTTCAATTGATTTGCTCTGTGGCATACCTTCCATATCGTTGGCCATACCACCCTCATATGTAAATGAAAATTGATTGTGTTGCTGCTGATCTGTTCTTTTAGCAGTTTTCTTAACTAGAATCGCCGTCTCTTGAATATCAGGAATTAGAAGAGCCAATCACCCTTATTCCAGTTGTCGCCATCGACGTCACTTTAACACAATACCAAAAAATTGGTGCTCGTATATTCGTTGTCGAAAACAACTGACTCCTGTTGGCAGTTTTATGCTATTTTTTAGACCTTAGGGAACGGAAATATATTTTCAGTTGCGCAAAATTTTTCTCGAGCGAGTAAACAAGCCTCAATTTTTTGGTATTGTGTTAAAGTGACGTCGATGACGACAACTGGAATAAGGGTGAATCCTTCATCGTCACCATCATCGATATTGACAGTTACCTGTTGCGTTTGCCCTTTCATGTTCGATTTTTTATTTAATCTAGAAAATAAAATAAAAACAAAAAATCCGTAATGGCGACAAATTCAACGAAAACTTTGGCTGCGATCAAGGAATGGAAATGCTTGATTAAAACTTACTTTAAACGCTTCGCATAAGTGTCAACGCAAGTCCTCATATTAGACAATAATTCTGCTATGGATGCTGAACTTTCGCCTGAACTTTGGGGCTGAAGCAGAGAAACTAATTCGTGCGAAAGTGATATTGCACGTAATAACTGTAGTATGGCACGGTAAAGCGGAATGTGACGGGTTATATCGAGTACGGAATCGTTTCGTAAATAGGAACTGAGTGCAGGAATGAGACACGACTGTTTAAGCAGATATGAAAACTCACTTGGAAGTTCATCTGATAGATCTGTTATTTCATGATATGGCATTTCATCATCAGTTGGTATATAATCGCCCGGATTTATGTAGCTTGCCAGAACCTTCAAACACACATGAAAATTAATTATCGCTCTTTTTAAATAAATAAAATAAATTCTACCTGCAGTAGAACTGTAACATGTTCTTCACTTTTATGCATCAACAACGCCTGTTCAACATTCCAGGACTGTGTTGTTGCTCCCTTATCACTTCGATCAAGAGAATTGTAAGCATGTTTTGATTGCTGGGGTGACACGCGGTAACTCGTGAAAAGAAATTTATTGTTGCCCTTTCTATGCGTATAAACGCTTGTTGCGTTGGCTCACTACTGACTATATGAGTCATGGGGGCAAAGTTGATTGGCCGATGATTGCAAAGAAGGTTCAATAGTGGTTTCCAAAATATGGAACCCTGCTGTGTTCCCAACCCATCGCGCATATCGCCCTCTGAACAGCATTCCGAAAAGAAATCAAGCAGGCCATAGCGATAGTTGCCAAATATGATGGTTTCCCAAATATTGTAGACAAGTTGTCTGCTGCCACATTTGTATACCAAACACGCCCGCTAACCTCTTTATTGTCATCCGTTGAACCACATTCATCATTTCCTTTCATCGACAAATTTGAATCAGCATCACTTTGAGCTAAGTTCACATTTAGTCTCGTTAGTAAGTTTGTAAAATGAATGAATGAATGAATCGAATGCTATTTTCATCGCCATTTTAATTAGGGTGCGGCTTCATGTACAGAAGTAATGCCAAGTTTTTTTATATTTTTCTGCACAAAAAGATATTGCCACACTGATTGTTTATATACAAGCGATGCCAGAAACTTTAAAAATTAGTCGAACGTATATAATGGTCAAAATAGTAGCACCACAAAAGTGTTATAGTTCACGCGAAAAACTCAATTTATTCGTCGAAACGAATATAAATAAACTAATTATCTTATTTTGTATTCTATATGTATCTACCACTCATTTTAATAAATTCTTGATATTTAATATTAACAAAATTTGCCTATAGAAGACGTACAAAATGAACCATTCAAGTGGTGCTATTATTTTGACAACAGCTGTACAGTATTGTGTGATGCTGAGAAATTAATAGTAAAAAATAGCTGTGGCAAGAAAAATTCAACGGCGACTGTTAAGCGAAAACATCATCACCCAGTCGCAGCCGACGATTATAATATATATATATATAATATAAACTTATTAAACACTAAAATAAAATAAACCTAAATTGTGCATGTTTGAATATATATTGAGAAAACTTCATGTAAATCTTTGTCGTTTTTCTCCTTTCCGACTTTTTGGCATATGCGCCAAACCAATAATGGGTTGACGATATAGTATTGTACTAGAATCTCAGAGGGCCATAACTCGGAAACTAAGCGTCGACGTTAATTTTTTTACTTAATTTTTTCATCTTATTCTTCAATTTTCTATAGGATAGGATATTTTTTTAATTTTTGGGAGGTGCCTCTAGACTTAATATAAGCCAAAAAAAATTCAAGAATAATCGGAGGTGGCTGTTTACCGGCTTTGAACTGATCGACGTCGTGCACTGTTTTTTACAAGCAAAAATAATAATAATAAAAGTATGCCTTTGTATTGTAATAATTTATATCTGTGGTAACAATGTGGTAAAAACAAATAAAATTGTTATGGCAAGGTGCAAAAACTTTAAATAAAGAGCAGAATATACACTAGCTGCTGAAATCTTATATGTAAGCGTAGAATTTTACTTATTTTTGGAAGCATAAGCTAACAATATTTTCTTTTAGAGACATATGTCGAAAACTGGCGAAAAACAAGTTGCAAATTCCAAAGGAAAAGTTTGCTCTATCTATCTCCGCCTCTACCGATAATAACGTTTGTATTTGGGATGTTTTGTCAGGTGAATGTGAACGATAAAAGATTTCTGGTATGTCCTATGCGTTATGCTGCTTGTGAAAATTGGTAATAATCGTGGAATACGTGTGTATGACTCAAAAGAAGTCGTATCATTGGGTAAAGATGGTGAGACGGAACCCATACAAAAACTACAGGTAGTACCAATCAGCATGCACTGTATATATGGGAAAAATCCATTGCAAATTTAGTGAAAATACTTCACTACTAAAGGTGAACTACTATAAGATGTAGTATGGCATCCAGTACACCCAATTATAGCTAGTATAGTAATGCTGACGCTAAGCAAAAAGACAGCAGGAAGAGCTAAAAAGTAATATTTAATATTTATGTACATATGTATGTACACTGAAACCTCTCTATTTTCAGAGAAAATATATCGACGTTTGGTTTCTGGTTTGCTGCAGACTTAATGTATTTTGAATATACTGTGCCACAAACCAGAAACCAACTGACGATATAGTGGCCCACTCCAGTTTAATATCATAGTACGGCAACTTATTTCAGCAAAAATGTAATGCCAAGCTCATTTTATCATAATGTTGCCATCATTTCAAAGAAAATATATAGCGGCCCACCTAGTTTATATGGCAGCACATTTCTGCAAAAAATTTTATAAAATGAGAGCCACTCAATTCCCTGCTCTCTTGTGTACATTTCTCTCTCTCTTTACATTGAGTGAAAATTTTAGTTTGTTATTTCTAGTTTGTTAACTTCCCGCACGCCACTTTAGTTCATGTTTGTGTGTGTTTCTGACAACTTAAACATAAAGTTGTTTTTTGTGTTGCTGTGTTTTTGTAGAGTTGCATAGACCTAATAAATAGGCCTTGGATATGCCTTGGTAAAAAACACAACTAGTCGGTCGTTAAGCAGCTCTGGGTCGGGGAACATCTCTCGCGTCATCGTAATTATTTCTTAAGTGCGGTCAGGCTTGTGTGTGTTGTTTGGCCTTCGAGAGTTTTTCGTCTCGCTCGCACTGGTTGACTGATCTGCCACGGATAACCGTATAATCTTGCGGTTTTTTGTGGAATTTCTTTAACAACCACGTTGCCTACTTCCTATGTGAAGGCATAGGTCGTGTACAGTCAGTCACAAAACCTTATAAAATACTGTTAATACCATCTTGGGCATATGGTCTACGTTACTCCGCCCATATTTGTGCAACACCATATTATGCAAATTTACTTTGCATTAATATGTTTAATAAATAAATAAATAAATAAATAAACACAACTAGTAATCACAGTCTATGCTAACAATAGGTATTAACTAAAATAATAGAAATTAAAAATGAGTTCAACAAGCTTAAAAACAAGTGATGAATGTCATACTTATCGTGTGGAAAATTCTTTCATATACAAATGGGTAGCTCGAAATTTTCATGGCCAACTGGCGACAGATGGAGAAATTATTCCGTCTAAGAAACTTGAATTTAATTATGGTCCTGATGCCAAATTTATCGGTCAATTGTATTTGCAAAAAGGACGTTCTATTTTTGTTTTGGATATTTTCCAATCTTGACGATTGGAGAGTTAAGGCTAAGATAACTTTTAGTAATTGTAAAAACAATTTTAATGAAAGGAATGAGATTTTAAACAAAGATTTTAACCAAGCAATAACGCGGCTTGGTGACTATGAAGCATCGAAAATATGTGAAGAAGGGTATAAAATAAAAATTTCCATAACTTATGTTAGTTATACAGTAGAAGGACCTCCACGTTTTGCTCATGTTATGTTCAATGATGAACTAACAGACTAAGAAAATCACAGTTGTCGCATTGAAAAAACGTTCACCTACAAATGGACAATCCACAGTTTTGATTGCAAAAATGTGCACAAAGGAGAAATTCTTCCCTCCACAAAATTAGAATTTGGCTTTGGTACTGAATCGAAATTTTGCGGGAAATTGTATCTTCGTGGAGGTGATTGTACACAAAGACAATGTATTCTGGATTTAAAAAGTACAACTCTAAACAAATGGAAAGTGCGTGTTGAACTTTGGTTGAGTGACGAAGTCAAAAGCTGCTGCCTGACTCTCAGTGAAGAATCTAACAAAGCAATGTGGAATCTCTTTGGAATATTTTCAAATAGATGTTTACTGCCTGGAGACCATCCAAATAACATATTTACAATAACCTGTTTAATAACTTATGAAGAACAAGAACTTTCAAGTTCATGATCATGATCCTGCTGAGCTTTATGAAACTAAAGTTGATTGGGATGTAAAATTCGTGGTGGCGGAACATGAAGTACATGCTCACAAATCCATTTTGACAAATCGCAGTAAAGTCTTTGCCTCAATGCTTGGACAGGAAATGGAAAAATCGAATCAAATAACTATAAGTGATGTTGATGTGGAAGTGTTTGAGGAAATGTTACGCTTTATTTACACTGGAAAAGTGGATAAAATATCATTGGAGCTATTGGCTGCCAGCGATAAATACGAGTTGCCGGAATTAAAAATTATTTGTGAAAATGAAATCAAGGAGAAAGTATCGAATGAAACTGCAGCAGAAACATTAGTCATGGCTGAAATTTACAATGTTCCAAAATTAAAGGAGCACACAATCATTTACATCAAGGAAAATCTTGTAGCTGTAACAGAAACCAAAGGCTGGCAGAAACTTGTCAACAATCATTGTAATTTATTTGCTCAAATTTGGAAATAATCAGTGACGTCTTCTTTTTTGAATTCCTTTAAAATTATTTTTTTACTTTTTATTTATCAATAATTTTTGTATTATATGTAATCCTATAAAATGTTTCGTTAATTGTACGGTATCTGGTATCTGGTGTCTATCGTTTTGATTAATGACACTTTTTTTGTACTCTCAATGAAATTGGAAATAAATGTTCGTTTTTTTTTTTGCAAAATAATAAAATAATAAATAATAAAAATATTTTTTTCTTAAGTTTTGTTTTATGACCAAGAATTATAATTAAATTCCTAATAGGCTTTTCCTACGGGGTCAGATACATATTTGTTTCTAAATGCAAATAAAACGAAATTGTAAAAAAAAGTTAATGCACATGTACATTTACATAAATATGAATTGATATTTAAATAGAGTTGGTTAAATTTGCCCTAATTCTTTATAAAGACTTATTGTGTTTTCTTTTCTGGAAAAAGTAAAATTTTTTAAATTTTTATTAAAAAAAAAATACAATTTGGCGTTCGTTTAAAGAAAAAATTTAAGTTCGCAAGGGATGATACAATAATTTGTAATAAAATATATATTTCAGAAAATCGTTTCTATCCGAATTTTCACTGAAAAGCTTTTAATGACCAAAAAAAATACGAAAACATGCCCAAAAATTTAAATTTTCCTTAAAAATGCTAAAAAAAAAACTACTCAAAGCGTAGAAAACGGCACTCATAATATCCTTGCTGTGAGTTACAACACATTCAGGTATGTGATGAACAACGATTTAGACACAAAAACAATTTGAAAACGATAAAAGGTGTGATATATTTCCTATAGTCGTTTTGTCAATAATTTTAAAACTTGTTTTTAATAGTTTTTCCAAACATTTTTATTTGGCGTATTCATAAGGGTGTCTTAAAGTCATAAAGTCCTAAATTTTAAACTAGTTTAAAATATGACTGGTGTGAGCAACCCCTCGTATTTTAGTATGTTAGTTGAAACATAAACAAGACGATACAAAACAAATGAAAAAAAATTTACAAAGATAAAATAATATTTGATACCAATATGCAAAATTATGAGAAAAAATATTCAACGGCTTCTATCTGTGTCCGAAAATAATTTGCATATTTTTGCAATTTTCGCAATATGTAAAACAAAAGGTTTTCAAGCATTTATCCTGTTAAAATTTAAAGGCTTTGGAATTTATTTGCAAAATTTTGGTAAGCTTTGCGAATTAGGTAATTTTTGATAAAACTTAATGCTCTTGTGCATAATTTTAACAAATTAGGGGTGACTCAAGCCATTGCAAATTTTAATTGTCGCGGATTTTTCCGCTTTTTTGAAATTTCTTATTTATTGAGACATTTTTAGATTTTTAATTGAACTTTAGTGATTTTTAATCAGAAATAATTTTTAGTCAGGCTTAAGTTCAGTAATTTCAATTCTTATTGAATGAAATATTTTTATTAATTAATGTGAGTTTCTAAAGAAGAGAAGAAAAATTAAGCTTAGACTTTAAGCTGTGGAAAATACCCCAGCTTTACCCTTACCCTTTAGGTTTTTGCGAGTTATATTTGGGCTCATTTGCAATTTTGCCATTTCTCGAAAATTTTCGCTATTTTCGCGATTAAAGTGACTTGAAGTCTAATCTTGCCTTTTTACCATTTAACCGATTTTTAATCCAAATATCTATTTGATCTTAGCAAATTTATGCCAATTTTCATAATTTTGCAAATTTTCTGCGATTTTTTGGAATTTTTAATATCCTTAGGCATTTGTAAGTTATTTAAGGGCTTGTTTGCAAATTTTTCAATTTATCGCGAATTTTTTCAATAAAAGTGATTGTTCCCAGCTTTTTGTTTTTATTTTGGCAGTTTTAACATTTTTTTTTAACAAGTTTCTGACTTTGATATATTTTTTATGTCACCAAGTTTTTGCAAATTTTCTTAATATTTGCGAATTATTATAATTTTCTTGCATTCCTTAAAACTTAAGTGTTGTTTAAATTAAATTTTAATGTTTTTTCAGTTAAAAAATTATTCGCGAATCTTCGCAATTTATTGCACATGAGCTTATTTTTATTCTTCTTGAGTGTGTTCCTTTCCATTTTTTGCGGTCTTGGAAAGTTTTTAAAGATGTTCGCAATTTTGCAAGTTCTCGCGATTTACATATACATATATGCTGTAAGACTTTTCTGGACTTATTGCTTTTTTGCGATCTATAGTCAGCTGTGGGAGATTTATTTCCATTATTTTCATACATTGCGAATTTTTATATTTTTTGCAATATATCATGATTTAAGTAGAAGTTTGCTAAAGAAAAACGCCGCGTATTTAAACATAAATGGTAATTTTGTCGAAAAAGAAAAGTAAAAAGCAAAATAATTAGTTATGACAAATATGTATACAGGTTGAAGAATTGTATTAGCATAGAGCACCTTTTATATGAAGAAAAATAAAAATAATTTTAAACTGGTTTAAAATGTTAGGACTTTATGACAACTGCTTGTGAAAGCGTCATTTTTTACACCATTGCAAAAAATTTTGTGACGAGACGTGTTTGTGTGAAATGTATTAGAAAAACTGAATAACCCAATATCATGAAAATACAAGTCACGGGCTTTCTAGTTGTGACCATCGATATATATATCTATATATATCGAGCCTTGTTTTCGATTTTATCGTAAGCGACATGTTGTCGAAAATATACTTTTTTACTGAAATTAATGGCCAAATTTTGTAAATAGAAACGTTTTTTTTTTCGTTTTGAAATTTTGTATGGGAAAAATATTTTTTGAAACGAATTTTCGTTATTTTTCATACAAATTTGAAACGTTTAGAAACGAGATTTTTTACAAAATCTGCCTATAAATTTTATGGGCCTTACGGACTGTAAAATTTTATCGTAAGCGATAATTTAGGTATGTAAAACAGATTGAATATTATAAAAAAAACCTCCTGAAAAGTTGAAAGTTTGAGTTAATACTCTCAGACCAGCTTGGTTTATATAATCAATATAAACTTTGCCACTAAGCTTCTTTGTTAACGGTTGCTTTTCAATATCAAGGGGAAGTGTTGGATTGCTTAAGATATACATAGGTATGTACATATATTTTTACTTACCAATTTCCAAACCCGACGAACTTCTGGATGCTTGATGGCCAACCCCATGTAGTCGCGGGGCTGCTTGAGCACAGCACTTAGATGCATTTGCAATTGAGATTCTTTGTTGCAGATTTATTAAATTATTTGTTGAATTATTTATTAATGAACTAAAACACTTCGAAAGCCGCAACATACAGTCTGACATCAGATTTTCTGCAGATAGACATACATATATTAGCTATTTGGCTCATTTCCATTTTTTCACTTCACACAGTCATCTACAGACTTGCATTAACTATTTGGCGCATTTTTAGAGCTATTTGGCGCCTTTCTATTTTTTTTCACTGCACACACACGCACACTTCTACCATAAAGATTTCCATTGAAATTTAACTTTTACAATGAAATAACCCACTTTTATATATTAAATATTATAAATTTCAGCTCATTTGACAATTTTCACAAATTATATTTTATGTAAGCTATTTAAATCACACTCATTTTAACTTTATTTATTTTTCACTTCACACACAAAAGACATATTTGATAGGCCCTATAAAGCAACGCTTTTTAACCACATAAACTATTTACTTTCTTCATCATCTTGCAGATGCTTTCTCACTTAACTAATTTAATCAAAATATATTTAAACATATGTAATGAAACTATTGAAATATTAATACTTTTCTTAACTTATTCTCACTATACCTCTGTGCTATAACTCCGCGCCGTTACTACTGAAGTACTTTTCTAGTGGTGCCAGGTTTATGGTGTTTATCATGTACTAAATAAGTTTTAAGGTGGTGCCATTATGGTAGCCAGTGGACTTTAAATTTAAATGAGTTAAAAACATTTATTTCTTTTATTTAATTATACTTTTTTTTTGAAAAATTAAAAACAAATTTCAATATTGTGTTGTTGACTTGAGATTGAACTTTGCCGTTATTATTAAAAGTAGTGAAAAAAAAACTCAACAGCTTGCACAGTGCTGCCAAGCTTATTTTAATTGACATGATATATTTGTACTTTACAACACTCATGTATTGTGCCACTTTGACTGCTGTCAAAACAATTCTCGGTAAACTCATAAATCGCGCTGAAATATAAGGTTTTGCTAAAAATTTAATTATTAGTGGTGTTATATTAAAACTAAACAAATATGTCGGAATCTAGCTCGAAAGATACAGTATTGAAGACAGCCATGACTTACATATGTGGAGGTAACTAAGAATTCAAGTAGGAAAGCCTGAAGATTAATTCAAGCAGACAGCATTAGGCTGAGTTTACATCTGGCATTTTTATGTGCCATGTGCCCAAAAAATTGTAACCACTAATTACTAATGAAAAACTGTTTGATTCAGGCATGTATATATTGATTTGAACTGTTTACAATCATGTTAGATTCTGGAAAATTGTCTATTAGTTATGTACGAAACTGTTTAACTTAATAAATATGTACGTGCCTGAAGCAAATAGTTTATCATTAGTGGTTACGCTTTTTTACGCATGTGTGGTACATGGCACACAGATGTAAAGCCGACCTCAGTTATTAGGAAAACGTGTTGTTCTGTATTCATAACAATTAAATTGCGAAAATTACAGAAGGGAATGTAATTACATATCGTTAGCTAAAATGGAAAAAGCAAAGCAACTAAAATTTACCAAAGCTACACCATGTAGACCGTAAAATCCGCTATTACATATATGCACATACATATACATATGTATATATTTATGCTCTGCACTATCTGGACTTCTACGTTAGGAATTTAATTTTAAAACCAAAATCAAATTTTGCTACCAAAAATGCTTGTTTAAGCAAAGTTTATAAATTACTACAATTTTGTTTATTTTTAGAATGCCATCATGAAAATGAAATGCGTCCCCGTGATCCCATACGTTGCCGTGAATGTGGTTATCGTATTATGTATAAAAAGCGCACTAAGAGATGTAAGTATTGCTGTACTAAAATTTTAATATCACATTGAAGCGTTTGGAGGAATGTAATAATTACTGTTGCTTCATATGTGATCAGAAACTTAGATTTCGTTGAAAATGTGTAATACCCTGCAAAAAAATAAATAAATTGTAACAAAAATGTAAAAAGAAAATGAAACAAATTCAAGGTCCTATTTTGCTCTGTTGATTTTTATATGATATTGTTCAGTCAAGATTTTAAACTTAAAAACATTTTTTTTTGTGAAATAACAAAGATTAAATATTTACTAAACCCTTGAATATATCTAGAAAAGGTATGATATCTTCTAAACGGCTGAACCATTTTTCCTAAAATATAGCTCAGAACCCTCTCGATCAAGCCACCTTTCAAAGAGATAAAACTAAGTAAAAATCGGTCCAGCCGTTCTGTTACAATTTTTTACTAAAAGTTAGTAAAAAATAAATTTTTTTCTTTATTGGCTTTCATTTCTTTAAAATATATTTTTGGGTTTTCTTTACAGCAAAATTTAAAATTTTTCTTCAACCAAGAACTGTTTTCTTGTTAAAAAAAAGTATCAAATGCAGAAAATTATATAATTTTATTTTGCAAAAGGAAACACAAAAATTAATTAATAAAAATGAGAATCAATAGAGAAAAAAATAATTATAAATCCGTTAAGCCTTTGGAATTTTGTTTTTCTAATGGTATACTATCGTTGATTCTACATTTTCTAGTTTATTTTAAAAATCAAAATCTCAATTGCACATACATTTATTAAATCAAAGACCATTTAACCTCCAACAACTGCAAAATTAATTATTTTTTAAAATTTAATTACATTAAAAAGATGGTACTCAACGGCCTATGTGCTAAATTAATTCCGTATACAGCTTGGAAGAGCCGTGTTGTAACACACATACATTCAGAGGCCCAATTTTTTCCATTGTTATTAAAATACATATATACTATATCTAGTACAAAATATGATAAATGGCAACAGTGATAATAATAGTACATTAAGCTGCTTACACACTTTATGATTTGTAATTACTCTATGTCTTGTTACAAGCGATGTGTTTGCGGGCTTCTGTGGAGAAATTCTTCGCTCACAAATTGCAGGCACAAATCAGTGTGTATGAGCGGCTTAAGTTTCCAATAACTTTAACATTTTATTAACATTTTTTTATACATGTACATATTTATAATTGCTCTTTCTTTTTATTCCAGTGGTTGTTTTCGATGCCCGCTAGCAAAATATAAATTTCACCTTGAGTTTCTTTAAATGTAAGATTACATATGCATACATACGACAATGCCACAGAGTTCAATTCCGTTCGCAAACGGAATTGAATCCACCTCAAGATGTCGAGCCCCAGCTGCAGTATAACTCAGCATACCAGCGCTCCCCCCATACGATCTGGGCACACCTGACAAATTCCCGCATTTTAGTTTTCTTTTTTAGACACCATCATCTCCAAAAATAGGACAGATTGAATTCCGTTTCCGAACGGAATTGAACTCTGTGGCATGGAAGATAGTTTATAATTTGATGAATAAAATATTACTACCAAATACAATTAATTTTAAAGTTTGAAAATCAAAACGTTAAATTATTTTTGCATGCTTATGAAATAGAAAAAAAGAGTGAACATGAATAGTGAATGTAATTGTAAATTTGTGGTATTCCATGAATATTTTAATTAACTATCCTTTGGACTCCGTACAGGTAAATATATTTTAAGAAAATAGTCCATACCGGAAATTACTGAATTTATAAACAAGACGACGGCCCAAACATTTTGCTAGGAATATTGTAAGCAGTTGTATATTTGGAGACGAAAACGGGTCCCAACGCAAAGCGCAACGGAAAGCTTGTAAAAGTTAACCATAATATCGATGAATATTTTAATACAAAGTTGTTTTAAAACCGATAATGAAGAAAATTTCGATTTTAAAATTTCAGCAGTTTTTAATTCTCAAATTAATGTTTGACAGGTAAACGTAAATCAGTTTATTTCAGTGCTGTAAAATGAAAAAAAAAACATAATGTTCGTCTATAAACTTGGTATCACCTCAAAAGGATTCAGTTGATGCATAACTTTTGGTCATAACGGCGCGTTTTTGTTTGCGAGTGAAAAAAATTAAGAAAAATATAGTTTTCAATAGTTTAAACAAATATAAATGAAAGTATTTTGGAAAAAATAGTTAATTTAGAAGGCATTTGTAAAAAGAAATAGTTTATTTGGTTAAAAAGCGTAGCAAGGCTTTTTAAAGCCTGTAAAGTATTTATCTTGTGTGTGTGTGTGTAGTGAAAAAATTATTAAATGAAAATTATGTATGATATCAAAAGTTTTAATTAAATTGCATTTGTGAAAAATTATCAAATAAGTATCAATTTACAAAATTTAAAACCCAAATGTGGTTTATTTTGTTGTAAAAGTTAACTTTCAATGCAATCCTTTATAGGAGAAATGTGTGTGTGTGTGTGTGTAGTGAAAAAATTGAAATGCGCCAATTGGTTAATATACATAAGTCTGTAGAACAGACGATAGCCGAAGTCATGTGAGTCTTCACATATTGGCTTTCGAAGTGTTTTTTTGTTAATAAATAATTCAACAAATAATTTAATAAATGTGCAACAAAAATCTTTCAATCAGCCTGCCGACTACACGGAGTTGGCCATCAAGTATCCAGAATTTCGTTAGGTTTGGTAAGTAAAAATATAGTAGATCTTTAACAAACAAACATTTCCAGTTGATATTAAAAAGCAACCGTAAAGATTTTGTTAATAATTTTTAATCAATAAAAGAAACTTAGTGGCAAAGCTTGTATTGATTATAAAATCGAAACTCATCTGTTGTAATATTTTCCATTACGAGTTTGTTATGCTCGCGGTAGTTTGGTTCCCACCTTATCCTTACGTTCAAATTATATACTATGGCTGTAGGATGTAATGAAGAGTGGCTATTCGTCTAATCAGGAAAGGGAAATAGATATATGATGTGGTTCTTCCTGCATTTATATCTTCTGGCAGCCAAAAAGAATATGTGGCAGATGGTGGCTTTGGAATCGAATGTTTCAAATGTACAATATGTTTTAAAAAATATATACAAGAAGACAATAATTTGAATTCACTAATAATATTGTATAAACAAATTGATAAAAGTCAAATATTCCAAGAACATTTTAAAAATCTGGAAGAAACCACATACTAAACGAAGTCATACAACTTTTGTATGTGTAATCGGCCTTTTTTATTTTGTTTTAATGTATTGCACATTAGAGCGAAAAAATGTTTTGCTACCCCTCTCAGACTAAAGTTCGGTATTTTTAATGAGAACTCCCAAAACAATTGAATTACAGAACTAAGCTGTACCCAAATAGAAACTCACTTTTGAATTCGAATAAGAAGATATCAATGCAATCACCAATAAAGAATATAACTATAGTTTTAACTATAATATCGAGCACATTTTTCGGTTTTATCGTAAGCGACATGTTATCGAAAATAGACTTTTTTATTGAAATCAAAATTTTATGGTCTACCCATATTTTAGAATTATCAAAATGCCAAAATTGTTGATAACTTTTAAGATACAGGCTGTATAATTTTATCTTAAGCGTTATTTTACGTAGAAAAACAAATTCGAATATTTAAAAAAACCTTCTGAAAAATTTAATTTTTGTCGCTTACGAGATTAAATCGAAAATAAGACTCGTTATGTACCTACATATCGTCGCTGTTTTATCTAACTGACCTATCTAACATTTGTAAAATTTTACAGGAGTGCAGCTTTTATGATTGTTTTCTACATGCATTCTTATGGAAACATCTGAAATAGTTTTAGTTGTATAGGCTCACCATTAACGTTTGCAGTCATAAAAATTGTAGACAAGGTCTATTATGACTCATAAAGTCTAGTAGTGGAATTAACTAATTTTTTGAAAAAATGTCAGATCGGTTAGTTAAAACAGCAACGATATATCTATGATACCAGATTAATAAAAACTATTATGAGTTTGAAGTGCATGTTAAAACGAAACTTCTATAAAATTTTCAATAAACCACACTTGAAAAACAAATTAATTTTTTTCATGAGCTCCAAAGTTAATTTTTCGAGTTATGATGTTTTAGTAAAGGAGCGGTTTGTAAGCCGGAGCCAGTTCCGGTGGCGGATAGTTTATAAGAAAGTGAACGACACAAAGTCGACTTTTTACCGGGTGACTTACTTCTCTGAATCTGATATGTTCGCGCCATGTACCTGTGAACTCGAAAAAATTCATAAAAATGGTAGTTATTTTCTCTTCTCTTCCTGTGATATACTAAAGATTTTCCAAATTAAACTTTGCATGTGGAAAATCCTTGTACATAAAATATTTTGATTAAAAATATATAAGTACCTATATAAAAAATGTGAGTGCTGAGGAGAGGAAAAATTTCTAGGTGCATAACATAGGCCGACTTCCTAAACGCAAGTTGCAATGCCTAATTAAAATTCATACACTTCCAAATATCGCATCATTTTTATTTAGAATGCAAACATATGTATGAGTTGCATAGCGACATTCCTAAATGCCGATAAAATGCAAAAACTGTCTGTGCAACGCAAGGTTGCACTTAAGACATACTAATTTTTTTAACTATGCATTGCAACTTGCGTTTAGGAAGTCGGCCATACACTTGGCACCACTTAAAAAGTAATTTAGTACATGCTAAATAACAAAACATCTGGCACCACCTGAAAACAATTTTAGTAGTAACGGCGCGGAGTAATTGCACAGATGTATAGCGATATAAAGTTAAGAAAAGTATTTAGTTTTCAATAGTTTAATTGAATAGAATTGAATTTATTATGTTTAAAATAGTTAAGTGAGAAAGCATCTACAAGATGATGATGAAAGTTATGTGGTTAAGAAGCGTTGCAAATGAAAAGCTTCGTATAGCCTATCAAGAAGTATGGCTTGTGTGTGTGAAGTAAAAAATAAATAAAGTTAAAATGTTGTGATTTAAATAGCTTACATAAAATATAATTTGTTGAAATGGTCAAATAAGCTTATATTTTCAAAATTTAATACACAAAAGTGGTTTATTTTGTTGTAAAAGTTAAATTTCAATGGAAATCTTTAGGGTAGAAATGTGCGCGTGTGTGTGTAGTGAAAAAATGGAAATGCGCCAAATGGCACTACAAAGCGTTACAAAGTGCGCCAAATAGCTGATACAAGTCTGTATGTAGAACAGCTGATGGCTGAAGTCGTCAGACTGTGTATTGCCATTCCTAGTGTTTTTAGTTAATAAATAATTTAATAAATATGCAATAAGAATCTAAATTGCAAATGCAAGCCCGTAATGTTTCAAACAGCCTCTTGTCTACACGCTGTTTGCTATCAATTGTCCAGAACTTCATCGTATTTTCAGATTGGTGAGTTAAAATTTAGATTTATATTGAACAAACACTTCCCCTTGATATTGAAAAGCAACTGTTAACGATTTGCTAATAATTTTGAAACTATAGAAAGAGCAAAGTTTGTAATGATTTTTCTATTGCAATATGTATTTTCAATTACAAATTGACTTTGCTCCAGGGAATTTAGTTCCGGCTTTGCTATCACGTTTCAACTATTTACTATGGTTTATGCACACAATGAAAATTGCTCTTCGGATGATCAAGTAAGTAGGGAATACATGTGGGCGGTGTGTGCTTTTCCTGTTTTAAGAAATATAGAATATAACATTTTCTTCTCGCCTAATCCTCAGTATAGCCGTGTTGATAAAATACGAATATTCCCGGAATGTTAAAAAATTTAGAAAAAAAAACCAATGACAATATTTTCTTTATTTTTAAGATAGCTACCTATAAAGTTTATTCTAGTATGTAAGGCCTTATAAGCAATCTGCCAAAAATTAATTTTTGTTTAATTTGTTAGACAATATTGTTTTGATTACACAAATAATTTACAAGTAATGTATTTGGTGATGTAATCAATTGAAAATGATTTTAATTTAATTTTTAAGTAATCGTACTTATTCCAGTTCTCAAAATCAACGTCATATCAATACAATACAACCAAATTGGGTCTTGTCTACCTGTTGTCGAAAACAACTGACTGCTATTGACAGACTCTCTTTATTTTCTAGTCCTTAAACAACAGATGTGGATTGTCAATAGCACGAAATTATTCTCCAGAGGGAGTAGACCAGGCCCAATTTTTTGCTGACGTCGATAAATGACGGTGAATATTTTTTCTAGAGTTTAAAGATCTGTTGCATATAATAATAATTTTTTGTTTGTTGTTTTTCTTTATCATCAAAATTTTCTTTATTTAAATCAATTTAGAAATTTAATTGCGGAAAATAAAAAAAGTAAAATAAACTCTTTACTTAAAAAGTAGCCTCTGGCCTGTACAACTCCAAAATCAGAATTAAAAATTTTTTCTTTATGGAGGAAATGTTCGATCTTGAATTAAAAACGACGAATGTTTTGTTTTTGGGAAAAGTGTTCTTTATTCATTCACTTTATTTACTCAAAAAATGTAGTTTGTATCATTTCCTTTTTTATTTGTTCAATAAAATTAATAATTTAAGTTTGACAATAATATTAAATTTGGTTGGTTTCAATGTTTATCTCTTTTGCCAATTATTGCTTTATTGTTTATTTTTCAAGTAGTCAATTAACTTTCTATATCTGAAAGATCAATTGTGTTAGAATTTGCAGTAGTAGATGTTTTTGTAAATAATTTTTGATGTAAAACGGTTGTAAAACGGTTACTAAAAGAGTAGGTAGTATTTAATAAGAAATCATTTCTTCGTTGCTCTGACGTGATCGGCTATGTGTAGATTTTTAAAATTTTTTTTTATTTCACCATTATAAAACTTGATATGTCATACATTCACCTACCAAATCGTTTTATAGATATCTTCATTGGTTCAGAAGTTAGCATAGACTTACACATCTATATAATTAATAGGCAAACATGTTTTTTGTAATCCCTTTTACGCTGGTACTGCTGCACTGATTTTAAAAAAATTTATATGGTTTTAAAGGTTTTTCGGTACAGATGTGCAGAATCTATATTTTATTGAAATCGGTTTAGTATTTTAGAAGCTATAAGCGTTTAAAGTTGCTACTACTACACATATTACACACGCATTTATTAGCTTAAAAGTAAACAAGAAACAAAACAAGAGATTGTGTGTTTGTTTGTAGTATTTCTCTTGATCTAACATTTTTTTCTCTTATTTGTTATTGTATTAAAGCCATAATACTTAAAGGAAGAGAGTTCAATAAATTGAATTAACTTAGTTAAAGGGATTTCTTTTGTGTTTTTAAGTTCATGTATTATTTAATTATGCTTATGTATGTAATTATGTGGGTGGCTCTTTTTTTAATGCAACCGTCATAAAGTTTAGATACATTTTCTTCGAATCTTAATAAAATTATTTACATTTAGATTCTAGAATACGGACGATTGTGTCGTCCGTTAGTATATCTAGTTTATCAAAAGATAAAAAAGATAAAATAAAAAATAATTTTATTAGAAATGCACTTGACGCTGAACAACAAACTGAGTTATGTGTAGTTTTTGAGGCAATTCCGCTATACCTGCCAAATATACAATTATTTAAGATTAATTTTACGAAATACTTATATAAACTTATATAAATGTTTCAATATAGCGTTGAAGTTTTCAAAAATATTGAAAGGTTTCAATATAAAACAGTTTTTTTACTCTCCTGAAAACTGATTTTGTCGGAGCAACGATGATATGATGTAAATTGTCAATTAAATTCAAATTTTAAATCCAATTTTCATTATACGGGAAATAAGTTATCCTTTTGAAAAAAAAAAAGTTTTTTCCTATTAAGCCCAAAAGTATTTATTTTGAAGTTTTTTTTTAATTTTTATTTGCTTCAATCATTTATGTATTAATTAACATTTCTCTTAAACTGTGGTGCTGAATTCAACAGTATTTTGAAGTTTTTCTATTTATACATTATTGTAAGTTATTTGTTCATTATAAATAGAGTTTCTTTTAAAGAATTGTTTGCTTAAAAATACAATTTTAATAAATTTTATTATTTACTTTTTATAAAATTTTCAAGTGCATTTTTTAAAGGGAATTTTAAAGTTCAAATTTTTCTTTCAATTTCCGTTTCCTTTTGAATTCAAATGTCCATCATCAATCACACTATAGATATTTTTTTTAAAGAATACAAATAAAAAATTTAAATTAATATAAAAAAAGCTTACTTTTGAATTGTTATATGTGATTTCTTTTGAAAGTAGACCAAGATCATGTAAGATGCATATATAATAATAAAGAAAATAGCACAAATATGTATGTTATAATAATAATAAATATAATCTTCTCATATTCATTATAGTGAAGTCATGCATTAAAATATGGAATTTATTTCCAAATCAGTAATAATAAAAATCGTTAGTTTAGTTTTTTTAAAGGTACTTAGTCCACTTTCAAAACAACCGGCTCATTTAATAATTGCTAATAAATAATTGGTTGTGTTATCAATAATTGTTTTGAAACTGTCTCGTATTGGAATGAATTATTTGTTAATATGATTTGAAGTTTTTACTATTCAAGCTCTTATTTTAATAAATATAATAAAATTTTTTATTTGAGTTTACTAAATTGCATAAATTATTATTGATATTATATGTATGTATGTATGTATTTATTTATTTTTATATAAAGCTGTTTTGAATTTAACATGAGAGTTGAATATTTAATAATTTCCTATAAAAGCCAACATAAAAACTTAATATTTTTTGCTTTAAAAAAAAGAAGTTATTTAATAAAACTCAAAATAACAATTTTAATATATTTTTAAGTACAATGCAACTTGGAAAATTTGTTTGTTCAATTGCTTTCCTTCATAATGGACTTGTATACCTTTTTGTTTGTTGAGTGAGTAGCTTTTATGAATTAAATCTTAGTTTAATATTTTCTCTTATTATTTTATATATATTTTTTTAAATATGCATACATATGTACATGTATGTATGTATGTGTATTATTTTTAAGAGACAATTGCTAATTTTAAAAATTCATATTTTTTTTTATCCCAAAAATAAATAAAATATTTGTGTTTCAGTTTTGTTTTGTTTTTTTTTGTTTCATTCAATTATCAATAATGATATTTTTTATTCAACTGTTTGTTGCTCTTTACGAGTTTTATGTCCCCGGAATGAGGCCTGTATTTTCGTAGCGGCCTTATTTAGCTCTGGATCACTTAAATCAATATCCAATTCCTCGGCCACTTTCTTAGTAATCTCCTCTATGTCAACGTCTTCGGGCGTTTCCTTGGTCACCAGTTTACGTGTTAAGTGGCCACGGAAAGTAGCTTGAATTTTTAGAGCAGCATCACAGAGTTCTAAAATAACAAGAATATAGTTGTCTATATTAAAAATGTGTTAGCGAAAATGTAAATAATATATCTACATATTGTACATATACAAAGCACAACAAAATTGAGTCTTGTTTTAATTCCTTAAACAAAAAATAGCTGATCTTTATGTACTTTTATCTCCTGATTACGATGGAGTCATTAGTTTTACCCTATTATCTCTTAAGTTTTCAGATATAGCGACATTTATAATTTGCATAATTTACACCATTTCTTGTATTATTCGCTTAATATTCCTCCAAAATTAAATATACTTTCTGGATCACATAAATTACTCATTTATCAGGATATCTTACTGTTATTACGAGGATATTAAAAATCGTGTTTTGAGTGTAATAGTTCTTTTTTATTATATTTTTTTTACCTAAAATAACTTATCTTTATGTATTTTTTTCTGCTGATTACGAAAGCAGTATTTTGCTAACACCTTAAGTTTCAGAGATATTGTGCATTATATTGAAAAAAAGCTTTAAAGTTTTCTGTTACGCCACCCAAAAAACTTATTTTTTATAACATGAGGTCTCCGATTTTAAATGTATTACCTATTTTCTATATGTTGTGATTATATTCTAACAGCATTTACCAAGCTTTAAGGCAAAAATTTTGTAAATAGAAACGTTTTTTTCGTTTTGAAATTTGTATGTATAAAATATTTTTTTAAACGAATTTTCGTTATTTTTCATACAAATTTGAAACGTTTAGAAACGAAATTATTTACAAAATTTGCCTATTAATAAGTTTTATAAATAAATTATAAATTTATAAATAATTTTATAATAAAAATAAAAATTTTTCTTTAAATTGTTTTTTATTTATTTCGCAAATGCCGCAAAATTTCAAATATGTATACGATAGGTTTAATAACTGCAAATAATACATAAATATTCTGTGACTGGTCCATACATTTTTTAAGTAATACTTGCATTAATAATTTGTAAATTGACAAGTGTAGCTAATATGAAAAATAATTTTTTTTGGATGACATGAGAAAAGAAATATTTTTTTTGTTATATAACGCACAATATCTCTGAAAGTAGAGGTGCTAGAAAAATAATAAAGTTTTTTTATTATCAGTGGACGAAAATACATAAGGATCAGTTATTTTAATTAAAATAACTTAAATACACGATTTTTAACATCCACCGGATATCCTTATATACTCATCAATGTTACTTGCATCTCCTCAAATTAAAGTGTATTTTATGTAGATCACTAAACCAGAAAGTATTTTGATATTTGATGGACCATTCGTGAAATTCTAAGCGATTAAAAATAATAATAATAAAACTAGAACTGCGAGAGAAAAACTAATGAAGCCATTCTAATCAGCAGATCAAAATACATAAGGATAGGCAATTTTTATTTAAACAACAAAACCGGCTGTGTTATTAACCAAGCTTTAAAATTTACCATGGATGTGGAATACCACATTTTGTCGGGTGGTTACTGGTTTGACTCAATAATAATATATTTATATTCAAAATATTAGTAGAAACAGTAGAAACTTTTCAGTTTTAATACTGGTATTCATAAAGTATTGTTAAAGTTAAAACATTCTTTAAACTGATTTTCTCATACACACAAAATTCGTATGTTCAACATACGCCAAGTTTAATAGCCATCATAAATCTCTGCTGTGATAGACAAAGCAGACTACACTGATTAGATACGAGAACCATTCCAAACTTAGAGACTGGTGGTTAACTATGAATTGATGTCTCGATGTATGGAAATAAAAATTAGCTTTTGCTAACGATGTCTTAATGGAGACGGCATTAACAAAACACCGCACAAGGAAATTGGTCTTAACAATACGGCCCCATTCTGTAAACCGAATCCATTTGAAATCGCACGATTTTAGAAAACTAACTCCGATAACAGAAATATTTTTTCACTTATTTTAATTTTTCTATTGTATAGATTGTCAATATCATCGGCCCTGTTCTGAAAACCGCACGATTTTAGGAAACTAACTCCGACAATAGAAATATTTTTTCAAGTTTTTTTTATTATATAAAATTATCGTGTACGATTTTAAACACGTCTGCAGGACCATGATTAAATTTTTGAAAACGATAAATTTACTCGGCTTCTGTTAACAGAAGAGGGCCTGCATCATGTATGTATGTATTTGCGAGCTCGACTAGACATCAACACACAGCCTTAATAAAGTATACATTTTTTGTTCATTCAAAATTCAGTTTTATTAAATTACAAAATAATAAATTGTTTATAAAGTTAGAAAATAATCATAAAAGTAAGTTTGTTCATACAGCACTTCCAGGTAATTAAAAACCAAGACGTCATAAAAGAAGCTAAAATAAAACTATAAAAAAAAGAAAGAGAAATTTTTGGTTGCGCTTCAACCCTAGGGTCCAGCCAAATAACCGAGAGGGCACGGAATAATTCCCAAAACATAAAAGAAACGAAGACTGCATCGAATTATTATTTCCAAATTTCAGCCATCAAATGACTGTAATTGTTGATAAGCTTGAGCCAGCCTTCAGTTTCTGTAACAGGAACAAGATTATCGTGGATATATTTGATTGAGTGCTCCTTTAAGCTGGGAATCTTGTACATGTCAGCGTATATCAATATTCTGGCTACAGTGTCGGTCGACATCTTACAACTGAGTTCCTTTTCACAAATGATTTTCAAATCTGGCAAATCGTATTTATCGCTGGCAGCTAATAAATCAATTGTAACTTTAACCTCTTCGCCAGTGTAAATAAAACGTAACAGTTCCTGTAAGACTTCCATGTCAATATCGCTTAGAGTAATTTTGTTTGATTTGTCCTTTTCAAACATTGCAGCAAAGACTTGACTACGTTTTGCCAATATGGACTTGTGAGCCTGAATTTCATTTTCTGCCACCACGAATGTTACATCTGAATTTATTTTAGTTTCAAAAAGCTCAGCATTATCATAATCATTGATGGTAGCTGCAGCAAGTGATTTGTCTTCTGTATAAGTCACATAAGTTATGGTGCAAGTTAATGTGATAGCATTGTTGCGCAAGTATTTGGTTAGAATGCAAACTGTTGCATTACTCCAGAGATCCCAGGTGGCTTTGTGAGAAACTTCATTCAGAGCTGCACCATAATTTTCAATCATATTATCACCTAACCCAAGTTCAACCCAAACTTTCCAATTATCCAGAGTTGAACTTGTTAAATCAAGCATACATTTTCTATAATAGCAGTCGTCACCAACCAGATACAATTGCCCATTAAACTTTGTATCATCATCATAACTAAATTCAAATTTTGTTGAGGGAAGTTTTTCTCCTGCCTTCACCTCTTTGCAAACGAAATCGTGTATTTTCCATGCAAGATGGAATTTCTTTTTAATACGGAAACTTTCTTTATCCGCGGAAATTATCAAATCGCTTGAACTCATTTTAGTTTAATTTTATTTGAATTTTTATTGAATTTTAAACGTTAAATTTAATTGACAAACAGACGCTGTGGTACTGCGTAGTCAAGGCACATTTAATACAGGTACATGCATTAGGCAAAACTCTCTGGCAACTATCTGCTAACTCTCTGGCAACTCTCTGCTTCTCACATAGCCAAGGCATATCAAACAGGTACACGCAAGGCACATTTAATACAGGTACATGCATTAGGCAAAACTCTCTGGCAACTATCTGCTAATTCTCTGGCAACTCTCTGCTTCTCACATAGCTTTACATGGTAATTGTCAAAAATTTGTATGCATCAAACAAGGCAAATATTGATATTGTCAAATGAATCGTGCTTATAAACTTGTAAACAAAAAATCAGCGGATGAGCAATATGCCTGATACGTGTACCTGTTTGATATGCCTTGGGTACACGTATCAGGCATATTGCTCATCCGCTGATTCTTTGTTTACAAGTTTATAACGAAGAATTCATTTGACAAATACAATTGTGTCTTGTTTGATGCATACAAATTTTTGACAATTACCATGTAAAGCTATGTGAGAAGCAGAGAGTTGCCAGAGAGTTAGCAGATAGTTGCCAGAGAGTTTTGCCTAATGCATGTACCTGTATTAAATGTGCCTTGTTACCATGTAAAGCTATGTGCAAGGCACATTTAATACAGGTACATGCATTAGGCAAAACTCTCTGGCAACTATCTGCTAACTCTCTGGCAACTCTCTGCTTCTCACATAGCTTTACATGGTAATTGTCAAAAATTTGTATGCATCAAACAAGACACAATTGTATTTGTCAAATGAATTCTTCGTTATAAACTTGTAAACAAAGAATCAGTGGATGAGCAATATGCCTGATACGTGTACCTGTTTGATATGCCTTGCATGGTAATTGTCAAAAATTTGTATGCATCAAACAAGACACAATTGTATTTGTCAAATGAATTCTTCGTTATAAACTTGTAAACAAAGAATCAGCGGATGAGCAATATGCCTGATACGTGTACCTGTTTGATATGCCTTGTGCGTAGTATTTGAGCGTTTGAAACATAGACTACTACAATTGCAGACGCGGCATTCCTGCATGATTATAGTTATTCAGTGTTGCCAGTCTGGGTGTAGCTAGAGAGTGTGTAATTTCTACTCACATGTGTAGGCCATATAATTAAACTCTTGTATAATCTGTGTGTAATTCTACTTTGGGTTGTATTTTTATTTACTTTTTTTTAATTTTAACCTAAACAAAAGATGTGTAGTGTAATTTTCTTCAATTTGTAATTGGAGACACAGCCATGTGTAAATTCATTGGCAGCACTGTAATCATTTTATTGACACACACACAATAAAATTTTTGCAGCTTGTAAACAAAGTTTGACAATTATATGCAATGAATACAGTAACAGGCTGGGCTTGTGCATGTACCTAGTATAATATTATCATGCCTAGTATGAATTCGCCTAGGCAAAGAAGACAAAGACCGTTATATGGCTTGTAAACACAGAATATTATATTCAAATGCAAGGTATTGAGATGATGCATAAATATGTATAATCGGATATCTTTCAAAAGATGTCGATGAAAATAGGTCACATTATCAAAAAAAAATTTTATTTTTCCGTGATTCTATGTCGACAGAAAAGTACAAATCGTTAAAAAAAACGTCTGATTTATGTTCATGAAAATTTACAATATCTCAAAAACGGTATCATAAAATAAAATTTAACCTTGATTATCGAATTCAGCGAAAGAAAATACATAAGGAAAATCACCACTCATCATGTTCAGAAACAGTGATTTATGTTCATGAAAATTTACAATATCTCAAAAACGGTATCATAAAATAAAATTTAAACTTGATTATCGAATTCAGCGAAAGAAAATACATAAGGAAAATCACCACTCATCATGTTCAGAAACAGTGGGTGAATCCAGCTTAACACACTAAAATTTTTCGCAATGGCAGCGGCAGTGGCAGAAAAATTTGCATGCGAGTGAAAATTTTGCAGTTGCATGCCATTGAATGTCAAAACGAAGAAAAGTGTTACCCTGTTAGCATTTGATGCATATTTTTTAGATCACTGTGAAAGTTAAATTAAAGTTTTAACTTGTTAAATGTATTATTGTGTTTTATTTACGGTAATGCGAATAAAAAAATGCAATTTTGATAATTATAGCTCATTAATATTATCAAAATTATAATAATAATAATAAATGTTAACCATTTCCCGAAGCATGTGCTTAAATGATGAACTCGGTAACTCTATAAACTAAAAGGAAGCAATTTTTTTTTCTTGAGAAGTAAACAAATGTTCTCATGTGTACCCTTCGCCGACATTTTCAAAATGAACTTGCAATTGCATGTGTAAACAGCAAAGCAAATGGCAAGAGATTCGACTTTTTCGAATAATTTTTCGTTTATAACACGTACACAACACTGGCATGCCACTAGTGGTATGTGTAATTGCAGTGTTAGCTCCAAAATCCAACCCAAGGCGAATTCAGTATCAGGTGACCTTATCAGCCCAGCTGATTATCAGCTGTTTATGCGAAATTGAGCAATTTGAACCAAAACGTCAAAGTTTGCTCAGAAATCTTTTGACAGATTGGTTTTCTAGCATAGCAAACTACATGTTGTTTTTTGTGTTGTAAAATTGTTGTACTAATAGAGTCACCTGATACTGAATTCGCCTTGATCCAATCCATCATAAAATTTTTTGGATAAAAAAAATTTAAAAACAGATAAATACATACATACATAGTACCTATAAGGTAAAAAATTTGGTTGCTGAAAAGAAAGGCGAATTCAATATTTGATTCTGAATTCGCCTTGCTGAAGAGGAAAAATTACTAGGTGCATAGCAAGGCAAATTCATAACAGGTAAAGTTGAAAACACAGCTGATCTACTTTTTTTTGCCAAATTCAAGGCGAATTCACATAACTGGTGGCTCTTGTGTCAAAAGTTGTTTATATATAGAGACCTGCGCCGGACGATTTTTTCGGCGGCACCGGCTCTTGAGAAAATTATCGGCGGAAGCTGAGATCAAATAAAAATATATAACAAAAAGAATTAAAAAACAAACAACAAACAAATAAAAACAACAGCAGAGTTGGCTACACATTGTTCATATATTTCATTGGTGCTTTGCCAAACCATCAATAGACTTCAACCAAATTTTTTGATAAAATTTCTAAGCATACTACGCTTTTTTAATTTATTTTCCTCAAAGATATTACTACTTGTGAATTCTCAAAGTTTTTGAAAATCTGTACATAAGATAAGAAGTTTATGACTGTTCAAAATATTTTAACCACATATTTTGATGTCTACTATGATTTGTCAAAGCACCAATGAAATATATACAAAATGCTTAGCCACCAGGAAATAAATTTCAATTCAAATAATCATATGAAATAATGCCAAATAATAAATATCTTTAATAAATAAAGTAATTATTAAATTATATTGTACATGGAGAATCGACGGCTGTTTTTCAGGCAGCATAAGCCAAAATATTTTCGGCGGCGGCGTAGCTGACTAAAGTTATAGACGGCTCAGCTCAGCCGGCTGTGAGCCATGATGGCCTAGATCTTTGCTTAAGTAAATTCAATCAGCTGCTTTTGACATACGAGCCTCCAAGGCAACAACAAAATACTATATTGTTTTTATTGTTTGTACTTTGTTGTAGTATTAACTCTACCTGTCATGAATTTGCCACAAAATATATGTGTTTTTTGGTGTTGTATTTTTGTTGTAGTTGTGCATGTACCTAGTATAATTGTATCATGCCCAAGCTCAAAATCAAGGCGAATTGATACCAATTCAATTCGCTTTGGCCAGGGTTGTCAGATTTATTCAGGATTGTTCGATAAAAATAAATAATACATTTGGGCAACATTACAAAGTTGTTTTTTGTATTGCTGTTTTTTTGTAGAGTTGCATAGACCTAATAAATAGGCCTTGAGCCCGCCTTACGTTGGAGCTTTTGAGAAGAATTTTTCGAAGATTTTGTTATCAAGTAAGCAATACATTGCTTCCCTCAGTTGTTAGTGCTTCCAAATCAGAATTTTTTTGCTGGATAATTACAAAAACGCAAGATTTAAATTTTAAATATAACACAGATATTAAAAAAAAAATCGTGAAACTTTATTGTATCGTTAAGTAGACAGAATGACCTCTTTTAAGGCTTGAGTCGTCGTCGGCTTATTCGCGTAAACCATCGACTTCAAAAAAACCCAAAGAAGAAAGTCTAATGGTGTTAAATCGCACGATCTAGGCGGCCAATTATTCTAGTCTCTAAAAGGAGAAATAATACGTCCAGGAAATGACTGATGCAGCAATTGAATTTTTCTCTGGCTATATGATATGTGGCGCCGTCTTGTTGAAACCAGATGCCCTCCACATTCATTTCTTCAATTCTAGGCACGAAAAAACTGGTTATCATTTCACTATACCGAACACCTCGTACCATGATGAAATAAACAGGTGGCATTACTAGGGCAACAAATGTATAATTACAACAACAAAAGGAATTTTTGTTTGTGTAATGCATGATGAAATAAACAGGTGGCATTACTACGCCAGATGACAGTTTTTTTGTTCTACAATATTTGTCTAATCTTATGTTAAAAGTTGTTTATATTTATTTATTTCATCATGCCTCGTACCTTCTACTAGCAAATAATAACAATTGTTCAAATGTCAAACAAATATAAATCTTGCGTTCTTGTTGCGACACCCTTTATTTATACATATGTATGTATATATATATGTATATTTTGCATATACATTCATATCTATAATTTACTAGTGATGTCAAATTTTGATATTAGCGAAAATACGATTGCGAATATTTGATACGATATTCGCGAATACGAATATTATATGTGAAATATGTTGGCGTACTTTAAAGTTAGTGAAAACTACACAATATCTTAATGATTGTCATTAAATAGCATTTGAAAATGATACAAAGCACAAATTTCTATAAAAAATTTAATGAAAATTTATTTTTAGCTATTTATTTAAATTTCGTTTAAAATTTATGCATTTATTTATTAAATTTTAGCCTGAATTTGGCGAATACGAATGCGAATATCAAATAAATTCAGAGAAGTGCGACTTTGACCCGCGCACGAAGGGTGAAGGGTTCCGTACGGACACGAGATATGTAATTCAATACGAACTTTAGCCTGGTTTTTTACGTTATTTTTAATTTGGGCGATTTTTTTTTTTCATATAGGCGATTTTTTTTGTTTTGTTGTTTTCGGTTTCTGGCGTTTTATAATTTTTACGACTTTTTTCATATTAACAATTTTTTAGTTTTGACAATTTTTTTCTCGTTTTAGCGTTTTTTTTTTGTTTTTTTGCGTTTTTTTAATTTTGGCGATTTTTTTCGTTTTAGCGATTTTTTTATTTTTGGCGATTTTTTTCGTTTCGGCGATTTTTTTATTTATGTAGATTTTTTCGGTTTTTGGCGTTTTTTAACTTTGGAGACTTTTTTCATTTATGCGCTTTTTCAGTTTTGACACTTTTTTTCTTATTTTGGCGACTTTTTCGGTTTTTTGCGTTTTTTAAATTTGGCGATTTTTTTAGTTTTGGCGATTTTTTTTAAATAAACTAATATTTTGGTTTTGGCGCCTTTTTCGCGATTTAGCGATTTTTTCGGTTTTGGGCGTTTTGTTTAATTTCATTTGGGTGATTTTTTCGAATTTGGCGATTTATTTTAGTGTTAGAACTTTGTTTTAAATTTTGGCGGTTTTTTTTTAATTTTTATCGATTTTTTTTTGGTTTGGCGATTTTATAAATTTTGGATTTTTTATTTTTACCGTTTTTTTGAAAATCTCAAGAGTTTGCCCCTTACGGTTTCCAAGAGGTTGTCAAAATTACATAGTCCAAATTGCATTAACGGTTCATTTTTTTCACCTTTGGTGTACGGAACCCTAAAAAGCACCAACTAGAAAAAAATGCTCACTGTTATAACTTAAAAAGCACTAAATTGGCATCGCTGCTTGTACATACTAAAAAGAAAATTAATACGACTATTTAATTATATTTAAAATATTTTTCTGCTGTAACAGAAACCTTGGTCGTAGATCAACGTAAATAAAATATCTTTGCGAATCAACAAATTTGCGACAAAATGGCATCGATTTGTTAGTGCATATTTTTGCATATTTTATAATAAATACATATTTTTGCATATTTCATCATAAATGTATATTTTTAATATATTTTTTAGTTTTTTCATGCTATAAATCCAATTTTGGTTTTTTTTACTAGTTGTAAAGTATATAAGAGCTGCAGTTTTTACGACTGTGTAAGAACAAAAAATTTACGATACTTTTTTGTTGTGATATGAATCGATATTCAAAAACACCGTAGGACTCGAAGTTCAATACCTTGGCTTAAGTCAAGAATATCAATACCATTGAAAATTAAAGAAGAAAAAAACAAGAGCATGGTATAATAGCACTTTTAAACCCAATTAGTTTCTTGTGGATATGAACTTTTGAAAGCTTCTTTGAGTGTTTCAGCCTTTAATGAAAAATATCCAGTGATACGATACGCATACATTCTACAGTAACTAGATGGGGGACGTGGCAGAAGGCTGTCAGATACTATATTTCTATTAATAAAATTAAAGAAATTTTTGTCAAAAACCTTTCCCCCATTTGCAACAAACAAAAATAACATGTGCTTCAAGTGTACGTTAAAATAAAATTTTCATACAAAACCTGGTTTTAACGTACACTTGAAGCCCACGTGACTTTTTTTGTTTAGCATATGAGGGCAAGTTTTTTTACTTTAAAATTTCTTTAATTTTATTAATAGAAATATAGTATCTGACAGTCTTCTGCCTAAATTGATATTTGTGCAAACATAGTATTACTTTCTTGTTCATACTATATCCCAATTAGAGGCTTTCGTTACTTTAACACCTCAAGTTGAATTAATTGAAGATGCCTTAAAAAATAAATTATAATGTATGCAACAAATTGTATCAATATAGTTCTAACAACAAAAACTTAGAAACTGAATATTCCACAAACAAAATAGCAGCATTTAAAGGCGTACCAATAACTTAATTTTTATTACATACATTTTTTTTCAGAAAAAATCGTCAAAGATTTACCTTTGACAATTTAAGTACATAAAAGTTCGACAGAACCTTGCTCGTATTTTGTATTCCATATGATTTGACAAAATATTTGTTAAAAAAGCATTGAAGCTGAGCTTTTTATGTTTTTTTAAGTTTTTAATGTCAATATTTTCGCTAAGAAAGCAATGAAGCTAATTTTTTTAAGTTTCTAATGTTCTTAAATGTTTAAAAAAAATTTTGATAAATGCATATTTTATTAGTTTTAAATACATATTTTTATATTTTTACTGCATATTTTATGTACATAAAACGTGATTTTAAATGCATGAAAATCCTTTCCCTATTAATCACCTTTGGAATATTTAATTTGAAGCGCCCTTTTGACGGACGAAAGGACTTTAGACTCTATGTTATATGTAAAATTTTGAGCAGCGCTGTCCTTGATCATTAGTGTATTATATGTTTATAAATTTTTTGTTGCATCTAAGATAATTATCTAAATTACCCTTTAAGGTCGATACCATAGTTCTTGGCTGATGGAAAATATTGCCTTTTATTCATACTTTTATTGCAATTCGGTAAGAAATGAATACTACATATTTATGTTTTCATGTAAGTTTTCTGAAATTTTCTTAGTTTTTGGATGTTTTTTTAATTGTAGGCGATTTTTCATTTTAAAGTTTTGGGCGATTTTTAGTTTTTTTTTTGTAATTTTTCATTTTGAAATTTTGGACAACTTTTCATGGAGCCATCAAAAATTTATTTTTAATTTCTAGTCCAAAAATACTTCAAATTGTGAATTGATTGAGAGCCTCATATTCACCCCTCTCGTGAATAACGAGAGGTATTTTTGTTCCCATGAAATTTTTATTCCCCTCGAAAGGAAAAATGCTGCTATTAACTCGCAATGCATTAAAAATATGGTAAGACGATTTGTAAAGCTTAAATATTAATTTAAAATCAAAAAAATTTCAAGTTTAAGAAGTTTAATTATAAGAAAATTAAGTTAAATTCCAAATGAAACAAGTAAGAGTGCTATATTCGGCTGTGCCGAATCTTATATACCCTTTACCAAAGTGCGTTTATGTAGTATAGAGATACATACATAAGCACAGAGATATGTAGGTACATATTAATTTTTTGAAAAAATTCATACTTTTTTTCTAGTGCAATTTTTAGGTTTTCGGCATTATGTTTAATTTGGTGCTTTTTAAATTTTGGCAATTTTTTTTCATATAGGAAATTTTTTTTTTGGTTTTGGCGATTATTTTCGGTTTTTGACGTTTTTTTAATTTTAGCGATTTTTTTTCGTTCTGGCGATTTTTTTGATTTTGACGATTTTTTTCATTTAGGCGATTTTTTATTTTTTATATATTTAATTTTTTTAGTTTTGACAGTTTTTTCTCGTTTTGGCGATTTTTTTGGTTTTTGGCGTTTTTTAATTTTGGCGATTTTTTTTCGTTTTGGCAAATTTTTTGATTCTGCCGATTTTTTTTCATTTAAGCGATTTTTTTAATTTTTGGCATATAGGCAATTTTTTTTTGGCGATTTTTTCCGGTTTTTGGCGTTTTATTTTTTAATTTTGGCGATTTATTTTCGTTTTAGCGATTTTTTTTGGATTTTGGCGATTTTTTTTATTTAGGCGATTTTTTTTAATATTTGACGATTTTTGTTCATATAAGCATTTTTTTTGTTTTGGCGATTTTTGCGGATTTTTGTCATTGTGGGAATTTTTTTTTGTTTTGACACTTTTTTCTCGTTTTAGCGATATTTTTCGGTTTTTGGCGTTTTTTTAATTTTGGCGATTTTTTTTCGTTTTGGCGATTTTTTTCATATAAGCGATTTTTTTTAATTTTTGGCGATTTTTTTCATATAGGCAATTTTTTTTTTTGATTTGGCGATTTTATTTCGGTTTATGGCGTTTTTTTAATTTTGGCGATTTATTTTCGTTTTGGTGATTTTTTTTTTATTTTGGCGATTTTTTTTCATTTTGGCGTTTTTTTTAATTTTTGGCGATTTTTTTCACATAATCATTTTTTGTTTGTTTTGGCGATTTTTTCGGTTTTTAGCGTTTTTTTTTTAATTTTAGCGTTTTTTTTCATTTTGGCGATTTTTTTTGTTTTGGCGATTTTTTAAAATATTTGGCGATTTTATAATTTTCGGATTTTTTAGTTTGACCGTTTTTGAAAATTTCAAGAGTTTAACTCTTACAGTTTCCAAGATATAGCAATTTGTCAATATTACATAGTCAAAATTTCATTAACTGATGGACCACCCTTTAATTTAAATTTTTTAATTTTAGTGTTAATTGTTGTAGCCTATATAAAAATACACTAATTTTACAAATTTCAAGTGTCAATATACATATGTACACACATACATACAATTGTATGTATATTACATGGGATTTTAAAAGTTATCGTTACTCATTTTGGAAAACCCCTTAATTTTTAGCTTTTATATATTTGTTGTTGTCGCGACCAAAGTTCTACATACACTGTCCAAATTTCAGACCCGTAGCTTTTACCGTTCCTGAGAAAATAGCCTTCTTCCTAAAACATGAAATATGTTTAATTATTAGGAAAAAAGTTAAAGTTTTCCAACCCTGGAAACGTTTTTTAATTAGTTAAGTTTTTAAAATTTTTTTTTAATCATAAATACCAATTTTATTCATACCGAAGTATAAAATAAGTTAATTTAATAAAAAAGTAATAAAAACTTGTTTTCGGTAGTTATTTTCTATGGGTAAATTGAGTTTGAGTTTTCCAGCTCTGAAACCGTCTGCTCGATTTTGCTGAATTTCAATAGCAAAATTTTTCGGAAAATTTCTGACACACCAGTCCAAGAACGAAGTCGCTAGCTCTTCTGGGAGCTTGGGAAAACCGATTTCACGTACAGACAGACGGACATCGCTTGTTCGTCTTCCCTATGCATAAGGATCCAGAATATATATACTTTATGTGTCTCTTATTAATATTGTAGAAATTACAAACGGAATGACAAACCAATATATACCCTTTTACCATTTTTTGGTAAAGGGTATAATGACATTGTTTTAACTCTAATGTTGTGTTTTTAAATAATCAGCTCAGCTTCATCAGCCGTATGATTTTGTTTTAAAGCTATGGCTGTGGCATACAGCAGTTGAAATTTATGCAGCTTCAGCAGTTTAAATATAAAAAATTCCCAGACCTTTTTGAACGCCGATTTGTAAACTTTGCTTTATATACACTGTAAAAAAGACACTTCAAAGAAGTCATGAAAATTTAGTGTTTACGATCCGGATCTAGTGCAAATTTCGATCATTTCTAGTGATTTTCACATACAGTTGTCATTGCAAGAAGTTCTCTTTTCCACGCCTAGTCATTTAATTGGAAGCCATTTTAGGAAAAATTTCTTTTTTAGAATTCTATAATAATATCTGTAGCAATAAGGAAAAAGTGCTTAAGTCATATTTTATTGTTTTGCACTTTTAAGCGTTCAAGTCGATTTTCAGAAATTTATTTCTTTTACAGTTAAATTGGAAAATTCTTTGTTAACGTTTATTTTTGTCAAGCAATCATCGTTCTACACACTATAAAATAATACATTTGAGTTGAAATATACGAAAGTATAACCTTAATTATGCTATTATTCCAAATAAGATTAGAAGTCTAAAAAAGATAAGCTGCAAGTAATTTTGGTATAACTTCCTGAAGAACCACACAAAATAAATTGAAATTTTTACCAGGAGTACTTTGAAATATGCAGATTAAGGGGGTACCATTAACTAAAAATGAGCTTATCTCGACTTAAGCAATTTTTCCTTTTTGCCACAGATATTTTCATCTAAGAAAATTGTAGAAAGTTCCCCATTTTTATAATTTGTTTCTTTTTATACGAATTTCAACGCGAAACACTGTTTTCATGTAAATTTAAGTAAGCCGTTCACTTGTTCACTTGTGTGCCCATAATTATGAAAGTGCCCTAAGTCACATATTTGTTGTTTCAAGATATTTAGTAGCTTACATTTTAATAAATCAAAAAAATATTTTAATATTATGATGCCACATATTAATTAAAAGTTGTACTAGTATCGACTAATTTAAATGTGTATAATATTTATTAAATATTTACTGAAGTTTTTTTTTTATAATATTTATTTACCGCTGTATTCATAAAAAATATTCAAGTTTTATTAAGCGCTTATTTGACGTATTTCTGTGGGAAATTTGTCAAATAAACCTATAATAAACCTGAAATATTTTTTTTGGAATATAGCGATTTTAAAAGTCGCCAAATTAAGTTTGAGGTAATTTTTTTTAATGTTTAAATAAAAAAAATAAAAATAAAAAAAATTAATGGTGTCTATTCTGAAATACGCGTCGTCGCGTGAAACTTACATGGAAAACAAAAACAAAACTGTGTAAATGCAAAAGCTTTGTTTTTGTTTCTCATACAAAATTAACCGTTTTTAAACGAAAGAGTAACGCGTTGAAATTCTCACGTTTATTTCATTTAAGAAATACATGGCAAACTAAAACAATTTTTGAAAATTTGTTTTTGTTTCAATGTAAAGTTTCACTTCTTCGACGCGTTTTCCAGAATAGCCCAAAATATAAGAAAAATCATCAAAATCAAATCGTTTTAATTTCTAAGATCTATTTTTTACAAAAATTTTAATGTTCAATTATGTTAAAAAAAAATACCATAAAAGTTAGGTTAGGTTAGGAAAGGTGGTACTATACCGCACCTCCATTCGGAGACCCACCTGGGTCCATCGTGATTTATAGCCAGAAAAATCGCCGTGCCGACAAACCAAAAAATTTGGACGTCAAACAAGGTGAAAAATCGCCACGTTTAGCGAGAAAGCGCCATATCTAATAGCCCTGGTGACGAAGTGTATTAGTGTGAAATTTATTGGAATCACTGAAAAACTAAATTTCGTGAAAATACGAGTTAGGGCCTTTCTACTTGTGAAAATCGACATGTAGATTAGCGTATGTGATTACATTGTTATGTTACATTTTGAATTTTTTTTGTTACACACAGAAAAAATTACCAATGTAAAATCACCATGCCAAAAGTTTGTTCATACCCTCTAGTCAGCCTAGAACCATATGTCTCTATGTCAACACTCTTTTTCTAGCGACAAATGCACTAATTGAAATGTCGACAACCTTCCTTTTATGCACGAGTAGAGATACGTTAGAGACAAAAGTTCTAGTGTGTATCTGGTGACATTGTCAACGAACGCATCAATGGTTTTATTTTTTATTAGGTGTGTTCATTTACTGAAAATTATTACGAATTTGTAACAATTGTTACTGGAAAGTGTTCATTAACTCAAAAAGTTTGCAAGGAGAGAGCGTCAAAAGAGAAAAAAATTGAGAGACAAACAAATTCCTACAAATTATTACTAGTAGAATTTTTAATTGCAAGAATTATCCAACCACCTGTTGCGTGTTTTGTTGTCAAATAAATTTTTTAAAAAATATTTGAAAAAGGTAAACTGAAAAAATTTGCATTTCTTTATTAAAAAACATGTATACGTATGAAAAAAGAAGACATATTTTCTAAATTTATTGGTTTTCCTCCATTAAGCCACATAAATTCAATTTTAATGCAAATAATTTTGTTTGTTTCTCATACATGATCAGAGATGGAAATTCGAATTCTTGTATTTGTTAATGGAATGCAATTAAAAAAGTATGAAAAATTCATAAAAATCGTAAATATACATGAAACTGTGTAAAGTATTTCATTTTAAATATCAATTTCTAAAAAAAAGCAATTTAAAATATTATCAAACAAAATACATCACAAAAAGTACAATTATATCATGATTTCCATCCATGGTTCTGATATGAATAAAATTTTCTTGCAAGTTTTTACAAGTAAAGCGTTCATTTACTTTTTCATATTTGGGAAAGTAAATAAACAGACCTATTATGTTGTGCAATAATTTAAAAAAATTACATATGTGTGTATGTATGTGTTTGAGTTTATTGCCCCGACCCTTATAAAATTGTAGACGAGGGTCACTAAAATGTATAAGTGAATCTTTGGTTCAAATTTCTCCATATGGTCGTAAAATAATAGTGCTAAAGTCTACTGATAGATTTTCATTGGCTGGGTACACCTAGTCAGAAGTACTATTGACGCTGTCACTAGTAAATCACTACTATTTTACTATTGACATCGAGCGAGGAAATGTCGATATTGTAGACTAGAGCCCCTAAAATTTACTAGTGAATATTTGGTGACAATGTCTCCATGTAGTCCCGAAAGAACTACTTACTCTGCAGTGCTACAGTCTAGTGTGTAGATTTTCAATGACAAGCTAATGCTAAATGTCAATAGATGATTAAATTGGCTTGGGTACACCTGGTCAATAGTACTACTGACAATGTCACTAGTAAATCGCTACAATTTCACTATTCGCATTTTCTGCAGGGTAGCTGCAATACACTTTTGTGCTTAGTTGTGTAGGTTGTTTTTGTGTTTTTTTTGTTTTTTTTATGTTTGTAAACAGCCGACAAACTGCTGCTGGCTGGTAGTCAGTGTACTAGTCTTGCATTCGGTGGATCTCGGTTCGAATCCTGGAGTCAAGTCAAAGGATTTTGTTTTTTTTTTTAACTAAAACTAAAACTTTTCAAATAAATTGTATGTTAAATGATAAGAAATAATGTTAAATTATTAAATTATTATGGTACATACCTAGCAGCCTTATTTATAAAACTTATTAAGGTTTTAAAAAGGTTTTTAGAACAAATTTTCATAAAAATTTTTCTTAAAAAGTCTTTAAAAAGCCTTAATAATTTTTACAAATAAGCCTGTTAGCGTGTATCTTAAGAATATTTAAAGTTGTTGTGACTGCAGGGTAGGCACGTTGACTACCACGCGATGAGTTCTGAGTTCAAATCTTGGCTGGGGAAGCCAATTTTCTTTGAAAATTACTATAAATCATGCTAAATTAACACGAAAAACATTTCATATGCAAAATCATTTCCGAAAAATATTAGATTAACGTTGTTTAAGTAGATTTTAAGTTGAAATTTGTCTGTGTGTAGGAGAGTTTAAATCCGTTAAACGATAATCGAGGTCACTGTTCAAAGGAATAGTATGAAGTTTATTAATCGTATTCACTAGTTAAAATGTCATTAGAAAAAAATTACTCTAGCGATCAGGTACGTATATCTGTGCGCCAGAAGTGTGTGTGTGTCACCGTCTTTGCTTGATTGAGTATGTGTGAGATATTGAATAGATATGCAAAAAAAAACCCTTCATTAGGAAGATCCATTTTAAATGCTTCAACTACCAAATAATAATTACATACCCTAACAGAACACTACTAATAATGTGAACGGTCATTTTACTATTACTTTATTAACTCTTGTGTACATGTGCATTTTGCATCTTTGTCTATTTCAATTAAAATTCAATTAATACAAGAATAAATACATAAGTATATACATATGTACAAATGTATATATATAAAATTCAGGTATTAAATTTTTAGTTTTAGGATATTTGTGATCAACTTTTAAGGTGTTGTCATTATCAAAATCAAGTCAGTATCTTTCAAAGATTCAAAAGTTAAACATCTTTTCTTGAAGCCAGAAAATAAAAGCTAAATTTAAATTAATAAAAAACGTTACAAAAATAAAAATAAAAAAACCGAAAGAAAAATAAATATCTGTGCAAACCCTAAAATGGATCCAACACGTAACAAAGAGTTCACTTACGAATGGACAATTGAAAACTTTTATTGCCAAAGGGCAACATATGGAGAAAATCTACCCTCCACAAAATTTGAATTTGATTATGCACCATTTGCAAGATTTTGCGGCCATCTATATCTTTATGGCGACGAGTGTAGTAACAGACAATGTATACTTTTTTTGAGAAGCCCATATCTAGAGGAATGGGATGTTGGAGTTGAACTTGAAATTGATGATTGTACGAGCGTGGTGAGCTTGGGTGTTAAGAGCTTAAACGAACATTTTAAGAAAGCCATCTGGAATCTGAAGTGCCTGCAAACACCTTCTGCAATAATCAAATATTCACATAATAATTCACTTATAACAATAAGTTGTACAATAACTCTTAACGAAGAAATAATTTCGAGATATTCTAAAATTATCCTGCCCATTGAGATTAAAGAATGTCCCCTGGAGTCTTACAAATTAAAAACATATGAAGCCAGTTACAGTTGCCGCATGGAAAGAAAATTTACTTACAAATGGTTAGTTCAAGATTTCCATTGCGATAAAGTGAAAAATGGAGAAATTCTACCCTCCACACAATTCGAGTTTAACTGTGGTCCTGATGTAAAATTTAACGGTGAATTGTATTTAGATGGTGACAATTGTGTAATGAGACGCTGTCTACTTGATTTGAAATGCCTAAGTCGAAAGAATTGGAGAGTTTGGGTTAAGCTTGGATTTGGTGATGACATGCTGGACAACTGCACTGTAGCTTTAAATAAGGCTTCTAACATAGCAATTTGCGATCTCTTTGATCTCTTTTTTGGCAAATGCCTTCTAACTAATAACCTCAACAATAATAAATTAACAATAACTTGCATAATAACTTACATAACTTATGAGGAACAAAATTTTCCAGCTTTGCCTATAATCTGTACCGAAAATAAACTGAGTTCGAGTATTTCGAAATTAATTACATCAGATTCAGATGCAGCTTGCAGTCGCCGCATTGAGAGAAAATTCTTGTACAAATGGACTATTAAAGATTTTCAATGCCACCTGACACAAAATGGAGAAATACTTCCCTCTACTAAATTTGAAATTAATTTTGGCTCTGGCTTAAAATTTCGCGGTATATTGTATATTCATGGTGATGGATGTGAACGCAGAAAGTGCGTGTTGGTCTTAAAGCGTAATACCGTTCAAAATTGGAGAGTTTGGGTAGATTTCGGATTTGCTTTTGACCCAGACAACACAACAGGTACTATGTTAACAAAAGACTTTAATAGAGCAGGATTAGAACTTTTTGATAGCCGCCGCAAAATGTGTTATTTATCTAACGAATTTACAATAAACTGCATGTTAACTTATGTAACTTATGAGCAACAAAGACTGCCAACTATTGCCACGCTTAACACTCGTAGCCAGTTTAACGATAACGAAATGACTCCCACAACAATCAACATGACAACAACTGATGGAAGTTGTAGTCAACGTATTGAAAGAAAATTCATTCTCAAATGGACAATTGAAAATTTTCCATGCGAGCAAGTGTGTAATGGCGAAATTCTACCCTCAACAAATTTTGACTTCAACTTGGGTCCTAATGCCATATTTAACTGCCAGCTGCGCATCGCTGGTGACTGCTGTGAATCAAGAGAGTGTATGCTTGAGTTGAAAAGCACAACGCTGGACAAGTGGGCAGTTTTGGTTCATCTTGGTGGTATTGGTGGCGACAATGAAACCTGCAACAACCGTCGACTTTTAACTACAGCTTCACACAAAGTAAGTTGGAGTCTCTTTAGCATTTTGCATAATAAATGTCTTTTACCAAAATACCCTTATCATAACACAACAACAATAATTTGTGACGTTTCTTATGCAACTTATGAGAACACAAAACTTTCAACCACAAGTCCTAGCAAGCCTTGCCCAAGTAATATGAATAAATATGTAACATTTGTGGTAAAAGGACATGAATTGCATGCTCTAAAATCGATATTAGCAGATCGTAGTAAAGTATTTGCCGAAATGTTTGCACAACAAATCGAAGAAAACAATTCAAACAAAATACCCATAAACGATATTGACTTCAACGTCTTCGAGGACATGCTAAACTTCATTTACACTGGAAAATTGTCTAAGGTGACATTACAGATGTTGGCTGCCAGCAATAAATACGATTTGCCGCAATTAAAAATTATTTGTGAAAATGAACTCAAGTGTGAAGTAACGCCTGAAAGTGCAGCAGATATATTGGTGATTGCTGATTTGCACAATGCTGTAATATTAAGGGAGCACACTGTTAATTATATTAAGAAAAATCTTGTAGCTGTAACACAAACGACAGGCTGGATACATCTGGTCCATAATTATCGTGAATTATTAACTGAAATTTGGAAATAATCCATTACTTTTCTTTAATTCTCTAGTACTTATGTTACAGTAGTTTTGATTTAGCTGCCTTTTGTTTAAGTGCACTTTGGACTTAACTGCCTAAAATGATAAATTTCTGTTACTATTCTTTAAAATCCTATACAAATATTTCATACAAAAAATCAATGTTAGCTGCACATTGACTTAACTGCATAAAATATATTTTTTTCTGAAATTATTGTTCAAAATCCTTTTTTAAGTGCACTTTGTATACCTGCGCATTTAACATATTTTTAGATATTTTTAGGCAGTTTTATATTAATCTCATATAAAAAATTTAAGTTAGCTGCACACATTAAAAAAATGTGACTACATAAATATGCAACAATGTATATTTATAAAACTGAAATCAAAAATTGTATACCTGCACATTTAGGCAGGTAAGAGAATTTATAACTTATCTGCACAAAAAGTCGGGCAAAGTGGCTTGTGCAGCTTAGTCAAAATTACTGTACTAATAATCACTATGTACACACACACACAAAAAGTAATGTAAAAATTTTGTATTATTAGTTGAAAAATTAATTAAATATTTACCAGTAAAACAATTTAATAATAGCAATTAAGTTTTTTTCACTCTAATTAATTGAAGCTATTAAAATTGTAATTGAATTAAATTCTTAATTAAATATATTTATAATTTATTCTGTGTAATATAGTTTTATGAAAAAATAAAAATAAAAAAATAAATAAATAAATCTCGCTTATGTACATATTAACATTTTATTAATACCGAGTGAGGATCTTTGTTCAAAACTGCAACGTTCAATTTATTCAATTTTTTTTGAGCATGTGCAGCCTCCAACAGAGAAGCCTTAGCAGGCTGTTTTTATAATTTTTATACCCTTCACCGAAAATGGTAAACGATATACATACATATATAGGTTTGTCCATAAAGCATATATGTATATTCCTGGTCCTGATAAATAGGGAAGACGAATAAGCTATGTCCGTCCGTCTGTCTGTCTGTACGTGAAATCGGTTTACCGAAGCTCCCACAAAAGCTAGAGACTTCGGTCTTGGACTGGTGTAACAGAAATGATCCGGTAAAGATTGGTATGAAAAAGACGGTTGCAGAACTGGAAAATATAAACCTTTTTTTTACATAAAAAGAGTAACTGTCTAAAACAATTTTCAGTTTGTTAAATAAACCTATTTTAAATTTCAGCAAGAATAGAAATATTATTAAAAATCTAAAAAATCAAAGAGATGATTCTAGGGTTGGAAAATTTGATCTTTTTTTTTTTTGGTATATAAAAGTAACTAACTAAAATTAAAGTTTTCTTTTTCTCTATAAACTTAACATATTTTATATTTTTAAAAGAAATATATTGGTATAAGAAATCAGAAAAATAATGAAATAATTGTTCCAGGGTGAGGAAATTTGCACTTTTTGTGGTAGGTCTAATTACTTTTTTTTATCTTTTTCTTTATAAATTAAATAAATTTTATGTTTTAAGCACCCCATACACATTTCAATTCAATTATCAATTGGGTCTCGCAATTGAATTGATTCTTGGCCACGCACTTCATAAACTGAATTGAAAGTTTTCCATACAACTCTCAAATTTATATATTTTTTCACCATTACAAATTTAATAAATGCAGTGAAGTGCGACTTTGTCCTGCGCACGAAGGGTTTCATACGAATACTATATATGTATGTATGTAATTCAATACGAACTTTAGCCTATATAAAATATAGTTTTGGCATTTTTTCCGCTTTTGGTTTTTGTCGGTTTTGAGCGTTTTTTTAGTTTTGGGATTTTTTGCGTTTATTGGCGCTTTTTGAGTTATGGCACTTTTTTCTCGTTTTGCCGTTTTTTTTTTGGTTTTTGGCGTTTTTTTAATTTTGGCGATTTTTCTAATTTTGGCAATTTTTTTCATATAGGGGATTTTTTTTTTGGTTTTTGGCGATTTTAGGGTTCCGTACAAATGAACCCTATTGTTTTCGCTATGCTGTCCGTCTGTCCGTCACACGCTATTTTCTTAGGAATCGTAAGAAATGAAAAAAAAGCCAAATTGAATAAACGCTAAAAACAGCCAAAATGAGAAAAAAGTGTCAAAACTAAAAAAGCGCCTAAATGAAAAAAGTCGCCAAAATGAAAAAAATACCAAAAACCGAAAAAATGGACATAAATTTTTTAAAATCTACTGGGTAATTAAATTTTTTTGTTAAATTTGATTCATACTTATATGTATATTTGCCTACTTGTGAAAGCTGCCTAAATTGTAAATTATATGTACATGTGCACAAATTTATTTCCTATTTTGCTAGTGCTACTATATTAGTGGAACCATATAAAATCTTTAACTAAACTGCTTTAAATTTTTCTTTTATGCTAAACATTATGGTTGGGGAACCATGTTATAATCACTATACATATATAAAAATTAAAATGTATATACATATATGTAAATAAATTTGTTGTAAACATTTATTTGTACAAGCTGTTATAGTAAGGTACTATTTTATGCTATGTAATATATTATTTGGCCTATAGGCTTTGTATTACTTTTATGAACTAATAAAAATAAATAAATAAATAAATAAAAAAAATAAAAAAAATCACCAAAATTAACAAAAATCGCCAAAACGAAAAAAATCTCCAGAAACGAAAAAAAAAGTTTCAAACACCAAAAACCGAAAAAATCGCCAAAAACCAAATAAAAAAAAATCGCCTATATGAAAAAAAAATTACCAAAATTAGAAAAATTGTCAAAATAAAATAAATCGCCAAAACGAGAAAAAAAGTGCCGAAACTAAAAAAGCGCAAATAAACGCAAGAAACCAGAAAATTAAAAAATCGATTTAAACCGAAAAAAACCCAAAAACGAAAAAAATACCAAAACTATATTTTATATAGGCTAAAGTTCGTATTGAATTACATATCTCGTGTCCGTACGGAACCCTTCGTGCGCGGGTCAAAGTCGCACTTTATTGAATTTATTTTTCATTTTGGCATTTTTTTAGTTTAGACACTTTTTTCTCGTTTTGGCGAATTTTTTTATTTTGGCGATTTTTTTCATTTAGGCGATTTTTTATTTATGTCAATTTTTTAGATTTTTTTTCATTTTGTGTGAGTACGAAACCGTAAGAATTAAAAACTGCTATTGAATTTATTAATTTTTATAATTTTTATTTAAAATTCAATGAAATTAAATAAAATTTTAAAAATACTTAACTTTTTCTTTGCTAAATAAAACTACAAACATAAATTTTGACTGCTGATCAAGAGACTCGAACACAGACACAGCACAATCCAATTGAAATTGATGAAATCAAAATCTTTTGACAACTGCCAAACTAATCAATTGACAGAGCCATACACGCTGTGATTTGGACAAAAATCGACTCAGTTGCCAAGTTTCCTGGTTCGATGATGTTTTTTCACGTAAATACAAAAAAAAGAAAAGCAAAAATAAGAACTTTTGTCGCAGCCAGCATACGAAGCGTGCTGTTCTCATTGTCAAGGCATACTCTCCAGAGAACAGCAAACGTAAATAGAGTTGAATCATAACTTTTAATTTCTTGTACTTATGAGCACTTTTACTTATTGCAATGATGTCTATGAATCATATTCATTCGAAAGTTTGAAGTGCGCATCGAACTCATACTTAAGGTCGCTTCACACTATAATACAAGTATTAATACTTTTGTGGAAAATGCAGCGCTGACATGTTGTGTTGTTATTAGGTCTGTCTGGCTACTTTTCCAGTAGCAAATACTCAGTAAATTTTTTTTTGGGAGAGTAAGACCAATTTTACTCTGTTGGCTGAAAATATCTCAAAAAGTACGCAGACAGTAGGTGTGTGTTTTACTTTTGTAGTAAAATGCAGTAAATGAGTAGTTACTGCGAAAATTTTCAAATTTACTCTCAAAAAGAGTTGTTGCCGAAAAAAGTACGCGAACGGAAAAATAGTAAAAATTAGTAAGATTAAAGAAACAGCTGACTCCAACTCAACATAGTATTGAAAAATATATAAACTTTTGACTACTCAACTCTTTTTCTTATTGGTACTCGTGGCAATATTTTTTATAACACGAACAATCTAAGAAAAAATTTTGTAATTTATTTCATGTAATATTTGTAATTAATTTCTTTTTGATTTCTTTGTTTTGTTGTTGGTTAAATTAATAAAAATAACATAACTATTTTTTGATGTTACTGGTTACCTTAAAATCAAGTAACCAGATACTTTACAGTTTTACAACTCTGAGTAATTAGAATTTGCAAAACAAAAGGATTAATAAAATAAACAGCAAAGTATGTATATTAACATTTAGGGCTAGTTTTTTACTAGTTGGTTAAACTTAGTTTAACATACGTTTGAGTTAACCAAGAAACAAAGTTAAACGGGTTTTAACCGTTCATGCTGTTTTTCAGTGATGGATTAACAGTTGTCAATTTAGCTAGAAATGCCATACTTTCTCTTCAATATAGATATGGCATTCTTGAAAATATTTCATATAATTAGGGCTACACGTAAGACGCGATATGACAATTCTTTAAGTTTATATTAAAAAACTTCAATAAGTGTTTTCTGAATTTTTTATAGAATTAAAAAAAAAAGAATAATATGGACTTAAAATATTGACGCTCCAAGAATAAACTACAAAAGAAAATCAAATTTTAAATCCAACGAAATATTTGAAAGAATTAAAATTCATTACACATATAAAAATGATTTGGTCGTGTTCTGATCTCCTTTATTTTTCCAACAATTATCCTATCCAAGTTAATATAGGTTTCATAATCACTAAAATCTTCGTCGTCATAAGAAACCTCCATTTTATTTATGTATTATTTAAATTTATTTATTAAAATTTTCAGTAAAACTGTTTTGTTTTCAATCGCGTAATATTTATTTTATACATATGAACATATGTATGTATGTATATTTATCATTTGACACATCTAACTTAACTGAGATTATTAACTAGATAATTTTTATCTGAAAAACAGATATTTTAAGTTTAAACTACAGTTAACAGACAAGTAGAGTTTATCTTTGTGTTAAAAACTAGCTCTTATTATTGTTATGCTTTGTAAATTAATTATTTTTTAATGAATTTCACAATTTTTATTTAACCTTTTCTCAAATTTTTCACTTTCCATTTGCTTACTTTTCATTTGTTTACATTTTGAATCATATGTTTTTATCTTACTAAACTTTACTAAGACAAATTTCTGCATTAAAAATTTGCAAAACATTCAGTCGAGAACTGTCACTTTACTCTCTCAATTTATGTTCTCATTTATAGCCCATTCAGGCTGACACGAAATTAAGTCATTTTAAGCTCAAATTACGAACGAAATGAAAACTGTTTATGCAGGTACTGAATGACATTTGAGTTAATTTCGCAAACATATTATTCACTGCGGCAGGCATTGAAGTTGTTTTTTCAGTTGAATAAATTCTTTGTTACACTTATACACATATTTCTTAAAAAAAATTTTCATAAATTTAACAGATTTCATTGTTTTTTTAATTTAATATTGAATGTCCTAATTGTAATTTCTTTTAATTGTTGTTTCTCATAGTTGTAAATTTACTCATGTTTGAAAATAAAAGTACTTTTAGTACAAAAACAGAGTTGTATATTGTAATTTCTTGTTAATTTCATCGAAATTAAGTAAAATAACTTAATTTGGAAAATGTCAAAATATATGGGAAATTGATTAATTTCAGCTTGTTTTCGACCGAAATCACGAAACTGCTTAATTTGGAGTCAGCCTGAATGGGCTATTACTGTATTTTGGGTACGCCAAGGCCCATTTATTAGGTCTATGCAACTCTACAAAAACACAGCAATACAAAAAACAACTTTGTGTTTAAGTTGTCAGAAACACACACAAACATGAACTAAAGTATATGGTGCAAGCAGCTTTTGACAGTTTAAACAAGAAAACACAGAATATCATCAGGACGATTGCGTTGACCTGATAAATAGGCCTTGGGGTACGCGAACGCAATTTAGTAAAATGCAGTAAAAATTTCTAAAACCTTTTGAGTACGCGAACGCAATTAGTATCCAGTGAAATCTTGCAAGAAAACAGCTGATGGGTGTGTAAACAATTGAAATAACAAAGCCAAAGAATTTTAGCCAGAAAAATAGCATTATTGGCCCTGTTCTGTATACCGATCGATTTGAAACCGCACAATTTTAGAAAACTAACTGCAACAATAGAAATATTTTTTTAGATTTTTTAAATATTTTTTATTTTATAGATTTGCAAACATCACATTTGAAAAAAAATTTTAGTGTATGATTTTAAACACGTCTGCAGGACCATTATTAATTTTTTGAAAACGAGAAATTTACTCGGATTCGGTTTACAGAACAGGGCGGAAACTTATTGTGAGTGTGCGTAAATCAGAGTAGGTGAGTTTAAACGATGTGTACGCATCTATATTTAAAATTTCGTGAGTCAGTATGAATAACAAAAAAAAAACCATTCTTTATTACAGATCACTGATACATACTGCCTTATTTATAAAAATTATTTTTGGTTCAAAAAAGGTTTAAAAAAGTCGTTAAGCAGCTCTGGGTCGGGGAACATCTCGTCATCGTAATTATTTTTTAAGTGCGGTCAGGCTTGTGTGTGTTGTTTGGCCTTCGAGAGTTTTTCGTCTCGCTCGCACTGGTTGACTGATCTGCCACGAATAACCGTATAATCTTGCGGTTTTTTGTGGAATTTCTTTTACAGCCGCGTTGCCTACTTCCTATGTGAAGGCATAGGTCGTGTAAGTCAGTCACAAAACCTTTTAAAATACTGTCAATACCATCTTGGGCATATGGTCTACGTTACTCCGCCCATATTTGTGCAACACCATATTATGGAAATTTTCTTTGCATTAATATGTTTAATAAATAAATAAATAAAAGGTTTAAAAAATAAATTTGACTTATAAACCTTTTATATAAAACGAAATAATTTCTTTAATAAATAAGGCCTCGTAATAATAAATAATCAGCTCGTTAAGGTTTCTCTGGTGGAAGTCGTATTTAGTTATAAAAATAAATTATTTTAAAGGCAATATAGACTCGGCCAGAGTTCCTCAACATTTATAAAATATTATTAAGCATATTCAAGATTTATTTTTTTATAAGATTATGACATAAATTTTGTATAAAAAGAATTAGTAAAAATAATGATAAAAGTTAGTAATAATTGTTTCGTTAAAAATGAGATTTAAACTGGATTATTATTTCCAAACTTCAGCAAATATTTTGTGGTGATTTTTGACAAGTTTTTGCCAGCCTTCGGTTTCTGTTACAGCAACGAGATTATCTTTAATATAAGTGATTGTGTGCTCCTTTAAGTTTGGAAGATTGTAAATATCAGCCATAAGCAATGTTTCTGCTGCTGTTTCATGCGTTACTTTCTCTTTGAGTTCATTTTCACAAATGCGTTTTAATTCAGGCAAGTCGTATTTATCACTGGCAGGTAACATATCCGCTGCCTCTTTAACCAATTTTCCGGTATAAATGAAGCATAACATTTCCTGGAAGACGCGGAGGTCAACATCGTTTATATGTATTTTGTTTGATTCGGCCTTTTCCATTTTTTGTTCAAACATTGAGGCAAATACTTTACTATGATCTGCCAATATCGACTTGTGAGCATGCAATTCATGTCCTTCTACTATGAATGTTACATCGAAATTCATATTACTGTCGTAAAGCTCAGGAGGATTAATTGTTGAAAGTTTTGTTTCCTCATAAGTGACAAAAAATATGTTACAGATTATTGGGCTGGTTTTATTAAGTAGATATTTCTCTAAACAGCATTTATTACGGAGAGTATTGAACAGACTCCACCTTACTTCCTTGAGACCATTATTTAAAGCCTGACGGTATTTGCAGTCGCAGGTTTTATCATCAACAAACCCAAGATGAACCAAAACTCCCCACTTGTCTAGAGTTGCACTGTTCAAATTTATAATACATTCTCTTGATTTACAGTAGACACCAGCAAGGCTCAACTGACCGCTAAATTTTGCATTAGGACCAAAGTCGAATTCAAATTTTGTCGAGGGAAGAACTTGTCCACTTGTCACTTTCTCACAATAAAAATCTTTAATTATCCATTTGTAAGTAAACTTTTTTTCAATGCGACAAGTACAACTTGCATCGGACTTTATTAAGTTTGTTGGAATCATTTTATTTTCGTTAAGCTCAGCAGGATGGTGGATTGTAGGGAAATTTGAAAGTTCTTGTTGCTCGTAAGTTACATAACTTATTGTACAGTTTATTGTAAATTTGTTTTTACGTTTATATTTATCCAAAAGACATACATTGTTAGTATATAGATCCCATTTGGTTTTGCTAGATGCTTTATCTAAGGCCACACCATGCTTATCGGTCATGCCATCACCAAGCCAAAGATCAATCCAAACTCTCCAATCTTCCTCATTGGTACTTTGTAAGTAAAGGATACATTCTCTATCTTCACATTTCTGACCTTCAAGATACAATTCACCGCTAAATTCTGCATCAGGTCCAAAGTTAAACTCAATTTTTTTAAATGGAAGAATATCTCCTTCTGGCAAACTCGTGCAATCAAAATTTTGTATTGTCCATTTGTAAGTAAATTGTCTTTGTATACGGCAAATATGACTTTCGTCGAATGTTTTTAATTTTGATAAACTCATTTTACACTTTGTACTTGCAGTTTCTACATTACTTTCTAATGCTAATGCATTCATTTCAGTTTCAGTTGGAACAGCAGGATCAATTGTTGAGAGATTTGAAAGTTCATGATCTTCATAAGTTAGATAAGTTATTGTAAAAGTTATTGTAAATGCGTTATTTTTTGTGTGCTTAATTAAAAGACATTCGTTCTTATTGACCTCATAGAGTTTCCAGATATTTTTATTAACAGCTTCATTGAAAGCCATACCATAGCTATCCTTCAAGTCATCACCAAACCCAACATCAATCCAAGCTCTCCAATTGTCCTCAGTATTACGTTGCAAAGAAATTATAAATTCCCTGTCTTCACATTGGTCACCTTGAAAATACAATTGACCGCTAAATTTCGCATCAGGTCCAAAATCAAATTCAAAATGTTTAGAAGGAAGAAACTCCCCTTTTTTAACTTTCTTGCAATCAAAATTTTGAATTGTCCATTTATAAGTGAATTTTCTTTGCATGCGGCAACTATGACTTGAATCGGATGTTTTTAATTTTCTTAAAAACATTTCACGTTTTGGAGCTGACATTTCTATTTCATTTTGCAACATTAATTCGTTCGATACTTTACACTCGAGCGCGTTCTCACACACGGCTTTTAATTTTGGCAAATCGTATAAATCGCACGCAGTTAATAACTCTAATGTTATTTCAATAACTTCGCCGGTGTAAATATAGCGTAGTATTTCCTTAAATACTTTCAGACTAATATCCCTTAGAGTTATTTTATTCGATTCAACCATTTCGCGTTCAAACATTACAGCAAAGACTTTACTATGATCTGCCAATATGGATTTGTGAGCACAGAATTCATATCCTTCTACTACGAATGTTACATCCCCATCAATTGTTGAGAGATTTGAAAGTTCATGATCTTCATAAGTTACATAAGTTATTACACAGTTTATAGTAAATGTGTTATTTTTTATGTGCTTTGTTAAAAGACATTCATTCATATTGGCATCAAAGAGTTTCCAGATTTTACTATTCTCAGCTTTATTTAAAGCCATGCCGTAGTTGTCGCTCAAGCCATCACCAAGCCAAAGATCAACCCAAACTCTCCAATCGTGCCCAGTGTTACGCTGCAAGCACAGAATACATTCTCTGTTTTCACATTCGTCGCCTTGAAGATACAATTGACCGGTAAATTTTGCATCAGGCCCAAAGTCAAATTCAAATTTTTTCGTTGCAAGATTTTCTTTCGTAGATACTATCTTGCAATCGAAATCTTTGATTGTCCATTTGTAAGACAATTTTCTTTGCATGCGGACACTATAACTTGCATCACTTGTTCTTAATTTTGTTAAATTCATTACAGATTTTGTGTTTGCAATTTCTGTTTTTCCTTTTAATGGTAATGCATTTATTTTTGTTGCAGAAAGCCCATCAGGTTCAGTTGTTAAGCGTTTTGAAGGTCTATTATCTTTATAAGTCACATAAGTTATTATACAGGTTATTGTAAATGAATTATTTTGTAGGTGCTTGGTTAAAATACATCTATTAATTCCAACCTCAAAGAGTTTCCAGATTTTTCTATTATCAGCTTTAGTAAAAGCCATACCGTAGCTGTCGACTACGTCATCACCAAACCCAACATCAACCCAAACTTTCCAATCATCCACAGTGTTACGAGACAAGGAAATTATAAATTCTCTGTCTTCACATTTGTCACCTTGAAGATACAATTGACCGTTAAATTTTGCATCAGGTCCAAAATCGAATTTAAAATCTTTAGAAGGAAGAAATTCTCCATTTTTTACTTCCTTGCAATCAAAACTGTTAATTGTCCATTTGTAAATGAAATTATGTTCAGTGCGAAAGCTATCACTTGAAACGGGGTGTAATAATTCGTCATAATAATAATTCGAAAAATATATTTTACAAGTTATTGTAAATTTATTATTTCGTAGGTTGTTGATTAATGGACATTGTTGGTTTTCACACCAAAGATCAAAGATCTTTTTTTCCTTACTAAAATTTATATTATTACGACTTTCAATCTTGTTATCACCAATATAAAGATCAATGCGATATACTCTTCTTTTGTCATCCATTAAATTAAATTTACATTTTCTGTTTCTACATTCGTCTCCAGAAAGATACAATTTCCCGATAAATTCTCTATTATCAAAAGTAAATTTAAGTGTTGTAGAGGGAAGTATTTCTCCATGTGTCGCCATTTCGCAATGAAAATTGTGAATTTACCAGTTGTAAGTGAACGGTTTTCTAGACATTTTAAATTTATTTTATTTTAAATGGAGCAAAATGTAATGAATTGATGAAGAGATGTTTTACTTATGAATCTTAAAAAGATACTGACTTGGTTTAAAAATAAAAGCCACTTTTAAGAATTGAAAAGAAAAACCTAAAAACTAATCTTGGTACCCATGATACAATTACACTAGGTACATGCAGAACTACAACAAAATTACAACACCAAAAAACACATGTATTTTGTTGGTATAAACAAACCCCAAATTGTCGGAAACAACTGTCTTTTGTTTATAAAAATAACAATTACAGGGTAACTAAAGTACAATTGCAGACGCGGCATTCCTGCATGATTATAGTTATTCAGTGTTGCCAATATGGGTGTAGTTAGACAGTGTGTAATTTCTACTCACATGCGTAGGCGATGTAATTAAATTCCTGTATAATATGTGTGTAATTCTACTTTGGGTTCTATTTTTATTTATTATTGTTTTAATTTTAACCTACACAAAAGATGTGTAGTGTAATTTTCTTCAATGTGTAATTGGAGACACATCCATGTGTAAATTCATTGGCAACACTGTAATCATTTTATTCACACACATACATTAACATTTTTGCAGCTTGTAAACAAAGTTTGACAATTAGGGGCAATGTTTACAGTGACAGGCTGGGCTTGTGCATGTACCTAGTGTAATTGTATCATGCTTGGTACCTGAATTAGTAAACAATTGATAGATGCAAACATTTTGCGTAGCTACCCAGTTGACCAAGACTTTCGTTATTGATATCGATTTCGAATATATCTCGAATATTTATCGTGTAAAACTATAGAGAGTTACACTCAAAAATTAAACGAAAAAGGTTCACCTGTCTTTCAGTTTTGTCCCAAAAAAACAAACGATCTCGAAGTTTGGTTAGCAATATCAAAAGTGACAAAATATCGAACTAATTACGATATCGCCAAAAGGCAGCAAAAAAAAAGTAAAAAGTACGTATCGAAAATCTGAATGTTCTGAAAATCACAGTGATCTGAAAGTTTTTATCATGTGTAATAGAATATTTTATTCCAACTTTCATAGCTTTTAATCGTGAAATTTACAAAAGCTTTTATATTAATTCCTTAACTTACGCTGCAGAATTTGAACATGGTAACCTCCATTCTAACAGTCTAGCGCACATCCGATAGGCTTTCATCATGACAAATTTTTTTCTGTTCAATTATTGCACATATCGTCGGTTTGTTTCTGTTTTGATGTATTGGACAAAAGTGTATTTTCGAGAAAATCTATGAAGAATGTTTAGTTCATTAGTTTTATAAGAATACACGATAAAATTTTTTGTTTAATAATTAAAGTAATAGATACATATGTTTTTTATTCAAACTTAAAGTTGATAAGCAGCTTACATCCAACATGAAAAGTTATTAGGACTTAAAGAAAAAATGACAAAAATCTTTGGCAACGCATTCCACATTCATAAAAAGAATATTGTTCACTACTTGCTCAAGTGGTTTAAATTACTGTATATATTTAAGTAGATATAAAAGGTGAAAATATCAGTTTTACTCATAAAACATGACTTTTAGAGGTAAAATAAAGTGATTATATTTAATAAGGAAATTTTATTAATAAAAAGTAAATATCAATTAATTTCATTCACAAGAGTTAAATTATTGTACTTTGCTTTGATATACATAGAATATGCATTGATATAAGTACATTATAACAGACTTGAATAACAATGTTAATACTTTTACTTGAGAAATGTGCCACATATGAAAAAAATTGTCGATTGCCGTAAAACGGACTTTACAATGTTCAAAAATTGTGGAAATGACGGAAATTTTCACCTCTATATCTCCAGATATATTCAAGATATCGGAAAACTGATAACGAATTTGGAAAGAGGACACATTATTCATATATAATCAATCAATAACTCAACTTTATTAATATGATATGTATAACAGTATGTGTTCTTATATTATATTTTAACTTACAGTGCATCGAACTTGGTAACTCTAGACTAACAGGTTTGCACATTTCCATGCAGCTACCGTCACACATTCGAAAAACTATCGAGAAAAGTTCGAAGCTTTAGCAAACATTCAAATTTTTTTTTTTTAGATTTGCGAAAAAATTTCGGAAAATTTTGCCTCGAAACTTCTTCGCTTTCATGATCATTCGTTTTTATCGAATGACAGGTCAAGTGGGTAAGACCACTCATATCACAGAGAATATCGTAAAATAGTACATATGTACATCAGGGACGGCATTGGGAATTTTAAAATTGTACTAACAATTTTCAAAAATTGTACTTTTTTTGACTATAATTGTACTAAAAGTTTTTTTTAGTTCAAATTACATATTTTTATTTTTTTTTATTGAAATAATCGCCTTTGTTCTGGCTACCAAATTGTTTTCACAAATTTGCTCGTAAGTTGGGATGTTAAAGCATATGGTTACAGTTGTTTAAGCTGAAATTTAAAATATACAAATTATTATTGGAAATTATTAAGAAAGAAGAGCGGTACTGACTCGCTTGTACAGAAAAGTTACTTTAATTCTATTTTGTTATTTAATTCGCTGCATTAAAACAATACGAAAATTGAACAATTGAACTGTCTGTGGCTGTGTAAACAAGCGAAGAGAATTTAAAAGAACTGCTTCAAGAAAAACTGCCGAGTCTAAAACAAGACATACTTTTATAAAATATCACAAGAAACTACATACATAGTCCTCGTCCAGACTTGAAATTTTTGTTGCTGCAATTTCTTAAAATTCTGCTTTTAAATTGCATAAGTGTCCACATTATGAAATTCTAATATTGCAATTATGCATTAAAAAATTTCTATTACAACACAAATTTCCCTCAAAAATTAACAATTCTATTTATTTTTTATTTTTCACACAACTGAATAAATAAAATAATAAAAAACGTCAAATACAACTAACAACTTCATATAAAAAATTACGAATTTCAAATCAAAAGAGAATTGCCGAGCACATGAAACTGTGTACCCCTCCGCAATCTTCTCTCCCCTCTCAGCAATGAACTCAAGAATTGCTGCAACAAAAATTGCAAGTCTGGACGAGGACTTACAAAATTTTTATTGGCACCTAACGTTGAATTCTTTATTCTACAAAGTTGTCCGCCACGGATGGAAATCATGGTACAATGTACTTTTTATGGTATATTTTTGACATTGTTGGTACGGTGATGCTACCACGAGTTACATATCATCACCTAAAATCCAAAAAGCCGTAATAACCAAAAAATTCAAAATAGACTTTTTGATTGATTATGATGTGATTAACCAAAATACATCTTTCCTTAAAATTTTACTTTCATATGTTCAAAAATACCGATTTTATTCATGAAATTCAAAAGGCCGCAACTGCAATGTTAACAAATCTATAAACCAAAAGGCCGTAACTAAAACTTAAATTAAAAAAATAAAATAAATTTGGACGAAGTTGGCATTTGTTTTACGTTCAGGGCCCCGTTTCTCAAAACTGCAAATTACAAATCTACATGTAAAATACACACGAAACAACAACACTTGCCCCTGTTACCGTTTTTGAAATTAAAATTTTTGCAAGATAGTAACAAGAACGCTGAGAATATTTGTTCCTTACCAAAAAATAATAAAATGAGTACTAATAGTGAATATGGTTCCACTAACAAAGTTGAAAAAATTAATAAAAAGTGTGAAAATAAAACAAACAGAATGAAAGGAAAACAATACACGGGCCTAACAAAAGGAAATATTTGTAAAAAATCACCAAAACAACTTAAAGATGGGTGTACTTCAAAATTGTGTGCGAAAAGTCCATTGTCCTGTGTTTTCCGAAGAAGATCGCAAGGAAATATTTAACAGCCTCTGGAAAATGTCTTGGGATCAAAAAAAAAAAATATATGTTATTTCTCCTGTTGAACGCACAAACGTAAATCGTGTTCGCGTAGAAAGCTAAAGAAGATTAATTTCGAAGAAGTATTATCTGAAACATTATTCTATTGTTTATTTTATTATTTTTTTAATTCTGAAATATGTAAAATTATTTTTTTTTCGAGTTTGCAACTGAATTTTTTATCTTTTATTTAAAAATACAAAGAATACAATGAAAAACATAGTTTCAATAAATACTTCTTTAATTACGGTTGAAAACCATCATTTTTTCAACCTAATTATAACTTTTGTTAAAAACATTAATGTACTTACGGCTTTTTGGTTTCAGAAAAAAACGATTCCAAAAGGCCCTAAGCACCATTACTAAAAAACTATTATTATTTTATAAGTTTTTTTTTATTAAAACAAATCTGCATTGATTTTAATGATAATTCTGAAATTTGTCACTTAACAAATAAATATTCATAAATTTATAAAGTTTTTTGCTTCTCCTGTAAAAAAGAAACAAGTGTACTTACGGCCTTTTGGATTTTATGTGACGATATGTTCTCTTTAATTTACATTTATGAATGTAATATTAAATATTTTTTTGATATTTTTTATCGTATACTGAATTTTTATACACAGTTTTGTTAAGTTTCTGTTTTTTATTGTATACTTCTGAATTTTTATAAAAATTTTTTTAAGTTTCGGTTTTTATAAATAAATATTAAAAAAATGGTGCCCTCATGGTTTAAAAAGTACATTTTGTTTTCATAGTTGGTACAAAATCCAAGAAGTCATTTTCCATCCCTGTTATCCGCAAGAGAACAGAAAGAAAAGCAAACCACACATACACATTTTCAACTGAAAAGATTCAGAAACAGTTGGTCCGGGGCAAAACAGCACGTAAAAATAATTTTGCCTTAAGTCGACTTAAGTCGGTACCATATGTGAAGATAATTCTTATTTTTAAAGTTTTTCGAGATGTTAAAAATACTAAACAATTTTTTGGCTAAAAATAAGGATTTTTAAAAATGTGATAAATGGTTCTTTTAACATAATAGTTGAAGTTCCTGTTGACTAAAGTTAATGTAAGCAGGAAGCTGCATGATCTATATCACGAAAACCACAGAAAAGTCAACCGCAGGACTAAAAATTAAAATTTAATAAATGTTTTATTTTCATTGAACTGAATGTTTTTCGTTTCCAATGAAATATAAAAAATAAAGATACAAAAAATTTGGATTGCATTTTATTTATTAGCTTGTTCGAAACGAAGGAGTACATATCACAAACGTACCGTGTAATTGTGCGTGAAAGATTTAACATGTGCGTGATTAACATCTTTAAAGTTAAGTTAAAAACTATAATATATATATAATTTTGTCAAAGTTGTATAGCAGCTATTTATATAATCTAAGGTAACTTCTTATAGCTGTAAAAAAAATAAGAAAATTCTATCTCAAGTGGATTCGCAGAAATGTAAAATATAAACTGAGAGTTTAATTTTTGTAGCGCGTGCGTACGCAACATTTCGCTTTATATCAACGAAAATAAAAACTCGTTTCATAAACACTTTTCACATTTTAAAAACGGAAGCAAAATTGAATAGTTAGCACCTAAATGTACTTAAGAAAAAAATACCTTAAAAAATCAGCTAAAATTATACGCACGCCGTAACACTGCGTGACATGGAATTCATGATATATTTTTTTCAATTTGTTTGCACATTTTTTAATGAAATATACATGTATGTATGTATGTAAAATAAGCACATTTGTAAGCTGTACCCCTAATTTTTTTAACTTTTAATAATAATAATAACTAACATAGTCTGTCAGTCAAGTAGCATGAAGTTAAGTTTTAAATGTTTTTGCTGGACATCCAATTATTTTAAGCTCGAATGTTCGTTGGGACATTTTCTTTTATTATTGCACTGTTATTTATATTATTCGTATTTATCTTAAGAGTGAGTGGGAGCGTAACTACGTATATGTATGTATTAGGGATGCCAAACGGGAAATCCGTAATCCCGAAATCCCGGGATTTGTAAAATTCCAGCCCGGGATTTCGTTTTCGGGATTTCATAGCAATTTTTGTATAAAAAATCATTTATAAATTAAAATCTTCGTTGATTTTATGGTATTTTTTTATAATATTTAAAAGTCCCATACAATTTTATACGTGCAGTTTTAACAATTTAATGACTCTTCGTTACATATTTCTGATAAATTAACAACGATAGCAAAATAAATTAAATACTTTCTCACAGTTATTTTCATCATATACAACTAAGAATTATTTTGAAAACAAAAAGAAGCTCATGAACTTTGGAAGGGAAATAATATTTGGAAAATTCTTAAGTTTGACAAATTTATTCCGTCTTATTCTATATTATGAGCGCAATTATGAATAAAATTCCACGAGAAATTTTTCCTGGGGAATAATTTCAAACGGTAGCAAATAATATGAAAAATAAAATCATCTATTTGGAAAAGGGAGAAATTTCTTCCAGAAATTAATTCATAATTGCAGTGAATAACTATCTTTATGTCGACTCCTCAACGCTATAAAAAATTCATTACTTATCTACTTTTCGGTAAAAATTGAGTACTATTGACATCTCCTTACAATTGAAGTAGAATACAAGGCAAGCGCAATCTTTTTGTTGACGGTTTGACGTAAACGTAAGAAATATTTACCGAATAATGCGTTTCGTTTTTCAAACGTCCATAGATATGTATGTATGTTCGTTTTGGTTAAGATTATAGAAAAAATGTATGTACATATATTGAAAACAAAAACAAATTTTCATATTTAGTTATGGCTTTCAGTATAAATTCTCTAACATCAAATGTGATTAATCAACTTAAAAGTAGATGAGTAAAATTCTTTTGATTTTTATTTCATACACGTATTAGAAAATTGTTAACTTTAAAGACAATTGTGTATTGATACATATATTATTAAAATTTGTTTTTTGTAGTTTTGGCGATTTTTTTAATTTTTGCGATTTTTTTTTTATTTTGGTGATTTTTTTTCACATAAAAAATTATATTGGTTTTGGCGCATTTTTCGCGTTTTGGCGATTTTTTTCGGTTTTTGGAGCTTTTTTTTCATTTTTGCGATTTTTTTCATTTGGGCGATTTTTTCGAATTTGGCGATTTATTTTAGTGCTAAATTTTTTTTTTAATTTTGTCGATTTTTTTTCGATTTGGCGATTTTTGTAAAATTTTTGGCGATTTTTTTCAGGTTTTTTCGTTTTTTTCTGTTTGGCGATTTTGTAATTTTCGATCTTGTAATTTTCATAGGCAACTGTTATATAATCTTATTAAACACTAAAATAAAATAAAAGAAACCTTAATTACCTTAATTATGCACGTTTGAGTATAACAGAAATTATTTAATTTCATTCTTTATATCAAATACACTTCAATTACTTGTAAGCGGATCAATGGTTAAAAATGTTACGACGACGGCTTCTTGGTCGGCGTTAAACGATCGACTTATTTCTTTGGACAGCAAGAAAAATAAACAAAACATCAAAATTCTTAATTCAATTCTCTCAAAAAAAAAATAAACTAAACAACAAAATTCTCAATCAACAGCAGTAAAGTATAGGCATGGAGCACAAAAAGCTACTTTTTGAAAATAAATTAATAAAACTGGTGTATGCGGCACAAAACGTATGTATTTTTACTTTTAAAATAAAGTATTAATAACTTCTAACTTTATTGATGTACATAAGTTCACAAAAATTTTAAATTTTCTTCGGAAGCGGTGGTGAAAATACAAAAGAAATCCATTGAGCATATTTCGAGAAAATTTAATGTAAACCTTCTGAGTCGTTTTTCTCCACTCCAACGTTGTGGCATATGGAATAAACCTATTCTGAGACGACGAGTTGTTGATCAGCTGCTAGTTTTTATGGTGTCATATCAGTGATGCCAACAATTCAAAGGCAAAACGAGCCAACTGAGTAGCCAAAAAGTGCTAAAAAGAGCTAAATTTAAAAACTCAAGATTTTTCCGTTTTAAATCTATGAATGTACATATTTATTATTCAATTTGCTTCAAGATTTTTTACATTAATAAAAATAATAGTAAGAAAAAATAAAAAATAATAATTTGAAATAAAATCATTTCACAGCAATTGATGCAAATATTTATCTGCATTAACAATATAACCATACACATTTACATATACTTGTATATACGTTAAGTTACAAAATAAGAACAATCATTTTCAAAAAGAGTTAGCTTTAGAAGGATCTTTTGTTGCTTAAATCCATTTTGTTTTTTGATTTGATTTCAAAGCTTTCCTATATTTTTGGCAGTAAGAATCCATTTCAATAATTTGTGGAAAATTTTCTAATTACTCAGAAACGAACACTTTATAATAAAAACGGGGATTTACTATTTGGAATACCTAAATACATAAATATATGTATCTTACATAATTGCGAAAAAAAAGTATCTGCATTTGCAAAAGCATAGTTGCCAAAAATGTAAATGCCCACAGCAGAAACAATAGGGTTAAAGCGGGAAAATTTACTATAAGATCCAAAAAGTGCCAAACGTGCCGTTTCCACAATTGAAAAGAGCTTTGTTAGCTCTTTTTATTAAAAAAGAGCTAAAGCGAAAAATTTCGAGTTAAAAGCAATCAAAAAGAGCTAAATTTAGCTCTAAAATAGCTAAGTTGGCATCGCTGTGTCATATCAAAGAAAATATTCGTATATTTTTTGACATCGGGAAATTTTACACCAAAGGCCGAGGCACATAGAATACGTCGTATGTTTTATTTTATTTATTTTTTTTACTGTAAAATACTATAAAAACCTAAATCAAAACAAACCGAAAAACCTTAAAAGGCTGCCAACTTGCCCAACTTTAGCACTTTGTTTTGACGGATAAACACTGAATGTGACAGAGCTCTTAAGAAACCCTGAGGGCGAGTTAAGTAATTTCCATATAAACATATTTAAAATTGTAGGAAAATTTATTCCTATAATTCAACTTAGTTGCTAATTGAGAAAGACGACGCATAACGTATGACGGATTCTGTGTGCCAGTGTTGTATTTCAATCTATTAGCACTACAATCTATTAACACTACAGCATCATAACATAAACTATTGCATTGGAAGCATGATACAACTATACTAGGTACATGCACGACTACAACAAAATTACAACACCAAAAAACACATGTATTTTGCTGGTATAAACAAACCCTAAATTTTCGGAAACAAATGTCTTTTGTTTATGAAAACAACAACTACAGAGTAACTAAAGTACAATTGCAGACGCGGCATTCCTGCATGATTATAGCTATTCAGTGTTGCCAATCTGTGTGTAGTTAGAGAGTGTCTAATTTCTACTCACATGTGTAGGCCATATAATTAAATTCTAGTGTAATCTGTGTGTAATTCTACTTTGGGTTCTATTTTTATTTATATTTGTTTTAATTTTAACCTACACAAAAGATGTGTAGTGTAATTTTCTTCAATGAGACACAAGGAGACACAGCCATGTTTAAATTCATTGGCAACACTGTAATCATTTTATTCACACACATAAATTAACAGTTTTGCAGCTTGTAAACAAAGTTTGACAAAGTGACAGGCTGGAATTGTGCATGTACCTAGTATAATTGTATCATGATTGGAAGTATGTAAAGAACATTTCCATTTTATGCTAGGAACACAACTGGGACGAACGACGAATTTTTCGGTGCGAACTTTCGTCATAAAAAATACAACACATTTGTGCATATGAAAATGAACACAACACCGCCGTACAACAAAATTCGTCGTGCGTGACGAACTCTGAGATAGATTTATTTCTATTTTTACGCCGACGAATCACGAAAAAACAAAATTGAGAGAAAATTCTCTCCCTCTCTCTCTGTTTTTGTACACACAACAACAAACTTTATCAAATTTGAGAGAATAATTCGGTGAGTAATTTCGTCGTTATTGTGCTTCTCACGACGAAATTACGCAGCGAATGCTTATCGACGAATTCGTCGACGTGGACGAAATTCGCATATTTCTGTACAAAGAAATGTGAATTTAATATTGTTTTTACTCAATGTCAAGTTGCTTTTCCCAAGTGTTATTGTTGCTTAACTTTTATAAACTGTTATTGATGAGTTGCAACTGAACTTGAGATTTAATAAGCGCCTTCTTTTCAGCAATTATTTGAAAACTAGAAATTGATAGAAAATAAACTAAGAAAAGTTTGTAGAATTGAAATTTGTGTGCTGAAGTAATAAAAGTTATTCTTAAGAAATGCAACATTTTTATTAATTAAAAAGTTTTAATTGAGTGTTTTTTTTGTTGCTGTTGAAGAACACAGGAATTTAGATCCTCATACATATGTATAATAATTTAGTGAAGTAAACTTTCAAGAAAGAATAGTAAATTTGTTAGGCATTTTTTCTTGTTACGCTTCACACTATAAAATTTTTCTTTCAGGAAACATAATTATGTGGGTGAGATGGGAAAGAAGAATGAGATGTGTTGGTAATCCATAATTGTAAAAATAATTTTTTTTATTAAAGTAGAATATTTCGATTTGTGTTTGAAACGAAAAATTTCAAAATAAAAATTGTTGCAATGTTCTTTAGTCTAATCGTCGTAGTCGGGGTCATAATACGACACTCGTAATCAACGTGACCGTTTTACCGACTAAAGTGGCAAATTGACACTTTTTCGACTGCCTTGCCACTTTATGTCCCCCTTTTCTTAAGGTGAATTTTATATAGTAATAAATTAAAAATAAGAAATTTTATTGTAGTTGTCTCGTTTTATTTAATGTTGCCCCCTTATTTTCTAATAAATTTCCTATTTTGTGGCACTTTTTGAAAAAAGTTAACGGTCACCCTGCTCGCAATAAGGCCCATTATTCTTTCATTCCAAGCATAGTATTAGGAAGCAAGAACACACGAAATGTTGTGTTTGAGGCAATTAAATGGAAGAAAATCATTTTCCCAATCGCCATTAACCCCTTATCAGCCCTTGTTACAGATATGTACATATGTTGCAAACCAATAAAGTTTCTATAAAAAATAATAATTAAATGTAATTATTAACTGCCTTATTCATAAAAAATATTTCTGTTTAATAATAGGTTTATGAAATAAATTTTCTATGGAAATTTGATTAATAAACCTTTTATAAAAATAAAATATTTTTTTTTTATGAATTAGGCCCTAATTTTATTTCAACTCCATAAGTTTGGTGAAATGTCTTGTTTCAAACTGTAAAATTCATTCTGAATGAAAAATTGTATCTGCTGAGCAGAACAGAATTAAAATAAGAGTCTGAACACAATGTAACGATTATTTATTGCGATGTGGTTTTCCATACGATTTTGAAGTAAAAATCAGTAGTGCGGGGCGGAATAAAATTAGAATCTATTTTATTTTCATTGTGGACTTTCTTATTCTCTCAATTTTTGATACTCTTTCTCTTGCTCACGTTGCCGTACTTTTTGAATAATTGGCTGTGTTCACAACATTATTGTAAACAAAAAACATGATTTTTACACGATAACCATTTAAACCATATAGCTCATTCTGTAGAACCCTAATTTAATGTCTATACATTTCATATTAAATATTTGTATTCGTATTCGCGAATATCGTTTCAAATATTCGTATTCGTATTTGCGAATATCAAAATTTGACATTCGTTACATCACTAGTACGTACACTTCCCATTAACTTGATGTGTTAAAGTTTTGATTCACATTCAATCAGTGTTGCCATAAGATGTAAGAAGAAAAGTGCTAGATTGCATAAATAAAAGTTCTAAAATGTTCTACAGCAAACACAACAAAGTGCTAAAATCAGTTAACATATTTAGTTTCTGTTCTTAAGTGACCCATACACTTGCAATAACTATACAGTATTATTTAAAGTTTATTACAGTAAGAAAAATTATTTATATATTTATATTTTTTATAGCTTTGTATCAACTATTCCAATATTGTATGTCTAGGATGCTTGAAATATTTAATTTATAAATTTTGAATCCAGATGCGAATGGAATACCAAGAAAGAAAAAAATTTAAGAGTATATAATAGAGTAATTAAGTAAAAATATATTTATTTTCTACATAGATAAATCAGATGGACCGATTTAACTAACAGATATACCAATGGCACACGTTGTATAGTTTTACTGAAACATAATCGTATAACCGACAACTAAAGTCTTGGGTTCACTTTAGCTTTGGCTGTGCTTTTTGTTAAGCTGTCTATAACCTTATTAACACTAAGCTGTTAAGAAGAATAAAACTTAAAACAAGTTCTTGTATCTCAGAGCGGTTCAGTTGTATGACTCCTGTCATACTTAACACTTAATGAAGATAAATAAATTTGATAAACATATAACATTAATTGGCTCACAATTTGTCTGAAGGAGTTATCTATGGAAAATTTATAAATTTAATGAAATAAAAAGTGCAAAAACTGCCAAATAGTTTTAATAAATTGCCAAACTAGCACTAGCACTAGTACTTATAATCTTTAGTGCTTAACGAAGAAAAAAAGTGATAAGTCTAGCACTTAAAGTGCTAAAATGGCAAGCTTGCATTCAATTCCAACCACGTATGATTATTATTTTCACTTAAATATTAAACATACGTATTGTAGACAGATGCATAATACAATTACTTGTGGATTAACTCTTTGTTGTATTCTTTATTAACATGTTTGTGTTGTTTATTCAATACACACACACTTCCGCACAAACAGCAGCTCGCAAATATATGTATGTTTGTTTTGATTCTTATTTTGTGACATCGCAATAGTGTGTACTAGAGACAACGTTTGTCATATCCGATATAAATATGTATGTACATATGTATTTCGTTGCGTGGCATTGCTTTCCATATAAAAAACATAAAGCGAAAGGCGTTGCGCACATTTTGACAATGACCCCAGAAAATGATAACACAAGAAATGCCAGATGTGTACTCAGCATTATGTATGAGATCTTCATTAACATGTTTATCTTGTTTACTCAATACCTACACGTACACACACACGCACACTAACGCTTACGCAAAACACAACACTGCTGCTCACCAATATCTGTTTGTTTTGATACTTTTGTATGGGGAAAAACTTGTTTTTGCTTGCTTTATTTTACAAACCAACAAACAAAGTTTTTGCTGCGACATTGTTGTTTTGCATTTTTTTGTTTGTTTATTCAATAAAAAAATTTGTGACACATGTCACAAACACACATACTCGTACATACTACAAGCAAATCAAAGACATGAAAATATTAATACTGAATTGTATTATATGTTTTGTTTTATATTTTTAACGCTACTCATGCTGCCTGCTGAATATCATGAGTAAACAAAAAAGAAAAAATAACAGAGAACTTAATCTGACGTATTTACAATATTTGTCAATGATAAAATCATCAAAAATAAGAGTTATATAAGATTTATGAGGAAATTAAAAACAAAATTAAATATTTATGTGTACACTTGTTTGTCGTGCATACATATGTTTAAATTTTTATTTTTTACTGTTTTAAGAAAATTTTAAACCTTAACGGAGAATTTTTGAAATGGAATAATACCAAGAATACTTAAAAAAGTTTTAATATGTATGTTTTTATTGATTTATTTATTTTTAATGATTTTTAAAAAAAAGCACTTTAACTTATTAGCATTTTGTGATAAAGCTATTGTCACAGAAAATGCAAAGCGGTCGTTATTAAAAATTTTAGAAATTGTATAGAAGCAGCAAAAAACTTGTTAGAAAAAGTTCTAACAACTTCTTGTCCACAGATTTTAAAATAATTCCTAATTCACATTAAATTTGCTAGATACTAACAAAAGTTCTCGGTTAAATTTAACAGCCTTAATTATAAAAATTGTTGAAGGCTTTATAAAGGCTCTTTAAGACAAATTTTCAATAAAAAATATTTCTTATTAAGCTTTTATAAATCCTTTAATAAGTTTTATAAATAAGACTGTAATTGTTTAAATAAATTATATGTGGGAGGCTGATATACGCTTGCAGAGATTGAAATGAAATTCGTTTTTTCTTACAGTTCTAAAAATAAATGCTCAATTATAGCGAGTTTTTCTGAAAAACTAAATAAGAATTCAACATTTCCTTGCAACAATTATGAATATGTCTGGCAAGACGTCTTATTATGTGATTTTCAAAAAAATCATTTCTGGTTTTATTCTAATTATAATTGATTGTATTGACTATAGAGGATATCGTTACCTTAATATAGAAAGGCCCGAATTCTTTATTTTTTTGGAATCGAGTCTTTTGTAAATTCCAATAAAAAACATCTAATGTGTCGAAAAATGCAAAAATCTCCATTTCAAAAAAAAAAAAAAACGAGTTAGGGCCTTTCTTTATTAAGGTGACGATATACCATATATTTAAAATACCTTGACTACGCAATTTTTGAATCTATTGCAAGTCTTTGCTGCATTTTTATCTTAATTAAAGCAAAACTTCATTTTTCAAAATAAAGGATATATGGGAGGCCTGCATGTCATTGTACCCATTGGAATGAAATTTAGCCAAAATAATGTTTGCATTATTCTACAAGTATTTGAAGCGTTTGAAAGCATTATGATCTAAATTAAAGTTAGAATCATATTTTTTTCATTAATTATGTATGAGAGCTGAAAATGTCCTTGCATCCATTACAAAGAAATTTTATAGAAAAGCTGAAAAAATAATAATTAAACTGTCAACTTTTGATTTTGATATTATATGTTTGCCATTAAAGCAATATTCATATAGGAATGTCCTTGAGTCGTTAAGGATAAAATTCATAAGAGAACGTAATCATATATTTTCACAAATACTTACATGTTTTACTAATACGCTGCTGCTCATTATTGCAACAAAACATTAATCTTGAAAATAAAGGATATATGGGAGACTCTAATGTCCTTCAAGCGATTGCAATGAAATTTACCTGAGAATTCAATTGTTTGATTCTATAAATAGTTAGAAATTTTTCGGAGCATTTTCATCATAACTGTTATAGTCTTTTCTCTTTATTTGTTCAAATTGAACTCAATATATAATTTTCATATATTGACAAATTGTTTAAAACTACAGCCTACTACACATATAAACTATATTTTTACTACAACTCGGTCAACCTGACCTGTGATCGTCCCGATCACATATATTTTTACAAATGCACCTACCCTAGGTAGAGTTGTTCTTCTCATTTTGATCATGATTTTCTCTCCACATTTTGATGTTACATGCCTCAATTACCCCATCATACGGAATTTGTGTTATTTGGCAGTTTTCAATATCTTTTATCACATAACGATCATTTGGCAGTACCTTATGCACAATATATGGCCCTTTATATTTTGGAAGAAGCTTCCTGTTCACACCAACTGAGCTGTCAACATTTCTAATTACTACAAAATCCCCTTTTTCGTATGATTTTACTTTAACTCCTCTTTCCAATGCCCTTTTCTCATTATATTCTTGTGATTTTCTTATATTTGACTCAACTTTACTCCGTATATCCTCAATACAATTTCCCGGGGCTGCAAAGTTCTCATCTATATACTCTGATATTTTATCTATTATCTCACCTCTCTGACCTGTACCAAATAATGCCCTACTTGGTGTTGTGCCAATCGATCTGTTCACTGTATTATTTATAGCAAATTCTATCTTACTCAACTGTTTGGCCCAGTCAGCATGGGCAATAGGTTCGCTTTACTTAGCCAGCATTCCTATTAATGCATATCCTTCTAATGCTTTAATTTCTTCTTGCAGTTTAAGTATTTGCAGGCGACGATTTAATTGCTGTTCAAGTAAGTTCAATTCTTCCTGATTTTCGTTTTCCTTAACATTGATGCATTCCGTTTCCACATTGTTCTGTACGTTTTCATTTGCCTCGTCACAAACTAATTCAGGCAAATTTTCTTGTAAGGATGTGTTTGCACCAATCACACTTTTTAAAAGAGCCTTCATTTGTATAATTGTTGCAGAGTCCGGAATACTAATACCCATGTTCTTCAGTTGTGTTGCAATTTCTTCTCTAGAATTCATTTTCCTCTCAATTTATTCGCTTCAGTTCTTCCTTTTTTATTTTTTGGCTTATGTCTTTTTCTCCTCTAAAAATTATAATTTTTCGTTCGACCACACCTGACGTTATAGTCTTTTCTCTTTATTTGTTCAAATTGAACTCAATATATAATTTTCATATATTGACAAATTGTTTAAAACTACAGCCTACTACACATATAAACTATATTTTTACTACACTGTAGGTAATTTTTTGAATTTCAGAATAATTGCAGCAAAAAATAAATCTTTAAAATAAAATGAAATTTGCCTGACAGCTTGTTTTTTGTATGATTCTACAAATAGTTTAGAAATTTTGAATTTAAAAATAATTTGAGCAAAAAAACAATAAACTAAAATAAAGGATATATGGGAGACTCGAATGTCCTTCAAGTGATCGCAATGAAATTTATCTAAGAGTTTATGTGTATAATTCTACAAATAGTTATGAATTTTTGGATGCATTCTGATCATAAGTGTTGCCCAATTAATTAATTTAAAAAAATTAAGATGTCAGTTTTTGGTCATTCCTTCACGTAGTTATGGCTGGAATTTAGATTTTGTATCGTCGGCTTAGAGTGTAAACCTGCTAAATTCACTTTTTATAACATATGACATTCTAGCGCCGTTCAAAAAAGATAATAGAGACGCTTCATCGACTGGCTACAGTATTTATTTCAATCTATATGTCAAAAAAAAATTTCTTAATCCATGTTAAAAAATTTTAACAGTATTTTGTCTCTCCAGTAAAATTTGCTTGAAGTGAGTTAGCAGGATAATTTTAGAATAATTTCAACAAAACATCTATTTTTAAAATAAAGGATATATGAGAAACTAAAATGTCCTTGCAACGATTGAAATTAAATTTACCTAAAATATTGTTTATATGATTCTGAAAATAATTGCTAAATTTGAGATGCACTGTCATCATAATTGTTGCCGTCATTACATTTCCTAAATGCACACCTGTCCTTGAACGATTTGTAAAGAAATTTTGCCACAGAACACAGAATTTTGCCACTATGGGGTCAAGAACATGTGGATTTTTCACTGTTGCACTGTGTAATTAATTTAAATATTTATTTTTATCAAATAAATTCAGTTCCTTCGAAAACTTTGCTTTATTCCTATGATAACCCGGTTGCTTAATAGGAGCGTCAAAAACTTAAAATAATTATTTTTCAGCTTAAATAAATTTATGTCACTAAAAGAATTTCGTTGTAATCTCCTTAAACATTTTTGTTTATCTCTCTTAAAAGTTAATAATTCCTGTTCGCACTTAAAAATATATGAGTAATTAAAATAAACTTTTTCTATTTTTACAAAATACAAACTTTTTCATATGTTTTAATACTTTAATTATATTATGTGGTAAAATAAGTATAAATTTTTAGAACTTAAATAACAGCCAGTGTTAACTATTTTAATTAGCAGCATTAAGTGGCAGAAAAATAAAAAACTAGACAAAAACTTAAGAGAAATTGGCGCAAAAAGTAGAACAAACTTGCAACTAAAACCCTGGTTAAAACCCACAGTGTGGTGCAAGAGCAATTAAAAAAAATATTATATAAAAATTTGGCAGTTTGAAAGGTTTTAGCAAAAAAAAAAAAAAACATTGTTGATAAATTTATTAGGGGCGCTTTTACAAAACTTTCATTATACGCACCCCAATGTGTTTACGTTAGTAGGAGTGGAATTTTAGGGGATTTGCAACTATAATGTCATTATTAAGTCTTAAAACACTTAAATGTTGCACAGCAGCAAACAGCAATAAGAGAAGCCATACATAGCATACGTTAACACTACAAGGCTTAAATAATGCTTAGCTGGTTTATTGATGGCAAATCAATAGTATTAATGCAAAGCTTCAGTCTATAGAAGCCACAACCATGAAAACAACTGCAGTTAACACAACTCTCACCTTTCGAAAGTTTGTTACCTAATACTTTTGCTAAACCTTGCATGTTGCAAACTTTGGAAATTCTAAATGATGGCAGTTTGTGCTTGTGTATGCATTTTAGGCGGAATTTTAATGAGAGAAACTAATGAATGGAAAATGAGGTGTTAACACATTAAATCTGTTATGGCGTTTTCTATTCTAGGAAAAATTTACATAAATCACAATGTAGTACAAAAAAAAAATATATGCAAAAACAAAGTGTAAAGAATAAAATGAGTAAATATGGGATTTTGGAACTACAATATAAAAAAAAGCACCCAAACATTCCTAAAAAGTTGTGAGTCATATAAGCATTAATTCTACGTGTTAATACACCAAAAATTACGCTTTTAAAAACGAGATATGAAAATATATGCTGTATATGCTAAAATAAGCAAAAATATGCTCCCATAAATCGTGGCAAATTATTGAAAATGCTCTGCGAAATATGAATATCTATTGCAAATTATCATACTTTTTAAGTAAAAAAAGTGTTTTAAACTAAAACAAGTAAAAATATGGTGTAAAGAGTGAAATATGCAAAAATATGCGCTAAAAATTATTAACATAAAAACACTTAGGAACTTCTAAATATCTACTTCATGCTTTCATACATCAATAAAATGCAATTTTAAGACTACAATATGTAAAAATATGTTGCACTTGAGCATATGCTAAAAAATGCAAAAATATGCAATAAACGTCGTTCAAAGAATAGTGGCAAATTATTAAAAATTCTCTGCAAAGTATAAACATCTTTTGCAAAATTGTCATACTTATGAAACCAAAATCTGACTTTTAAAGAAAACAACTTTAAAGTATGAAATATGCAAAAATATGCACTAAAATGTATTTCCATGAAAAAAAGCTAAAAGAAAACTTTGTAACCTATAAATATCTATCCCATACTTTCATACATCAAGAAAATACATTTTTAAAACTAAAATATATAAAAATATGCTCTACTAATGCATATGGGCAATTTAATACTGTCGTACGTGACAATCGTACGCACTTAAAGTGGAAAAGAGATCAATATAAAATAGATTTTTGTTTTGATTATTAGCCTAAGTTATGGGCCCTGATTAGCTCTATTGATGGTACTAAAAATCCAATTATAACCAATTTTTAGTTTAAAAGATAATTGCAAAAAACTAAGAATGTCGTACGAGACAACAAAAGAAGTAGGTTTTGTAGTAAACAATTAAAATGCTTATTTCAGCGAAACCTGAAACAATAAATTAATGTGACTAATTTTAGAATGAGGTGAGTAGTCAATGTTTCTTAAAATGAGCTTAAATTTTCTATACAAAAAAATATTAATAGCTTTTTTCTTATTTAAATTTAATTATAGTCGTACGGGACATGGCGAACGGGACATTTTGTTCCATCATGATGTTCAAATATTTTCTGATGCTTTTTTGGGAAATTATGAATTAAAAATTAAAAAAAAATTAAATAAAATAAAATAGAGGTATTCAATGTGTTTATCTTAACATAAAGACGAACTTAAAGGGAAATGCAGAATGAGATGAAAAAGTAAATAAATTTCACAAAATAGGCAAAATTAAATACGTATAGTTTTGGGTACATTAAGTATAGTTTTTTTTTGCAATATGCAGTTTTAGCTGCTTTCACTTCCTGACCTTTGCAACAGAAGAAGTGCAATTTAGATATGTGTAGTATAATTTTTACGTTTTTCTAATTTTTGTCCAAGTTATACAACGAAGAGTACTTTTCAATATCATAGGATGGTATAAAATACATTTTAATCCCTTGATAAAAAGAAAATGCATCGGGTATAATAAGGTTTTTCGGCTTCGCCTTTTTCATACCAATTTTTCTCTTCAAAAACTTCTTTATTTGCTTCAGCTAAAGCTTTTGACTGTTTCGCAGCGTTACGCGATATTTCTCGGCTTTTTAATTTATAGTTTTGCAATTTAATTTAATTTTCTTTTAGTTTTTCTCTGTACGGGTTTGCAATTCTCGCTGTTTTTATTCATCTTGATTTAAATAATTGAATTATAGAATGCTTTTCCATAAATAATTAGTTATTAAAGAAAATATTTTTTTAATACTTTCAAAATGTCACACAAGCGATGTCGCACGGGACAAATTTTGCACAATCGCCTATTTTGCAATTTTTCTATTTTGAAAATATATTTATTTTATTTTAATTGAAATAAAAATGTCTGTTTGTAATCATTATTTGATGAACTTTCTTCAAGCAGTTTCGATGTATTGATACAAAAGGCTGTTTTTCAATGTCGCACGGGATAGGACATTAAATTAACGGAAGTGCAAAGCAAAGTTTTTTTTTTCATCGCATTACTTTCTAACTCGTGATATCTAAGAGAGAAAAACTCAATCTATAACGATTAGCGCTAAGAATATTTTTCAAAATAAAAGTTGCTTTTTAAATTAAAAAAAAATTGAAAAAAAAAGTTTTACTTGCTTGATTTTGGACATGAATATCTCGAAGTGAGTAATAAATAACTGCAAAACTTTTGCAGATTTATGAAATTTTATTGTTTTTCTTTCAAAATTTGCAACAAAAAAAAATTTCAAGCATTTTTAATTTTTTCGTCTCGGTGGACCTTCTGAGAGAAATGTCCATATGCTTAAATATGCAAAAATATGCAATAAACATCTATCAAAGAATTGAACAAACTTAGAAACATATGAATCTCTACTTTCTATATATCGAAGAAAATATGATTTTTTAATTAAACTATTCCAAATATGGGCATTTCTCCGAAAAATTTCTCTTTTTTGTCGCATGCGACAGCAAGCAATTAACCTTATATTTCTGAACAACGTGACATACGTTCTGGGGTTCGCGTCTTGTCACACCTAGAGGTCGGGCATTGTTCAACACAATTTCAAAAATGGGCTTGGACGTCATTTCAAGTGGGGAGCCCACTTACTGGCCTACGGACATACAAAAAATTCCGGATGTTATAGATTTTGGAGTCATGAAAAATATCACTAGGGAATTAATTCATGTTGAAGCTTCTGTAGATCTCTCCTCCGATCACTCTCCCACGATTGTTACAATTTGTAGCCCACTAAGAAGTGACTTCCCTGTCCCATATGTAAAGATGATCAACCGTGTTAATTGGCTGGGGTTCAAAAAATACCTCAGTAGCCATTGTACGGAAAATATTAACCTAAGAACACCAGGTGATATTGAATCTAACATTGAAAATCTTAACGAAAATATTAAACAGGCTGCTGAACATGCCACTACTTCCCATCCGCAGACTGGGTTTAATAGAATTTATTCTACAGACATTGAACGTCTTTTACGTGAAAAAAGGACAGCTAGAAGGGAATGGCAACAGCACAGATCACCCCAAAATAAAATTAGATTTAAAGAGTGCCCTAGACGACTCCAAGAGCTGCTGGCATATGAAAAAACTGTATGTCTTAAAAATTATCTGGAAAATCTTGATGCCACACCTGCATCTAATTACTCCTTGTGGCGAGCTGCTAGAAAGCTTAAAACACCCGTTGAATATAGACCACCTCTGCGCACTTCTACCGGAGGTTGGGCCAGAAGCGATACTGAAAAAGGTAACATATTTGTTGAGCATTTAAAATCCGTATTTACCCCAAATACATGTACTGGTGTTGTTGATTTACCGAGTGTGGTTGCGCTACCCCCTCGAACCATAAAATTTAAGACGCGTGATGTTCAGAAACTAATTGCTGAACTCAACACGAAGAAAGCTCCAGGTATTGATGGAATAAGTAACAATATGCTGATAAACTTGCCCCATATTGCAATTAGAATCCTGTTATTTATTTTTAACTCCATTTTACGACTGGAGTATTATCCACAAAGCTGGAAGCTTGCGAAGGTCAAAATGATTCCAAAGCCGGGCAAAGACCTTACCAAGGCTGAGTCATACAGGCCAATAAGTCTGCTATCAACAATGTCAAAACTCTTCGAAAAGCTGCTCATGACAAAATTGTCCCCAATTTTAACTGTTAGTGGGTGCATCCCAGACCATCAATTTGGTTTTAGAAGTCAGCATAGCACCATTGAACAAACTCATAGATTGGTGCAATTTATAAGAAGAACTTTTGAAGAAAAAATGTATTGTTCTGCCCTGTTTATTGACGTTTCTCAGGCCTTTGATAAAGTGTGGCATGAAGGTCTAATTCTAAAATTAAAATCATATCTACCAATAAATTTAGTGAATTTATTAGAAAGTTACATCACTACCCGGAAGTTCACGGTTGTGGAAGGAGAATTCATGAGTGTGCCCGAATCTATATCATCCGGTGTGCCACAGGGGAGCATACTGGGGCCAGTTTTGTATTTGATCTATACTTGTGATATGCCTTTGAGCAGCAATATCCATACATCTACGTTTGCCGATGATACAGCCTGCCTTAGTATGCATGAAAACCCTCACGAGGCTTCCCGATATTTACAAGAACATATTACACAATTGGAAATGTGGTTGAACTTATGGAGAATTAAGGTAAATGAACAAAAGTGTGTCCATATAACGTTTACCCTAAGAAGAGATACTTGTTCCCCAATTCGAATCAATAATCAAAATATTCCTCAACACTCCCAAGTGAAATACCTTGGTATACACCTTGATCGAAGACTTACATGGAAACATCATATTGACTTTAAGCTAACTCAGATGAAACTTAAGTTATCTCAAATACACTGGTTGATTGGCAGAAATTCAATACTTAGCCTGGACTGTAAACTTTTATTATACAAGTCGCTTTTAAAGCCAATATGGTGTTACGGTATCCAGTTATGGGGCACTGCTTCAGCCTCCAATGTAGAGAGAATTCAACGTAGGCAAAACAAAATTTTAAGGTTAATAACATCTGCTCCATGGTATATTAAGAATTCAAATTTGCATCGTGATTTAAGAATGCCACTAGTGACTGAAGAAATTGCAAGATACGCAGGCAAATACTTAACAAAACTCGAGTCACATCCTAATCCGCTTGCTCGTAATATTTTGAATTTTAATGGTCACATCCGCCTAAAAAAGAGGGACACAAGGGCTCTTATACTCAACACTCTAGATGGGAATGCTTGAAAATACATTTAATTTTCCTTTTTGATTATCACTACTTTGTATTATTTAAATTATCACTAAGTTTTGGCCGACACTGGTCGGGCTAAACAATTATATTTTAGCTTTAAGATTTGATCACTTATTGTTAGTTCATATTTGAAGATACAATAAATAAATATATGTATTAAAAAAAAAAAAAACGATTTTTCTTAATATTCTACCTAACGTAGAGCTGCTGGCGGGCTACATAAAAATATAAGAAAGTAAAAAAAAGTTTAGTTTTCTTTGAAAAAAAACAAGCCTATTTATTTGCTTGTTGTCGCACGCTCCAAAAAAATTACACTCCTGTGAAAATTCCCGTATGCTGAATAATATTGCATATTTCTGGCTTCTCTGGCTACAAAACATGCAAAGACAAAAATTCTTACACAAGCTCTCTATAATGATTGCTATTTTGTGGCCAAACATTCACATTTAAACTCTTGAAAAAAAGAATTTTACGAAAACTTTGAGCAACAAAAAGTTAACAAATGAAAATAAATACAACTGCAATTTTAACCTTAAAATTCCTTTCATGATTATAACATTTCAAAAATTTATATTTAAATCCCTTTTCTCTTTCATATGTTATTTGTTTACTTAAGAAATTTCCATAAAAAGTTTTGCAAGTTGTTCAGACAAAGCAAACTTTTGCAGGCCACATTTTAGTTGTTGGTTTGCCTCCTGCCCCCTTAAAACTAAATTTTTTTTAATGCCAAGAAATACATACATATACGCAACGTTATATTGTACAAGTTCTAGAATATGTGCCACAACAATTTATAAATTATAATAACGCTACTTAGCTGGTGGTTATGTATGGGGGGGTTATCAAACGAAAAATTCCAAATTCCAACATTCAAGCAGCCAAAAAAAGGTGTATAGAGAAGGAAACATAAATTGTGCCACTTAAGCGCTAGAAAGCGGAAAAAATAACCATGAAACTTTATAAGAAAATTTAAATTTTTATTTAAGATACTTTTTTTTTTGCATTTGCAAGTTACTTGTGCAAAAAATTTGCATAGCAATGCATTTGCGAATATAGTTATTTTTTAGTAAAACATTATTGCAAATTTGTGCTTATTTCTAAAGCGCCTTAAATACATATATACATATGTATGTATGTATGTATATATGTATGTGTATATATATATATATATATATATATATATATATATATATATATATATATATATATATATATATATATATGTTTTTTTGGTTAATAAAAATTTAATTTAAAAAATCTAAAAACCAAGAAAAATGCTATAAAAACAACTGGGACGAATGACGATTTTCGGTTACGAGTATTCATCGTAAGATATAGAATACATGTGTGTTATTTAAGGTTCCGTACACCAAAGGTGAAAAAAGGAACCCTATTGTTTTCGCTACGCTGTCCTTCTGTCCGTCTGTCCGTCACACGGTATTTTCTCAGGAACCGTAAAAGCTACGGACCTGAAATTAGGACAGAATATGTAAAACCTTGGCCGCTACAACAAAAAATAAATGAGAATTAAAAATTAAAGGGTGCTCCAAAACGAGCGACGAAAAATGTTAAAATCCCATGTAATATACATACAATTGTCTGTACATATGTGTATTGACACTTGAAATTTGTAAAATTAGTGTATTTTTTTATAGACTACAACAATTAACATTGAAATATTAAAAAATTTAAATTAAAGGGTGGTCCATCAGTTAATGCAATTTTGAATATGTAATTTGGCAACTTGCTATATCTTGGAAACCGTAAGAGGTAAACTCTTGAAAGTTTCAAAAACGGTAAAACTAAAAAATTCGAAAATTATAAAATCGCCAAACCGAAAAAATCGCCAAAACCTGAAAAAATTGCAAAAAATTAAAAAAAAAATCGCCAAATCGAAAAAAAACGACATAATTAAAACAAAAACTCTAGCACTAAAATAAATCGTTTAGCTGATAGCCAAAGTAGCTAGTGCTATTTCAAAATATTATATTAGTCTTATATTTATATAAGTTTAATATCATGTAAATAAAAATAAAATAAAAATAATAAATCGCCAAATTCCAAAAAATCGCTCAAATGAAAAAAATTACTAAAATGAAAAAAAAAAAACGCCAAAAACCGAAAAAATTCGCTAAAACGCAAAAAATGCGCCAAAACCAAAATAATTGTTTATGTGAAAAAAATCGCAAAATGAAAAAAAAATCGCCAAAATTAAAAAAATACGCCAAAATTAAAAAAAATCGCCAAAACGAAAAAAAAACGCCAAAATTAAAAAAAAGTCAAAAAACAAAAAAAATCCTTAAAACGAGAAAAAAAGTGCCAAAACTAAAAAAATCGCCAAAACCAAAAAAAAAAGATTACCTATATGAAAAAAACCAAAATTAAAAAAACGCCAAAACAATTAAAGTCGGCAAAATTGAAAAAATCTTCAAAAACCAAAAAAAAATCGCCAAAACGAGAAAAAAGTGCCAAAACTCAGAAAGCACCAATAAATTCAAAAAACCCAAAACTAAACAAAACGCTTAAAACCGAAAAAACCCAAAAACGAAAAAAATGCCAAAACTATAGTTTATATTGGTTAAAGTTCGTATTGAATTACATATCTCGTGTCCGTACGGAACCCTTCGTGTGCGGGTCATAGTCGCACTTCACTGAATTTTATTAAAATACAAACAATCAGTACGTTGGACGAAAGTTTCCGTGCGTAACGAACTTGAGATAGATTTATTTCTATTTTGTAGGCTGACGAACGATGAAACAACAACTTTCTCTCTCTTCCTCTCTGTCTTTGTACCAGGGAAGGCATTGAGAATTTTAAAATTGTACCAACAACTTTAAAAAATTGTACTTTTTTGACCTTAATTGTACTAAAATATTTTTTAGTTCAAATTTGTTTTATCTGTTTTTATTAAAATAATCGATTTTGTTATGGCCAGCAAATCGTTTTCAAAAATTTGCTTGTAAATTACATCTGCTTAAGTCGAAATTTAAAATATACAAAGTAATAGCATGTGCTCCAGCATCCGATGATTTGCAAATGGAATAGTTCAAATTTTTTGGATTTTCTTGCTGGGTTTTGCTTTCACCAAACTGTTTTCAAAGAGAAGAATATGAGTTTCATTGTTCAAAATTGAAAATTGACATATGCAATCGTTTGGAAATAAATACGGAGGGAAACTGCGGAGATTCCTTAAATGTACTAAATTAGTCATTGGTGTACTATTGTACTTTCCGAGTTTAAATAGTACCAAAAAAGGTACAATTGTACCAACTTTGCCATCCCTGCTTTGTACACACACCAACAACCAACTTTATCAAATATGAGAGAGCAATTCTGTGAGTAAATTCGTCGTTATTGTGCTTCACACGACGAATTTACGCAGCGAATGCTTATCGATGAATTCGTCGATGTGGACGAAATTCGTGGTTCGTTCCAATTGTGTTTATAGCAAAAGTCTGTTTTAGAATATTCTCCTGTAAAATTATTTACATATTATTATTATTTTTTTTTTTTTGGAAAAGTAGATTATTTGCAGTAATACTTTGCTTGCCTTGAAATTCTCCCATAAAACAGAAATTACTTTTGAGAAACTAGTCATGCACGAATATTCCTATTCGTATTCGAATTTCCGAATATTCGGCCATTTTCGCATTCGCCAAATTCAGGCGATCATTAGAATTTTTTTTGGTACTTTTTATTAACTTTAAAGTATGCCAACAAGGGTGTGAAGTCCTTTTTCATAACAATTTTTTAATATTTCATCAAAACCATTCAGCGATTGGACGTATACTTAATTTGTTTTCGTACAATTGTCATTACGATCACGGATGTGAGGGTTTGAGCTCAGATTATTTTACCTCTTCATCTTCAACAATTCTCAATTACTTTTAGTACTACACTAATTGAAATTTTTTCAGCTCATAACATCTTTTGCACAAACATAAATAAATTATTTAAAGAAATTTTCGATTTTTTGCTTTCGACATTAATTGCTTTAAATAATTGAATAAATAATAAATATTTTTTTGTCCATTAACCTTCAAAGAAAAGTGCAAAAAATATCCGACCACAATGTCACGGAAAATGAATTAAATTAAGAAATTTTGGTATTGTTTGCGTTCATCATTTAAGAGTTTTAATTCTCATTTGGCCTTTAATTTTTTTTTGCATTTCACTTATTTGTGGTAAAAGATTTTAGCATACTTTCCAGCGCTAAATGAAATTTTTTTTTTAAAGTATTAAAACAATGGATAATTAAAATAATACATTTGGGTTTCGCCTTTTGGCAACCAAAAGGGAAGAGCGATGAAAAAATATTGACAAATACCAGCATTTGCAAGTTTTTTTTATTGTTTTCTGCATCCTTAATTTGGGGAATGTTAATTTAACAAAACGAAAAAAAAAGAATAATTTGTTTGGTGATTTAAAACAAAAGGCAAAAATATTAACACTTAAAAAAATGTTTTTATGTTGTGCTAATTTTTGCCTGTTTAATTTTTTTTTAAATTGTAGTCATATCTGTTAGACTGTGTTCTCTGTTTATCAAAAATCATGCTTAATTGTGTTTAATCATGCTTATTATGCTTAATATAAATATAGTAATATAAATGTTATCAATAAATTTTAATTAAAAAATAATGATGAGCTGGAGTTCGGAGGGAAAATTGTTATCTAAACTTATTTATGCATAGATACGTAAGTCTATTTTGGTTTGGCTGAAAAATAGAGCCCAACGATATTAAACCAATCTTTTTACAAAATTACATTCATTTATGTTTCATTTTGGCTGTTCGCAAAATTTAAAAGTATAACAAATATCAGAATATATTTATTTGAAATTTTGTTTGTGTTTTTCGGTTAAGCATTGTCTATATGCACTTCGTTCCCGCTTATGGAACTCAACAGTAGACTTTAACCCAAAGGATTTTTGAACAAACAACTAACAAAGTTCATATGTTTATGGTAAGACTCTTAATACGTTATTGAGATTCACAATATGGAAACTTAATAAGTTTGAAAGCTTCAAAAAAAAATCTTTACAACTAGCATCTTTATTAGATTTTGCATCTATTTCATTTTCAATGCCTTTTTACTTACAATTACCTGCCACACTGGGCAATAATAAAAGTATAAAGACTTTATGTCAAAGAAATATACTTCAATATTTCATTTATTTTAATTTCAGCTAGGAAAATTAATTTTAGATTTTTGTTTTCATTCTCTGCAATGTCTTTGTTTTAAATATTCATACATACGTTAAACAAATCCTCTTCTATTTATTACAAACCGCTGACAAGAAGTGCTAAAATCGTATTTAGAAATCTCAAAATGAGTTTATCGGATTTAATAACATCCGATGAAGGATACAGTCGTCGCATTGAAAAAAAGTTCATTTACAAGTGGACAATTGAAAATTTTCGTGGCAAGAGCAAGCAAAAAGGAGAAAATCCTCCCTACACAAAGTTTGAATTTAACTTTGGTCCCGATGCTAAATATATCGGACAATTGTATCTCAATACTGACCATTATGATTATGATAAATTTTCTCTTTATTTAAAAAGCACAACTTTGGACAGCTGGTCAATTTTAGCTGAACTCAAGATTGGCACTTATACTTTAGAAAGCAGAAGTACTGGGGGCTTAAGCAAAGATTATAACAGAATACACTGGTATCTAAGATACCAGTATCCAAGTTATGATTTTGTAATGGAAGATAACATGTCCAATAATGCATTGACAATAACCTGTATATTAACTGATGTAACTTACACGCAACAAACACTGTCAACTTTATCTACAATAGGAGATTCTGCTGAACTTTGCGAAAACCAAGTCAGTTCAACAAACTTAATAACATACGGTGCAAGTCACAGTTATCGTATCGAAAGAAAGTTCACTTACAAATGGACTATTGAAAATTTTAATTGCGGGAAACCGGGGTGTACAGAAATTCTTCCCTCTACAAAGTTTGAATTCAACTTTGGTCCTGATGCAAAATTTTGCGGACATTTATAGCTTCATGGTGTTGAATGTAAAAAGAGACAAGGTATCCTAGATTTGAAGAGTACAACTCTAGAAAACTGGATAGTTGGAGTTGATTTTGGGCTTGGTGATAACATGGAGCACAAGAGCTATCACAGTGTGGTTAAAGATCATAAGGCAACTTGGAATCTAACGAAGGGCTTTTTAAATTCATGTCTTTTATCTAAATATAACCGATTGTTAAAAATATCCTGTGTAATAATTTATGTAACTTATGAAGAAAAAAAATCATCAACTGCCTCTAACATCGACAATCATGGTCCTGCAGAGCTTTTTAAAACTAAACTAAATTCAGATGTAACATTCGTAGTGGCAGGAATGGAAATTCCGGCCCACATGTCCATACTGGCAGATAGCAGTAAAGTATTTGCCACAATGTTTGAACAAGAAATGGATAAATCGAATAAAATCACTATAAACGATATTGATTTGGAAGCTTTTAAAGATATGCTATGCTATATTTACACTGGTGAGGTGGTTAAAGTGACATTGGAGCTGTTAGCTGCCAGTGATATATACGATTTGCCAATATTAAAAGCCATTTGCGAAAATGAACTCCAAAATAAAGTAACGAATGAAACTGCAGCATAAACACTAATCATTGCCGATTTGTATAATGCTGCAAAATTAAAGAATTACACAATTATTTATATCAAAGAGAATTTCCTTGAAGTAACAGAAACCGAAGGCTGGCTCAAACTTTTCAACAATCAATTTGGTTTATTAACCGAAATTGCAAATATTTAATTAAATCGATATTATTTTTTTAACTGCTTAAATATTCAATTTATTTTTACTAACTCAAGCACTACGTGCTCATGCTTAGATTACAAAATTTATACTTTAATCATTGAAAAATAAATAAAAATAAATAAATCTTAAATAGGCGCAACTGGTCGAGCCTTTAGCTTCCTGTTTATTATAATATTCACTTACAGGCCCTACCAGAGATATCTCGACAAGCAGATTGTTATTATACAAGTATTTAAGAAATTTATTATTCGACATGTTGTCATAATTATATTTTAACCTGAAATTTATTTGCTGGTGGTTTAGCTTGGTCTATATACGTATTTCATTGGCGCTTAAACCAAATCATCAGTAGACTTCAACCACAAATTTTGAACAGTCACAAACCTCTTACTTTATGCACAGACTTTCAAAAACTATATGAGAATTCATAGAATAATAATATTTTACAAGTATATAAATCGGATTAATTGTCAGTTGCTTCATAAGTGAAAGTTATTTCTTGTGTTGAATTTAAATCTAACTTTAATTAATTTGTTTCATTTTTACGTATTGCCACTCCCTTTAAGCGTACTTTTATGTGTGTGACCTGTTTAGACGACCCCAAAAGTTATTTAATCGAAATATTTTACAAAATGATGCTTTCAAGTCAAACGCATTAGAAATTTTGTCTAATTTCCTACAGTGGATTTTATATTTATCTATGCAATATTTTATAGAAACCAAAGATCTGCATGATTACGAATCATAGCTGGTGTATTGATTTTTATATATAACAAAAAAAATTTTAAATTTTCCAGCTTCGGAGCTGTGTTTTTTATTTTTCTGATTTTTCTATGCCAAAATATTTCATTAATTTATAAAGAAAATTTAAGTAAATTCAGTGAAGTGCGACTCTGACCCGCGCAAGAAGGCTTCCGTACGGACACTAGATATGTAATTCAATACGAGCTTTATTTAGCCTTTATAAAATAAAGTTTTGGCACTTTTTTTGGTTTTTTTTCGGTTTTGAGCATTTTTTTTAGTTTTGGCGTTTTGTCGGTTTTGGCGCTTATTTAGTTTTGGCGATTTTTTTTCATATAGGCCATGTATTTTAGTTTTGTTGATTTTTTCGGTTATTGGCGTTTTTTCATTTTGGCGATTTCTTTTTATTCAGACGTTTTTTTAGTTTTGACACTTTTTTTTTCATTTTGGCGTTTTTTTTTCATTTTGGCGTTTTTTTTCATTTGGGCGATTTTTTTCGACTTTGGCGATTTATTGTAGTGTTAGAATTTTTTTTAGTTTTTACGATATTTTTTAAATTTTTGACGGTTTTTTTTCGGCTTGGCGATTTAATAATTTTGGGATTTTTTAGTTTTACGGTTTTTTAAAATTTCAAGAGTTTGCCCTTACGGTTTCCAAGATACAGCAACTTTAATTTAATTTTTTTTAAATGTTAGTGTTAATTGTTGTAGTCTGTATAAAAATACACTAATTTTACAAATTTCAATTGTCAATATACATACATATGTATGTATACATGTATACATACAACTGTATATTACATGGGATTTTAAAATTTTTGTTGTTCGTTTTGGAACACCCTTTAATTTTTAATTCTCACGTATTTGTTGTTGTAGCGGCCAAGGTCCTACATACTCTGTCCAAAATTCAAGGTCCGTAGCTCTTACGGTTCCTGAGGAAATACCGTGTGACGGACAGACGTGCAGACGGACAGCGTAGCGAAAAGAATAGGGTTCCTTTTTTCACCTTTGGTGTACGGAAACCTAAAAAGTAAGTTTTAGCAATAAAAAAAGTTAAAACTTTCCAGATCTGAAATCGTTTTTTTTTTCATTTTACTGATTTTCAATAGCAATCTATTTTCGACCATTTCTGAGACTCGAAGGGCGATAAAAGTCGTATGAAAAACACATTTCTGAAAAAAAAACGAAACTCCCTAATGTACAGGTATAATAAAAGATACATGCATATATGTAAGTATCTAAATGCGCACAATAATTATCTTTAACGAATTAACATGCTTGCGTGTGTGTGTGTACCAGCTTTGATCGACTTAGTACGAGATATTGAACAGGCAAAAAAAAATTTAAATTTAGGAAAATCCACTACTTCAATGGAATTAATTAGGAACACAAAAAAAAATATTATATTGTAGATATTTCAATTTTAGGTAGGTACATACATATGCACATATATTTGATGTTAGCTTTTATTTTCATTATCTAAATTGTGTCCGTTTTAAAATCAAGTCAGTATCTTTTAAACATTCGCACGTTAAACATCTTCTCTTTAAGTCATTACAAACCGCTGGCAAGAAGTGTTAAAATCGTAATAGATTATTTGAAATGAGTTCACCCAAATCAATAACATGCGCAGAAGGATATGGTCGTCGTATTGAAAAAGAGTTCACTTTTGAGTGGACAATTGAAAATTTTCGTTGCCAGGAGAAGAAAATATATATCGAAAATCATCCTCGCACAATGTTTGAATTTAACTTTAGTCCCGATGCACAATTCACTGGAGAATTATATTTTATTGGTGGCAGTTGTCAAGAAACCGAATGTTCTCTCTATTTAAAATGTGCAACTTTGGATAGCTGGTTAGGTCGTGCTAAACTCAAGATTGGTGATGAAAATTTATACCTCAGCAGTTTTTCCACAACCTTAAACAACAACACTAACACATTAAAATGGCATCTTTACAATAAATATAGGGATGTTTGTCTAATAAACAAGCACTTGTGTAATAATGCACTCACAATAACTTGTCTATTATCTTGTGTAACTTATACACAAAAAAAAGTTTTAAATTTATCTCAAATAGACGACGATTCTGAGGAACCTGGCGAAAACAAAGAGAGTTTTGTCTATCGCGTTGAAAGAAAATTCACTTACAACTGGACAATTAAAGATTTTGATTGTGAAAAAATGCAAAGTCGAGAAATTCTTCCCTATACACACTTTCAATTTGATTTTGGTCCTGATGCAGCATTTAGTGGACAATTGTCTATTAATGGTGACAATTGTACTAACACCAAATGTTCACTTTATTTAAAAAGTACAACTTTGGACAGATGGTTAATTTTGGCTCGTATCAAGTTTGGTAATTTGTGCTATAACAGTTCTTACAAGGCTTTAAAAAAACATTGTAATACAGCAAAGTGGAATCTTCATTACGAGCAAAATAAACATTTGAGACAGACTGAAGATCAGCATATTTGTCTAATAAACGATTACTTGTGCAACAATGCATTCACAATAACATGTCAATTAACTTATGTCACTTACACGCAACGCAAACCTTCAACTTTATCCACAACAAACGAATCTGAGAGTTCAACAAACTTAATAACACCCGGTACAAGTCACACTTGTCGAATTGTAAGAAAATTCACTTACAAATGGGCACTTGAAGATTATGTTCGCGAAGAAATGCGATGGACAGGAATTATTCCCTCTAGTAAGTTTGAATTTGACTTTGGTTCTGATGCAAAATTTTTCGGGAATTTATATTTGCATTGCGGTCAATTACAAGACATACAATGTATCCTAGATTTGAAGAGCACAACTCTGGACCGCTGGGTAGTTGGAGTTGATTTTATGTTTGTTAATGACTGTAATAAGCACTATGAGGCTATATGCTCGTATATGGATTGTAAAGTAATCTGGAATCTGGGTCCTAGGACATCTTTTTTGTCAGAATGTTTATTCGAAATATCTTGTGTAATAACTTATGTAACTTATATAGAAAAAAAATCAGCAACTGCGTCTAACAGCGATGAGCATGATCCTGCAGAGCTTTTTAAAACTAAACTAAATTCAGATGTAAGATTCGTAGTGGCAGGAGTGGAAATTCCGGCCCACATGTCCATACTGGCAGATCGCAGTAAAGTATTTGCCACAATGTTTGAACGAGAAATGGATAAATCGAATAAAATCACTATAAACGATATTGATTTGGAAGCTTTTAAGGATATGCTATGCTATATTTATACTGGCGAGGTGGTTAAAGTGACACTGGAGCTGTTAGCTGCCAGTGATAAATACGATTTGCCAAAATTAAAATCCATTTGCGAAAATGAACTCCAAAATAAAGTAACGAATGAAACTGCAGCCGAAACACTAGTGTTGGCCGATTTGTATAATGCTGCAAAGTTAAAGGATGAAACAATTATTTATATCAAAGAGAATCTCTCAGATGTAGCAAAAACCGAAGGCTGGCTAAAACTTGTCAAGAAGCACTGTAGTTTACTTAATGCAATTTGGAAATAATTAGCCAAGTCGATATTATTTGTTTTAACTATTTAAATATTATATTTATTTTTACTAGCTCTAGGCACCAAACAATTTATATTACAATACTTAAAAAAATTAAATAAATAAATTATAAATATACACAACAACATTTTATTAGTGCTGAGGACCTCTGATCGAGCCTGTAGCTCCCTGTTTATTAAAATATTCATTCAAGTGTCTACAGGCTCCACCAGAGATACTTTGACAAGCAGATTATTATTATACAAGTTTATAAATCAGATTAACCCCCCCCCCCCCCCCACCCCGCCCTAAGGTCACATGCCAGTAATTACTTGCAAGTAGTGTTTATGTATTACTCACGAACATCAGGAGAAATGTAAAAAAAAAATACATATATTTTTGACTGGCTATTAGAGTTTCTTTGCGAGAAAAAAATTCCGGAAATCCCCGGGAAATAAGATTTTACAAATCCCGGGAAATTTCCAACGGGAATTTTCGGGAAATTAATATTTACATTTTTGGAATTTGCTTTTTAGGGTTCCGTACACCAAAGGTGAAAAAAGGAACCCTATTGTTTTCGCTACGCTGTCCGTCTGTCCGTTCTTCCGTCTGTCCCTCGCACGCTATTTTCTCAGGAACCGTAAGAGCTACGGACCTGAAATTTGGACAGAGTATGTAGAACCTTGGCCGCTACAACAACAAATACATGCGAATTAAAAATTAAAGGGTGTTCCAAAACTAGCAACATACATATTATGTATGTATATTGACACTTGAAATTTGTAAAATTAGTGTATTTTTGTATAGACTAGACAATTAACACTAAAATTTAAAAAATTTATATTAAAGGGTGGTCCATCAGTTAATGCAATTTTGACTATTTAATTTTGACAACTTGCTATATCTTGGAAACCGTAAAAAGTAAACTATTGAAATTTTCAAAAACGGCAAAACTAAGAAAACCGAAAATTATAAAATCGCCAAACCAAAAAAAAAAATCGCCAAAAACTTAGAAAAAATCGCTAAAATTAAAAAAATCGCCAAAAATTAAAAAAAAATTTCTAACACTAAACTAAGTCGCAAAATTCAAAAAAATCGTCCAAATGGAAAAAATCGCCAAAATAAAAAAGCACTAAAAACTAAAAAAAATCGCCAAAACGCGAAAAAGGCGCCAATAACAAAATAATTGTTCATATAAAAAAAAATTTCCAAAATGAAAAAAGATCGCTAAAATTAAAAAAAAATCGCCAAATTGAGAAAACGGCAAAAAATTTAAAACAAATCGTTAAAATGAGAAAAAAAGCATCAAAACTAAAAAAGCGCCTAAATGAAAAAAAGTCGCCAAAATGAAGAAACGTAAACGTAAAAAATTGCCAAAATTAAAAAATAACTCGCGAAACCGAGAAAATCGCCGAAAACCAAAAAAATCGCCTATATTAAAAAAATTGCCAAAGTTTAAAAAACGTCAAAAACTAAAAAAAATGCAACAACAATATTTTATATAGGCTAAAGTTCGTATTGAATTACATATCTCGTGTCCGTACGGAACCCTTCGTGCTCGGGTCAAAGCCGCACTTCACTAAATTTATTAATTTATAGTTTTGCAATTTAATTTAATTTTCTTTTAATTTTTCTCTGTACGGGTTTGCAATTCTCTCTGTTTTTTATTCATCTTGATTTAAATTATTGAATTATAGAATGCTCTTCCAAAAATAATTAGTTATTAAGGAAAATATATTTTTTTAATACTTTCAAATTTCACACAAGCGATGTCGTACGGGACAATTTAGCACAGGCGCCTAGTTCGCAATTCTTTTTATTTTCAAAATGTTTGTTTTATATTTTAATTGCAATAAAAATGTCTATTTGTAATCATTACTTGTTGAACTTTATTCAAGCAGTTTCGATGTATTGATACAAAAAGGCTGTTTTTCAATGTCGCACGGGACATTAAATTAAAGGAAATGCAAAGCAAAATTTTATAACAATTTTTTGCATTACTTTCTAACTCCTGATATCCTTACGTAGATCTAAGAGAAAAAAACTCAATCTATAACGATTAGCGCTAAAAATATTTTTCAAAATAAAAATTGCTCTTCAAATTAAAAAAAAAAAAAATTAAAAAAAAGTTTCACTTTCTTGACTTTGGACATGAATATCTCGATGTGAGTAATGAATAACTGCAAAACGTTTGCAGATTTATTAAATTTGATTGTTTTTCTTAAAAAATTTGGAACAAAAAAAATTTCAAGAAATTTTAATTTTTTCGTCTCGTTAGACCTTCTGAGAGAAATGCCCATATATATTTTACTCGTATAACTAATGGTTTTCTTCTATTTTAACATCAAAATTTCGTAGGGATTTTTGTAGGGGAAGTTTTTTTAAATCGAATTTTTTTTTAGCATATGTAGGTATTTTTACGAAAAATCTACTGGCAACACTGATTAATATACCATACCATTTTCCACATGCTAGGATGCAAGACAAATGGTATTTGCACAGGACTGTGAATTGGGCTAGTGAGATTTTCATCTTCTTTCTTCTTCATCCAAATTATGCAAGCCTTAAGGATGTTGCTAATGGTTAGCAGCGACCAATTGTTATCGATCTGAGATTTTACAGTTTGAACCAAGGAAGTGTTAGGGCCATATTGTTTTCGTTGCCTCTTTCTATACCCTCGACTGTGAAGTTTTTGGCTGAAATTTGTGCAAGCAGTATATATTTCTATAAAATATCCTGCACTATGAAGATGAATTAAATTGGATAATGTGTGAAGAACTTAATCTAAAAATGTTTCAAGGATATTTAGAAAAAAAAAATAAAAAGAAAACATTATTTAAAGCTAAAAGTCTACAAAATAAAGTGACTTTGTTATAAAATAGGTTTTGTAAGTAGATATTTCCTTCTTTATAAATATACATATGTATGTAAGTATGTATATATAATTATCTTTATCCTTTTTGTATTTTAAGAGGGTATTGTTTAGTTTATATGTATGTGAATTATCTTAAAAATATTCACAATGTTATGACAAGTAAATTTTCCCTTTACATGAAACACAATTCACTTCAATCAAACACGCAATATTTATATTTTTATTACTATTATTATTGTTATTGTAGAACAGGAAAAGCATTACTGTGAAAGGATTTAGGAGGAGGAAAAGCATTTGAATAGTACATTAATATATCACTTAAATAATTTCTTTCCAAAGGGAAGTAAAAATATATATAAAAATAATAGAATTTAGAGAGCTTTAGAAAAAGATTAGAAAATGGCATAAGGATTAGACTAAAAATATAGTTTTCCCATTCCTTTTGTTATAAAAAATGTATTTGGCATTGTATTTTGAATTTTTTTTTACATATCGTCATCTCAGATTTCGCTAAACCCCTCGAACATGTGTTCAAATTCTCATTTCACAAAGAAATAAAGAAAATCTTGCAAAGTCTTTTAAAAATATTTATAATAACATGAGCAAACTTAAAATAATTTTATAACAAGTTTTAATAATTTTCCTGTCAAATTTTGAGAGATTTGACCTAGAAAATATTTAAATGTGGTTTGAAAGAAAAACACAAATTTTCATCGTATGTGCTAATGCCTAAATTTGCACTCGTTTAAGTTTTAATCCTTTTGCTGAGGCTGCATGCGTGTGTGTGTGTTAGTTTCGAAATGTGCATTTGACATTTCAATTTATTAAATTTTCTCTACGTGGTATGTTGAATATATTTGGAGTACGTGTATGCACAAACGATTTTCATTTAAATACATTTAATCTATTTAACATTATAAGCCACAAAATATTTGAATTGTTTGCATTTAATAAATTCAATTCATTTAATATTTACGTCATTTGTTTGTAATATTTTTGTGGTCAATATGAAGCATTATAGCAATTTTTTTCTATGACACATAAAAACAAAATCAATAAATATTGTAGAAATGTGTGTCCAACAAAAAACTTAAGTGATTAAAAACTATAAATATTAATTTGAATAGAAAACAATTTGGCAAAATAATCAACGAAGCCCATGGGAAATTAATTTTTATTTGAAAAAAATTAATGAAATTCAATTTTACAATATAAAGGATATATGGGAGGCTTGTGTGTCCTGGCAACAATTGAAATGAAATTTTTCTGCAAAAATATCTACATAAATCTACAAATAGTTACCAATTTTCAAAGTGTTTGCATCACAACTTTAGCCAAAATTTAATTTTTAAAATTAAGGATATACATATGTATATGAGGCACATATGTTTAACTTAACTTAGCAAAGATTTTAAAGAAACATTGAAAGACAGATTTACTATTTCATTAAAAAAGTAGCTGGTACTTTTTCCAGTATACTAGTTACAATTGCAACTGAAATTTAATTTTTAAAATTAAGGATATTTAGAAGTTAATAAATCTTCATTTTATATAACTTATTTGCATTATTAAAAAAATAACTAACACACTTTGAAATATCATTATCTGGCAAACTAAAATTATATTTCACAGAATAACAAATGAGTTTTGATCACAAAATAAATAAGTGCTGAACATGTCCTTTCGCCAATTATAAATATATTGTCCAACACGTTTTATCCAGTCATTTAAAAATAATTCTCATTTCATGTTGTATTGTGATTATGATTGATTGCATTGACTATAGTCTCTATCTAGGTAGTTCAGTTCAGAACCAAACCTCTCCTGTAAAAAATAGGTAACGTGACTAGTCTAATTTTGTTCGCCAACTCCTCATATGTCCTTGTTCCAATAGAAATAACATTTTTGAAAAAGCTCGAGTACGCAATTTTTGAATCTATTGACCTTAATTAAAGCAAAACTTAAATTTTTAAAATAAAGGATATATGGGAGGCTTGCATATCCTTGTAGCCATTGTAATGAAATTTTACAAAAATATTGTGTGCATTATTCTACAAATATTTAAAGAGTTTCAAAGCATTCAGATCGAAATTATAGTTAGAGTCATATATTTCTAGTTAAGTATGTATGAGAGCTGAAAATGTCCTTGCAACATATGTATATGTATACATACATATGTATATATGTACATATGTATGTATGTACGTATATGTATGTATGTATGTATGTATACATGAATGCAGGAATGTCCTTGAACCGATGAGTATAAAATTCGTAAGGGAACTTAATCACACATTTTTCACAAATAGTTACATGTTTTCGTTGCACTCTGCTCATAATTGCAGCAAAACATTAATTTCGAAAATAAAGGATAAATGGGAGATTATAATGTCCTTCAAGCGATTGCAATGAAATAAGCCCAATAGTTTATTTGTATGATTTTAGAAATAGTTAGAAAATTGTCGGTGCCTTTTCATCATAACTGTAGCTAAGGATTAGAATTTTAGAATAATTGCAACAAAAAATCTACTTTTAAAATAAAAGATGCGATTGAAATTAAATTTGCCTAAAATATTGTTTATATGATTCTTCAAGTAGTTGCTAAATTTGCGATGAGCTCTGATCATAATTTTTACCTGAATTAAGTTTCTTAAATGCAAGGAATTGCTAAGAAATTTCGCAACAGAGCTTGTGTGCATTTTAGAATAACTACAACAAAAAAAAAATATTTATTAAGGATATATGGGACTCTAGAATATCCTTGCAGCGATTGCCATTAAATTTACCTGAGAGTTTATTTGTATTCTGCAAATAGTAACCAAATTCATTGTGAGTTTTGTTCACTATACTCGTAGTAGAGAAAACAAAATTACATGGTAAGCCGGGATATCATTGTAACGACTCAAATAAAATTTGCTAAGGATATCATTGGCAAGATTCAACATGTAGTTACTAAATGTTCGATGTGGTCTTATCATAATTTTTGACAAAATTTAATATTTTAAACGAAAGATATATGAAAATGCGATGTTCTTGCACGACTTTTAAATTTTTAAAATAAAGTATATATGGGAGGCTTGCATATCCTTGTAGCCATTGTAATGAAATTTTACAAAAATATTGTGTGCATTATTCTACAAATATTTAAAGAGTTTCAAAGCATTCAGATCGAAATTATAGTTAGAGTCATATATTTCTAGTTAAGTATGTATGAGAGCTGAAAATGTCCTTGCAACATATGTATATGTATACATACATATGTATATATGTACATATGTATGTATGTACGTATATTTACATATGTATGTATATATGTATGTATGTATGTATGTATACATGAATGCAGGAATGTCCTTGAACCGATGAGTATAAAATTCGTAAGGGAACTTAATCACACATTTTTCACAAATAGTTACATGTTTTCGTTGCACTCTGCTCATAAATGCAGCAAAACATTAATTTCGAAAATAAAGGATAAATGGGAGATTATAATGTCCTTCAAGCGATTGCAATGAAATAAGCCCAATAGTTTATTTGTATGATTTTAGAAATAGTTAGAAAATTGTCGGTGCCTTTTCATCATAACTGTAGCTAAGGATTAGAATTTTAGAATAATTGCAACAAAAAATCTACTTTTAAAATAAAAGATGCGATTGAAATTAAATTTGCCTAAAATATGGTTTATATGATTCTTCAAGTAGTTGCTAAATTTGCGATGAGCTCTGATCATAATTTTTACCTGAATTAAGTTTCTTAAATGCAAGGAATTGCTAAGAAATTTCGCAACAGAGCTTGTGTGCATTTTAGAATAACTACAACAAAAAAAAAATATTTATTAAGGATATATGGGACTCTAGAATATCCTTGCAGCGATTGCCATTAAATTTACCTGAGAGTTTATTTGTATTCTGCAAATAGTAACCAAATTCATTGTGAGTTTTGTTCACTATACTCGTAGTAGAGAAAACAAAATTACATGGTAAGCCGGGATATCATTGTAACGACTCAAATGAAATTTGCTAAGGATATCATTGGCAAGATTCAACATGTAGTTACTAAATGTTCGATGTGCTCTTATCATAATTTTTGACAAAATTTAATATTTTAAACGAAAGATATATGAAAATGCGATGTTCTTGCACGACTTGTTAAAAAATTTTCCAGAAAACTTCATTGCTCAGTTGAATAACTGCTACTTTTTATTTTAATCTGATTCTAATTGCAGCTTAAAATAAAAATTTTAATAGTAAGGATGCATGAATGTGGGGATGTGTTCGCAAAAATAGCTGAAAACGTTATGGAAGAACTTAACTTTGTATTTAAAGAAACAGCTTTAAGTTTTAAATGTACTCTAATCATAATTGTACCAAAAGATTGATTTTGTAAATAAAGGATATATGGGAGAAAAGTTTGTCCTTGCACCGATTGAAATGAAATATTTTTGAGGGCTTTCTGGTATGATTATACAAATAGTTAGAAAGTTTACTGTCCATTCTGCTTAAAATTGTAGGAAAAATTTAATTTTTTCAAAATGAAGGATATATAAAAAGTTCTAGCAATGTTAGTAACAAAATTTGCTAGAGAGATTTAGAAACATTTTGCGTTTGAGTGGTATTCTGATCATAACTGTACTAAACAATTAATTTTTTAAATAAAGGATATATATGAGACTAACATGTCCTTACACCGATCGAAACGAAAAATTTTTGAAAGTTCTCTGGTATGATTCTACAAATAGTTAGAAAGTTTCTTGTGCATTCTGTTCATAATTGTAGGAAAAATAAAATTTTTTTTAAATCAAGGATATATTAAAGGTTACAGCATCGCTAGTTACTAAATTTACTAAAGATTTTTAGAAAAGTTTTGCCTTTGAGAGGTATTCTGATCAGAATTTTACCAAAAAATAAAGATTTTAAATAAAGGATACATGGGAGACAAGCATGTCCTTGCACCGATTGAAACAAAATTTATTTGAGGATTTTTTGGTATGATTCTACAAATAGTTAGAAAGTTTCTTTTGCATTCTGCTCATAATTGTAGGAAGAATAATTTATTTTTAAATGAAGGATATATTAAAGGTTACATCATCGCTAGTTACTAAGTTTACTAGAGAGATTTTGAAAAATTTTGCTTTTGAGAGGTATTCTGATCACAAGTTTACCAAAAAACTAAGATTTTAAATAAAGGATATATGGGAGACTAACATATTCTTGCACCGATTGAAACGAAAATTTTTTGAGGGTTATCTGTTATCATTCTTCAAATAGTTAGAAAGTTTCTTGTGCATTCTGCTTATAATTGTAGGAATTAAGTGAAGGATATGTAGATGGTTCTCTGATCGATAGTTATGAAATTAGATAGAAAGAGTCTGATTAGCATTTTATGCTTTATAGCGACAATAATTGTAGATGAAATTTAGTTTTTCACGTTCGGAATGTGTGTCATCTAAGCATGTCCTTAGAGTGATTTTTTTAAATTAAAAATTTTTTCTTTTTTAATCATTTAATTTTAATAATTTTTATAATATTATCGACTAAAAATAATTTCATACAATTCCTTAATATTAAATCCAACTAAGAATAAGTTTTCCAGCTTATGTTGCTGGAATCAAATCAATAAAACAATAGCTAATATAATTATGGTTCCTCTTTAATTGATATTGGGAACTTTGGGTTTGACTATCTACTAAAAACAAGTAAAATTAAAAAAGCTTTTCATGTTCATAATAATGTAATGTTGTGTTGTAATAACAATTTTCCAGTGAAGTTTTTCCATGTTTTGTTTTAGTAGCAAAACTATTTTCTAATTAACTTGTGTACATTTAACAGTATATAGTTTAGCCTGTAAGCAGACAATAAAATATTGTCTTGTGTGTTAAAAAAAAACATAAAACTTAATTTTCGAAACATGCAACTGAGAAAGAAATATTCAATTAAAATTTCCAAACTTTTTTCACTTTGTGAGGACTTAATGCTAGTGCAACTATATAGTACACCAGTCCAAACAACACTTGACATCCTTTTTATATGAGTGTAGTATATAAGTTTACATGAATGAATAAGACAACTTTAGCAATGATATTTTATAGTAGTATGGTAAATATTTTAACTACTTTACAACATGTAACTGGAAGTTTCCTCGTAAAGTGGAGGAAAAAACCAAAAAACAGTGAAATAACATAACATTAACTTTTGACTAGCAAACGACCTCAATTTGTTGCTGTTGTGCTGCTGTTGGGGTTCGTTCTATTTTTGTGTTTCTGACAACCAATTTAGAGCGAGCCAAAGTGTTGTGCTACTTGTAAAATACAAATTAACACATGCTAAAATGATATGCAGTTCACATCAAGTTTCCTAAAACGGAGTTGAGTGAAATTTAAAAAAATCGGTAAGCTAGTTATTTACACTAAGCGTCTATTAATACGAGTATGATTTGGATTTTATTAAATTTTTGCAAACTTTTCGAGTTAAATAATTAAAAGAAATTTATAAAAAATTTAAGACGTGTTTTTGAATTTACTTATTCAATTGCTTTGTTCTTGTTGCTAGAGCATAAAATTAAATATTTTATTAAAAATATAGTTATGACCAGGAATAATTTCTTAAGCCGGCTAAGTTCATTATTTTCAATTCTTATGTAATGAAATATTTTTATTAATTAATGTGATTTTATAAAGATGAGAAAAAAATATAGAGTATACTTTTCAGCTGTTGGAAATAACGGCACTTTTATGTGCCGCCACCCACTTCATCAGCACCCATGTCTATTAGAGGCCTGCATAAATAGTCTGGAAATGTAAATACGTCTTGTTTTTTAAATGTTTTCTCATGGCATGTATAATACTAAATGTTTATGTGTATGAGTGTTAACAAGCGATGTCGCAAAGACTTTGAAAAATCCGTCATGTCTTAAAAGTTCTTGTAAGTAGTCTTATGCAGGACTTTAATGTGTATCTACTTGGATAGAGATTGTTTGTTAATATCAGCTACTTAACATAAATTTTTATTGAAATATAATATGCTTATATTGTGTATTTCGATGGCTTAATGTAAAAGAGGCGTATCTCAATTTTTTTAAATCACGTTTTTAACGTTTCCTGGTAGCCAATGTATAATAATTACATGCTCCTTCACAACAAATTGAGTAACACCTAAAAATTAAAGGTTTTTTTCATAAAAAAAATTATTCTTGCATGTAAATACTTTATGGCCTGATTCACAATAACGAAAGAATACTTTCTACTGAAAGTTTATATGGAAAAAAAACAAAAAAATATAAAAATTTGTTTTTCCTTTCAATATAAATTGTAAGTCGAAAGTTTTCTTTCGTTATTGTGAAACAGGCCGTTAGTGTTTATTAAGTTTTTTCCTTCTCCTGTAATTTATCAAAAATTCGACTTACGCCTCTTTTATATTAAGCCATCGATACAATCTCTACTCTAATAAATACACATTTGTGCCGCTGAAGTGCTGCGTGGTGCCAAAGACAAATTCCGGTATTTTCCCCAACTAAGAAGTCTAGTTTAAATTTTCTTCTCTTCTTTAGAAAATCACATTAATTATTAAAAAAAAAATATTTCATTCTATAAGAATTGAAAATACGAGTATTGAAATTAAACCCAATTAAGAAATTATTTCTTTTCATAATTCAAAAAATTTATTATTGTTGAAGCAACAATGAAATGCTTATAGAGAATGCTTAACCTCCAGCAAATAAATTTCATTTTCATTTCTGATAATAATTTTTTTTTGATAAAATATTTAATTTTATGCTCTCGCAACAAAAGTTTTTAATATTTATATATGTTCCTTTGGCTCCTTATAAGGAGCATAGGGCCTTCATATGTAGAGCAAATACAATGTTTTTGTATTATTACATAATATAATATGGTCTGAGAGAAAGCTTTTTTTATATTTATTATTTATTTAGAAGCAACATGGCATAAAAGTTTTTTATTCTATGCGTTGTTATTTACGGTTATTGATAAAGTTAATATTACATAAAACTTATATATTTTGTTGTAGGTAGCAAGAAATCTTTATAAGCAAAGTATAAAGTTTTAATAAGTTTGAAACTTTTGTGAATAAGAATGATTTTGTGTTTCACTAACGCAAGAGTCTCATTTGAGTGTAAACATTTGTTAGTATCCCAAAAACTGTTAATCAGGAAGAGTGTTGTTAATCAGTTGTAGATCAGGTGTAATTGAAAATTCTTTCTTTTTAAAAGCCTATCCTTCCATTTTTAACGTTTTTCGCTTTTCAAAGTATTGTTAGAAATTTGCCACAGAGCTGGTGAACGAAATTTTTGAATAGTTGCAACAAAAAAAAATATTTTTAAAATAAAGGATATATGATGAAATTTGCTAAGGATATTATTTACAAGATTCTACAAGTAGTTATAAACTTACGATGCACTCTGATCATAATTGTTAGATTTTTAAATGAAGTATAAACGAATTGTAATGCAATTTGCCAGTAAACTTCATTACATACATACATGTAAATGCATGTAATTGAATAACTGCTACCTTTTTTTAAAACGTTTAATAATTTCAGCTTTAATTAAATTTTATTATTAACTTTTAATAGTAAGGATACTTGTGTGTTGGAATGTCCTCGCAGCAATAGGTGAATAAGTTATGAGAGCACTTAAATATATATTTAAAGAAACAGTTTTAAATATTAAATGTATAGTGATCATAATTGTACCAAGAAAACTAATGTTTAAAATAAAGGATATATGGGAGAAAAGCTTGTTCTTGCACCGATTGAAATGAAATTTTTTTGATGGCTTTCTAGTATGATTCTACGAATAGTTAGAAACTTTACCGTACATTCTGTTCATAATTGTAGGAAGACTTAATTTTTTCTTTAAGTGGAGGGTATATAAAAAAGGCTAGTAACAAAATTTGCTAGAGTTTTACAAGCATTTTACGTTTTAGAGATATTCTGATCATAATTGAGGGCTTTATGATATAATTCTGCAAATAGCTAAAAAGTTTGCAATGCATTCTGCTTATAATTGTAGGCTAAATAAATTTATTTTAAATGAAGTATATGTAAAAGAAACTTTGGTCGGTCTAGTTACGAAATTCACCAGAGAGTCTGAATATCATTTTACGCTTTATGGTGATCATAATTGTAGATTAAATTTAGTTTCTCAAATTCGGTTATTTTTTTTTAATATGGCTTCCTAAAAATACGAAATTTTTAGCCTAATTAAAACCAAACAATTGGGATATTCAGATGGTACTCATAAATTAACACGTTTTAAAGTAATAAAACGAAAAAATATGACTGCTGTGAGCAACCCCTTATAATTTACAATTATAAATATTGTACTTATTTGTATTTTGGTTTTAGCACCTTTGTAGATTGCTTACTCTCTCTCTCTCTCTCTTTCTCTCACACAATTCCTTTAATAAACTCTCACACAGTTATGACAAACAATAAAAATAGCTGAGAAAGTCTTATTACTTTATGACCTTTTTGTTTGAGCCACAACAACATTTTTTTTTTAAAATATGTTAAAATGTTAAGACATTATGACGCTTAGCACACTTACGACACCCTTGTGAATACCCCAAATATATTAAATTTTTTCTAATAAACGTTAATATGATGTAATTTTAAATAAATCGGGTAATTTTGTTTTATCTCAGATGTAATTTTGAATTTTAATGGTGGCAACACTGACTTCAGCACACGATATAGAAAGGAACAAAGAAAACAAGTAAAATATAAGAGAGATAGAGAGAAAAGACACACAAATAAATATAACGGACAACAAACCAACGATATAGCACTCAATATACCATTGATGTATTAAACGCATTGACCACAGCAGACTACACGACTTCAGATGACGGTATATGCAATTCCCGCTCTGTAGCCAGCCACTCAATTATAATGGAAATATCCAGAGAAGGATACTCGGCTGATATTCAAGTATAAATACATATTTCACGTAAAAGTATACAAATGAAGAACTATACTTGCTCATTGTCGCCAAAAAAATTGAAATTTAGTTTAATTTGACTACAACGACATACATATGTACAACATACAACGACGTATGTACAACAACCTGCAGCTGTGATGCCTTAGGCAATCTATTTTTGATATACACAGAAAAAACTAATTTTCCATTTCAAACACAAAATTCTCTTAGTCAAATACTAATTTTTTCAATTTAGGTCCTACAAAGAAATTTGTAAATTCAAATGCAAAATTTTGTAATCATTTGTTTGGAAAAATCCCCGATTTTTTCATTCAACAGATTGTCTGATTCAACAAAATTTTTTAATAAAAATAAAAAGTAAATAAAATAAATAACTGTTGTGTACAGTATGCAATTTCTATATTGGAACAGAAATGATCGCTTAACAATTTTGTTACAAGTATTACTTTATATTAATTGTATCAACTAGAATTTTTCACTCCATATTGTTTTTTTTTAAACAAAATTGGATCGAACTATTTACTGGAATAGTAAAAAATATTTACTGAATCAAAATTTTATTTCAAACAAACTTTTGTTTGAAATTTTTTTGGGAATAAATTTTTCTGTGTATTGAAGTCGGTAGCCAGCTGTGGTCATTGTGTTTAATGCTTGAAGATAATTCATTTGCCGAAACCGCCATCTTAATCAAAAAAATTAAGTTGAGATGACGGAAAATCGTTCCATACTTGCAAAATCATTTGCACAACTTTTATAACGAATTCTTATGACTTCATTAAGTTTCCAATGAAGAACCAGCAAATTTTTATCAGGAAAATTAATTCACTAATGAAAACAAACAAGCCGATGTTAAGGTTCAGGAAGCTTTCTTATGCCTTATAAGAACTTTTAGCGATCGAAAGTTTTAGTTTAAAAAGTATATTTGTAAATAATATTATATAATATAATAATATAATAATAAATCATTGAGAATTACAAGACTGAAAGATGCATAGTAGTCGTGCTTAACCAACAAAGAACAAACTTTTTTTTTGTAAATTCGTATACCTTAAATCAGCCACGTCCAATTTATATGCACATTGTGCAAACTTTTATAAAGATCTTTTTGTGCTTTCACACCGACGAGATATTACAACATCCACAACATTATCACAACAGCATATAATGCTTGCTCTTACTTTGCAAAGAAACAAGAACAAATTTAAGAGCTTTCAAAGCTGTTTACCTCAAATGAAACTATCAGTGTATGTGTGTTTGAACGTATTATAGCTGCCTTAAATAATATTAAGGTACAGGTCCATAGCTTGCTTTTTGCGCGTTATGCTCTACAAACGTTTCATCCTCTTGCTTCATTCTATACTTTGTTCGCGTTGAGTTACATGCTCTGCTTTTCATGCGCCATTTTATTTTTGTTTTGATCAGCTCCCTCAAGCTGGTGCCATACACATCAATATTCAGCTCAATATATGTATGTGGTTGTGTGCGTTTTTTTAAATATTCACACCAATAGTAAATGTGTGACTATTTTTGGTAAACAAACGCCCCAACTACATATATTGGAGCTGAACATTGATGTGTCTGACACCCGCTTTAAGTTAATTAAAATACATAGCATACCTCTACCTTTAAGAAATTGCAATAAGTTTTTCTAATAAATACATATACTCGTAATAGAATGTCTTTTTTTAATAAATTTTTTATTTTTCTTCCAGATAAAACGGGTGGTGTGTTTGACCCATCACGCTATAATTTTGATCATGGGCAGTTTCTTTCTTTAATTCAATTAAATAAGCAAGTGTTGTCGTGAGTGCGTGAGCGCGTCGCGATTGTAATAAAAATATAAAAGCATGAGCTACCGTTAATTATATATGTGCGCGATATTTTCTAAAAAAAATAAAATAAAATATATCGTTTTTTTCGTTAAATATTTCCGTGCATATTTTCTTAATTAATCGGAGGTTTTTAAAAATAAAAAGTGTGCCACACCAAAAGAATTTCGCGTATTTTTTTATCGCGATTAAAAAGTTTCAAAGTATCTTTAAGAAGATGAAAAAAAAAAAAATAAAGAAATGATCTCTCATTAATTCAGGAGTTTTCTGTAAAAGCGGGTTTTTCGTGAGTGTATTTAAAAGAATCGCGAGCAAAAAGTTAGAATATAATGATTTATCTTCGTTTTAAAGATGATGCGGTTCAATAATTTTATTTCTGCAGGCGTTTCTTCAAAAGCAATAATGTGGTAAGTATTTTCCTATCAATTTTTTTATATTAATATATTTTTTTAACCGACTTCAAAAAAGGAGGAGGAGGAGGAGGTTATCAATTGGTCTGTATTTTTTTTTTTGACATTGTTACTTCATAACTCGATACATTTTAGACCGACTGAAAAATTCTAATTTTTTTTGTCTGAGAGGGTATAGCTTCCAATTGGCCCCATTGTAAAAACGTAGGCGGGACATGCCCAAAATTTATTTTATTTTATGATATTCTACTTGTTATATTGCTGCGAAGCCTTACAAACTCCTTTAGTTCTTGTAATTACATAATTTTAAAGTTAAATAAATTCAGTAAAGTGCGAATTTGACCTGCGCACGAAGGGTTCAGTACGGACACGAGATATGTAATTCAATACAAACTTTAGTAGCCCATATAAATATAGTTTTGGTTTTTTTTCGTTTTTTTAATTTTGGCGATTTTTTTATATTGGCGATTTTTTTAATTTTGGCGATTTTTTTTGTTTTAGTGATTTTTTCGGTTTTTGGATTTTTTTCATTTTGGCCATTTTTTTAGTTTTGAATTTTTTTTTCTCGTTTTGGCGATTTTTTCGGTTATTGGCGTTTTTTTATTTTGTGGCGATTTTTTCGTTTTGGCGATTTTTTTTTAATTTTGTCGATTTTCGGTTCTTGGCGTTTCTTCATTTTGGCGACTTTATTCATTTAGGCGCTTTTTTGTTTTGACACTTTTTTTTCTCATTTTGTCGGTTTTTTCGGGTTTTTAGCGATTTTTCAATTTGGCGATTTTTTTTAATTTTAGCGATTTTTTCTCATATTAACAATTATTTTGTTACTGGAGCCTTTTTCGCGTTTGGCGACTTTTTTCGGTTTTTGTTGCTTTTTTTCATTTGGGCAATTATTTTCATTTGGACGATTTTTTCGAATTTTGCGACTTATTTTAGTGTTAGAATTTTTTTAATTTTGGCAATTTTTTTCGTTTTGGCGATTTTTTTTTGAATTTTTGGCGATTTTTTTTTGGTTTGGTGATTTTATAATTTTTAGATTTCAAGAGTTTAACTCTTACGGTTTCCAAGATATAGCAAGTTGTCCAAATTACATAGTCAAAATTGCATTAACTGATGGACCACCCTTTAATTTAAATTTTTTTAAATTTTAGTGTTAATTGTTTTAGTCTGTATAAAAATACACTAATTTTACAAATTTCAAGTGACAGTAGACATATGTATGTACATACAATTGTATGTATATTACATGGGATTTTAAAATTTTTCGTTGCTCGTTTTGGAACACCCTTTAATTTTTAATTCGCATGTATTTGTTGTTGTAGCGGCCAAGATTCTACATATCCTGTCCAAATTTCAGATCCATAGCTCTTACGGTTCCTGAGAAAATAGCGTGTGACGGACAGACGGACAGCGTAGCGAAAACAATAGGGTTCCCTTTTCACCTTTGGTGTACGGAACCCTAAAAATGGTTGTGGGGCTGTGCCCATTTCAATTTATTAGTATATTTCACTTGGTTCTATTTAAGTGATTTTTACGGAACTTAGCACACACCTTTAGCTTTAAAATAGACACAATTTTCCATTAAAAACAAATGGGCAGAATCACGCCCATTAAAATTTAATATTTTATTTTAATTTGTTCTCTTTCATGGTTCATTTACATTGGCTCCAAATCTAATACTTACGAGATTTCGAGTTAAATCTAGTTGTTTTCTATACTAGATTTTAAAGGGTAAAGGTTGCCTGATGATCTCCATTAGCAACAGTGAAATGCGCATAGGATCCAGCTAAACCCCTCAATAATCAATTTCAATGTATTTTTAATAAAAAATTATTTTACTGAATAAGTAAAATAATAATTTGGGATTATTGGTGCGTTAATAAATTTTAAACTTAAATTGTAACAATTCCCAATAAAAAAAAAATACTAATTAAAATCTATGTTGTCAGTAGATTTGTGGGAAATCTAATCAAAATCTAATGTTTTTATTTATTTTTTTTACCACCCTGTACAACATATTTATAAAAAAGATGAGTGATTTAGTTACGGTCTGTTTAAAAAGGTGTGTGAATTGGCTACATTACAGCTGTTTGTTTGTTGGGAAATTTTCAGTTAATGGGATTTTGTTTTGGATAAAAAAAAATCTTGATGGATGTCACAAGAACTTGATGTAACTTGACAGTACAGATTTTCATAAATATTTTAATTAAAATCTGCTATATTTTGTGCAGGTGTAAATGACGTATTAAAGAATAACAACTTGGACTTTTTTCCTTCCATAAATAAGGCTATACAATTGAGCAATAATTGGTTTACGCAGGTTAATGTGGAAGAAATTATTTTCTTAATTAAATCATTAATTGAAAGTAACCCAGCAAACAATTAACCAACAAATCATTACCTATAGCATTGATGAAGTCAGCTCCAAGTAGTTCTATTTGTAGTGAAACATCAATGAATTTAGCAGATGGTTGTCATAGAATCGTGCTCTTATGCTCTTAAAAGGTTGTCTAGAACAATTTTAGATATAAACAGGTGCCTTAGCAGATTACAGTCAGTACCTCTAGTGATTGGTGTGCACTGAAAGTGGTAAACTTTTGGAATTAGTTCTGAACTTTTTTTGGCTGGGAAGTTTTAAAATAATAAAAATCTTATCATTGCTTTACATAGTAATGCAAACAATTATGCCTACAAATTTATGGAACGAACTTTCGCCGACGGATGCGATGTGCAGTGCAGCATTCATTGTATATCGCAGTATTGAATTTTTAAAAGTTGAAGAATGTAGAAAAATAAATCGTAAGAAGTGTTATTAAATCAAAAGTACCTTAATTTTCATTTAAATTTCACTCTATTATCTTTCTCTTGCCAGTTCTCAATATAAGGTACAAATTAAGGCGAATTCATATTAGATGATCTCAATTCAGCAGCTTATGATCAGCTGTTAATTTCTCTGGTGTCAAATGAAAGCAAAACGTTTCGAAATTTTCTGACAGCGGGAAATTTTAAACTAGCAAATATAAAAGGCGAATATGCAAGGTTTCAATTCACTTTGTTACAAATTATAAATGTCCGATATTTTGCAAATGCCTGCTTTAAATACATTAAAGTTTTTGCTTACAAATTCTTATATATATATCCCTGAACGTATGCAAATGTAACAATAATATTTCATTATGCTTTGCATGTAAAGCGAACGAACGAACGAACGAACAACAGCAGCAGCAAAAGCATCACCAAGTCTTTTGACACAATTTTCCCAAGATTACATACCTATTAGCATATTTTCCTTTCCAGCAAAATAAACAACATGGAAAAAAGTGAAAAAGACACATATTTTTATTTTTATTAATACGACGTGGTTCCTTTTTAAGCACATGCAAGAAGTGCAAGAAATTAAGAGACACTGTTAGAGAAAGAAATATGTAGGAAAGAGCACGTTTGTATCATACACACATAAACATTTACTTTAAGTTCGTGCTCATACGAACAGCACACTGTCAGGCATATTAATTGAGATTCAGGGATGGGATGAGCTGTACTTATTCTATTAAATTGTTAGTAAGAGTCATGTTATTATAAAATATTTTCCAATAAGGGTTTTTATATTTATATGTATGAAAGTAGTATTTTTCACGAAATTATAGAATGTTTATTCAATTGTAAAGAGGAGGCTATGCTATTAATAATGGAAAACAATATCAGCCTAATGGCCGACATGGTAACGCTTGTGGGACCATATTCCTTTTCATGAAATTTTCCTCGCACATTTGCGGATGTATGGCCTCTTTGAAGCCTTTAATTGATTTTAGGTCAGAGGCATCTTTCACGTAGCTCTAAGGAAAAAAGGCCAAACGTGTTAAGTCACAAGATCTCGTTGGCCAATTGTTGTTGATGGTCTCTTCGAGTAATCAATCAAACAGGAAACTATTTACGCAAAATAGCGATGGTATCGTTTATAGCACATAGCGCCGTTAAAAATAAACCTTGTCCTTATCAATATCTTCCAATTCCGGCCATGCAAAGTCATTAATCATTGTTCGATAGCGCTTCAGCATCATCATCATTTCACAAAAAAATTAAAATTAAAAACCAGTCAGACAATAAGCCTCACCAAACAGTCACACGTTGACTACGGAGAGGCTTTACAAAAATTAAATTCGCAATTCAATGAATTGTTTAACAATATTTCAGGTTTCGTGAAAAATAAATATATGGGCATTTCTCTCAGAAGGTCTACCGAGACGAAAAAATTAAAAGTTCTTTTCATATTTTTTGTTGCAAATTTTGAAAGAAAAAGAATAAAATTTAATAAATCTGCAATTATTATTGCATTTATTCATTACTCACTTCGAGATATTCATGTCCGAAGTCAAGCAAGTAAAACTTCTTTTAAATTTTTTTTTTAATTTGAAGAGCAACTTTTATTTTTAAAAATACTCGTTATAGATTGAGTTATAGTTATAGAATGAGTTTTTCTCTCTTAGATCTCCATAAGGATATCAGGAGTTAGAAACTAATGCGATGAAAAATTGTATAAAATTTTGCTTTGCATTTCCGTTAATTTAATGTCCTGTCCCGTGCGACATTGAAAAACAGCCTTTTGTATCAATACATCGAAACTGCTTGGAGAAAGTTCATCAACTAATGATTACAAACAAACATTTTTATTTCAATTAAAATAAAATAAATATATTTTCAAAATAGAAAAATTGCAAAATAGGCGATTGTGCAAAATTTGTCCCGTGCGACATCTTTAATAACTAACTATTTTTGGAAGAGCATTCTATAATTCAATTATTTAAATCAAGATGAATAAAAACAGCGAGAATTGCAAACGGTACAGAGAAAAATTAAAAGAAAATTAAATTAAATTGCAAAACTATAAATTAAAAAGTCGAGAAAGATCGCGTAATGCTAGGAAAAAGTCAAAAGCTTTAGCTGCAGCAACTAAACAAGTTTTTGAAGAGAAAAAGGGGAGGCGATGCCAAAAAACCTTATTATACCCCATGCATTTTCTTTTTATCAAGGGATTTAAATGTATTTTATACCATCAGATTATATTGAGAAGTACTCTTCGTTGTATAACTTGGACGAAAAGTAGAAAAACGTAAAAATTATGCATTTTTTATTTTGTAAAATATATTGATTTTTCATCTCATTCTACATTTCCCTTTAAGTTCGTTGTTATGTTAAAATAAACACATTGAATACCTCTATTTTATTTAATTTTTAATTCATAATTTCCCAAAAAAGCTCCAGGAAATATTTGAACATCGTGATGGAAGAAAATGTCACGTACGCCATGTCCCGTACGACTATACATATATTATATATTTTTAAAATAAAATTTTAGCTGGTGAGTTCTCATTTCTAGATTTCGCTTCAGCAATTTTTCTGTTGTATAGGGCATTTGCACCTTCGCAAAATATAGCAGATTCTAATTAAAATTTATCAAGTTTTTTTTATTCAAAACAGAACCCATTAACTGTAAAATGTCCAAAACTACAACCAAACAACTGCATTGCAGCAAATTCACACTCCGTCTTAAGCAGACCGTAGCTAATTTACTCATCTTTTTTATAAATATGTTGTACAGGGTAGTAAAAAATAAATAAATATATTCGATTTTGTTTAGATTTCCCACAATTTTACTCACAAAATATATTTTGTTTTGCAGGGAAAATCTAGTAGGAAGCAACAAGATTTGGGTCGAAATCTCGTAAGTAGTAGATTTTGAAACAATGTAAATGCTGCTCAATTGGCCTATTTGAAATTTTTGGTTTTTGTCTCTGCTAATTAAATTTAAATATATCTTCACTCATACACATATATGTAATATTTTTTCTAAGCACCAATTTAGAGCCTCTGTTGCTTTAAGGCATAAAATGTTACTTCTCATTTCTGCAGCTTAAATTGCAAAAGATATTTTAATAAAGAAATCTAACTCCCATCTCTGTTAGGATTCATTATAAAATATACGAGAATAACTATTTTAACATGCAGTTCAAAAGCATATTTTAAGGATACAAATCACATGCACATGCCTACACAAACACATATTGCTGGCAAATAGACAGACATTTATTCATATTACGTGGTGTGACTTTATATATTTATATATTAAAATGTTTCCGTAAACTATTTAAGCACTTTAAAAGGTTCTTGCATTGGTGTGCGTGTGTATGTAGGTAAATGAGTGTTAAAGAATCCAACAAATTTCGAAAAGATTTTCTAGTATTTATGTGTTATTAAATATAAATTTAAGAAAAGGCCAAGTAATAATATATTTATTTTTTTGAGCTTGAGGTCTCTCTTTGTTTTTTTTTTATAAGAAAAAGGACACAATTTCAAATTCAGAAACTGTTTAAAAAGAGAATTAAAATAATTTTGTCAAAGAGTTCTGTAGACACCGATCATAGAAAGACTCGATATTTATATATATAAATATCAATCCATACCGTGCTCGTCTATTCACAGCCAAGTTAATCTCCCTTATCGTGGTTGGCGTATTTCAAATTCGACTATGACTGTTGGAGTCTTCTTTAATCTATTACAAAACAGTCGTAATCGTATATGAAATACGCCAACCTGTGTAAGGCAGAATACTAAGTGCTAAGAAGACGAAAACTGCCACAAAGCAGAAATATCTTGAGTTACCCACACATTTGGAATATAATTGTGCAATTTTTCGTATTTTAGACAATGATATCGCTAATGTGTATGTCATATTTGGAGGTGGTGCAATATATTGTTCCACCAAAAGAAGTGCAATACTCGTATACTGTGAAACATGTTTGCAATATTGTACAATATTTTTGTTTTCTCAAAGGTTACGCCAATCATTAAAGAATTTTTTTTTGTGCAGTGAAAACTAAATTTATTAAAATAAATTATATTATTATGTTAATACGTTGTACATCCTACTAATATTATAAATGTGAAAGTTTGGATTTTTCTATAGATATTTAAAGGTTATGTTTTCACTTTTTATTGTCAGAAAGTTTTATAGTATCAATATATTGGAATCTTTTGTGCCCCTTATTGCATAGTATAGCGCAAAATTAAAATAATATGATGAATAACATATGTATACAATAATATCCCTGCAGGAAATCGAACTAACATAAGATTAGTCACATGACCGGTCCCCAAGCGATAGGGACCAGTCCGAGTTCTAACACTTCCTATGAAGCGGTCACCAGTCACTTTTAAATGGAGATGTTCTAGTATGGTGTTAATTCATATTTCACTTTGTATGCAGTTTGTGACTTGTCACTGAACTATCTATCCCATTGGGACCTATGCGGTGTAGAATAATATAAATTATATATAAATGTCATTCCGACATTTAACTGTAATAATAAACAATTATAAACTTTTTAATTGCTACAAATGCAATGTCATTTTATTTTTAATCTGAAAATTTTTTGATATTCGAACCGACAACCTCGTACATGTTAAGCTTGCACACTACCCACTCAACCACAGGGCCACTCATGTTTCAAAAGCACGAATACCAGTTAAGCTTAGGTTAATATCTAAGTGTAGTTACGGTACTGGTTCCAGAGTCGCATTGGAGGGAGCAATTTACATCATATTTATAGGCCATTTACACCTGCACAAAATCTAACAGATTTTAATTAAAATCTTAATGAAAATCTATACCGTTAACACTTATTTTGACATTTATCAGTAGCCAATTCACACACCTTTTTGATCACACCGTAGCTAATTCAATCATCTTTTATATAAATATTTTGTACAGGGTAGTAAAAAGAAAATTAAAATATTAAATCGTAAGTACGAGATTTCGAGGAAATGTAAATGCCCTAGTACACTATTTGATAGGTTCATGTATTCAACGACATCGAACATGTTCAGTGCCGTTAACTACATGTTCGTTTACCCTCAGCTCCTGGCTTAAGTTAGCTCTACAAAGGCCGAAAGAATTTTCGGCTGAAATTCTATGAATTTCGACATTAATCTAATGAAAAATTCATTAAAATTCAACTAACGTCACGCTTCATTGGATTAATGAAACCAATTTTGTTAAAATTATTTTATTTAAAACTTCATCAAATTTATTTAACAGCGTAATTAAGGCAGTGCTATAACTTCATCGAAACAATAAAATAATAATAAAATAATGAAAAGAATGAAATAACTTAAATAAATGTTAAATGTTGTCATAAATCCAGTAAAATATTCTAACGAAAACAGAATATCAAGGAAGCAATTCCATTGCTTCACAATATTCATGATATTTTCATTGGATTTGTGAAATTATCATTAGACTTGTAAAAAACTTTTAATGAAATTGTTTCATTGGATCTATGAAGCAAAATTCTTTCGGTGCACAAATTATTATGCAGACCAGAGAACAGATTGAATGGCTTATTTTGTTGTTTTGAATGCAATCGCAAAAAACCTGCATGTCATTGTCAATCCACAACATTTGAAATAAACAACGTATGGCACAATCGAAAGAGATGAGTAGGGCGAATTTTATTGCGTGCATTGATTGCTTGTTTTATATAAATGCTCACTGGTCTTGTCAAAAGCAACGAATACTCAGTGAATGGTGCGAATGCTATTGGAAATTTATTTTATGTCATATTTTATATGAGACAGTTATTTGGAATACATTTTAGATATATTTTACATTTTCCAAAATTTATTTTTTGCATTTTCTTTTTTTTCTAAAACTGTAAATATTAACATTTATTTTTTCTAAAATTTCCTTCCCCACACTACATTTTTTTATTTATAACCATAAAAACCACTTAAAATAAACTTTTTATATAAACGTGATATACAAAAGATCAGCGAATACTGAGTGAATGGTATGAAATAAATCTATTATTTCATGCTGCATCATGTCATTTCGCTGCTTGTGTTATATCGGCATTGTAATAATAGAGTGCGTATGAGCAATCAACAAATCGCAATTAAAGGTATCATAGCAAGTACATTTGTTATTGTTGTCGAATAAATGCATGGCAATAGCAACGAATTTATGAATTTTTAGCAAATGCGAATGGTCTCATTCTCTTCTCTGATGCAGTATCGCACTCAATGTTTTGTTGGGCATACCTTGCATTTCATTATTAGTTTTTGCTGTTATTATTGTTATTATTATTTTTTTTTGTTTTAAAATAAAATTAACACTTGAGCAATGAACTAGTACTATTACTAGCTGTTACCTTCTTTAAGAAGACGGGATTTTGTAATAGAGAAGACAGATGGTGAAGGAAAAGATAGAGGAAAACTTCATGCTTTTTGTACGTTTTTTGATAAGCCAGTGTTTCAGCGCCTCTAGTGTCAATCAAGTGTATTGAACTTTTGAACCTGCTCAGTCATTTTATTGGTTACTTTATGATTCAGCTACACAATGCCGGTGCTCATATGTTACATTAGGATTAATATCAGCTGAAGCCGATGTAGTCCAGTGACCAGTGTCTATGGCTGAGAAACTGCATTCAAATTAATTCACCGCTCTGGGAATAGTACTCTCGCTAGCACAGCCATTTTGATAAAATAATTTTATTATTTGCTAAATAAATAATTATCTTATCTTAATTTTTTCAAAATTACTCTTCTTAGCCACAACAAAAATTACTTTTAAATTTTTTAACAGCAAAATTTCCCTGCAAAAAAACTCGTAAATAGAGCAAATTAAACAGGTTGCTGGTTTATGATTAAACAAATAAAAAATTTATATAATTATGTACTTTAAGCTTTAACATATGAGCGGCCACAATCTAAACTCTTAAAATGAATACATTGAAACTAAATTAGCAATACATGCCTCGTAGTATGTAGTAGTAGCAGTAGTTTCATTGCAACAAAGTTGCAAAATAAACCCTGTAGGACAAGCATATGCATGCATTTTTATATGTATGTGAAACAGCTGTTGCACGCCACTTGCCATTTAATTGTTATCAAAAAAAAAAAGAAGCCAGGAAAGAAAAAAACCCTCTAAATAGTTGGCCCACTTAAAGTTTACTTAGTCGGTTGGTTGCTGTTACAAAAATATTCGCTATTAACTGCAACTGATAGTTGGTGTGGTAGATGGCATGGAAACTACTACAACTAAGTATTGCCATTATAAAGAACAAAAAAAAAAATACAAAATAAAGAGGAAAACATGTTGTAGTCATGTTTAATTTTGTTCTCATTTGCCAAAGAACAATTTGAATGTGCACAATGCTGCACAAAAAGAAAACCCAATTGACAATACAGTCAAAACAATTTCTTTAACAAATACGAACACACATTTGTTACACAGAAAAACAAAATACATATTGCTGCAATAAACCACGTTAATTGAAAATAAAACCAAAAATCAATTAAAAATTTATTTAAGTCAATCAAACTTTTGTTTAGAAATTTATTTAATTGACTCAATCATATTTTTAATTGTTTTTTTTTTTTAATTTTATTTTCAATTAAAGTTGTTTATAGCAGGAACATTTTTTTCCCTGTGTATTACTGTTGCTGTTGCTGCATTTAGATGAATTGTGTGGTAGAAAAAAAATATATACATATATTCTTTTTGCTGTTAAAAAGCATAAAAAGTGTAAAAACTTCCATCATGAAAGTAGTGACAAGCTCTGAAATGAATAATGAAAACTATAAAAGAAAAACTTGGATGATAACAAGCGCTTTTTGCGCTTCAACATCAACACGACCAAGATAATTTAAAATGTTGAAGGTTAAAAGAAAATATGAGAGGAAAAAAGAAACTTGAAAGTATAGTTTCACAGTAGTTAACTGATGGTGACGACTAGAAATTAAAAATATCAAAGAATTTCCAAGTTTTTTCTGCTTTTTTTATATTTACAAATATCCTGCAGCAATTATTTCTGTTTGTCTGATGATTAAAATGTTACTATTTTGCTCTTTGGAATTTACTTTTTCCAAGAGATAATTATCAAAAAAGTTACTTTTTAAATTATTAGTTGACCTTTGAGAAAACTTTTGTCAAAAGTTTAATTTCGAAAATACAAAAAAAGAGTTTTTATAAGAAAAATTCTGTTTAAATAAAACTTTTTTGAAATGTAATTTTTTTTTAAATAAATTTTTAACAGATTTTTGAGGCCAGCCAAGCGATCATAAAGAAACGCTAATTTTTAATTCGGATGTAAAAGCTCTTTTACGGAATTCACAGATTGACAGGCATTTAAGTGCCACTTTTAAAAAGTTAAACAACGACCGGGGTAAAAAGGCCTTGAAAGTGGTAGCAACGCAAAATTAAATTCAAGTAAAAAGTACTCAAACCGTTGTTTTTTAAAGATTTTTTTTGAAGCTACTTTTCTTGATAACAACTTTGTAAAAAGTATTTTTTAATGTGCTTTAAAACTTACGGCCTGTACCACGATGTCACCAGAAATTGTTCGTTCGACAACTTGTTTTGAAAACCACAATAAAATTCGGAAATGTGTTTTTTTAAATGAATTTTTTTTTAGTAATTTTTAAAATTAAATATTTTTTTTGGAAGAACGTTTTTTAAAACAACTTTTTTTACAGTACTATTTCGAAAGTTATTTTTATTCAGACTTTTAAAAAAAATTTTTTTAGGTGCTTTTTTAAAAGTTAGTTTTTGAAAGTTATTTTGCAAGAGGAATTTTCTTTAAGAAAAATTTTTCCAAAGACACTGTTTGAAACAGCTACTTTTTCATAAATTACTTCTTTTATAAGGTATTTCTTTAAAAAGTAGTTTTTGTAAAATAATCTTATGAAAGGATTTTTTTTACAACATACTGTTTGATAAAATAATTTTTTTAATGAAATTAAAAAAAATATTCTAGTAAAATTGGCTTTTTCAAAAAGGCACTTTTTCAAAAGGTACTATTTTCAAAAAGTATTTTTTAAAAGGTACCTTTTGATAATAGTTCTTTTAAAAACTGCTTTTGCAAAAGGTACTTTTTTAAAAAGTATTTTTTAAAAAGGTACTTTTTTTTGAAGGTACGTTTTTCAAAAGTTACTTTGTTAAAAATTGTTTTTGAAAAGGTACTTATTTTTAAAAGGTAATTGTTTGTGAAGGTACGTTTTTGAAAAGGTAATTTTTAAACTGTTTTTTTTGAGGTATTTTTTTAAAAGGTACTTTTAAAGTATATTTTTAAAAAATACTTTTGTAAAGGAAATTTTTTTAAAAGGTACTTTCTTGAAAGGTCCTTTTTTTAAAAGGTCTTTTAAAAAGGTACTTATTTTAAAAGGAACTTTTTCAGAAGGCACTTTTTTAAAAGTTACTTTTTTAAAGGGAAATTTTTTATAAGGTACTTTTCTTAAAAGGTACTTTTTGAAAGGGTAATTTTTTAAAAGCTAATTTTTTTGAAAGGTAATTTTTTCACAAAGGTAAATTTTTATAAGGTACTTTATGTAAAATGTACTTTCTTAGAGGTCCTTTTTGAAAAGGTACTTTTTCTCAAAACTATGTGTTCTTAAAAGATACTTTTTAAAAGGTACATTTTTAGAAGCTAATTTTTTTGAAAAGTACTTTTTTTAAAAGTTTTTTTGAAAATATACTTCTTCGAAAATGCACTTTTTTAAAACGTATTTTTTAAAAGGTACTTTTTTAAAAATAAATTTTTAATAGGAAATTTTTTACAAAAGGTACTTTTTTAAAATGAATTGATATTTTTTTAAAGGTACTTCTTTAAAAGGTTGTTATATTAAGAATACTATTTTTAAAATAATTTTTTTAAAAAGGTACTTTTTTAAAAGCTACTTATTTAAAAATACTTTTTTTTAAAGGTACTTTTTTAAGAGGTACTTTTTGTAAACGTACTACATATATAAAAATGTACTAATTTTTAAAAGTCCATTTTTTAAAGTATTTTGTTCTTAATTTACTTTATTGTTGTCTTCAAAAGGTACTTTAATTATATTGTTCTTTTCATTTAATTGTTCTTCTTTTGTAAGATATTTCTTTAAAAACTTCTTTTTTAAACGATACTGTTTGTAGAATGAATTAAAAAAAAACGATTTTAAAAGGTACAAACTTATTCCATAATGTTGTTTTTAAAAAATATTTTTTTATAAGTGAATTTTTTTAAAAGAAACTCTTTGAAAATAGGAACTTTTGCATTAAGTACATGGATTGAAAAAAGGCAATTTTTCCAAAAACGTACTTTATAAAAGGCACTTCTCCAAAAGGTACTTTTTTAGAAAAACTTTTTTTGAAATGAACTTAAAAAAACTTAATTTTTTTACTTTAAATGCCTTTAAAGAAAACATGTCTGCTATAAATCAATTCAATTGCAAATATTTTAAATAAACAACCTTATTGCTGCTCAACTGAATCTAAACAAACTAATGCATTTTCTCTACATATCTTTGTTATTTAAATTCCTTTGAAATCATAAAAATATCCATGTCATTTAAATGCATAAAGTTTGACTTTTCCATACTCTTGATGGCGCAATAATTTTCTTTGTGAATATTTAAGTGGGAAAATCATTCGTTTTTAGCTGTCATCAAGGAGAGTTGCGTAACGACGGGCTAAAGTGGTATATTTCTGTTAACAGAACATCAGCAGCGAAACATGAAGAAGAGCTTCATTTCAATGAAATTCATAGCGCAGACAGTTGATATGAAAATAATTACTAACACGCATCACTAGAGCAAAGTGTATTCTGGATTATTGCTTAAAAGGAATTTTTTATGCCGTCTGTAGCCCAGTGTTAGGGCTTTAATATGCACAAAAAAATAAGGCAACAAAAGAAGGGATTTTCCTTTGTCCTTTGGAATAAAAGTGACACAGTTTTGAAAAAAAAAATTAAATATATATATGTACATATATAATAGAACTGAGCATGCATACCTTTATCATTGGGATCAAATTCAGCTTCTAATTCAGCTTTAGTTGGCTCATGTTCTGTAGTGGCACTGGCGGCAGTATTTCCAGCGGCACCAGAAGAGGTGCTGGTCTTTGTTTCTGTTTTCTTCATCGTGGTCCGAACTTTGTGTCCTCTAAATGCGGCTTGGATTTTAACAGCGGCTTTAGCTAAAAATATTCGTTAAAACAAAATATAAAATTATTTAAAATTTAAAAACCTAAGGGTTTGCGATAGATTCGAAATTAGTTTAAGCATTTTCGAATTTATACGTAAAACTTCAGTATAACAATTTGCAGTTTCTCCAAAGTATTGGTGTTATTATATTAGAAACTATTTCTTTCTAAGAATATTTGGAACTTAACAATCGAACAACAAAATTAATTTTGATGGCGAATTCCAAATTTTATTTCGAATTTTCTACTAGAACAAAATTTTGTTTTAATGTTATTATTTTTACATTTTCAGCTTTAAAAATTAATATTCCGCCTTTATTCGAAATATCGAACATAAGTTTTAAACTCATATTTTAAATATCTCGTACAATAAATTAATTTTCCGAAGTCTGAAGAACGCTAAAATATATATTTTGCACTTCATATCACAATTCGAGATTCATTTTGATTCATTTATTATTATTATTATTATTATTATTTATTATTACAAAAAAAAAATAATTCAACTGCGTTCAGTTCGAAAATTGAAAAAAAAAATATTAAATATAATTGTCACCCATTATTAAATTTAATTGAACTACGAGTAGAATGAATAAATGAATCTCCAATCTTTGCATAAACTTTTGGGATTCATGCTTCAAAACTTTCGTTTATAAAAATTTATTTCAAACTGCAAAAAAAAGTTTTTTATTTCGCAATTTTGAATTTATTTCTCTTCTTCGTTACATAATGTAAATATGTAATTGAAAAAAAATTATTAAAAATATAATTTCGAATATAGTTTAAAAAATTCTATAATTCTATAATTAAGTTCGAAATTTCGAATATCATTCAACAATTTCCTATTTTTTAGTTTTACATTAAGGAAGACATTACAAAATATTCTTGACGACTTGTTTTCGAATTAAGTGCGAAATTTCGAATATCATTTCAAAATTTCTATTTTGTAATTTTAATTCAAGGAAGAAAATACAAAATGTTTTTGACGATTTATTTTTGAATTAAGTTTCGAATTTTCGAATATCTTTTCAAATTTCCTTTTTTTAATTTTACTTTAAAGAAAAAAGAACAAAATATTTTGACTACTTATTTTCGATATTCGAAATAGGAAATTTTGTTTAATTTTTACTTTCTCTCGAACATGTTTTGAAATTTATTTTCTTTTCTCCTTCAATAAAATTAGTTTTGCATTGACAAAAAAATCTGGGAATAGTTATATCGCTCTTCATTAAAAAATTCGAAATTTCATTAGATTTTTCGAAAATAATGAAAAGTGTTAAACTATTTCCATGTAAAATAAAAATTTAATTTTACATTATCTAGTTTGAAAAAAAACACGAAAATTTCGAATAAACCCTATAGTTGCCAATTTTGAACTTATTTTAAGGATTCGTGTATTCATAATTTTATTCATAGAGCTAATTTTGTTTTATGAAAAAAAACTAAAATATTTATAGCAATATAGAATTTTTCTGAAATTTCGAAATACGAAATTTAGTAAACACTTTCGAACATGTCTTAAAAATTCATATATTTGAAATTTCGTTCAATAAAGCTTATTTTACAATGTCAAGAAAAAACAAACAAAAATATATAAAACAATTTGTTTGCCAAATTTCTAAATTTAGTTCGAATTTTCGAACAGGGTGAAAATTTCGAATATTTTGAAATTTTCCTGCAAAAGCAATAAGTTTTTAATGGTCTAGCAATATAAAACTGTTAAGGTATTTATTCGAAGTTCGAAAATTATTTCGAATATATTTTAAATATATTTTTGCTTCTTGCACGTCGAGATAAAACGAAAATATATTCAGCAATATATACTCGTTTGCCAAATTTCGAAATTTATCTTGATTTTTCGAGTATCAGAAAATTTAGAATATATTGAAATTTCATGCAAAAGCAATAATTTTTTAATGGCCACTCAATTTAAAAATGCTAAGGTATTTATTGGAAGTTCGAAAATTATTTCGAACATATTTCAAATATATTTTTGCTTCTTGCACGTCAAGATAAAACAAAAATATACGTAAATATATAAATCAAAAATTTCGAAATTCGATTCGAATTCGATTTTTTCGAACAAAGTGAAAATTTGGGATATTTTGAAAATTTCATGCTAAAGCAATACTTTTTGAATGCCCACACACTTTAAAAATGCTGAGGCAATTTATTCGAAGTTCGAACATTAGTTCGAAATCAAAAAAATTAAAAGTGTTTTTTTTAATTTAGTACAAAATTTAAAATTTGTTTTGCGAATTAAATAACTGAATTTATTATTTTTATAAAATTTTTCTCATATTAAGTGTTACGAGTAGTTCGAATTTAGGTGTGAATTTTTTATAAAAGCGGAGGTTTTGTACCAAACTTTAGCTATTTTAATGACTGAGTTATTATTTTTTTTATTTAGTTTTTTTTTCTTCTTCAAATAAAATAAATTTGTATTTAATATTTGCACATTTGTAAACAACCTGATAAATTTCAAAGTTTATTTTCTTGATTGTAAACCTTTCTCGTCTCTATTATAAGCAAAAAGGAAACTCCATAAATATTTTTTTTATTATTTCTCTTGAGTTATTACTGAATATTAATGATTTTTCTGCTCAATGAACCATAAAAGCCATAAATATAAAAATATAGAAATTTCTTTTTGGCTCTTTGTCGTAAACAAAGTTTTAAACGAAATCCTCAAGCAGTCACAATAAATATTTTCATTTTATCTCATTAAATTGTATGTATGTAATATTGTTCGTGTGGCATTTGCTTGCTACAAATGTAATAAAAATTTTTGTGAAATGTATTTAATAATTTATTGTTTCACTTCTTCTACATATTATACAAAAAATGAGTTTCTTTCTTAATAAGCAATAAAACAAATTTATTTTTACTTGTTTTACTTTCCTTAAGCCGCTGCTGCCGCTGAATCCTTCTTAAATATTTTATCAGGTGCCAAATCTTGAATTCCGTTCTTGTAAGCATTTCATTCATTAACACAACAATAAAAGTTAAATAATTGCCATTAACGTCATGCAATAAAATAAATAGTCATATGTTTGTGTATGGCGAGGCAGCATGAGGGGGCGAGAAAAATTTTAATTTTCAACAAAATATAAATTATGAATTCGTGGGATTTTATCAAGGTGTATATAACCAAATGGCAGCGCTACATCAGCTGATAATTTTTTGCTCTATAAGCTTTGTAGCTGAAGAATGTCAAAAACTTCGTTTTGGTTTGTTTTTGGTACAAATATTTTTGTGCTTTTGACATTCTTCGGTTCTTTGCACAGCTATTGTTGCCGTATTTTTGTATAACATATCCTTACGTAGTCACCTGGACAATTATACCATCGATTTAATTATATAAATGTGATAAGACAAAAATTTTGAATGAGAATTATTTAGATCAGTGTTGCCAGTATTTTTTCAAGAGCTTATCCCTAATATTTTATTTGTCATCCCCGAAAATCTCCAAATTGAGTTTAATTTTATTAAAATGTTTGTTTTGTGATAAAATAAAATGTCTTTAATTTTATTTAAAACATACAGATAAAAATAACATATTTATTGAATATAAAAAAAATTAAAAATTTTAAAAACCCCCGAATATATCTAGAGAAGAAGCAATATCTTCTAAACGGCTGGACCGATTTCCTTAAAACATGACTAAGAACCCTGTCGATCAAATCACCTTTCAAACAGAAAAAACTAGATCAAAATCGGTGCAGCCATTTGGTCTGTACGTGGAAACGGACAGACACACAGATACATAGATACAGGGGGGTTAAAAATTCATTTATATCGATAGTTATATTTATTTACATTCATAATTATTTTATTTTTACTTGTTAACTGGAAATTACTCATAGTTTAATATACACAAGTATGTATAAAAAATTTTTAAACTAAATTTTACCATTTTAAAAACGTCTGAATCCGAATCTCCTGATTCATTAGCCTCAGAAATTTTACTATACATAGCGCACTTATTTTAAAAAGCTTTAACATTTCAGCAGAAAGTTTAAATTTGTCACCACAAATTGAATTATTTCTAAGAAGTGCTGCCAACATCTTCTTCTTCTTAATATTCTTTATTAGAAACCATTCAATATGAATAATAACACACATTCTTAGACTCGCCAGATGCACATTTCTTAGCCCAAAAATCATTCTTTTTACCACCAGTTATAAAAAAATTCCCAGATCCCCTACACGAAATTTGTATTTTCAATCGAGAAAAAAAATCCCCAATTTGGTGAAAAATCCCCTAAACTGGCAATACTGACTCAGATTGTTACACATTCTTCATTAAAATGCAATAGTGCGAAATGTAAGGCCGATTGTACATCACTCAGCTGTCAAAATAAAATAAGGGCAAATATATTATATATCGTTACCTTAATAAAGAAAGGCCCTTACTCATTATTTTTTAAATTGAGTTTTTTTTCTATATTTCAATAGAAGAACATCTAATATATTGAAAAATTTTAAAATCTCGTTTTCAAAAAACTAATGAGTTAGGGCCTTTTTATATTAAGCTTACGGTGTATGCATATAATAAATAGGTTTCTGAATCACAAGGCTTTCATTGATAATTAGTGCTTAGCGCTTTCTTGATCAAATGTTTGCCAAGTGTGACCCCATCCCACCCAACAATCGTTTCTCATATTCCGTTTCATTGTAAATTTAAGTTAAATAGCTGATGTTAATAAGAATCTCTACCCAAGTAGATAGACTAGGGTGCTGATAAAGTGCGTGGCTGCACTGAAAAGTATCGGCATTTCCCCCAGCTTCAAGTCTAAGTTTAATTTTTCACTCAAAATATTTTTCCTTAAAAACTTATTGTTTTTTTTATCGTTTCAGTTAACAGAATTTAGCACAATATCACAAAATAAACAACGAATTGCATGCAGCTACAAAAATTTATGGTAAGTCAGAAATTAAATATTATTCTCACAATCGTTATTTAAAATTTCCACTTCAATTTAATTAACTTTTCTTCAGCCTAACTGAATATAAATTATTATATTTTTTCGCTTATGCCTTCCTTCTTGAAAACGTGAAAATAATTATATGTACTCGTATATTTATTTTATAAATTCATTAAGCTGATTTTGTGTTGCTTACTTTTAAGCTAAAGAATCGTTTTTTTTTTAATTTATACCAGTACCTCTGGGGGGTTTCTTTAAACTTTTTCATGATTTTCCTTTCCTTTTCCTAAGACGTTACAAATCGTGAACAAAAAAATTGCAGAAATAAAAAATAGTAAGAACTAAAATAAACGAAATATTTAATTAAAGGTTTATTAGTAAGAAAATGGTTGCTAAGAAGGGAAAAGAAACTTTATGCCGTAGAAATAAATAAATAAATTTAATTAAAACTTAAATAAAGGTGAAAGTAAAATTTGAAGCGTCGCACATTGGGTTGAAATTTATAAAACCGGCTCTTAATTCAGGCGTTACAGATAACACTTATTTTTTCGTTTCGTAGAATTAAATGGGTCATTAGTAGTTTAAAAAATCAGTTTTGAAAAAAAAAATTTTTTTAAACTCCAGGGATATCCGTTTGTCTGCCCGTATGAATATTTAAATTGCTTTGCAAACTCCATTTTTAAAGATAAATGAATGAAATTTGACGCATATGATTTTTTTAGGTTAGTAACTCAGAATACAAAAATTCAACGGAATCGGTAAATGATTTCGTATAGCCCCCATACAAAATTTTCCCGAAAATAGGCCATGCTAATCTTTATTGATTAAAAAAGTTTTTATTAATATTACTATATATATATAATAAATTTACATTTTAGTTTTGATATTATTAATCTTTATATTCGCTGTTACTAAAATAAATATCATCGGAATTATTTTCTTCAGAAATTTTAGGTAAAATTAGAGGGTCCAATACCTGCTGTGGCAACACGCTACTTTGCTTTTTGTAATGTTTGCTCATATTACTAATAATAGGATCAGAACTTATTAAAAATCTATTGAAAATATCTTCATTGGACTTTTCGCGACTGCATTTCCATGAAAAATATTCTCTGAATGATTTAAAATCTTTATTACGAGCTTCCTGTGCTTCCTCCGATAACTGACCAATAGGTAACAGTGCATGAGTAATAATCTCCGAACCATGTATTAAAAATTTATGTAAAGTGGGAGACATGTTATACCATGGGTATTTTTCAACAAAGTATTTTGCGGTCGATAAAGTAAAATTTCTAAATTTTTCAACATTAATCTGATGACCACACGATACAGCAACTAAAATAGTATGCAACTTTTTAATCAGTTCAACGTCGATTTTTGTAATTTCCACTGAAACTTCGGGATTTTGGAAAAAAACGTTTGGCTGTATTCCCGTCATTTGAGTTTCCAAACCCTGGTTTTGGCTGCTCCGGTTTTTTGTCTGAACTCGACCTGTATTTTTGATCTGGTTTCATTCACTATTTTTTTTCTGCTTCGGACCTTGCTTGCCATTTTTTGATTGGAATTTTATATGACAAGTGAAGAAGGCACTCGAAAAATCTTATCCAACCATGCAGAATGGATATCATGGAAAATTAACAAAAATAAACAATAACAAAACTACATACCAAACATATGTATGTATACACTTACATGCATACACGAATTTTTCTTTGATGTTAAATTGAAAAACTACTTTTTTTCGTTCTTATCGCAAAAAACCCGCAAAATGTTTTTATATGATTTGTAAATAGACATATCATAGAAAACTATAAAAAAAATTTTTTCCCAAGCTTGCCCAAACCGAATTTGAATTTCTACTTAAAACTAAAAAATGATTGTTTTTTATAGCAATTTTCCAAAAAATATTAAAAATATTTCTACAACAAAAATATTTAACTGGGATACATATTTGAGTTTCCAAATACCTAAGGTTGAAGGTTCCATTGTAAAAATATTACTTTTATGCTATTAAAATATAAAAATTTTATTTAAAAAAAATTTTTTTTTTAATTTTTACCACTGTTTTCAAAAACCTAAAAAATGTTCAACTTTAACAACGCACAACTCGAAAAGTAAATAACAAAGGAAAATGAAAAAGATAGTTAGTGATGCACAATTTTGTTTACTATAACCTGTAATTGATTACTTTTTAAAAATATTAATTTTCAATTTTCAATTAAGAGCCATTATTGGGAATTTCAACCCAACGTGCGTCGTAGTAAAATTGTTTCTTAAGAAAATCTTAAAACATTGACCCCATCAATTTTATTAATAAGAGTATTGTTTGGTGATTTGGAAAATCCATTATAATATTTCTTTCCTAAAAATAAAATAAAAATGTTGCCTATTTATGACTACTCAGGCAATATGATTAATTTGTAGTAGAGATGGTTCCGTGTCATATTGTTTTGGTGACACGAATACAGGTGATTTCGTGCGTAGTTGGGTCGCATCGTATTACACGAAAGAAAAATTCTGTGAAGTGCAACTTTGACTTGCACACCAAGGGTTCCATACGGACACTACATATCGTCACCTAAAATCCCAAATAACGTAACATAACTTTTTCAGCAGCAAAAAGCACTGCTCATGTTGTTTCGCAGCTAAACTAAAATGATGCCAGACTAATTTTGCATGGAAAGACATGACTTTATTACGTGTTTTTCACAACAAGGACAGAGTACTACTTTTACGAATTTATTTCGCAAATATTTCATACCAAATACTTTTATATGTAGTTTGACAGCATTTCGCAGAAAATTTTTAAATCATGGTTTAAATAAAAACAAGAAATTTATTTTGGTTAAAAATTATCAGTTTATCAAAGCAAGCTTAGTGTTATGTGTCTTACGTTATTTTGAATTGTGGTTTTTTGAAACAAAGATCAACTTTCTAAACTATATGAAATAAATTCACTAAAGTTCGACTCTGACTCGCGCACGATTCAGATCAAGACGATACATTACGAAAATGTAACCATTTACTAGATTTTTTTTAATACATGTTCTTATTTATTGTATCTTCAATAAATTCAGTGAAGTGCGACTTTGACCCGCGCACGAAGGGTTCCGTACGGAAACTAGATATGTTATTTAATACGAAGTTTAGCCTATATGTATAAAATATAGTTTTGGCGTTTTTTTTGTGTTTTTTTAATGTTGGCGATTTTTTTAAGTTTTGGCGTTGTTTTGCACTTTTTTTCGTTTTGGCGATTTTTTTAGGTTTTTGGCGTTTTTTTCACTTTGGCGATTTTTTTTCATATAGGCGTTTATTCGGTTTCGCGTTTTTTCATTTTGGCGATTTTTTTAGTTTCGACACTATTTTTCTCGTTTTTTTTTCATAGTCCTAATTTACACTATGCAAGTCTTATTGCTAAGATTAGTTTGTTAGGAAAGATAGAGAGAGACGAGGGGAATAGAAACGGTTCTGCTCTTCTGACTTGCATAGTGTAAATTAGGACACATAGGCGATTTTTGGGTTTTTGGCGTTTGTTTCATTTTGGCGATTTTTTTTATTTTTGACACTTTTTTTCTTGTTTTGGTGATTTTTATTTTGTTAATGCGATATATTTTTAATTTGGCGTTTTTTTTATATAGGCGATTTTTTTAGTTTCGTAGATTGTTCGGTTTTTGACGTTGTTTCATATAGGTGCTTTTTTAGTTTTGACACTTTTTTTCTCATTTTGACTATTTTTTTCGGTTTTAGGAGTTTTTTCTTTTTGCCGAATTTTTTTTTTTTTTAATTTTTGGCGATTTTATTTAAATTTTTGGCGATTTTTTTTCATATAAACAATTTTTTTTTTTAGTTTTGGCACTTTGTTAGTGCTTTAACGATTTTTGTCGGTTTTTGACGTTTATTTAATTTTGGCGATTTTTTTCATTTGGGCGATTTTTTCGAATTAGGCGATTTATTTTGGTGTTAGAATTTTTTTTTAATTTTGGCGATTTTTTTTTAATTTTTGATATAATTTTTGATAAAATACCCTTTAATTTTGATTTTCTTAAATTTTAGTGTTAATTGTTGTAGTCTGCATAAAAATACACTAACTTTGACAATTAAAAGTGTCTATAAATAATTGTGTGTATAATACATTTGAATTTCAACATGTTTCGTCACTCGCTTTATGACACACTTTAGTTTTAAACTATTATATATTTGTTGTTGTAGCGGTCAAGGTTTTACATATTCTGTGAACATTTCAGGGCCTTAGCTCTTACGGCTGTATAGAAAAGCCCGTCTTCCGTCTCTTCCTGTGACGAAGAGACGGATATCGTAGCCTTTTCACCTTTAGTGTACGTATTTCAAAAAATTTCATATTTTGCATCGTCAAGCACTCAACACCGGTAAATTTGTTGATATTGTACAGTTCTCTTAATCTTAAAGTTCTAAAATTAAACAAAAATATGTAAATGTCTTTTTTAATATAAAAAAGTAGTTTTTGTGCATGTGCACAAAATTTTTTACATGCCTCCTGCTTCGTTCGTGTTGGACATATTGGTATTCGTGCTGGGGTCGTTTCGTGTTGAAAAAACACTGCACGCAGCCATCTCTAATTTATAGTAAAGCACAAATAAATATCTCATTACTCATACTCAGATAATAAATATGAGTACACCTAACACCTGATGTGCGCGGCAAATACGCTCTTAGGATATTGAAATACGCATATGTGTTTGTATTAAAGAGGGGCCTAGTTCCATTTAAATACATAAGTGCAACTTAGTGAATAGCTGAGCCGTTCAATTTGAAATTTTTCTTGTTACTCTCTGCTAAAGAGAAAGAAAGAGCTATAAATCGATGTTTAGTAATATCTTTTTCCCTCAAAAATTGGTTGACATGGCTACGAACGAAATGTGTGTTCAACGTGCCAGCTCAGCTCAGATTCAGCGTTGTCAACTTTTAAATTTCAAAAAGCACTGAAACCAGGAAAAAAGCGCGTAATTTAAATAAAAAAGCACTAAATTTAAAAAAAAATTATTATATTAATAAAATTGTTATTCATATATATATATAAAAAATAAAGCAAACGGTTGATCGTGTATTCCATTCATAAAACTTAAATTTTTAGGCATGCGATAAACATTTCATTTATTTATATAAGAATCAGTTTTGGTTACAAATAACCAAAAACGGCAGCTCTATTCACAACACAATTTTCTCGTTTGAGGAATTTTTTTTTGTAAAGCAAAATGCGATCAACTTCTGCGTTTAAATGTTAAAGTTTGAGGGTTATATGTCACGTAGTTATTTCTTCAACCAAGCCTTGTACAATTTTAGTAGACTTTTTTGAAATGCTCCATTTAACTTCAGCGCTAATGTTTTCTAAATGAAAGATTAGGAAATTTCTCTTTGATTTTTTTTTTACTGCCACCGCCTCGAAAAAAGAGTACAGAAAATGAATTTAATGAGTGGCCCTGTGACTGAGTGGTACCGATGCTAGCCCCTCAGTCTAGAGGTCGTGGGTTCGATTCCCACCATAGACTCTGGGTGTTTTCTGCAGACAAGCTAATCGCTTTGCGGGTTGTGTTTGTGTTTCAAAAAAAAAAAAAAAAAAAAAAATAAAGAAAAAAAGAAATAAAAAATTCAGTAAAGCGCGACTTTGACCCGCGCCCGAATGGCTCCGTACGGACACGAGATATGTAATTCAATACGAACTTTATTAGCCTATATAAAATATAGTTTTGGTATTATTTTTCGTTTTTGACGTTTTTTATTTTTGGCGAATTTTTTTTTTATTTTGGCGATTTTCTTGTTTTGGCGATTTCTTCTGTATTTGCATTTTTTTCATTTTGGCCATTTTTTTCGTTTTGGCGATTTTTTGCGGTTCTTGGGGTTTTTTATTGTTTGGCAATTTTTCCGTTTTGGCGATTTTTTTTTATTTTGGCGATTTTCGGTTTTTGCCGTTTCTTCATTTTGGCGCTTTTTTGTAGTTTTGACACTTTTTTTTCCCATTTTGGCGATTTTTTTTCGGTTTTTGGCGGTTTTTCAATTTGGCGATTTTTTTTTAATTTTGGCAATTTTTTTCATTTTGACGATTTTTTTTTCATATAAACAATTATTTTGTTACTGGAGCCTTTTTTGCGTTTTGCGATTTTTTCCGGTTTTTGGCGATTTATTTTGTTTTGGCGATTTTTTTTTTGAATTTTTGGCGATCTTTTTTTTTGGTTTGGCGATTTTATAATTTTCGAGTTTTTTAGTTTTAATTTCAAGTGTTTATCTCTTACGGTTTCCAAGATATAGCAAGTTGTCAAAATTACATTGTCAAAATTGCATTAACTGATGGACCAACTCCTTTAATTTAAATGTTTTAATGTTTTTCTTTTTTGCGAAAAGCACCGAGTTGACAATGCTGTTTCGATTGCAATGGATATTCTGTAAGAGCTATTTGAAGGCTTGGCCATCTCACTTGGAGATTGTGTGAACTTGCTATTGGTATTGTGCGATTTTTAGACTTTTTCGTGTGGTCTAAAATAATATATAAGGCCATCAGCTCAGAATTGGTGTAATCCTCATACATTTATTTAAACAATTGCTAGTTTTAATAATATAATTGATTTATTTCTTTGCAACATTATGATTTATGCAAAAACGATTTTTCAACCACCAAAAGGTGGTTTACGCTAATTTTTCTTTGATAGTTGGTAATGTAAATAATATATTTATCACCAAAACAGCAACCAAAAATCGAATATAGGTGACACCACTTCTTCGCTTATAGCCTCATATTGCCCAAAAAGGTTTTGTAAATTGAGGATCAAGTGTATGGCTTGGGTAGTACGAGTATGTTATCTACGTTTAAATCTATTGTTGTTCTTTTACTATATATATATATATATATATACATATATATATATATATTTTTTTGATAAAGTAAACGTGTGCCAGGTATTCATTAGAGTGTTCCAGAACACTCTTATATTAACTACACATTAAATGGGACGTGTAATTAATCTTTAATCGAAAATTGCTCATACATGTCACATGCGACATACTCGTACATACATACATACAAATATAAAACAATTACGAAAATTAGTTCTCTCAGTAAACTAAGAGCTCTACTTTATTACACTTTCCCTTAAATAATGAGTTTTATAAATAAATAAATTTGTAATAAACTATTACAAGACGTATGTATATACATACATACACGACTATCCAACTTGTATGAGAAATTATTCAAGCTTTTTCAATTTCCTTTTTCTCGTCTCTCCTCCTGGTTAATTAGTATTAAATATTTATAAATTTGTACTAAACTAAAAAATATTTAATTAGAAACAAAAAAATTAGATAAAAGCAACAACTCCCTTATATTATTTATAAAAAAAAAAAAAATTAGCACATGTTTGCTTAACATTGCTAACTTTGCATTTGTGGACTCCAACCACTTCTTAAGTTTTCTCTTTTTTTTTCAAAGCCCTTTTGTGGCTTTATAAAATAAAAATGTTATTAAATGTATGCGACCAAGCGAGTACATTTTAATGATATTGATTAAAGTGCCACTTATTAATAATTTAGTGACTGTTGTTGTGGCAGCAGGAGGTTAAAAAAGAGATGAAAATATGTTTTATAATACGTGCCTACAATATTTAAATGAAAAATAAATTGCCTTTATTTCATATTAGAGGAGTTCAGTGTTGTGGCGATGCAAGTGTAAACTATGATGGTTGCATATGTTTTGTAATTGCGTTCTCTTTCGACGGTTTTTGTGTAGTAGAATCATCGACGAAGTAAAATAACTAACAAAATGGCTAATAAACACAGCTTGGAAAATTTAATACGCTTGATTGACACTAGAGGCGCTGCAATACTGTCTTTTTTTTAAAAACGTGGACAAAAGCAGCGTTGTAAAAACAGAATGAAGCTTTCCTCTATATCTTCCTTCACCACCTGCCTTCTCTATTACTATCCCTTTCCTAAAGAATGCCGCACCTAGTAGTCGTAATAGGCATTCATTGCCTTAGTGTCACTTACCTTTAAAAAAAGAACAGCAAACTAAACACATGGTACACTGAGAGAAAAAAAATTCACTCATTCAATTCACTGTGTGACAAAAAAAAAATACCTGTAAATTGTTGCTGTTTCTCTGGTATTTATTGTCGAAAAAACACCTCCAAAATCCTGAGTTGCGGGTAAAACCCCGGTTTTTCGTACCCGTAGGCACTTATCAACCTCTAACTAAGTTAAATATCAACCGATTTTGAATTTAGAAACGGTTTTAGAAAGAAGAGACTAAGAACTTTCGAATCATATATATATAAATATTCTTTTATTAAATTTCAGCAAATTAACGTCAGCATTCTTTCACCAAATATAATTTTTTTGGTTTTTTTTCGAAAATTTTTTACTTTGGACTCGTACTTAGGCAGTATTTTTGCACTGGAACTATAGTTTTTATAATTTCATTTAAAAAACTTAATTGATTAGGAGTAATTCGCAAGTTTTTTTTTTAAATTTCCTCGAAATTCATTGAGTTATTAAACATGTTATTCGAATACTTCTTATACAAAATGGTTCCCAAATTTTTTTCTCTAGTAGTTCGTTAGAAAAAAAAAGTTTGGCGACCACTGTTGTATAACAGTGAAAATGCGTAAGTATGAAACAAGTGAATTAAAATGAGATTGAAATTCAACCCAAGAAATAACTGGGCCACGATGTCGACAAGAAATTATCTGTAGCTTAGTTATATTGAAAACAAAAGATAATTTCTTTCGACATCGTGGGCTAGGCCGTTAATCTGATTAATAGACGTGTATAATTATAATCGGATTGTCAAGGTATCTCTGGTGGAGCCTGTAAGTACTTGAGTGAATATAGTAATAAACAGAAAGCTGCGGGCTCGATCAGAAGTCCTCAGCATTAATAAAATATTGTTGTGCATATTTAAGATTTATTTATTTAATTTTTCTTTAAGGATAATAATATAAATTTTGTGATCTAAACCCTAGTTTTTAACTTAATATTTAAGTACATAGTTAGGTAATTTTTAATTAATTAATTAATTAAAGTTCTTACTAAATTCCGTTGAAAGTATGGCAGCACTACAAAATTCCTCAGTACTATGGAAGGCTCTGCAAACAACAGCTGTTTAACATACATACATACATAAATAAGAAAGTTAGGTTATCAAAATGCATAAAAACACATCACAATAAATTTTTCTATTTAATTATTCCATTTTATATATTTATAAAATTTAAACGAAATACTTTTTAATACAATCGCATGATGTTCATGTACATGTTTTCAATAAACACACACACGCTCAAAAACATATGGTATGCTCATAAAACTTAAATAAAACTTAAATACACAAAGTTGGGCATTCAAGTATTAGTTGAATATGTGCTGAAAAATACGATATGGTATTTAAATAGAATTTAATAATAATAATATAATATATAATAATATTAAAAATAATATGATAATAATGATTATAAAAAAAAGTGCTAGAACTGGTGAGAATAAGTTGTGTATTCAAGGAGTTAAAAAATTATTTCCAAATTTCATTTAATAAAAAACTGTGATTGCTGAGCCAGCCTTCGGTTTTTTTTACTTCAAAGAAATTCTCTTTGATATAAATAATTGTGTGATCCTTTAATTTTGCAGCATTATACAAATAGGCAAACAGTAGTGTTTCTGCTGCATTTTCAACCGTTAGTTTATTTTGGAGTTCATTTTCGCAAATAGCCTTTAGTTTTGGCAAATCGTATATATCACTGGCAGCTAACAGCTCCAATGTCACTTTAACCACTTCGCCAGTGTAAATATAGCATAGCATATCATCAAAAGTTTTTAAATCAGTATCGCTTATAGCGATTTCATCATATATATCCATTTCTCGTTCCAACATTGTGGCAAATACTTTACTGCTTTTTTCCAGTATGGACATGTGGGCCGGAATTTCCACTGCTGCCACTACGAATGTTACATCTGAATTTAATTTAGTTTTAAAAAGCTCTGCAGGATCATCATGATCCTTGATGTTAGACGGAGGTGGTAATTTTTTTTCTTCATAACTTACATAAGTTATTATACATGATATTTTTAACACTCGGTTACGTGCAGATGAATCATATACCTTAAGAGGCATATTCGAAATTACCTGAGGTACACTAAAGAAAGCTTCATAGTGATCGTCATCCGTTTCATCATCAAACACAAAATCAACCCCAACTATCCATTCGTCTAGAGTTGTACTCTTTAAATCTAGGATGCATTGTCTAGTTTGTCCTGTGGCAATATGAAGATATAGATGCCCGCAAAACTTTGCATCAGGACCAAAGTTGAATTCAAACTTTATTGAGGGAAGACTTTCACCACATTTCACTTCCGCGAAAGTAAAATTCTCAATTGTCCAGTTGTAAGTGAACTTTCTGTCAATGCGATAGCTATGACTTGCACCGTATGTTATTAAGTTTGTTGAACTCACTCTGTTATCGCGAAGTTCAGCAGAATCGTCTATTATAGTTAAAGCTGAAAGTTTTTGTTGCGTGTATGTTACATAAGTTAATATGCAGGTTATTGTGAAAGCATTATTGGACATATGCTTGTTTATGAGACAGACATATTTGCGAGAGGTGCTCTGCGAAAGATACCAAACTGCTGAATTAAAATCTTTGTTTAAGCTTTGAGTATTATTGCACTCTGCAAAGTTGTAACCAGTCTTGAGTTGAACGAAAATTGACCAGTTGTCCAAAGTTGTACTTTTTAAATAAAGAGAACATTGTCTATCATCACAACTGTAACCATCAAGACGCAACTCTCCACTAAATTTTGCATCGGGACCAAAGTTAAATTCAAACTTTGTGTGGGGAAGATTTTCTCCAATTCGCTTGTACTCGCAACGAAAATTTTCAATTGTCCACTTGTAAATGAACTTTTTTTCAATGCGACGACTGTATCCTTCATCGGATGTTATTAAATCGGTAGAACTCATTTTAGATTTTTCCATTACGACTTTAGCACTTCTTGTCTGCGGCTTGTTGTAGTCAATTAAAAAGAAGATGTTTAACGTATGAATGTTTCAAAGATACTGACTTGATTTTAAAACGAAGACAATTTATATAATGAAAACAAAAACCTAAAATCGAATATAGGTACATATGAATGTACCTACCTTTAATTAAAATAACTACAATATAATTGTTCGTAATTACTAATTAATGCTACTGAAAGTGGATTTTCCTAAATTTAAGTTTTTTTGCCTGAGCAATATCTCGTACTAGTCGATCAAAGATCGGACACACACACACACACACACGCACCTATATTATTTCGTTAAAGATAACTGAGCCTACCTGATATGAGGATATCAATAATTTATATTTGCTTTCATAATTAGGAAAGTAGGTGTTCCTAAATTTAAAGGTTTTTTTTGCCTGTTCAATATTTCGTGTGCACACACACCTGCCCTTTCGTTCATGCGACGTTCATTTGACATGTATACCCAGCTAAAAAAATTATATATGGTCCATATATTTTTAATATATGAATGTTCAGATATAAATATATTTATATGAATATGTATGACTTCATATATGGAAATATATAGGATTATACATGGCAAAACTACCCTAAAAGAAATGAATGATTGAAACTAATACAAACAAAGTTTTTTCACTAACACAATTGCAGAAATTTATATTGAATTCAATATTGATAGTCATTTGATAGGAAGTGATGATGGATTTATTTATTAATTATAGTTGTTCTACTCTAGCATATACAGGGTGGCCCAGAAAGACCGAAGTGGTGTGAATTCCTTATAACCTTTTATTTAAGACATATTTTTTTAATTTTTTGTTTTTTAAATACAGTAAATTTATAGGGAATATTTTTAGATTAGTTATTAAAAATTGTATCCCGCAAGTGGTGGCCATTTTCTGCTTCGCACAAATGTGCTCTTTCCGTTTCCATTATTCATAACTTATTTATGAGTGACGAAGCCCATTTCCAATTAAATGGGTTTGTTAACAAGCAAAACTTTAGGATATGGGCTAAGGAAAACCCGAGAGTACTTCATCAACGACAATTACACCCAGTTAAGTGTACTGTTTGGTGCGGTGTTTCTTCAGAAAGGATCATTGGTCCATATTTTTTGGAAAATGAAAGAGATGTCGCCATTTCCATCAATGGTGATCGATATCGGGCCATATTGGAAAATTTTGTAAGGCCAGCTGTGGAATACCATCCGCAAATATGGTTCCAACAGGATGGAGCCACAGCGCACACTCCGAGGGCCACAATGGCTATTTTACGCGACATCTTTGGGGAAAGAATAAATTCGCGTAGAAGCAATTTTAATTGGCCTCCGCGTTCCCCGGATTTAACCGCTCCAGACTGTTTCCTTTGGAGTTATTTAAAAGGGAAAGTTTATGTTAATAAGCCTAGGACTATTGAGGAATTAAAAACCAATATTCCAGACGAAATTAACAACATAACACCGGAAGTTTTGCGAAAGGTCATGGAAAATGTGTTGAAAAGAGATCATTTGTGCGAAGCAGAAAATGGCCTCCACTTGCGGGATATCATTTTTAACAACCAATCTAAAAAATATTCCCTATAAATTTACTGTATTTAAAAAACAAAAAATTAAAAAAATATGTCTTAAATAAAAAGTTATAAAGAATTTACACCACTTCGGTCTTTCTGGGCCACCCTGTACATATGTATGTTAGAGTGGGACATCTAATGTACAAAACTTGCCAAAACTTTTAAAACATCGAGTTTTATGGAAAAAAAACTAGAATTAATTCTGTCTGTGAAAAGTAAAATTTAAAAGTGTTAAAAAAGATAAATAAAAACAATATTTAATAAAGAAATTTACAAAATTTAATTTAATTTATATTTCTTTTCAAAATTTTACATATGTATTTGTAAAAAGCAAGATGCGTTGGTGGGGAAAAGGTGCGAAGAGGGCAATATACCGCCTAGTTTATTTTTTTTTTGCTGAAGTATATTTCTTATTTTAAATTATTTATTTATTTTTATATCATTTTATAATAAACTAAAACAATTAAAAGAATAAAAATTATATTTATTGTCATTATATCAATCATGTATGATTACTCAATTGTGGGGAATATATTAGTCTATTACGATAAGTCAAACTTGAGTAATATTTATGTATGCTATCATTGATAAGTAAAAAAAACTGGAGTGAACTTTGCTAGAGAGAGATACAACATCACACGTACACAAAAGTTTCCATCACATTTTTCATTTTGTCCTTAATAAAGTGATAGAAACTTTGTTCTACGCGCAATGATGAATATATCCTGCCTGACTATCGATCAAATGAGCAGTCAATTGACTATTAGTGTTCTTGTAGGGTCTCAGTGAAAAAAAATGGAAGTCATTCTAGCGGAAGTACATTTTCATTGCTTCCAAAAAATCGATATTTTTAATTTGCCGAGAGTGAGCAAAAAACCATGTAGAAGCTTATTTTAGTCACATAAAACCTTGTAACTCCTCCATAGTGTTAGAAAATACTCACCAGAATTTAAAAAAAAAATTATTTTTTTAAAGAAATTTATGAATTATTTTTAGTTTAAAATTTAAAATTTATTTGCTTAAATTTACATGAAAACACTGTTTCGGGCTTAAATTCGTATAAAAAGAAACGAATTGTTAAAAAAAGTAACTATTTACCATTTTTCCTAGATGAAAATATTATCATAGCACACAAAAAAGGGAATTTTTCTTAATATCGCTTCCAATTCAGTGACCAGGCATCGAAAAAGAGAATTTCTTGCAATGACAACCCTATGTAAAAATCATTAGATCGGATCGAAATTTGAACTACTTCCGCATCGTAAACTCTACTTTTTCATGACTTTTTTGGAGTCTCTTTTTTTACTGGGGTATTATATATGAACTAATATATGGACTAATATATGAAATGTATTATAACATATGAGCTCATATATGAAAATTTAAATATGAAGCTGTTCATATGTGGATCCATATATAAATATAAGATTTTATATATGGAGCCATATATACATGATATCTCACATAAGATCGTTTTTGCAATCAAAAAAGCTTGGAATTGTAACACTGCTGAATTGTAAATCCATTAGAAAATACATACGCTATGCAAAGTTTATATGCGTACCCTCAACGTTTAAAAAAGAAAAACTTTTTGTTAAAACAAAAAACCATTCTTGTATGATTTTATACATTATGGCCCCATTTAATATATCAAATAATCAAAAGCATAATCCAGTCATTAATTCTATAGAAAATAACAAAATTCTCTAGATAAGAAACAAAGTTCATATTACAGTATTGAAAACTATTGTTAAAGGGATTATTTTTTCTTTTATAATTAATTGCATTAGTTTTTAATCTGATTTCTTAAGCTAAATGTTATGTACGAATATGATTTATGTGTTTTTTAATATAAATGATTCACCTTTTGATGAATGAAATGACTTTTAGTTCGTTTTGAATTATTTGTCCAAACAAATGTTTCATTAAATACAACCTCTCTCTCAAGTCTAAAAAATTTAATTTATTGCACAGCAGTGCGCTTTTGTGAATCAAGAGTGTATGAGTATGAACTTTGCATACTGTGGAGGGAATTTACACATACATGTATGAAAATGTATAAATATATATACAATCATATATGCCCATATACCCTCATTTTTCGGATCCGAACCATATATGGGATATCATATATGCTGCATGCATATTTTTTTAGCTGGGTTCATAATTAAATTTTCATATATGAGCTTTTATGTTATAATCAGGGAAACCACAAATATGCAATTGCATGTTCTTTCTTGTCTGATATATCAATCCGGAATTAAGATATTTATCCGTTTCAGAACATTTAATGAATTCTGGCATCGATTTGTTAGTGCATATTTTTGCATATTTTACTCTTTAAAGCATGTTTTTGCATACTTCAGTCTAACGCTCATATTTTGAGCATTTTTCGAATTTTTAGAATTTTTATTGCATATTTTGGTACTTTTTAAAAAAATTTTATTTTAATATTAAAAAAAAAACGTTTTGGTAAAAATGTCTACTTTTTTCCGTCAAAATTTTATTTTGTAGTGAAAGAATCAGTAGTATGGGGAAGCAATATTTTGCTACCATTGTGAAGTTTGACTTTAAAAAAGGCCATTGTTCATGTTCTGGCTTCCGAATCGATTTCACACGTTTTCTTGTGAATTCTGATGTTAAATCACATGCTACAGGTGTTTAAGTTGAAATTTAGAATGAAATAATTATTAGTATGTGTTCTAATATCCAATTTTCACTCACTTGTAAACACAGTCTTGTGAAAGAAAAACGAAACAAGAAAATTAAAAAAAATTTAAATCTTAAATATCAAATTTTTTTTCTGCTAAATTTTAATGCTGGAACAAATACTATTGATTTGTATATTCCAAATTTCAACTTAAACAGGCGTAACATGTGTTTTAACATCCTAACTGGATGCTAATTTCAATAAAAACTTGGTTTGGTAATTGTGACGCATCCTGTCCCGATTACATCAGTTGAGGTTGAAAAAGAACATTTTCAATGTATAAAAGTTTATTTAGATGTGAAGAGTTTTTGTGTATTGCAATAACAATTATAAAAAAAGCTTATCTTATTCTTCAAAATACAGTTCGTGATCGCTTTTGAAGTAAAGTTAAATTTTCGCTCTTAATTAATTTTTTTTTTCGTTGTTTCCTTCTGTTTATTTTATTTTTGTCTTGTTTTGTATGTAAATTTTATTGAATTGCTGAATTAAAATTAGTTTTTCATTTCCAAATAATCCAGTATATGTTATTTTTAAGAGCATATATTTTGAGTTTTTAGTGCATATTTCGAAGTTTTTAGTGCATATTGAATGCGCATAAAACACTTTTTTTGGATCATATTTCTGGTTACCCTGGTTATAATATATTTCATATATTAGTCCATATATTAGTTCATATATAATAGTTTTGCCATGTATAATCCCATATATTTCCATACATGAATTCATACATATTCATATATAGTTATATACATTCATATATTAAAAATATATGGACCATATATAATTTTTTTAGCTGTGTGGGTAGTAAAATTTTTACTAGCAAGGATTGTCCAGACAGCTGTTCTGTGCTTAAGTGCACTTATAAAAATAGGTCGGAAAATTGGATAAAAAAAATTTAATATCAGCAGGTTTTTATAGTGATGCAGAGATTAAGCAGTGAGGAGTAAAAGTTTCCACTACCCAGCGACGAACATTGCTTACCACATTACATCTCTTTAATGATGTTTGCCACACCTTGTGTTCAATGAATGCTAGCTTACAAAGTAAGCGATATTGTATTCGAACTGCCCACTGCCAACTTACAATGTATAATAGGCAATACTGAGCTTTTATGTTGATTGGATGAACACTTCAGTATATCGCTTACTTTGTGTGCAAATGAAAGGCATTCACTCCACAAATGCGGCAATGCATTTGAAAATGTATACAAGGTGCGTATATGAGGTGGTATGCATTACTGTCTTACATACATGTGTGCATCGAATCATCGCTTCTGTAATGAAAATTTTTGCCGCTGGGTAAAATTTAGTCATTTGTGTTTGAAGACATTGCAAAAATTCCAGCCGCTTAGAAGATATCACATCTTTTCTGGATACATCGGGGGTTTTTAAAATTTTTATTTTTTGTTGTTATTTTTTATTTATATATTTTTTTATTTATTTATTGCTTATTGAAATTCTTTGTCGTGAAGTCCAGTTTTTCTAACAATAAGATAAATACATACAAAATTCACAATTAAAATACCATACCATACTTTACATATTTAAGATTTACTTTTTTTATTAGATTTTAATACAAAAATTATTGACAAAAAAAAACATTAATTAGAAATACGAGCAGCAATAGAAATTAGTCTAATTTTATTATTTTAAGGAAATGAACAAATAGAATGGGATTGGCTAGTTATTTCCAAATTTGAGCAAATAAATTACAATGATTGTTGACAAGTTTCTGCCAGCCTTTGGTTTCTGTTACAGCTACAAGATTTTCCTTGATGTAAATGATTGTGTGCTCCTTTAATTTGGGAACATTGTAAATATCAGCCATGAGTAATGTTTCTGCTGCAGTTTCATTCGATACTTTCATCTTGATTTCATTTTCACAAATAATTTTTAATTCCGGCAACTCGTATTTATCGCTGGCAGTCAATAGCTCCAATGATATTTTATCCACTTTTCCAGTGTAAATAAAGCGTAACATTTCCTCAAACACTTCCACATCAACATCACTTATAGTTATTTGATTCGATTTTTCCATTTCCTGTCCAAGCATTGAGGCAAAGACTTTACTGCGATTTGTCAAAATGGATTTGTGAGCATGTACTTCATGTTCCGCCACCACGAATTTTACATCCCAATCAACTTTAGTTTCATAAAGCTCAGCAGGATCAATATCCTTGACCGCAGATAAACTTGAAAGTTCTTGTTCTTCGTAAGTTATTAAACAGGTTATTGTAAATTTATTGTTATTTGGATGGTCTTCATTTGGATATACTTCAGGAAGTAAACATCTATAATGATTCCACATTGCTTTGTTAGATTCTTCACTGAGAGTCAGGCAGCAGCTTTTGACTTTGTCACTCAACCAAAGTCCAACACGCACTTTCCATTTGCTTAGAGTTGTACTTTTTAAATCCAGAATACATTGTCTTTGTTTACAATCGCCTCCACGAAGATATAATTTCCCGCAAAATTTCGCTTCAGTACCAAAGCCAAATTCTAATTTTGTAGAGGGAAGAATTTCTCCTTTTGGCAAGTTCCTGCAATCAAAATTGTGGATTGTCCATTTGTAGGTGAACGGTTTTTCAATGCGACAACTGTGATTTTCTTCTTCTGTTAGTTCATCATTAAATATGCAATGACCAATACGTGTAGGTTTTTCTACTGTATAACTCGCATAAGTTAGAGAAATGTTTATTTTACTCACGTATTCACCTAATTTCGATTTAGCAGTCTGAAGAGGAACTCTTGTTTTGTTAAAATCTTTATGTAATGTAAGATATTTACAATCATTAAGAGTGAACTTAGCCTTAACTCCCCATTCGTCAAGATTTATACTCTTCAAAATAAAAGAAAACATTCGGTAATCTTCTTCCAAATACAATTGACCGATAAATTTGGCATCAGGTCCATAATTAAATTCAAGTTTCTTAGACGGAATAATTTCTCCATCTGTCGCCAGTTGGCCAAGAAAATCTCGAAATAACAAATTGTAAACGATAGAATTTTCAATGCGATAACTATCGCATTCATCACTCGTTTTTAAGCTTGTTGAACTCATTTTAAATTTCTATTATTTTAGGCAATAGTTTGTCAATAGTTAATTTATTTTCAATTTAACAACTTCTTGCCAGCAAAATATTATTAATTAAAGATATATTGCGCTACGTGCGAACCTTTGTAGTATACTGATTTTAGTTTTAAATGAAAGCGGCTTACAAATTTACAAACAAGAGGATTAATTCTGTAAAAACTACTCCAGGTACTTGGAGGTTTCGCTCAACGAGTATGTATGTACATATGTATGTTTGTATGTAAAAAAATTTCCTATTTAAAACAAAATGACGGTTGTTTTCCCTAATCTTATACATACCTAATTCAAGAAATCTCACCCAGAGACACATGCATACATATCGCTAATTTACTGCAACAACGTCATAACTCAGAAAAAAAAAATTGTTTAATAGAAGACGACTTTAACGTTTTCAATTCACACACAACTTAATGGAAAAAAGAAAATTTCATTTTTCTTTCAAGATTCGAGTAAACAAGATATCTATCTGTGTAACATTTTTACACAATATGAATAACGACGTGAAGTTCAAATCTGCATCATTAACACAAAAATCCGTTTTTTTTTGAGTTATGACGTTGTTTGAGTAAATGTGAGCGATACGTATGTATGTATGCACTAGTGATGCACTAATATTCGTATTCGTATTCGAATTTTCGAATATTCGTCCATTTATAGATATATATTGGCATTCGCCAAATATGCGAATATTTTTCTAAAAAAATTAAATAAATAAATAAATAAATAAATAAATGCATAAATCGTAAATGAAATTTAAATAAATGGCTAAAAATATTAGTTTCCAACAAATTATTTAAAATAAATTATTTCAATTAAAATATATGCCAGTTTTGATTAACTTTAAGGTACGTCAACTGGAGTACGAAGTTCTTTTTCATAAATTTTTTTTCATATTACATTTTGCAGGCGTCTATAGAACCCCAATTTTATGTCTATTAAATTTCACATATAATATTTGCATTCGCGAACACTATTTCAAATATTCGTATTCGTATTCGTAAATATCAAAATTTGATATTCGTTATATCACTAGTATGCACTATACATACATATGTATCTATTAGAGTTTTTCTTTTCCCGGACTTTTTCATTTCCCGGCGAAGCGGGAACGACTTTTCGCTTTCCCGCTCATTGCAAAATTATTTTTTAATTTAATTTATTTCAACAAAAAACAAACCATGATGAGATCGATTAAATAGTAACGTATTATAATGACATTAGTAAATAAATCCAGTGAAGTGCGACTTTGAGCCGCGGACGAAGGTTTCCGCACGGACACGAGATATGTAATTGAATACGAACTTTAGCCTATATAAAATATAGTTTTGGAATTTATTTCGTTTTTGGGTTTCTTCGGTTTTTGAGCGTTTTGCCTCATTCTCATATACTCGTATCGATTGGTAAAAAAAAATAACAAATCCAAATCAAAATAACTATGAAGAAAAAGAATAAAAACTCACATTGAAATTTGCCTGGATTACTGGCAACAGTTTAAGGTTATTGAGTTTGGAAAAAGAAAGAAAGCTTTTGTTTTTCTTTATAATTACTATTTATACATACATATGTATGAAGTGTGTGTCAAGTCTGATAAAAGCATTGTCTTTTACTTGCTGCGAGCCTTCATTTGCTAGCAACACACAGTTGTAATTTTTCCATGTTTTGACTACAACTTTTGTTGCATGCAAGTGTATTTTCGTGTTGTGAAACCTGTTCGTTGTGTGCTTCAACACGCTTTTAACATGTCATGTGTCATAATTCCATTCCATTCTGACATTACCAAGCTGCAGATAATGGCCCTATATAGATTAATTAAATAACATTAACTTAGCTTACGTTCTTGCACAAGTTTGTGTATGTAATCAGTTTAATGATAGATGTTTGTTTTCAGTCATTGATTGCATTTATATTGTATAAAATATTTATTGAATGAAGAGCTGTCATGGATATATTAAAATAATTTTAATTTATTAATTTATATTGCTTGAGAATTCTTAAGCATGAAAACATGACACTCATAATTTTGCTAAATATTGGATTTTTTTTTTATTTTAAGATTATTTTAAGACTGGTAGAACTTATGAATGGTGGGTTAGCTGTCAAAATAACTGTCCTACTGCGTTCACACTTCTGTGATCAATATACTCTGGCAAATCATTATGAAAGATTGACGATTGAACAATTCTGGAAAATTATCTAGATTTCGATTTTATCATAAGCGTCATGTTATCGAACATAGACTTTTTTAATGTGCGTGAAGATAAATTTTTGAAATTTATAGCACAATACGTCTTGCACTGAAGGAATTTTTTTTCATAAGTTCTATGAATTTCGACATTAATCCAATGAAAAAAATTCATTAAAATTCAACCAACGTCACGGTTCGTTGGATTAATGAAACCATTTCCTTAAAATTATTTTAATGAAAACTACGTCAAATCTATTAAACAGTGTCATCAATGTAATGAAAAGACTTCATCGAAACAATGAAATAATTTCATTGAAACGACGAAATAATTTCATTAAAACCACGAAATAATTTCATTTAAACAACGAAATAGTTTCATTAAATTAACGAAATAATTTCATTAAAACAATGAAATAACTTCCCAAAAACAATGAAATAACTTTATTATAACAACGAAATAACTTAATTGAAACTGTATGTATAAATAAGCATACAAAGAGTACAAGAACTGTCAAACAGAACTATCGCTGATGCAAACTTTTGGTTTACAGCTTTTGAAATACATTTTATTTATCCGACTTTCAGGACTACAATGAAATTTTCATTGGGACAACGAACACATTTCATAGCTATAGTGAAGATCTAAAGTGCTGTATATTTTATTAATTTTTTTAGTTTTAAAGATTTTAACCTTTTACTTAATTGCTTGTATGTATGTACTTATCTATATATATATATGTTTATTTTAAGCAACAACTGTAAATAATTCTTAAATATAAAGATGTTTCTTAATAATTAGAAAATATTATTGTCATAAAACTAATGAAATATTGTTACGAATATGTTAGAATGTCAACGAAGCAATTTCAATGAAATTCTTTCACAATACTCGTGAATTTTTCACTAGATTTGTGAAAAAAATTTAATGAAATTGTTTCGATGGATTTATGAAGCAAAATTCTTTTGGTTTGTTTAACAGAGCTCTGTTAACAAAACACAGAGCTCTAATAAATAATAATAATTAGTTTTTTCCCCCACATAATGGACTTGATACCCAATTTTTATAGCAAAATAAACCAGAAAATTTAAACCGAGAGACTTCTCTATGCCTCCTTTATATAGACATTTCATACATCCCATATCTTAACCTACACTCATAATAGGGTGCTTAGAAATTTTTTCAAAAGTCGTAGGAGATGGTGTAAAAAAGAATATCCTGGATGGCTCTAGATCAATGTGCAATAGTCAAAAGTGATAACAGTCTGTTTTTGTAAAAAAAATTGCAACACAATTTTAAAATTATTTTTTGAAAAAATTTGAAAAATTATTTTGGTGAATATTATAATAAACAGGAAGCTACAGGCTCGATCAGAGGTCCTCAGCATTAATAAAATATTGTTGCGCATATTTAAGATTTATTTATTTTTCAATGATTAAAGTATACATTTTGTAATCTAAGCATGAGTACGTAGTGCTTGAGTTAGTAAAAATAAATTGAGTTAAAAAATAATATCGACTTGGCTAATTATTTCCAAATTTCATTAACTAAACTATGCTTCTTGACAAGTTTAAGCCAGCCTTCGGTTTCTGTTACATCTGAGAGATTCTCTTTGATATAAATAATTGTGTGATCCTTTAGGTTTTGAGCATTATACAAATCGGCAATCACTAGTGTTTCCGCTGCACTTTCATTCGTTACTTTTTGTTTAAGTTCATTTTCGCAAATGGATTTTAATTTTGGCAAACGGTATATATCACTGGCAGCTAACAGCTCCAATGTCACTTTAACCACCTCGCCAGTATAAATATAGCATAGCATATCTTTAAAAGCTTCCAAATCAAAATCGTTTACAGTGATTGTATGAGATTTATCCATTTCTTGTTCAAAGATTGTGGCAAATACTTTACTGCGATTTGCCAGTATGGACATGTGGGCCGGAATTTCCACTCCTGCCACTACGAATCTTACATCTGAATTTAGTTTAGTTTTAAAAAGCTCTGCAGGATCATTATCCTCGATGTTAGACGTAGTTGGTGATTTTTTTTCTTCATAACTTACATAAGTTATTGCACAGGATATTTTTAACAATTTGTTAAACTTAGATAAAGAACATGAGCTATTTGAGTCAAAAGGCAGATTCCATATAGCCTTTGAATCCTTAAACAGAGCACGATAGTAATTATGTTTCATGTTATTATCAAACCCAAAATCAACTCCAACTACCCACTCGTCTAGAGTTATACTCTTCAAATCTAGGATACATTGTCTATCTCTGCATTCGTCACCATGAAGATATAAATGCCCCTTAAACATTGCCTTGGGACCAAATTCGAATTCAAACCTTGTAGATGGAAGAATTTCTCCACATCTCGCATTTGCGCAATCAAAATTTTCAATAGACCATTCGTAAGTGAACTTTCGTTCGATGCGATAACTGTGGCTTGCCCCATATGTTGAACTCACTTTGTTTTCGCAAAGTTCAGCAGAATCGTCTATTGTAGTTAAAGTTGAAAGTTTTTGTTGCGTGTAAGTTACATAAGTTAATATGCAGGTTATTGTGAATGCATTATTGGGCGAATTCTTGTTTATTAGACAAACATATGGGGGATACTGCTTTCTAAGATACCAATGTGCTGTGTTAAAATCTTTTTTTAAAACCCTATTGCTGATGCGATTACCCCTATTATCTCTGGTTGCTAATATATTATCACCAATCTTGAGATCAGCCCGAACTGACCAGGTGTCCAAAGTTCTGGATCTTATATGAAGAGAACATTGTCTATCTTCACACTTGTAACCTTTAAGACACAATATTCCACTAAATTTTACACCGGGACCAAAGTTAAATTCAAACTTTGTATAGGGAAGATTTTCTCCAATTTGCTCCTTCTCGCAACGAAAATTTTCAATTGTCCACTTGTAAGTGAACGTTTTTTCAATACGACGACTGTATCCTTCAGAGGAGGTTATTGAATTGGTTGAACTCATGGTAGTTTTATCCAATATAAGTAAGTGACTTCTTTCTTAGACGTTTATTTTTTATTTTGATCCAGCGGTTTGTAATGAATTGAATTAAAATATACTGAGTTGATTTTAAAACGAAGAAAACTAAAATCAAATATAAATATATATGTAAGTATGTACATACCTTCTTAAAAATATACCAGATATCACTCATTTGCACAAACAACGTGATAACTCAAAAAATTCAATTTATAAGTTAATGCTGCAGCACTAATTCTCATATCGTTATTCATATTGTGTAAAAATTTGCTAAAAATCTGTTGTATACTAAATAATTCAGAGGGAAATAAAATTTTCCTTTTCCATTAAGTTGCGTGTAAATTGAAAACTTTAAACAAATTTTTCGGCAAACTGCTTTTTTTGAGTTATGACGTTGTTTGAGTAAATGAATGATATAAATTATATACATATATTTTTTTTCGTGAGTAAACATAACTGTGCCTATTTATATACATATGTACATATATGTATGTTTATATGTACATATGTATGTACATTTCATTATACATTTATATAATGTACATAACGTCAACTAAAATCTAAAAGGCCGTCGCAAGTAAACGAAAAATCATAAAATACAGACACTCGTTTTTGTCAATAAAATGGAGATTTGTAGATATACGGTCTAATTCATAAAAAATATTTTAGGTTTATTACAGGTTTATTTGACAAATTTCCCATAGAAATACGTCAAATAAGCGTTTAACAAACCTGAAATATTTTTTATGAATACACAGATAGAATATAGTAGTACTTGGTAGAAAAATGCATTCTTGTTAATTTTTACGACCTTATGCATAATGAAAAACTAGCCTTAAGTTAGCATAAATGTTAAAATTTAACATGTTGTTAACGAGTTTGGTCATACAATTTTACACTGAAAATTCCGCCAGAATTTAATAGTGGGTTAAAACTAAATTGTGCGTTGATTTCAAATGTCAAATTGTTCAATGACCATGTTAAATTTTGCCACTTATGTTAACTTCATGCTAGTTTTTCATTATGCACAGGGCCATTTTAGTAATTTCAAGCCATATAAAGCCCAATTCAAAATTTTCATGTGAAATATTGCAAAAAAAAATTGACATGAAATGTTCATGAAAAAAATTAATCATGCATTATTATGGGTATTATTCTACTGTTTTACTTGGGGCCACACTTTCAATTTTTGTCTTTCGATTCCATACCATTTCCCATACACTCACACTTTTTTTACTAACACAAAAAAACTTTTCAGATTGAAAACTAAATTGCTTTCAAATTCACCTATGTGATAATTTAATTTTCAATTTGGACAGCTAGTCATCACAGCACACATTGATTGAAGCTACAAATTTGAGTTGTTTCTTCTTCGTTGGCATTTAAAAAATGAAATTGATTATCAACTTGTGTCACATTTATCAATTTCAAGGAATTTTGACATACAATATGTGTATTGAAATGGAAAACCATTTATTGAACGTGAGGCTGCAGCGTAAAACAAATTTTGAATTTTATAAAAAAAACCTTCTCCTGAAAACTTAAATTTTTTTAAGCTTGCGAATAAATCGAAAATAAAGCACGATAATAGGTTTGTTCATTTACTAAAAATTATAACAAATTTGTAACAATTTTTACTGGAAAGTGTTCATTAACTCAAAAAGTTTGCAATTAGAGAGCATCAAAAGAGAGAAAAAAAAATTGAGAGACAAACAAATTCCTACAAATTATTACTAGTAGAATTTTTACTTGCAAGAATTATCCAACCACCTGTTGTGTGTTTTGTTGTCAAATAAATTATTTAAAAAATATTTGAAAAAAGAAAACTGAAAAAATTTGATTTTTTTTAAACATGTATACATATGAAAAAAGAAACTATGTTTTCTTAATTTATTGTTTTTCTTTCATTAAGCCACATAAATTAAATTTTAATGGCAAATAATTTTGTGTGTTTCTCATATATGATCAGAGATGGAAAGTCGAATTCTTGTATTTGTTAATGGAATACATTTAAAAAAGTATGAAAAATGTATAAAAATCGTAAATATACATGAAAACTGTGTAAAGGATTTCATATTAAATGTTAATTTCTAAATAAAATTGCAATTTAAAGTATTATCCAACAAAATACATCAGAAAAAGCACAAATTTTACCATGATTTCCATCCATGATTCTGATATGAATAAAATTTTTTTTGCAAGTTTTAGCGTTTTTACAAGTATAGCGTTCATTTACTTCTTCACATTTGGGAAAGTAATTTTGTAAGTTTCTGACTTACCCTCTCGTTGCAAGTTTCTACTGGGAAAGTAAATGAACAGACCTAATATTAATAATTCTTAACTATGGGTAGGCCCATAAAATTTTTATATCCGAAAAAATATTTTAATGTCGTTCACAATAAAATATAAAATATAGATATGTGCATGTACATACATACATGTATGTATATACTTTCATTTATCATTTATCAATTAAATGAATTATCCGTCGAACGGGGGATGGATTTCATTCCACAAACCCTCAAAAAATTATGCAATATCACCATAGAGGAACTTCTAAATTTAATGATTGGTCGTCAATAGCAGAAATTTGGGATCTTTGTCTCTATATCTTGACTTACACCCCTCTAAGATTCAGCTAGTGCCGGAATTAATCGAGATATGCAATTATAGTTTTTTTTTTATTATTTAAAGCTTTAGAACTTCACTTGTCTTTTAAATAAATTATTATCAATATGAGTTTTACTATCAATTTATTTTTCTTTTGTCTTTGAGCTGCCACCATTCCAATCAACTCAAATTTAAAACTCTAGAAAATTTTGCTTTTTATTTCCTATAAAAAAAATTCGTTAACAAAGTCATTCAAGTTTATCGGGTGCATTTCTATCGTTAATAGCAACACAAAATTGTTATCAAGCAAGCAATTTAATATTCAAACACTTAAACATACACATAAACAATCACTCATACACTCACACACCCTCGTACTTTTACGTATGAATGCAGGCAGTTTTCATAAATTTTATGCAAAAAACAAAAACCTACTGGCAGACATGTTTGAACTGTTACGTTTTACAAGGTTAATACGTATTTGAGAAAACTAAATAAGGACATATGTACATACGATTACATACATACATACATACATATGGGCATTTCTCTCAGAAGGTCTAACGAGACGAAAAAATTAAAAGTTCTTGCAATTTTTTTTGTTGCAAATTTTAAAAGAAAAACAATCAAAATTCATAAATCTGCAAGTGAAACTTTTTTTTTCAAATTTTTTTTTTAATTTGAAGAGCAACTTATATTTTGAAAGATATTTTTAACGCTAATCGCTATAGATTGAGTTTTTTTTCTTAGATCTCCGTAAGGATATCAGGAGTTAGAAAGTAATGCAAAAAATTTTTATAAAAGTCTGCTTTTCATTTCCGTTAATTTAATGTCCTGTCCCGTGCGACATTGAAAAATAGCCTTTTGTATCAATACATCGAAACTGCTTGAAGAAACTTCATAATATAATGATTACAAACAGACATTTTTATTGCAATTAAAATATAAAAAAATATTTTGAAACTAAAAAGAATTGCGAACTAGGCCCCTGTGCGCCTATTGTTTCAGGTTTCGCTGAAATAAGCATTTTAATTGTTTGCTACAAAAACTACTTCCTTTTTTGTCTCGTACGACATTCTTAGTTTTTTGCTATTATCTTTCAAACTTAAAATTGGTTATAATTAGATTTAGTAACATCAATAGAGCTAATCTGGGGGGCATAACTTAGGCTAATATTCAAAACAAAAATCTATTTTATATTGTTCTCTTTTCCACTTTAAATGCTTACAATTGTCCCGTACGACAGTACACTCAAAAAAATGCATGTAGTATAATTAAAAATTTTTTTTCCTAAATTCAAGTACAAAAAGTTTCTAAGTTTAATTAATTTTTTCTAAGTTTAAGTAAATTTTTACAAAAATCTAGTAAAAATTACTTAATATGAGTAAAAAAATAAGAAGTTCATATCCTTAAAAATAGTTCATAAAAATACACAATAAATTTCTCACATTTCAGGAAATGTTTACTGACTTAAAGGAAATATTTACTAAGAGTACGAAAATGGTTATAAATTGAAGGAAATTTTATATTAAGGACTAGTCAATTTCGTCTTAAATCAAAAAATAAACTTTAGGAAATGAATTACTCCTGATTAGTTCATGAAATTTGACTTACTTAAAAGATGTAAAGATGTAAAAAAGGTAGACTAAATTTTAGCAAAATATTTACCAGTTTTAAGTATTTTTTCTTTGAATTATATAATATATATTTTGTTTGCATTAAACAAAAAATCTAAGTAAATTTTTCATATTCTCGAGGAATATTTGAACTTGAAACTAATTTTTTTGTAAATAAAATAAAATTTTAAAACTCAATAATTTCAATGCTTATTCAGGCTGCCTTGTTAGACAATTGGTTAGAGTGCTTGCCTATAAAGCAGAAGGTTGCTGGTTCAATACTTGTTTCCTCTCAAGGAATTTAAATGTATGTATGGTGCATTATAATTAAGAATATAATATGAAGATATAATAATTAAACATATGATTTGGTATAGAATTTAATTAAAAATAAAAATAAGTACCAGAATTAAAGACAAAAAAAAAATTGAAAAATTTACTAAATTTGAGACCAAAGACGAAGAAATATTTTTGCAAAGCTCCGAATTTTATGGGAAAATTTTACTTAATTTTAGGAAAATTTTACTTAAATATGAAAATATAATTACTATATACTATAATCCATTGATGAACTAGAAATTTACTAATACATACTTTTACTGGTTTCAAGTAAAAAACAGCTTTGGCGCCATACGACAACTTTTTTTTATTCAAATTTAGAAAATGTTCCAAAGTTTTAGTTAGTTTTTTTTTTGAGTGTATGGAATTGCCCATATGTATGCCTGATGAACGTAAGTATTATTTTCGTTATTCTTTTGCTGTGTTAAACAGCTTCGTCAGCAACCTGATGTTGACGGTGATTATGATTTCTACTGAGAAGTGGACTTGACTGCGATAAATATGTATGAAGAAGAATGTATGTGTATGTATGTATCCACGTTCGTGTTAGATGTATGGACTTTTAAACAAGGAGTAATAAAAATGTCATGGATAAAATGAAGACTTCTTGAACATTTATATGAAATATGCATAGCAAGAATTTTGTATGCAACAAAAAAAAAATAAAAATAAAAATAAAAAATTAAATAAAACAAAATTAAAATGCAAAGAAAAATTAAAGAAGCAAACAAAAAATACGAGTACATACATACACACATATAATTTTTGTGCATACAAATTATATGGGCAAAATACACAGTGGATCGCACCGAGAGACTAGGGATGCCAATCGGGATCGATTATTAGAAATCCCGTGATTCGGGATTTTGCAAATCGCAATCCCGAGAATTCCTGGATTTTCGAGGTCTCAAGATTTTCGGGATTCCGAGATTTTTTGGGATTTCGGGATTTTCGAGATTATGGGATCTAAATTTTTTTGTTAAAATAAATTATTTTTTTAAATAAATATTACTTTAATGACAAATTTTGTGCATTTTAAAACTTTAGTTGATTAATCACATTTGATATTAGAGAATTTACACTGAAAACCTTAACTACATATATATGAAAAATTGTTAAATTGTTTTTGTTTTCAATATTTGTACATTTTTTCTATAATCTTAACAAAAACGAACATACATACATACATATCTATGGACTTTTTGAAAAACGTAACGCATTATTCGGTAAATATTTCTTACCTTTACGTCAACCCGACAACAAAAAGCTTGCACTTGCCTTGTATTTTTTTCTACTTCAATTGTAAGGAGCTGTAAAAAGTACTCAATTGTTACCGAAAAGTAGATAGATAAGTTTTTATAGCGTTGAGTAGTCGACATACAGATAGTTATTCACTGCAATTATGAATGAATTTCCGCAAGAAATTTCTCCCTTTTCCAATTATTTGCTACGGTTTGAAATTATTCCCCGGAAAAAATTTCTCGTGGACTTATTCATAATTGCCCGCTTAATGTAGAACAAGACAGAATAAATTTGCCAAACTTGTGAATTTTCCCAATGTTATTTTCTTTAAAAAGCTCATATGCTTCTTATTGTTTTCAAAATAAATATTAGTTGTATATTGTAGTCCCTTTGATGAAAATAACAGTGAAAAAGTAGTTAATATATTTTGCTCTTGTTGTTAATTAATAAGAAATATGTCACGAATAGTCATTAAATTTTTAAAACTGCAGGTATAAAATTGTATGGCACTTAAATAAAAATTGCTAAGAAATCCCGAAATTTAAATCCCGGGCTTAAATTTTACAAATCCCGGTATTTCGGGATTCGGGATTTCCCGTTTGGCATCCCTAGGAGAGACACAAACACTAAACTTTCATGTAGAAATCGCTGTCCTTATATTTCTTAATACTACCGTGCAAAATTTGTGGATGTATGAATTTAAATGTATGCCTGAAAATATTTGCATCTTTAAATTGAGTTTGCTGGTGTAGTTTTGAGTACGTGCACATATGTAAATAAAATGTGTAATGTGCAAATGTGTAATTCCCCCAGTGTTCGGATATGTATGGGTTGGTTGCAGTGACTACAAAGAAGACAAATAATAAAACAGTCTTTCCTTTTGTAAGACAAGTGCTTTAGTTTTTTATTTTCTCTAAAGATTTTTTTAATCTATTCCACAAGATTTTTCTCAAGCACTCATTCACACTAACACACATAGCATTTTTATACAAACACAAGTAAGTAAGTAGTAGTGTTGCTGAAACTACAAAAATCTTTTGCTGAAAGAGGGATTGGTGGGAGGGTGGCGTTGGCTTAGTAAAGTAGAAGCAAATATTGTACCAAAAGTATGCTTACATTTTTTTTAACAAATAACTAAAGACTATTTGCTGTTCAAAAGATAAATTTGAAGAATATTATTTAATAATAAGAAGAGAAAATAAATTTTAATAGAGAATAAACTTTTAAGAATTTTTACACAGAAAAAAAATACCGTATACATATATTATTTGTTTGAAATGATTTTTCAATTTAGTAAATAGTTGCACCCCTTACGAAGCTAAGGACAAGATCAAAAATAAGGTTTCAGTTTTCAGTAAAATAATTTTTTTTGGCCTTAACAATTTTTTTTTATTGTAGTTACGCATTCAGTAAATACATTTTTTTGAGTTTACAAATATACATATGTATTTAGTTATAGGGAATGAAAAATAAATTTTAGAGAATGATTTGATTTGATTCGTTAACATTTTTATATATAATTTTTTTTAATGGAAGAATGGCTTTGGGAATAGATTGTAATAAAAGCAGAAAGTAGCTTCAAAACGCAATATGCCCTTATGAAATTTATTGATTCGGTTCTGGAAATCACTTGATTTTAGAGCTTTTTTAGGGTTCCGTACACCAAAGGTGTACGCTGTCCGTCTGTCCGTCACACGGTATTTTCTCAGGAACCGTAAGAGCTACGGACCTGAAATTTAGACAGAGTATGTAGAACCTTGGCCGCTACAACAACAAATACATGAGAATTAGAAATTATAGGGTGTTCCAAAACGAGAGACGAAAAATGTTAAAATCTCATGTAATATACATACAATTGTATGTACATATGTATATTGACACTTGAAATTTGTAAAATTAGTATATTTTTATATATACTACAACAATAAACATTAAAATATTAAAAAAATTTAATTAAAGGGTGGTCCATCACTTAATGCAATTTTGACTATGTAATTTTGACAAATTGCTATATCTTGGAGACCGTAAGAGGTAAACTCTTGAAATTTTTAAAAACGGTAACACTAAAAAATCCGAAAGTTATAAAATCGTCAAAACCTGAAAAAAATCGCCAAAAATTAAAAAAAAATCGCCAAATCGAAAAAAATCGACAAAATTAAAAAAATCTAGCACTAAAATAAATCGCCAAATTCGAAAAAATCGCCAAAACGCGAAAAATGCGCCAAAACCAAAATAATTGTTTATTTGAAAAAAAAAACGCAAAATTAAAAAATAAATCGCCAAATTTAAAAAAAATCGCCAAAACGAAATAAATCGCCAAAATTTAAAATAAACGCCAAAAACCGGAAAAAAATCCTCAAAGCGAAAAAAGTGTCAAAACTAAAAAAATCGCCAAAACCAAAAAAAAATCACCTATATGAAAAAAAAACGCCAAAATTAAAAAAAATCGCCAAAAAAAAATCTCCAAAATAAAAAAACGCCAAAATAATAAAAATCGCCAAAATTAAAAAAACTTCAAAAACCAAAAAAATCGCCAAAAAGTGAAAAAAAGCGCCAATAAATTTAAAAAACCCCCAAACTAAAAAAAAACGCTAAAAACCGAAAAAACCCAAAAACGAAAAAAATGCCAAAACTATAGTTTATATTGTTCGTATTGAATTACATATATCGTGCCCGTACGGAACCCTTCGTGCGCGGGTCAAAGTCGCACTTCACTGAATTTATTTTAATTTTTCTCTTATTAAGTGCCTCAATTATCATATGGGCATTTCCTGGGCTTACAAACGTACACTTTTGATGTACAAAAAATATAGAAAACACAACTTTTGCAAGCATTTTTTTTTGCAATTTGATAGCAAAATATGGATTTCATCTAGCTTAAGTTTTTTATTAATAGTTATAAACATGTGGTCTCAAACGTATGCAAAATAGAAGTCAACTTTGGCTGAGAGTAGTGAAATGTAAAAATCTGCGAAATGGAACAGAATAATGAAAAGTGATTAGATTATTTTTAAATTGTATTAATGTAGGTCTCTATCAAGTATTTACACAATAAAATATCTCTACTGGATTTTGTTTAATTGGCTTAATTGCTGGCCGCGCACGTACGGGTCGAGAACGTACGATTTTTTCACATGTTTTTTTTATTATTATCGAACTTTTTCTTTGTTCTCCTTACACTTTTCTCTTCTTGCTATTTCGTAAAAGAGAGAGATTTTGAAGAAAGAGTGCAAACATAACATATTTTTTGCATGTAAAATAATTTTACTTTTGTATAAAAAAATGTCTTTACAAGTAGCTGAAAAAGAAAATATAAAATTTTCCAGCTTCCAGCCCAATTTCCTCAACGAAAAGAGCTCAGATATGCTATTAAATTATTCCATTATATAAACACAGACTTTTTTTTATAAATATAAACAATAAAACACGAAGATAATCAACATTTAATTTTTCTATCCTGGTAGACCATTCGGGGGAAATGCCCATATGTGAATGAAAATTATCGTATATGATTTTAGACACGTCTGCAGGGCCATTATTAATTTTGGAAATCGAACGATTTTTAATCGCTTCGATTTACGTAACCAGGCCTTATATTTGTTTATTCATAACTTGTAATACAACTTGATGAGAAATCCAAAAAGAGAATTTTCTGTGAGAACCAGCCTAAATAAAAGTCATGAAATATTATCCGAGCAGTCACCGTATTATACTATTTTTAACCGACTTCAAAAAAAGGAGCAGGTTTACAATTCGTCTCTATATTTTTTTTAAGTGTGTATCTTCAATTCAGTACATTTATACCTGTCTGAGAGGGTACAAGTTGTAAAAAAAGTTGGCGACAAAAAAGTGTTGACACGCCCACATTTTTTTTAAATATAATTTTATGATATTCTACTTATTTGATTGCTGCAAAACCTATAAAACAATTTTGGTTCTTGTAATTACACAATTTGAAAGTTGAAAAAAATGGGCGGTATCACGCCCATTAAAATTTATTATAATATTTCATGTGGTTGTACTAAACCGATTTTTACGAAACTTGCCACACACCTTGAGCAGTAAAATGGACACAACCTCTTGTATAAAAAAATGGGCGGAGTCATGCCCATTAAAATTTAATATTTTATTTTAAGTGGTTCTACTTTAGCAACTTTTGCAACACTTAACATGCACCTTGAGCTCTGAAAAACACACAATCTTGCATTTCAAAAATGGGCGGAGGAACTCCCATTAAAATTTTATTTTATATTTCACTTATTTATTTTTATTATCTTCTTTTTATTTTTGGCAGAAAGAATTATTTATTTATTTATATTTTCGTATTTATTTAAATATCTTGGTATATATGTATGTATATATACTGTAAGGTAAAAAATATTTTGGCTCAAAACGGTCGCGTGCTAATCAAGGATATTAGAGGTAATCACGGTTGATCGATGAAAACAAAAAATATTAAATGGATGGACACAAAGAAAACAATTACAATATTTTTTTCGGGGATAATCGACATTGCCGGTTAATTCAATCACTGATAATCAAGGCCTTACTGTACTTTGACTTAAGCGATTGCTGTTAAATTTGGCTTATGCCCTTAGACTCTTAAAATGTCATACTATTGTGCCGAAAAATTTGGGCAGTTCACGCCCATTAAAATTTGCTTACGCGACTCCAAAAAGGAAATTAGCACACACCCTTAGACTCGAAAGTGTCACGATGTTTCTTTCAAAAAAGTGGGCAAGGCTACACCGAATAAAAATTTTATATAATATTATATGTAATTCTGCTTATTCGATTTCCATGAAGTTTGTCAAACAATATTTTAGTCTTTTAACGACATAATCTTGTGCTTAAAAAAGTGGGCGGGACCACACCCATTAAAATTTAGTATAATGTTTAAGGATTTCCACTAAACTTTGCAAGGACTTTGTGATCTTTTAAGGACATCATTTTGTGCTTAAAGAAGTGGTCGTGTTCATGACTATTAATTTTCTTTTATAATATTATCGACCTGGTTCTGAAAACCATTTCGTTTTGAAATTGCAAATTTTCAAAAATGTAAAACAGTGTTCTCTTTATGAGATAATTTAACGCATTCGAAATCAAGTTCGGATAAAATATTTTAAGCATAAGAAATCTTAAAACCAAATAAAAAGCTGCAATAAATGAGCTTTTTTGTTGATTTTTTTCCTGAAATTTTTGGGTCTTAAAACGAAATGGTTTTCAGAACCTGGCCGTATATGTATTTCTGCTTATCAGATTTCCATGAAATATGTCAAACACTTTGCAATTTTTTAACGCAGGAATCTTGTGCTTATAAAAGTGGGCGGGCCACACCTATTTACCATTTTGTATAATATTATATGTACTTCTGCTTATTCGATTTCCATGAAATTTTTCAAACATTTTGTATTTAAAGGATATAATATTGTGCTTAAAAAGTGGGCGTGGCCACAACTATTCAAATATGCTACAAAAACATACATATGTACACTTCTGCACCTCTACTCACCCGATTTCCAAGACACTTGGCAACAACTTTGAGCTCTGGCAGTAGCACCATATAGTCTTTGGAAAAGTGGGCAGCGAATACTAATAATTGCAAAAATGGGCGGCACCACTCCTTTTATAATTTAAAACTAACAATCAAATTTTAAAAATAAATATTTAATAAAAATTTAACTGACTTCAAAGCATTAAAAATCTAAAAATAATCTAGATTCAGTTAATAAAAAATAGAAATGTATTGCCCATAGTGCTATTCGCAGTCGGTGCCAATAGTATTGGTAAATAAACTAGAGTTGAGCGATATTTAGGAAACTGTAACTTTTTCACAGCGATTGAAAAATCACCAATCTTAACTGTGACTGAATTTATCAAGGAACAGGTTTTGAAAATATAGTTCTTTCCTACAAACTGTGATTGTTGTTGTATGCTTACTTTACAGTAAATAAAGATACCACATTAATTTTTTTACACCTTCAGCTTTTGTGAAGAAAAAATCGTCAAACAGCTTTTTGTCTCTCTGCGGCTTATACGACAATTCTCAATATTTGGACGGTGTTAATTGCTAATTGTTTGTTTTTGTCGCTCTTCTTATTAGTATTTCTCAAGACACCAATACTAACAAATACTTTTAAAGCAGAAGAGCTGAAATGTGTTAAACCGTGATCACAGTCGCTGTTAAAATTCACTGCTGCTCTCCTTATTAGATTTTCTCAAAATAACTGAACTGCTACAAACAAAATACAACTAAACTGTGATCACAGTCACAGAAGAGCGATTTAGAAATCACATGCACAAGGAGCAACATTATTAAAAAATCATAGTTTCGATCATCTCTAAAATAAACCCATGAATATGAAAATTTAGAATTTAGTTGACTGCTTGGCACCGATTTAAAACAGTTGAGTCTAAATTATTTTTAATATTTAGTGCTTATTTTTTAAGTCGGTGAAATTTTTTGTATTTTCTTTTAACCGACTCCACAAAAAAGGAGGAGGTTATCAATTCGTCTATTTTAAACCGACTTAAAAAAAAGGAAGAAGTTATCACATCGCCTGTATTTTTTTTTTTTTTTTTTTGAAATTGTTAGTTCATAATTCGGAACTTTTTAGAACGATTGCAAAAAAATATTTTTTTTTCTGAGAGGGTATAGCTTCCAACCGGTTCCATTATAAAAAAAAGTGGGCGGTGACACGCCCTAAATTTCTTTATTATATTTTATGATATTATACATATTTGATTGCTACGAAACTTAGTAAACACCTTTGGATCTTGCAGTTACACAATCATATATGAAAAAATATAGGAAAAAATAGGCGGGGCTACACCCATTAAAATTTATTATTACATTTCACAATTTTTGAAAATGTTCTATCAAATATTTGTTTTCAAGTCTGTTTTTTTTTGGCAAAATTATAGTTGGTTTTTTTTTCTCCAATAAATTTTTAACATATTTTTTTTAATAGTTTGTCTAAGTTTACTAATTGTTTTTTTTTTATTATTCCATATTCTTCACAATGAAGTTTAACGTTTTTCCTGTGTAAACCAATTTAAAATTTTTTGTGATGAAGATAGTTTTAATATTGAAAAAAATCAACTATTTAGCAACTGTTTAAAATAAGTGTGTGTAGTATGTTAAAAGCAAAAATTTGTAAGTACTAAAAAGAGTCTTCAAACGTTTAAGAAAATACTGCTGCCAGCAACTGTTTGAATATCTAAAAGACAATTTTTACTAAAACATTTCTCTAGCACGACTATAAGTTTAAATATTCGGGTAAAAAATTTTACTTGTTTTTTTTTAATTTTCATATTTTCTTACTTGAAGTGCATTCATATTGCGAATTTGCATTATTCTCATTTAATAATTACAATCTCATTGAGCACACTTACATGTGTTTTCTTACACACAAATATACAAATCCTCTTGCAAACATTTGACTGCATAAGCAAATGTGGTAATAATTCTAACACATGCATGCAATGATGGCACTTGAAATGTAAAGAGGCGAAAAAAGAAACAAAATGGTGGAATAATACCAAATCTAGGTGACGACGATACTCTTATTCACAGTTATTTTCAGCTTCATTGCAATTGCGAGTACATACTACGGCCAAATGTGTGTTCACATAAGGCAAGTCTCATAAAAATGCTATAAAAAAGAATATGAAATTAGATTGGAAATAAACAAAAGAAATGAAATGATTGTTACAGCAGGTTTTATGGTATAAAATGGCATAAAAGGCTTGAAATAAGAGTAAAATAACAAGGAATAATCGAAAAAGTATGTAAGGAGAATTATTGGTAATTCCGTGAGTGACTTTTCTTACCCGACTGCGCGACGCAAACAAGGGTATTGTGCTTATAAGCTTATTTATGTATATTTGTATGTATTAGAGACCCGCGCAAACAGTCTTGAAATGTAAATACGTTTTGTTTTTTTAATGTATTCTCATGGCATGTATTATACTAAACCAATAATAAATGCTGTCGTATTATAAGCGAAGCACGATAGATGCATTGCTGTTCGTGTATATGAGTGTTAATAAGCGATGTCGCGAAGACTTCTTGTTCATAACAAATAATCAAAAGAAATAGTGTTGATGTGTGTATGTTTGTTATTTTGCACATTGTACGTTTGAGTGTGTGTGTAAGTTGTAGATGGTAAGATATTCAGGTATGTGATGGAAAACGATCATTTTGAAAAGGTGTGATGAATTCCGATCGATTTTAAGTATCCCTTTTGAGCTTATTTTAAACTACTGTCTTCTAAAAAGCACACTAAAAGATATGAACCATATAATAGGGCTATGAAAAGAAATTTATCAAATTTTTTGGAAAAACTATTAAAAATGTTTTAAAGTTATTGACAAAATGGATATAGGAAACATATCATACCTTCTATCGTTTTCAAATTGTTTTTGTGTCTAAATCGTTTTTCATCGATTAAAAATTGATCATCGATCAAGGATTTAGATCACGCGATCCGATCCAGTATTTGGATTATGCAACCCAAGACCTGGATCATGCGATCCAAAATATGGATCATGCGATCCAGGATTTGGATCTCGCAATCCAGGATTTAGATCTCGCAATCCAGGATTGGATCGTGTGATCCAAAATATGGATCACGCAATCCAAAATATGGTTCACACGATCCAAGATTTAGACACGCGATCCAGGTAATGAATCATGCAATCAAAAATATGGATTACGCGTTTCAAGATTTGGATCACGCGATCTAGGATAAGGATCACGTGATCTAGGATAAGAATTACGTGATACAGGATTTGGATCTTGCGCTCCAAGTCTTGGACCACGCGATCCAAAATAAGGATCATACGATCCAAAATATGCATAACGCGATCCAAGATTTAGATCAGGCGATCCAAAATATGGATCACGCGATTAAAGATTTGGATCAAGTGATCTAGTATTTGAATCACTCGATCCAGGATATGGGTTATGCATATGTCCACCAAACATACACATTTACCATATAAAAAAAGAAATAAACTAACGTAAATTCCATTTCTGATTTATGTTTCATTATTCCCACTGTTGCAACAAATAATTTGAAATACTAAAATAAATAAATACAAACAAATTTCTATTCAGCACAACAGTTACAAACACATAAATAACAAAGAAAATCGTGCATACTCAGAATATCTGGAAGTTCGAGTTTTCAAAAGATTCAATACAGTTACAGGTGTACCTATACAGGAATGATAGCTCACGCCCAAGTAATTTTTTTAAGTCATGCTCGCGCACTCATGCGTGGTTAATTATAAATTTGATCATATCACTACATTTGCACATCTCTAAATTTAAGGTCATTTAAGAAGTAAACATTTGTAGCAAAAAAAAAGGAAAAATAATAATAATAAATGAATAAATAAAGTACAAATACATAAAACTAATGCCATTTATAAATTTAATACTACAATAAACAAATTTTCCATTATTATTAACTGAGAGAGAGCCTTTTGTTTGCTTGCTGCCTGTTTCCTCTTCCTATTTCAATGTTCGTTCGTACATACGAAATAAAACAAAAGCTTTTAACTTCCTTTTTCTTATGTTATGTATGTTTGTGTTTGTAAATGTTGTGCTGAACAGAAATTTGTTTGTATTTATTTATTTTAGAATTTCAAATTATTTGTTGCAACAGTGGGAATAATGGAACATCAACCAGAAATGGAATTTAAGGTAGTTTATTTCTTTTTTTTATTGTACGGTAAATGTGTATGTTTGATGGACATATGGTTTATTTTCATATTTGTTTTGAAATGTTTATGTTTGTGTGAATAATGGAGTTTGTTTGCATTTTATGATAAATAGCTGCTTCCGCTGTATAAACAAGTTGAAAACTGTTTTTTTTATTGTAATGTTGTTAAAAGTACACATGAATCTGTCACTAAACATAAATTAGTTTTTATATTATATAAATTTTTTATGAAATTTTATGAATTCATAAAAAGAGCAGCAAATAAGAATGAAATAATTTCGCAAAAAAAAAAACGATTTCAATGTAAATATCTAATAGAACATTTTCGAAAAAAAAATTATGGGACCAAACTGGAAGTAAACTCTTTCAAACCAAAAAAAAAAAAAAATTTAAATCCATTGGTTCAGAAGTAGTAGGTGAAATATAAAATTAAATTTTAACGGGCTTAACTCTGCCCATTTTATAAATGCAGGAGTGTGTGTTTTTTGGAGCTCAGGATGTGTGTTAAGTTTTGTAAAAATTGGTAAAGTAGGACCACTTAAAATAAAATATCAAGCTTTAATGGGCGTTACTCCGCCCATTTTTTTTTGAAATGGAAGATTGTATCTATTTTAGAGCTCAAGGCAAGTTTTGTAAAACTCGGGTAAGTAGAACCAGGTGAAGTACAATAATCGATTTTAAAGGGCGTAGCCCCGCCTATTTTTTCAACTTTAAACTTCTGTTGTTAGAAGAACTTAAGGTATTTGCTAGGTTTTGCAGCAATCAAATAAGTAGAATATCATAAAAATAAATTAAAAAATTTTGGGCGTATTCCCGCCCACTTTTTTTACAATAGCACCAATTGGAAGCCATATCCTATCAGAAAAAAATTAATTCTTACAATGGGTCTAAAATGTACTGAGTTATGTGGTAACAATGTCAATAGAAAGGATGCCATCTTAGATTTTCAACCCCAAATTTTTCGAATCAGCAAAACGCCAAATAAAAAATTTAGCTAGAACGCTGTAACCAGCACCTCCATTTTGCCCCCCGTTCTTGCCCTATTGCTTCTTCGACTATTTTAAAAAGTCTTTTGTCAGCTTTCAGGTAAAATAAAACTAAAATAAAAAACCCATCTACGAAATTTCAAAATTATCCCTCCTAATTAGCGGATTTTGCTGTAGGAAAAATATATTTTCCCGAGCATTACAATTAGGCTGAATTTCTTCTTTCACAAGTTTTAAGCCTAGTAGTAGTTCCCATACAAACTATATGTATGTAAAAAAAATTAAAGAAATTCAGGTTGGTAAATTTCATAAAGAAATTTCCATTTGCTAGTACGGAGTTTCAAAAGAAAAATACACGAAATTTTTGATATTTATTGCCTGTCTTGGGGATGCTATAAATATAAGTAGAGACTTTAGTGTTCAAACAATTGTTTGGTCACGGAATTTTTGACATTTCTAATTTTCATCAATTTGTGATTAATTTTTAGGGTTGCGTACACCAAAGGTGAAAAGGAACCCTATTGTTTTCGCTACGCTGTCCGTAACACGCTATTTTCTCAGGAACCGTAAAAGCTACGGACCTGAAATTTGGACAGAGTATGTAGAACCTTGGCCGCTACAACAGCAAATACATGAGAATTAAAAATTAAAGGATGTTCCAAAACGAGCAACACAAAATTTTAAAATCCAATGTAATATACATACAATTGTATGCACAATACACTAAAATAAATCGCCAAAAACCGAAGAAACCGCCAAAATAGAAAAAAACGCAAAAAACCGGAAAAATCGCCAAAAAGCGAAAAAGGCGCCAAAACCAAAATAATTGCTTATATGAAAAAAAAATCGCAAAAATAAAAGAAAATCGCCAAAATGAGAAAAACGCGCTGTGCTAAATGAAAAAAAGTCGCCAATATGAAAAACGCCCAAAAACGAAAAATCGAGATAACTAAAAAAAATCGCCTAAATGAAAAAAAAATCGTCAAAATTAAAAAAAATCGTCAAAACGAAAAATAATCGCCAAAACGAGAAAAAGGGGTCAAAACTAAAAAAATTGCCAAAATGAAAAAAAAAAACGACAAAAACCGAAAAAACGCCAAAACCAAAAATAAAAGAATCGCCAAAATTAAAAAAATCGCAAAAAAATCGCCAAAATTGAAAAACGCCAAAAACAAAAAAAAATTGCCAAAACGAGAAAAAAAGTACCAAAAAAATAAAAGCGCAAATAAACGAAAAATAAGCCAAAAACTAAAAAAAAACGTTTAAAACCAAAAAAAACCCAAAAACGAAAAAAAAATTCCAAAACTATATTTTATACAGGCTGAAGAAGTTCGTATTGAACTACATATCTCGTGTCCGAACAGAACACTTCGTGCGCGGGTCAAAGTCGCAATTCACTGAACTTATTAGAGTTTTTGTGTGTTTTTATTTGAAAAAATAAATGAATTTGTGTGTATGCAAACATAATTCTCCAAAAAAGCCTACACGAATATTGTTCCGTGTAGAAATAAATGTAAATTTACAAACGTGAAACTCCGTAACAACTCCATACCGGGCTTTATATGGATTAGTATTGATATTTAAGAATTTTGTATGTCTCATATAAACATACAAAAAAAAACCAGCTTTTCGGAACTCTGGTGGAGGTTGTACATTAGACTATTTAGTTTTTTCACTATATCTTCCATATTTACAGCCCGATAATTACAGCACAACTATTTAAGAAATGCTTTTATAAATTCATTGTTGCATCTCAAATTTCATTTCCTACCACCCTAATTTCACATTAGAAATTTATAGCTCCCGAGGTCAAAGACTTTTGAATTAAAAAAAATTGGTCTGCCACAGACAAACTCATCAATATTTTATACTTTAATATCTGAATGTAAATACTGAAGCTATGACAAATTTAAAAAGGTGACCCCTACGGTCTGCAACAATGAATTTATAAAAAAAATGTTTAAATAGTTTTGGTGTAATTATCGAAATACTTTCTTAGCAAAATTTTTATGATTTTTCGCGAGCTATAAATTTCTAGCATTAGGGTGTCACATTAGCGTGGAAGCAAATGAGATTTGAGATGTAAATACTAGAACGGTACACTTAAGGTCAATGGACCTAAGAGCAAATATATTCACCCTTATTCCAGTTGTCGTCATCGACGTCACTTTAACACAATACCAAAAAATCGTGGATTGTTTAGTCGCTCTCGAGAATAATTTTGCGCAACTGACAATCTATTTCCGTTCCCTAAGGTCTAGAAAATAGCATAAGCTTCCAAACAGGTGTCAGTTGTATTCGATAACGGATACACGAGCACCAATTTTTTGGTGTTGTGTTAAAGTGACGTCGATGACGACAACTGGAATAAGGGTGATTGTCTTCTCTGAGACAAAAAAAAAATTCGATATAAAAAACTGTAAGATTGTGGTGTAAATATGGTAGATATAACCAAAAACAACTAAAAAGACGACCCCTTTTTCGGCAAAAAAAAAATTTTTTTTCTTGAAATGTCCTTGGAACAATACTTTATATTCGCTGGTGTACGGGGCACTTTTTTGTTGCCTGTTGGGCGATACTCTCTATTGTATATGTTTTAATAAGTAGGCTAATTAATACCAGACTCAATCCGAGTTCCGTAGCATTGTACAAAAATACTATTATTAAGCATATTCAAATTTTATTTTCTATAAGATTTTTATATGAATATTTTATACTAAATATTAGTAAGTAGTGAATGAATCACTTTAAATGAATTAAAAGATTTCAGCAAATAACTTGCAATGATTCTTTATGAGCTCAACCCATCCTTTAGTTTGTGTTACAGCTACCAGATTCTCTTTGATATAATTAGCAAAGTGTTTCTTCAATTCCGCATTGTTGTAAGTATCCGCCATCACCAAAGTTTCGGCTGCACTTTCAATCGATACTTTATACTTGATTTCATTTTCACAAATAGTTTTTAGTTGTGGCAAATCGTACTTAACGCTGGCAGCTAATAGCTGCCATGTAACTTTAACAACTTGGTCAGTGTAAACGAAGCGCAGTAACTCCTCAAAGACTTCCAGATCAACATAGTTTATTGTTACTTTATTCGATTCATCCATTGAGTGTTCAAACATTGCGGCAAAGACTTTACTACGATCTGCCAGTATAAATTTGTGAGCAGGCAATTCATGTCCTTCTACTACGAATGTCATATCACAGTTGATTTTCGTTTCATAAAGCTCAGCGGGACTTGCTATTGAAGGCTTAGATTCTTCATAAGTTACATAATATATTTGACAGGTTAATGTTATTTCATTATTATCAAGGAATTTATTTAGAAGACATTCATCTGTTAATGTTAAGAGAGGCCAAACTGCTTGGTTAGAGTCTTGATTTAAAACCGTATCGAAGTTCTTTGTTGTATTGTACCCTAAACTAAAAACAACCCGAACTGTCCAATTGTCTAGAGTTTCACATTTCAAATCAAGAACACATTCTCTAGTTTCACATTCGTCACCATAAAGATACAATTGCCCCCCAAATTCTGCATTGGGGCCAAATTTAAAAGCAAATTGCGTAAAGGGAAGAATTTCCCCTGATGGCACTTTCTGGCAATGAAAATCTTTAATTGTCCATTTGTGGGTGAACTCTTTTTCGATGCAACAAGTATGAGTTGCGTTCCTTATTATTTTATTCTCGTTAAGTTCAGCAGGCTCGTTAATATCAGCAGGTTTCTTTCTCCTATATGTTACATAAGTTATTCTACAGACTATTGTTACAACTGCATTATTACGCAGGCATTTCATTAATTCGCAGTTTCTTTTCAAGCTGCTAAGCGGCCATATTGCTTTGCTAGAACTTTCATTTAAAGCCACAGCGTAGCTTTTTGTGGTGTCCTTAGCAAAGGCAAGATCAATCCGAACTGTCCACTTGTTAAGAGCTGTAGATTTTAAATCAAGCACACATTGGCGTTCCTTACAATTGTCACCAACTAAATACAATTTCCCCCTAAAGTTGGTATTAGGCCCAAAGCTAACTTCAAATTCTGTAGATGGAAGACTTTCTCCATTTGTCACTTTCTCGCAATGAAAGCCTTCAATTGTCCATTTGTGCACGAACTTTTCTTCACAGCGATAACAATAAGATGTTTTTAAGTTTATGGAACTCGCTTCAGAATTTTGTTTTTGTTCTTCTGTTTGTCCAGATGCATTATCATGGCTAATTAATTTTAATTCTGGCAAATCGTATTTTTCTTCTTCGTAAGTTGTATAAGTTATGAGACATTTTATTGTAACTGCATTATTGCGTAGATATTTAACTAAAAGACATTCTTGACACCCTTTACCAAAGAGATTATAGATTGCTTTGTTAGAAGTTTTGCTTAAAGCCACACCATAGCTGTGGGCCATGTCATCGTCAAATCCCAAATCAATCCAAACTCGCCAATTTTCCAAAGTTTTATTCTCCAGTTCAAGAATGCATTGGCGCTTTAGACATTCATCACCCTGAAGATACAATTGTCCGCTAAATTTTGCACCACGACCAAAGTTAATTTTATACCTGGTATAGGGAAGAGTTTCTCCAATCGTCACGTCCTGACAATGAAAATCTTCAATTGTCCATTTGTAAGTGAACTGCTTTTCAATGCGATAACTGTGGCTGGCATCCGATGTTATTAAGTTTGTAGGGGAAGTTGAACGATTTTGTCGCGTGTAAATTGCATAAATTATTGTACAATTTAATGTAATACTTTCTCCGTTAACGAGTGGACAACGTTTTTGAAGCTGCTTAAGATCCCAGATTGCTTTTTTGGAATTTTGATTCAAGGACACAATATCATAGTTATCCGTCTTATCACTGCCGATATCGAGATCGGCACGAAGTCCCCATTGGTCTAGAGTTGTGCTTTCCAAAATAAGAATACATTGATGCTTCAAACAAGTGTCGCCTTCAAGAAACAACTGCCCTGCAAATTTTCTATCCGGTCCATAGTCGAATTTAAATTTTGTTGAGGGAAGAACTTCACCATCTGTTACTTTTTGGCAATCAAAGTCATGAATTGTCCAGCTGTAAGTGAACTTTCTTTTCACTCGACAACTGACACTCTCGCTGTATGCCTTTAAATTTGTTAAATCCATTTCAATCACTATTAAATATTTTCTTTTATTTGGTTTTTTTTATCTATCAGGTTTTATTAAAACAATTTTTCTATTAAATATTAATTATTTTATTTTAATTGAATATTTTTTCGAAACTGACTTGATTGATATTATGGACGCAATTGAATTCAATTCAATAAAGTATTATTATTACTAAAGTACATATTATTTCATTTTAGTCATTGTTAACTTTATTTCTCTTGTTAGTTCTAGCAAAAGTTCGCGCCAGATAAATACATATGTATGTATGTATGTATGAGCGTAATTATTCTCTTTCGAATACATATTTAAACATTTCGGTTTTAAAAATAAAAATAAAATTTTTCCAATTTCAGTCATTATGCATATATTCACCGTTATTCCAGTTGTCGACATCGACGTCACTTTAATATTACCAACAAATTAGCGCTTATTTACTCGCTCTCGAGAACAATATTATGCTACTGACAGTCTATTTCCAATCCCTAAGGTCTAGAAAGTAGCATACATCTGCCAACAGAAGTCAGTTGTTTTCGGTAACGTGTACAAAACCCCCCAAATTTTTTGGTATTGTGTTAAAGTCACGTTGATGTCGACAACTGGAATAAGGGTGAATATTTTGTTTTTGGAATACTTGGGTGGTAAAACCATTATTTTGACGGTTCCATACATCAAAAATGAAAAGGACTCTATTGCTTTCGCTACACTGTCCGTCTGATAGTCCGTCTGTCTGTCCATCACAGGCTATTATCTCGAAAACCGTAAAATATACATACGTTCCTGTAATTTTGTAGAAAGTGTAGTTTTTTGGCCGCTACAAAAACAAATATATGACAGTTAAAAATTAATGTATGTTCCAAAACAAGCAACGAAAAGTATTTAAATTCCATGTACCATACGTAAAATTTATATAGACACTTGAAATTTGCAACGTTAAGATATTTTTATACAGACTACAATAATTGATACTAAAATTAAAAAAAAATATATATTAAAGGGCATTCGATAAGTTAATGTATAATTCACAAATTCAGAAAAATCAGACAGTTTTCTTTCACTATTGAGAAGTTCTCAACTTCGAGTTGGCCTCTGAAGGTGGAACAAGCTCTATATGAAGTTTTATAAAAAAAATACAAATATACAAATACAAATATTCATGGAACATGCATACATACATATATATATGTGCACATGTACATAAAACAATAAAAAAAAACATTTACATACATACATACATATGGACATTTCTCTCAGAAGGTCTACCGAGACGAAAAAATTAAAAGTTTTTGAATTTTTTTTGTTGCAAGTTTTTAAAGAAAAACAATCAAATTTAATAAATCTGCAAAAGTTTGCGATTATTTATTACTCATTTCGAGATATTCATGTCCAAAGTCAAGCAAGTGAAACTTTTTTTAAATTTTTTTTTAATTTAATTTGAAGAGCAACTTTTATTTTGAAAAATATTTTTAGCGCTAATCGTTATAGATTGAGTATTTCTCTCTTAGATCTCCGTAAGGATATCAGGAGTTAGAAACTAATGCGATGAAAAATTGTATAAAATTTTGCTTTGCATTTCCGTTAATTTAATGTTTTGTCCCGTACGACAGTTAAAAACACCCTTTTGTATCAATACATCGAAACTGTTTGAAGAAAGTTAAACAAGTAATGATTACAAATAGACATTTTGATTGCAATTAAAATAAAAAAACAATATTTTGAAAATAAAAAGAATTGCGAACTAGGCGCCTGTGCTAAATTGTCCCGTACGACATCGCTACTGAGAAATTTAAAAGTATTAAAAATATATTTTCTTTAATAACTAACTATTTTTGAAAGACCATTCTATAATTCAATTATTTAAACCGAGATGAATAAAAACGGTAACGAGAATTACAAACGGTACAGGGAAAAATTAAAAGAAAATGAAATTAAATTGCAAAACTATAAAGCCGAGAATGATCGCGTAACGCTAGGGAAAAGTAAAAAGCTTTAGCTGAAGCAAATAAAGAAGTTTTTGAAGAGAAAAAGCGATATGAATGTATACTTAAAAGGCAAAATCAAAAACCATTTTTATACCCGATGCATTTTCTTTTTATCAAGGTATTAAAATGTATTTTATACCATCCGATGATATTGAGCTGTACTCTTCGTTGTATAACTTGGACGAAAAGTAGAAAAACGTAAAAAATATACCACACATATCTAAATTGCACTTCTTCTGTTGCAAGGGTCAGGAAGTGAAAGCAGCTAAAACTGCATATTTAAAAAAAAACAACTATAATTAATGTACCCAATACTATTCGTACTTAATTTTGCCTATTTTGTTAAATTTATTTACTTTTTCATCTCATTCTGCATTTCCCTTTAAGTTCGTCGTTATGTTAAAATAAACACATTGAATACCTCTATTTTATTTAATTTTTAATTTATAATTTCCCAAAAAAGCACCCGAAAATATTTCAACATCATGATGGAACAAAATGTCCCGTACGCCATGTCCCGTACGACTATAATTAAATTTAAATATGAAAAAAGCTATTAATATTTTTTTTCTTAGCAAAATCAAGCCCATTTTAAGAAACATTGACTACTCACCTCATTCTAAAATTAGTCACATTAATTTATTATTTCAGGTTTCGATCAAATAAGCATTTTAATTGTTTGCTACAAAACCTACTTCCTTTTTTATGTCTCGTACGATATTCTTAGTTTTTTGCCATTATCTTTCAAACTTAAAATTGGTTTAATTGGATTTAGTACCATCAATAGAGCTAATCAGGGGCCATAAATTGGGCTAATAATCAAAACAAAAATCTATTTTATATTGATCTCTTTTCCACTTCAAATGCTTACAATTGTCCCGTACGACAGTATGGAATAAAAAAATGAACAAAAGTTCTTGCCAAATATCAAATGTTTATCTTGTGTCTGATATTATTATATTTGACGACAGCGTTAATATAATTATCGTCAAATGAAAATTTAATGATTTAAAAATATTTGCACTTTTCACTTTCTCACTTTAGATAACGAACGTTAAAAGCATAATCAATAATCAAAATATAAAAAAAAGAAATAAAAACAGAACAAAATATTCTGAATACATTTGCATTTTAAATTTATGAAAATGCTAAATAATAAAAAAAAAACAAAAAAGTGAAAGTGATAAAAATTAATTTCCTTGATTACTGATTTAAATAACAGATTTTGTGTCAGGGGAATATTAAAACAAAAACAAAAAAAAAGAAAATTAATTGAACTGTTCTTTCTTTAGCTGAGCGTAACGTGTGTATTTACTGTACAGGAAACATTAACACACACATACACAAGTGCACACGCACACACACGACACGCACTCCCAAAGTTTGGGATTTTATGAGTGATTTGAGAATAAAGCCCTGCACAGTTACACTTGATGGCACGAGTTTAGGTATTCCTGTTATGAATTCGCACTAGGGTTTCAGTGTAGTAACTTGAATGTTAACAGATAAAAAGGGAATGAGAGTAACACACTTTTCACTCGACATGTACATATATTTATTTTTCATTGTACCCTGAGTGCTTAATGTATCATTTCGTACTTTCATGCACATGAATACCTACAGATGCCATCGTCCATGAAAGTGTAAAACAAAAATAAACAAAAATATTTTTAGGGTGTAAAACAAATCGTTACACTTATTCTCTCATTTATACCATTATTATTAGTTATATATTATATACTTATCGGTTGTGTCAATACATTATTTTCTACTCTTGCACATGTTTAATTTGAGACTTTCTAAACTTAAAGAAATTCACCGGCAGTTTTCTCACCATAATATAATTTTTTTTTGGTTGACTGCTTTCGTGTAATTTAAGTGAAATTATGTGAACGTGTCCATGCTTTGCGGGTGGGTGACTGCTCTATACGTAGTTCGTGTAAGACAATTTATAACAATTATTCAAAAGAGTTGAGAAAATAGAGAGGGTACAAAAGTTTGCCAATCGTGATTGGCAATATTACAAAAATTCTCAACTCTATTTGAATTAGGCACTTACTATCACCCGAAAATTATCTATCATACAGTGTCTATATTCGGAAAAAAATTCCAATGTAAAATCACCATGCAAAAATTTTGATTTCATATCTTATATATAAATACGGCACACATTTTTTTGTCGTACACTTTTAAGTATCTTATGGTCCACCAATATTAATGAAACATATATGGTTTAAAAGGTATTTTTCTGTAGATATGCACAATATAAACTCTTTTCCTCATAATTCTTGGCATAAAGGTGAAATAAAACGATTTCAATTTGCTTGAAAAAAAACTTTCTATTTTCTTTTTGTTTTATAGTGGCAAACATACAAGTACACAAATGTTTGTGGTCTAATTTAGACCAGCGGACGATCCTAGTCATATTAAATTCACAAGAAATAATATTTTGTTTAAATGTTTTGGTGTTTATTTGCTTCGTTCATAGCTGCAATACACCGTTTTGCTTAGTTGTGTGACTTGTTTTTTTTGTTTTTGTTGTTTATTTTGAGGTCCGTAAATAGCTGCCAAACTTCTCATTACCATTGCTGGCTAGTAGACAGTAGACCAATTTTGTGGTCGTAGGTTGGAATCCTGGACGCAAGTCAAAGTAATTTTTTTTTGTAAATATAACTTTTTTAAATAAATTTTATGTTAAATGATCATAATGAATTGACTCCCACTCGCTAATTTCCGAGTTTAGAGCTTCGACGGGGAAGCCAATTTTATACATACTAGAGCACTGCACTGACTACTCGAGCAATGTTCATGAGTAATCTACTCTCAGTAATTTTCTCTTTTGTCTATATGAATTTACTAAACTGAAAACACATGAGCGAGCATGCTCATGGTGTTGCTCGTGCAACGCTCTAATACATACAATAACTTTTCCAATATACACACGTCAAAGTTAAATAATTAATAAAATACATGATGTGGTGGTGTTATTTCAGTATCGAATTGAAGTTGCTGCAACTTTAAACAACTTTGATTCAACATGATTCGTCATTTTGATTTAGCAGTACAGGAATGTTAAATCAACATGAAATAAAGTTATTTCAAAAGGAAAAATTTTCTTTGAAAAATACTTTAAATCATGTTAGATTAACATGAAACACATATGAAAAAAATCATTGCCGAAAACGGTTCAATTAATCTTGTTTACTTAGGATTTAATTCGAAAAGTTTTTGTGTGTAAAAATGTAAATTCGTTGTTATCTTAGACCAACGTCCGATAAACATTTCAGTGGTCTTTTTAGAAGAATTAAAGAAAAATCTTGTACATAAACAAATACATAAGTAAGTGTAGCGGCAGAAGTATTAGAAGCGCCTAATGTCTGTTAAACACACTAGCTGTCTGGATAAGCAGAGTTTAAATCCCAGCGTTGCCAGTGAGGTGAAAACGGAGAAGGTTCTCAATGTGTTACTTGATAAACCCCTTCATTTGTGCACCGATTTAAATAATCTGCTTTTTCTGAACAGGTGCAGCTGCCGTTTGGCCAGTTTATCAGAAAAATTTAGTCATTCATGACGTCTTAAATTTGTTTTTAATATATTTTTTGTACTAGTTTCTACCAAATTTTTCAAACACCTTACGGCCTGTCCCACGATGTCACCAGAAATCGTTCGATCGAATACTTATATTGAAAACAACAAGAAATTTTCTAATGTTATTGTTGTTTGCAGTACATGGTGTGGATAGAACGTTTGCTGGTGACATCGTGGGACAGGCCTTTAAACTTTTACAATGACACAATCCAACGTTTGCTGGATAAGGCGTCGATGCGTGCACTAAAATGTAATAAATACATATGTATTATATTTTATATACTACTTCTGTCCAAATGCTTGCTTGGAAATACTTTAAGATTTAAAAAAGTGGGCGTGGTCGCGCCCATCATAATTTAATATTATATTTGGTTTGCTTCTGCTTAACCTATTGCATACCAAACACATTTTGAAAACACTTTAGTTTCTTAAGATGACACAGTCTTACATTTAGAAAACTGTGGGCAGGGCCACGCCCATTCAAAATTTAACATAGTATATGATATTATTTTATTGCAGCGATTTATAGGAAACTTGGCACATATTTTAGCTTCTAGGTATAATAAAAATTTAGCTTAGCAAAAAGGGCAGTAAGTGATATAATATTTACATATATCACCAGTGTTGCCAGATATTGTTTTCATCAAGAAAATTTCAGCAAGTTTAGTGAAAATTAAAATTTTGGTTTATGTTAGCTTAAATAAGCTTCGGCAATTCAGCGATATTAAATGAGCTATTTATGGCTTTAGATGCAACTAAAGTGGTTAAAATGGCTATTAAATATATTTGCTAATATAACTCTACTACAAACATGAGTTTCCTTTTTGACTATTAAGTCCTTTCGAAATAATTTTCTTAACACCTTTTTGCCACATTTAAGACTCATTATTATAAACGGGCTTATTAAGCTAAAATAGGCCAACATTTTCTGGTAAATTATAAATTTTTGCCACATGCATTTTATATTTTTTTTTTTAACTTCACACTTCATTTCACAAATAAAGAAGATTAAACACACTGTTGAATATTTTTGTCGTTGATATTAAACAAAAGTTATTGTTCTGGAAATGCAGCAACAGAAAATTAATTTTCACAAGTAGGAAATTATCTCTTCCCATAAAAGATAATAGACACATCATAGACTCTAAAGTGGCAACATATGTATGGTTGCCGAAGTATGAATAGAAATGACTACTTTGTGGAAATTATCTTACATTTTAAAAGCATATATATCTGTCCACAAATGTGTGCATACATTAAGCTTTATATATTATATATCCGTTTGATATTTATAGATAAAACAAAGCGTTTGCATAATGTTATACAAGCAATAATTTGAATTGTGACATGAAAGATTTAACGATTGTAACATACATAAGTGCATTACTTCATTCCACTCATGTCTCAAAAAGTAGCTTAGACATAAACGAATTTCTTGGGAATATAAAGTTTATATTTGCAATCTGAAGTTGTGTATTTATTGTGTGCTATAAACAGCTTTTATTTGGCTTTCTTTGATTGCAAATCATAAAGCGAAACTAATTTTCTTATTTTGGAGTGGAGTTTAATTTTATAAAAATGTTACAGTTTAAGCTTTGCAATGAAACAAATTCTCTAAGGAGTTGTGTAATACTCGCTCAAGTTTGTTGGAGAGGGTGGGGGGGGGGGGGGGGAGTGATGGGAACAATGGATTGCAAATTGGCCTAATTGCATGTGAATATAAAATGCTGTGATAAGCAATATTTTTTTTTAAAGAAATTAAAATTATATGGGGCTCTGCCACAGTTTTTATATGGATTTTTTATGGTGGTGCTTGTTGGGCTTTCTCGAGAAATAAAGTTGCCATTAAAATGTTGCCTAACTTTAGGCGTCACTTTCAACCTAACCTCTGTTAACATACAATTCTAAAGTAGCAGATATTTTATTAAAGGTATGCATAAACTTTTTATGCTTTTTAGGGCTGCTTAAACCAAAATGAAGCTATTGTTTTCGCTGCGCTGTCCATCTGTTTCTCTGGCTGTTACAGGCTATTTTCTAGAGAACCGTAAGAGCTACGGGCCAATGTAGAACATTGGCCACTACAACAAATACATATATCACACTTAAATCTTAGAAGGTTCCAAAACGAGCAACGAAAAAATTAAAACTCAAGAGAACCGTAACAGTTGCGGGCCTTATAGGGCTTTTACACTGACATGGTTTTAATAAAAGTTTGTTTTAACGTTAAAACCTGGTTTTACAATACAAATTGATGTTATTTTTAATACATGGGCCTGTGGCAAAAATTAAATAAATATACTTAATAATAACAAACCAAAAAAGTTTGTCTTAAGTAAAACAAAAATAAGCAAATTAACTAACATGAGCATAATTAGTAAAGAATAAACGACAACGATAAGTCTGTTGTAAATTAAAGATGGTAAATTTGGGCTTTCATTACAAAACACGTTTCAGCAAAATTGAAATACGATGATTCAAAAACAATTCACGTATTCCATTTGCAAGAAAGTTTCGTATATAAAGCATAAATTTACATCAACTGACACCACACACAGTGGACCCACACAGAAGAACGCTGATGACGATGGTTTAGTGGCCTTCGAAAACGGCAGGCTGTTCCGTTCAACTAAAAGCGATACGAACTTTAGCCCGTTCAAATCATAAATATAGAAACAAATTAAGTTCGAAAAATAATAATTAAAATTAACAAATTGTTGTTGCTAAAACTAACTTAAATTCAGTGCTGCCAAGTCAAAATGACTAGAATCAGCTGATAATGTTTATCCCCAGTGAATAAGAATAGATGCAACAATAATCAATAAATTATGGGGGAAAACAGTTTTTTAGAAGAAAAACAACGAAAATATTTTCATTGACCTCAGGGAAGTGAAAATAGACGATATGGCTAATATCGATTAGCCGATAAAAAAGTTTTGTTTTGTAATGTAAGTATTTGTGCATTTTTTTTTTTTATATACAATACAATTTTGCTTGAAATCAAGTGTAAAACAATTGTTATTCAAGCCACATATTCAGATGTCAAGGGTTGAATTATACTTGATTTGCACTTTACTTCAATAGCATTATCCAGTTAAATGGGAACTTGAATTCAAGTACAATTGAATTCAATTCAAAAACAATGCTTTTAAAAGAGAAAGAAAAATGCAATCGACAAGCTTTCTTACAATTATATTCTGCACATCTTCACTATTGTTTTCACGATTTTAATCAACTTTTGTTTTTAAAAAATCAGTTTTTTATTTATCTTTGATATTTTTCGCCACAATAGCAATTTTATTAAAAAATTAATTATTATTTGACAAGGTTTGAACATGTTTTATGTTTTTTGATTTATTATTTCAAAATATTTTCAAACTTGAATATTACTTGAAAAACTGTTTGAATTCAACTTTGTTTACAGTTAAATATCAAGTGCTTGAATTTTAATTTTTTGAGTGCTTATTGGGATTAGTTCAATTTAATTTTAAAATATTTATTTACAAAATATAAAATAATTTCCATTTTTCAACGCATTGTAAAATTTCCGAGTATTTCATATAATCAAGAGCTGTTGTTATACAGTTGGTCAAATAATTGTTACAAAAAGCAGAAAAAATACAAAAACAACTACACGCATTTCTGCTGGAGATTTATTTTATATTTGAGCAGAGTTATTAGACAGTCTGTGAGTTAAATCCTGAATTTAACAAACTTGCAGTGTGAATACAAAATCAGCTGTTTATGGTTTTAACGTTAAAACTAGGTTTTAACTTTTAGTATGAAAACACTATTAAATTATACCCCTTTTAGACACGGAAAGTTTACTTTGCAAAGTCTTAATTCAGCTGGGAGAAAGACAGAAAGGGATAGTATTCCTTCCTCTGCTTTTCACACTGAATTAACATTTTGCAAAGTAAACTTTCCGTGTCTAAAAGGAGTATTATCACTAAAAATTTTTCCGCAACAACAAGAATATAACAGTAGAAAATTAAAGTCTGTTCTGAAGCAAGCAACGAAAAATTTTCATATGTTAATGTTATATTCAGGCTATTATATACTATGTATATACTCTTACTGAGTATTTCAAAGTTAGTGTATTTTTATACATACTACAGCAATTAACACTAAAATTTAATTATGACAACTTGATGTATATTGGAAACTTTCCGAGGCAAGCTCTTAAAATGTTCAAAAACGCTAAAACTAAAAAAATTCCAAAATAAAAAAACCAAAATTAAAAAAATCGCCAAAACGAAAAAAAAACGAAAATAAACCAAAAAAAAAACTCTTAAACTAAAATAAATCCCAAAAAACCCAAAAAATCGCAGAAATTAGAATATATTCCAAAACTAAAAGAAAGTCCAAAAACCGAAAAAAAGAATCCAAAAAAGAAAAAAAATCCCCAAAAACCAAAAAATAGTGTGCCGGATAATTATTATTTTTTACATCATCTACATCAGTTAACATATTCCATTATATAAACTAAAGTTCGTAAAGTATTAAGCATATACAGACATACGTAGTGTCCATACGACACCCTTCGTGTGCGTGTCACAATCGCTTTTTACTGAATTTATTCTATATATGACTTTTATTTTTAGTTTAATACCGTTACAACTTCCTTTAAAATAATGTCTATCTTTGAAATATAAGATTTTCTCGTTTCCTCTGAGTAAAGTAACTCCTAAATATTATAAATGCATGATGCTGTTATCATATGCATAGAGTATTTAAATCGCCCTGCAATCAACAGTCTTCATAAAGACATTCGCAAATTCAGTGTAAAATAAAGTTCTGCCTGGGATTTTTGCTCTTAATTTTTTTTCATGCATTTATTTATTTAAGCACTGTAGTCATGCATGCACTTGCATGCACTACCATTCCTTAATATTGCTCTTCTTGCTGTTGCTTTTCTTCCTCTGTTCCTCTTTGTTTGCTCTCTCTCTGCCATTTGATTCTGTATGCTTGATTGCGTATTTAAGGCATCATTCATGCATTTTTTATGCACGTACTGCATGCCATTTTATTTGTGTAATATGCACGTACATTTTGATTTTTATTTAACTTTTTTTTCAATTCTTCATTTAGTTATTTTATTGACTCGCATTCAAGTTGAACGTGGTCTTTGATAGACTCAAAATTTTAGTTAAATAAAACGTTAGTTAACTAAATAAATTCTAAATTTTTTTCTTTGTGCTTGACAAAATTCTGTTTTAAAAAGACCAAACTGTAAATTCAATATTTTGCAATTGGCTTTGAGGATAAATAACTGTAATCAGTTATCTATTTGTAAAAAGCAAATAACACCCCAAAATGAAATTTAATTGAAAGCTATTTACATCTACATATGTATGTATATATCAATATTTTTTTTTGCAACTCTTACATCATTGGAGTGTGTGCGAAAGTCAAAATAAATATAAGCTTGTGAGTTTATGAACTGGTTTCTTTTAGAAAGAAAAAAATACTACGCAAAAAATATAGCTTCAGCTTAAAAATGGAACGAACTGAGGTCTCGAAAGGATCATTAGTTAAAAATAATTTTTTCTTTAGAAAATTTGTTCACACATCGTGTACTATTTTCGATTTAATCGTAAGCGAAATGTAGTAAAATATAAATTCAGTAAAGTGCTACTGGGACTCGCACATGAAGATTCCCATACCGACATATGTATATATGGGCAATTCCACAGAATATTACCTACGATGTCACGTAAGGTAACCAATCAATTAAGCTTGTATTAAATTAACTTTAAAATTTTCCTTGTTTTTTTTATGAACTTTTGATGAGTTTAAGTTGCTGTATCTTTGTTAAAAGATAAGGGAACATTTAAGCGAAATGATCTCAAATACAAGCTTAATTGATTGGTCATCGTAGGTGATATTCTGTGGAATGGCCCACATACCCAGCAAAAAATTTTAAAAAAGGCAATTGGGTTTGGAATTACGCATTTTTGGTGGATTACCAATTTAATGATTTAAACAAAAAAAAACTATTTTTGAAAAGCACTTACTTTATTACTTATTATTACTTTATTTACTTTATTTGACAACTTGTTAACATAATCTATTTAATCTTAATAAAATCGTTCTCCTCACTTAGCAACTTGTGCATAATTTTTTTAAATTTTAGGTAATGTAATTTGTAAGCGAGTAATGAAGTTTGGTAATCAGAAAAGTAAGTCATTATATGGCAAATAGCTCTGATAGTAATGTGTAATTTTTTGCTAGGTATACATATATATTTATAAAGAAATATTAGCCCATGTAGAAACATTTAAAAAAAATTTAAGTAAGCACCCGATAAATTTTTCTTTTGTTTTGGCGCTTTGTTGATTTTTGGCGTTTTTTTCTCTTAGTTTTTGGCATTTTTTTTTTGTTTTTTGTGATTTTTTCCGTTATTGGCGTTTTCGTTAATTTTTGGCGATTTTTCGGTTTTTGGCGATTTTTTTTGGCTTATGGCGATTTTTTCGTTTTTGCGATTTTTTTGTTTTGGCGATTTTATTGTTTTGGCAATTTTTTTTATTTTGGAATTTTTTAGTTTTACCGTTTCGAACAAACAATTTTAATAGTGGAATTTGTGAAAGAACGGGTTTTTTCGTGAACAAACCAAAAACAACTGACGCTCTGAAAGATAAAATTCGGCGCTGAATTAACGAGATAAGCCAAACTTTGTTGCAAAATGTGGTTCAAAATTTTGTGAAAAGAGCAGGCGTCTTTCAACGTGCTAGAGGTGGGCATTTGCCCGACTTTATATTCCATTATTAATTTCCATATTTCTACTTTAAATTGGTATCAATAAAAAAAGAGTTTCTCAAATAAAAGCGTGTTTTTAAGCAAACATACTTCCTAATCTTAAATTTGCCCACCACTTAGGTTGTTGTTCTACATATTCTGTGAAAATTTCCGGTCCGTACCTTCTACGGTTCTCAGCCTGTGACAGACATACGGACACGGTAGCGTAAACAATAGGGTTCCTTTTGAAAAACTGTATTATATGTTTTTTTTCCACTGACATGGTTTTAATAAAAGTTGGTTTTAACGTTAAAACCAACTGTTTAAACCTGGCTTTACCATACAAATTGTTTTTGTTAAAATCGACTTAAAACCATTTTAGAATTGATTTAAGTTGGTTTTAGGAAGAGCAAACTAAACTAAATTCAGTGCTGCCAAGTGACCCGAAGCAGCTGATAATGCTTATACCAGTGAATAACAATAGATGTCGCTTGAAAGATTTTCAACTTAAAAATGATTACAGCAGAAGCAATTATCAAAAAATTATGGAAAAAAAGTTTTTTGGAAGGAAAACAATGAAAATATTTTCATTGACCTCGGCGAAGTGAAAATAGACGACATGACTGTCATCGATCCGCCGATAAAAAGTTTCATTTTGTGTTGCATTTGTGCATTTTTTATATACAGTAACTTGATTTCCAAGCACTTCTGCACTTATATGTATAACTAGTTCCATTATTCATTTATTCATTTATTATTCATTTATTATTATTCCATTATTTTAAAACATTTATTTACAAAATATAAAAGATTTTCCCTTTTACAACGCATTGTAAAATTTCCGAGTATTTCATACAATCAAAAACAGTTGTTGTACAGTTTGTCAAATAAGTGTTATAAAAAGCAGAAAAGAATAAAACAACAAACACACACATTTCTGCTGAATTTAACAAACTTGCAGTGTGAATGCAAAATCAGCTGTTTATGGTTTTAACTTTTAAACCAATGCCCCATTTCTGTAACTTGTGAGAAGTTCTCGCATCAAGAAAAATTAAATAATTATAATGGTTGTCCTACTTTACACAGGGTTTCCCACATAAAAATGTATATAAACATACAAAAGGTATCAAAAGATTTTTTCTTACTCACCCTGTGTTTCACATTATGATAAAAATCGACTCGAAAAGTTCTCACATTTCTTACAGAAACGAGGCACAGGATTCAACTTTCAGTGCATTGAAGAAATTACTTATACTCTAAATAATGGTGACTATTCTGGAAAACTTGTCGAAGAAGTGAAACTGTACATATAAAAAGCAAAAAGAAATTTTCAAAAATTGTTTTTGCTTGTCATTCCTTTCTAAAATGAAATAAAAGTGAGAACTTCAACGCGTTTCACTCTCTCTCTCTCTCTTTTTTAAAAACCGAAGTCTCTAGCTTTTCAGGGAGCTTCGAAAAACCGATTTCACGTACAGACAGACGGACGGACATCGCATATTCGCTTTTCCTATTCATAAGGACACAGAATATAACGTCACCTAAAATCCAAAATTATTATTTATTTTTTTTTTATTTTTATTTTTTCATAAAACTATATTACAATTTATATGCACAGAATAAATTATTAATATTTTGAATTAAGAGTTTAATTGGTTCAATTACAATTTTAATAGCTTCAATTAATTAGAGTGAAACAAAAATCTAATTGCTATTATTAAATTGTTTTACTGGTAAATATTTAATTAATTTTTCAACTAATAATACAAAATTTTTCACAATACTTTTTGTGTGAGTATTATTAATGTATGTACTAGAGAATTAAAGAAAAATAATGGATTATTTAAAAATTTCAGTTAATAAATCACGATAATTATGGACCAGGTGGATCCAGCCTGTCGTTTGTATTACAGCTCCAAGATTTTCTTTAATATAATTAACAGCGTACTTCCTTAATATTACAGCATTATGCAAATCAGCAAACACCAATATATCTGCTGCACTTTCAGGCGTTACTTCACACTTGAGTTCATTTTCACAAATAATTTTTAATTGCGGCAAATCGTATTTATTGCTGGCAGCCAACATCTGCAATGTCACATTAGACAATTTGCCAGTGTAAATGAAGTTTAGCATGTCCTCGAAGACGTTGAAGTCAATATCGTTTATGGGTATTTTGTTTGAGTTGTTTTCTTCGATTTGTTGTGCAAACATTTCGGCAAATACTTTACTACGATCTGCTAATATCGATTTGAGAGCACGCAATTCATGTCCTTTTACCACAAATGTTACATATTGATTCATATTACTTGGGCAAGGCTCGCTAGGACTTGTGGTTGAAAGTTTTGTATTCTCATAAGTTACATAATAAGTGTCACAAATTATTGTTGTTGTATTATGATTAGGGTCTTTTGGTAAAAGACATTTATTATGCAAAATGCTAAAGAGACTCCAACTTACTTTGTGTGAAGCTGTAGTTAAAAGTTGACGGTTGTTGCAGGTTTCATTGTCGCCACCAAGACCAACAAGATGAACCAAAACTGCCCACTTGTCCAGCGTTGTGCTTTTCAACTCAAGCATACACTCTCTTGATTCACAGCAGTCACCAGCGATGCTCAGCTGGCCGTTAAATATGGCATTAGGACCAAAGTTGAAGTCAAAATTTGTTGAGGGTAGAATTTCGCCATTATCCACTTGCTCGCATGGAAAATTTTCAATTGTCCATTTGAGAGTGAATTTTCTTTCAATACGATGACTACAACTTGCATCAGTTGTTATCATGTTTCTACTAGTGTTAAGCAAGGTAATAGTTGGCAGTCTTTGTTGCTCATAAGTTACATAAGTTAACATACAGTTTATTGTAAATTCGTTAGATAAATAACATATTTTGCGGTAGCTATCAAAAAGTTCTAATGCTGCACTATTAAAGTCTTCTTCTAACATAATACCTGTTGTGTTTTCTAGGTCATCATCAAATCCAAAATCTGCCCAAACTCTCCAATTTTGAACGGTATTACGTTGTAAGACCAGCACACACTGTCTGCGTTCACATCCATCACCTTGAATATACAACATACCGCGAAATTTTAAGCCAGAGCCAAAGTTAATTTCAAATTTAGTAGAGGGAAGTATTTCTCCATCTGTGGTCAGGTGGCATTGAAAATCTTTAATACTCCATTTGTACAAGAATTTTCTCTCAATGCGGCGACTGCAAGATGCATCTGCATGTGATGTAATTAATTTCGAAATACTCGAACTCAGTTTTATTTCGGTACCGGTTATAGTCAAAGCGGGAAAGTTTTGTTCCTCATAAGTTATATAAGTTATTATGCAAGTTATTGTTAATTTATTGTTGTTGAGGTTATTAGTTAGAACGCATTTGCCAAAAAAGAGATCAAAGAGATCGCAAATTGCTATGTTAGAATCCTTATTTAAAGCTACAGTACAGTTGTCCAGCATGTCATCACCAAATCCAAGCTTAACCCAAACTCTCCATTTCTCCCGACTTAGGCATTTCAAATCAAGTAGACAGCGTCTCATTACACAATTGTCACCATCTAAATACAATTTACCGTTAAATTTTACATCAGGACCACAGTTAAACTCGAATTGTGTGGAGGGTAGAATTTCTCCATTTTTCACTTTATCGCAATGGAAATCTTGAACTAACCATTTGTAAGTAAATTTTCTTTCCATGCGGCAACTGTAACTGGCTTCATATGTTTTTAATTTGTAAAACTCCAGGGGACATTCGTTAAGCTCAGTGGGCAGGGGAATTTTAGAATACATCGAAATTATTTCTTCGTTAAGAGTTATTGTACAACTTATTGTTATAAGTGAATTATTATGTGAATATTTGGTTATTGTAGAAGGTGTTTGCGGGCACTTCAGATTCCAGATGGCTTTCTTAAAATGTTCGTTTAAGCTCTTAACACCCAAGCTAACCACGCTCGTACAATCATCAATTTCAAGTTCGACTTCAACATCCCATTCCTCTAGATATGGGCTCATCAAAAAAAGTATACATTGTCTGTTACTACACTCGTCGCCATAAAGATATAGATGGCCGCAAAATCTTGCAAATGGTCCATAATCAAATTCAAATTTTGTGGAGGGTAGATTTTCTCCATATGTTGCCCTTTGGCAATAAAAGTTTTCAATTGCCCATTCGTAAGTGAACTCGTTGCTAAGTGTTGGATCCATTTTAGTGTTTGCGCAGATATTTATTTTTCTTTCGCTCAGTAATAATTAAAGTAAGGCTTTTTTATTTTTGTAACGTTTTTTATTAATTTAAATTTAGCTTTTATGTTCTTGAACTTGAAGAAAAGATAAGATGTTTAACTTGTGAATCTTTGAAAGATACTGACTTGATTTTGATAATGACAACACTTTAAAAGTTGATCACAAATATCCTAAAACTAAAAATTTAGTACCTGAAATTAATATACATACATTTGTACACATGTATATACTTATGTATTTATACTTGTATTAATTGAATTTTAATTGAAATAGTTAGACAAAGATGCAAAATGCACATGTATACTAGAGTTAATAAAGTAATAGAAACTTTAACTATCAGTAAAATGACCGATCAATTGACTGGTAGTTAGGGCATGCAATTATTATTTGGTAGTTAAAGCATTTAAAATGGATCTTCCTAATGAAGGGTATTTTTTGCATATCTATTCAATATCTCATAATCAATTAAGCAAAGACAGTGACACACACTTCTCGCCCACAGATGTACCTGAGGCGCTAGAGCATAAGCTTCTGCAAGATCATTTCCTTCTACATATGTAGCCACTTGACCTGAGATTCGATAAAACTAATGCTCACTAAAGGGAAGAAATTTCAAACAAAATTCTTCAATATTTGTTCGCAAATCTAAAAAAAATGTAATGCTCGCTAAAGCTTCGATTGGCGAACTTCTCTCGATAGTTTTTCGAATATGTGACGCTTGCCGACTGGATGTGGGCTAGCCTGTTAGTCTCGGGGAACCAATTTCAAACCATGACAGCACTGTAAGTTAAAAAATAAAATAAGAACACATACTTACATATTTTTGTGCAATAATTAAACAGAAAAAAATTTGTCACAATGTCCTAGTGGTTGTGTGCCATCCTGTTAGAATGGAGGTACCATTGTTCAAATTCTGCATCGTAAGTTAAGGTATTAAAATAAATAAATAAAATAAAAAAAATAAAATTACTTTTTACTTTTTCTGCTGCCTTTTTGGGATATCGAAATTAGTCCGCTATTCTCTCACTTTTGATATTGCAAGCGAAACTTCGATAACGAATTTTTTTTTGGGACAAAACTGAGTGACAGGTGAACGTTTTTCGATTTATTTTTGAGTGTCACTCTCGATAGTTTTACCGAAATAACGAAAGTCTTGGTCAACTGGGTGTATGTATGTACATATGTATGTGCGTAAGTATGTTTGCATTTATGCCTGCATTAAGAGTTTCAAGGCTATTTTATTGCATGTGTATCTATGTATAATTAGGCATTAATTAATAAGCAAGTAATAAAATGAGAAATATTTATTTTAAACTTTAGTTTTAAGCAGAAGTGATCAAACTAATTTAAATACAATTAATAAGTCGTCCCAATATTCTATTTAGTAAGTACGCAATTGCAGGTACTTGATTGCAAAATAAAAATAAAAATCTTACCAATATTCCTACACTTAAAGTAACTAATCCAGGCAATATTGTTCACGAAAAAAAAATTCAAGGTATTTTTAATAAACAATATTTTACTGAATAAGTTAAATAATCATTTGGGATTATTGGTACGTTAACAAATGTTTAACTTAAATTGTAACAATTCCAAAAAAAAAGAAACACTAATTTCACTATGCAACAAATTGATACTTTTGGAAAAACACACGGACCTGACAGCAGTGTTGCCAGTTTTTTTCTAGAGGTCATCCCCAATTTTTGATTTGTCATCCCCAAAAATCCCCAAATTGAGTTTTTTGGATTAAAATTTTTTCTTTTTTGAAAAAATTTAAGTTTTCTTATTTTATTTAAAAAATAATGACAAAAATAACATATTTATTAAATAAGATTGAATTATATCGATAGCTATATTTACATTCATATTAATCGAATTTGTACTTATAGAACTTGTAAAGAAAAAATTACACATTACACATAGTTTAATATACACAAGTATAAAAAAATTGTTAATCAAAGCTTACTATTGCAAAAACTTCAGAATCGAAATCTTCTGATTCATTAGCCTCAGAAAATTTGTTGTACATAATACTTACATATAGTAAAAAGCTTTAGTATTTCAGCAGAAGGATTAAATTTGTCACAACAAATTGAATTATTTTTAAAATGTATTATTATTATAAGTGTAATGTTGGTAGTTTTCATTATTGGTTAATCTGCTTTGATAATTCTTCTTTATTAGAAATGATTCGCTATGAATAGTAAAACACATTTTTAGACTTGCCAGACGCACATTTCTTAGTTCCAAAATCATTCTTGTTACCATCAGTTATAAAAAAATTCCCTAAAATTTAGTTATCATCCCCAACAAATCCCCAGATCCCCAATAGGAAATTTTCATCCCCAATCCCGAAGAAAAATTCCCAATTTGGGGACAAACTGGGAACACTGCCTGACAGTATAGGTTCGATAGTAGTACCAAAGGGTAGTAAAACCCTATACCCAGTTTGGCGATTTTGGTGATCAATGTTTTTATGATTTTCAATGTTTTTATGAAATCAGTGCACCCTCAAAAAATGGTGTCATCAGTTTTTGGCCAACAGCTAATTCAGACTTAGTGATAGCGCTTATATATATCAATAATGTACGAGTAGCTAAGAGTCTTCCGAGAAGATCTTGATCTGAAAAAAGTCAGCCAATGCCCAGTAGGTAATTTGACCCATAATCTTGGCCAAAAACAATTTTTTACACTAACAATAATAATGTTTTTGTTAATAAAGTTCTATTTAGAACATATAAAATAAATAACTGCATATTTAAAAGAAAAAAAAACAAATATCAGCCAATTTATGGGCAGTCGAAGATGACATTTCAAAGCAACGTGCTCAGTGCAGCATAAAAAGTGCAATTTTAATTTAAATTAAAACTTTTTTATGAGTTATTAAACAAGAAGAAAAAATCGTGAAGAGAGAAAATAGTAAGTAATTTAAAAAAACCGTTATATTTTGGTGGACGTTATTGCTTTTGTTAATAAAACGTTTAATTCTAACTTAACCGGTTAATACCGAAATTAACCGATTAAGCAAAAACAGATTAACCGATTAAAGCAAAATTCCGATTAAATGAATACCCTAGTTCCGTACGGACACCAGATATGTAATTCAAAAAAACGTTTTTTTTTCGTTTTTGGGTTTTTTCGGTTTTGAGGGTTTTTTAGTTTTGGCGTTTTTTTTAATTTTTGGCGATTTTTTTTTAAGTTTTGAAGCCTCTTTTTAGTTTTTGCACTTTTTCTCGTTTACAGTTTGGCAATTTTTTTTATTAGAAAAATCGCCAAAATAAAAAAAATCGTATCGCTTTTTTTAAGCCAAATTACATGTGATAATTATTAATGAACAAAAAACATCAAAGTTAGTTGTACATATTCTGACAACACATAGTTGTACGGAACAGCCAGCCGTTTATAATTAGTAAAGAATAAACGACAATGGTAAGTCTGTTGTAAGTTTGTGGTAAATTTGGGCTTTCATTACCAAAATCGTTTCAGCAAATTGAAATACGATGAATCAAAAACATTTCACGTATTCCATTTGCAGGAAAGTTTTGTATATAAGGCAGAAATCTACATCAACTGACACCACACACAGTGGACCAACACAGAAGAACGCTGATCATGAAGGTTTTGTGGCCTTCGAAAACGGCTGGGTGTTCCGATCAACTATGTGTTGTCAGAATATTTACAACTAACTTTAGCAATAAATGATTAGTATATTTAAGAAAAAATTTTTGGCTATATCAATAACATGTGACGCGACATGACGAAAGGGACTTTTCCTTGACAGAGTAAAATTTCACTACAGACCAAAAAGTGAATTAAAGTCTAAATTTCATGTTTTGGGTTTTTGACACCTAACGCTACCTACATATCTCAAGATGAACTATAATTAAACGATTATTTGATTTTTTTATCCACAAGACAGCATAAAAGTCCATTTTCTAATTCTCTACCCATAATGCTTAAACTCTTTAACAAACTTTAACCTCAATTATCTCGAAACTACCTTTTTATACCCTTTACCAAAAAAATGGTAAAGGTTTGTATAGGTTTGTCATTGAGTTTGTAATTTCTACAATATTAATAAGAGACACATAAAGTATATATATTCTGGATCCTTATGCATAGGGAAGACGAACAAGCGATGTCCGTCTGTCCGTCTGTCTGTACGTGAAATCGGTTTTCCCAAGCTCCCAGAACAGCTAGAGACTTTGTTCTTGGACTGGTGTGTCAGAAATTTTCCGAAAAATTTTGCTATTGAAATTCAGCAAAATCGGGCAGACCGTTTCAGAGCTGGAAAACTCAAACTCTATTTTCCCATAGAAAATAACTACCGAAAACAAGTTTTTATTACTTTTTTATTAAATTAACTTATTTTATACTTCGGTATGAATAAAATTGGTATTTATAATTAAAAAAAATTTTAAGATTTAACAAAATAAAAAAGTTTCCAGGGTTGGAAAACTTTAACTTTTTTCCTAATAATTAAACATATTTCATGTCTTAGGAAGAAGGCTATTTCCTCAGGAATGGTAAAAGCTACGAGTCTGAAATTTGGATAGTGTATGTAGAACTTTGGTCGCTACAACAACAAATATATAAAAGTAAATATTAAAGGGTGGTTCAAAACGAGTGACGAAAACTTTTAAAATCACATGTAATATACATACAATTGTATGTACATATGTATATTGACACTTGAAATTTGTAAAATTAGTTTATTTTTATATGGGCTACAACAATTAACACTAAAATTAAAAAAATTTAAATTAAAGGGTGGTCCATCAGTTAATGAAATTTTGACTATGTAATTTTGACAAATTGCTATATCTTGGAAACTATAAGAGTTAAACTCTTGAAATGTTCAAAAACGGTAAAAGTAAAAAATCCGAAAATTATAAAATCGCCAAAAATTTGAAAAAATCGCCAAAACGAAAAAAATCGTGAAAATGAAAAAAAAGCTAAAATTAAAAAAAAAACGCTAAAAACCGAAAAAAAAACGCCAAAACGAGAAAAACGTGTCAAAACTAAAACTAAATTTCCACAATGACAAAAAAACGCCAAAAACCGCAAAAATCGCCAAAACAAAAAAAATGGTTATATGAACAAAAATCGCCAAAAATCAAAAAAATCGCCTAAATGAAAAAAAATCGCCAAAATAAAAGAAAATCGCCAAAACAAAAAAAAAAAAATACCTATATGAAAAAAAATCGCCAAAAATTAAAAAAATCGCTTATATGAAAAAAAATCGGAAAAATCCAAAAAATCGCCAAAACGAAAAAAAATCGCCAAAATTAAAAAAACGCCAAAAACCGAAAAAAATCGCCAAAACGAGAAAAATTGACAAAACAAAAAAAATTCCCACAATGACAAAAATCCGCAAAAAAACCCAAAACAAAAAAAATGCTTATATGAACAAAAATCGCCAAAAATGAGAAAAAAATTGCCTAAATGAAAAAAAAATTCGCCAAAATCAAAAAAATCGCCTAAATGAAAAAAAAATTGCCTATATGAAAAAAAATTGCCAAAAATTAAAAAAATCGCTTATATGAAAGAAAAAAATCGCCAAAACGAAAAAAATCGCCAAAACGAAAAAAATCGCCAAAACGAAAAAAAATCGCCAAATTTAAAAAACGCCAAAAATAGGAAAAAAATCGCCAAAACAATAAAAAAGTGTTTAACCAAAAAAAAAATTCCCATAACAAAAATCCACAAAAATCGTCAAAACAAAAAAAAAAATTCTTATATGAACAAAAATCGCCAAAAATTACAAAAATCGCCTAAATGAAAAAAAAAATCAAAAATCGCCAAATCGAAAATAAATCGCCAAAAATAAAAAAACGCCAAAAACCGAAAAAAATCGCCAAAACAAAAAAATTTGCCTATATGCAAAAAATCGCTTAAATGAAAAAAAATCGTCAAAAACAAAAAAAATCCGAGAGAAAAAAAGTGTCGAAACTAAAAAATTTGTACAAAAAAATAAAAAAAAACTATATATATAAAAAATAAAAAAATTGCCTAAATGAAAAAAGTCGTCAAAATCAAAAAAATTGCCACAACGAAAAAATAGCCAAAATTAAAAAAACGCCAAAAACCGAAAAAAAATCGCCAAAACCAAAATGAAAAAAAATCGACAAAACTAAAAAAATCAGCAAAATAAAATAAATCACCAAAATTTAAAAAGCACCAAATTAAACATAATGTCAAAAACTTAAAAATTGCACTAAAGAAAAAAAGTATGCATTTTTTCACAAAATTAATATGTATCTACATATCTCTGTGCTTATGTATGTATCTCTATACTACATAAACTCACTTTGGTAAAGGGTATATAAGATTCGGCACAGCCGAATATAGCACTTTTACTTGTTTTGAAATAAAAACTTCAAAATGCTGTAGCTTCGTAAATTTTTAAGACTTTTGCATGATTTTGGTGTCATTTTGTTCAGAATTTTGTCCTTTATTGGTATCAAAAACTCGATTTTGACCGCTAGCAAGATAAGGTACCTTATAAACATCACATATAATAAAAAGATAAAAGCAAATGTCAGCGAGAAACGGACGCGAAAAAAATAGAAGATATTTTTGTGCACTTGTAGAAATGTACAGCGTAATGTTATGAAGAATTTTATTTGTAAGTGTGGAAATGAAGGTGACAGAAGATCGTTTATGTATAGATTTATGAAATATGAAAATTTTGTTTTAATATTTTTTAAATGGTTAAATGCGGATGCGACATTTTTTCCCAAGAGAACTAAACGCATTAGCTTTGCTAATATTGATTGAACTTTAATTGAAAAGTAATTAAACAATAACAAATGTTTAATTAATGCTGAAAAAAATTAATAAATGTCGATTTTGTGCGACGTATGCGACATTAAGTTATAAGTGGAAGCAAACTGAAACAACTTCCCTTATTAGAACTCTATTCTCCTTCTTTTCTGTTAATGCGCAGGTTGTTGTTAGTAGAAAATTCGTAAATTGCTAAACACGAAAAATAATACAAATTACTTTAAATAATCGATAAGAAAAAGGGCTCAGCAAAGAAAATATTTCTTTAAAAAGTCTCATATTTCAGCCAACATTTTTCAAAAATTAAAAATGCTTTTACATATGTAACGTATGCTTCATTATTTAAAACAAAACAAAAAAATTTGAGCAAAAAAAAATTTTTTTGGTTGACTTTTTTTGGAATTACCCATATGTATGTGAGTAAAATTTTAAAAAATACAAAATCAATGAAAAATTATATTTTTAGTTTTTTGGTTGTTACGTTCTTTTGCATTTTAGGTGACGATATATACTTTATGGACAAATGGGTTTAAAAATCCTCTTTTGGAGGCTGCACATACTCAAAAACATAAAAAAATTAATAAAAAGAACGTTGCAGGACTCGCACAAAGATCCTCAATCCGTTTTAATAAAATGTTAAAGTACATAAGCGAGATTTATTTATTTTTCTTTTTTATTTTTTATAAAACTATATTACAATTGATATGCACAGAATAAATTATTAATATTTTGAATTGAGAATTTAATTGGTTCAATTACAATTTTAATAGCTTCAATTAATTAGAGTGAAACAAATAAAATAAATATTTTATTTTATTGTAAATATTTAATTAATTTTTCAACTAATAATACAAAATTTTTCACAATACTTTTTGTGTGAGTATTATTAATATATGTACTAGAGAATTAAAGAAAAATAATGGATTATTTAAAAATTTCAGTTAATAAATCACGATAATTATGGACCAGGTGGATCCAGCCTGTCGTTTGTATTACAGCTACAAGATTTTCTTTAATATAATTAACAGCGTGCTTCCTTAATATTACAGCATTATGCCAATCAGCAAACACCAATATATCTGCTGCACTTTCAGGTGTTACTTCACACTTGAGTTCATTTTCACAAATAATTTTTAATTGCGGCAAATCGTATTTATTGCTGGCAGCCAACATCTGCAATGTCACATTAGACAGTTTGCCAGTGTAAATGAAGTTTAGCATGTCCTCGAAGACGTTGAAGTCAATATCGTTTATGGGTATTTTGTTTGAGTTGTTTTCTTCGATTTGTTGTGCAAACATTTCGGCAAATACTTTACTACGATCTGCTAATATCGATTTGAGAGCACGCAATTCATGTCCTTTTACCACAAATGTTACATATTGATTCATATTACTTGGGCAAGGCTCGCTAGGACTTGTGGTTGAAAGTTTTGTGTTCTCATAAGTTACATAATAAATGTCACAAATTATTGTTGTTGTATTATGATTAGGGTCTTTTGGTAAAAGACATTTATTATGCAAAATGCTAAAGAGACTCCAACTTACTTTGTGTGAAGCTGTAGTTAAAAGTTGACGGTTGTTGCAGGTTTCATTGTCGCCACCAAGACCAACAAGATGAACCAAAACTGCCCACTTGTCCAGCGTTGTGCTTTTCAACTCAAGCATACACTCTCTTGATTCACAGCAGTCACCAGCGATGCTCAGCTGGCCGTTAAATATGGCATTAGGACCAAAGTTGAAGTCAAAATTTGTTGAGGGTAGAATTTCGCCATTATCCACTTGCTCGCATGGAAAATTTTCAATTGTCCATTTGAGAGTGAATTTTCTTTCAATACGATGACTACAACTTGCATCAGTTGTTATCATGTTTCTACTAGTGTTAAGCAAGGTAATAGTTGGCAGTCTTTATTGCTCATAAGTTACATAAGTTAACATACAGTTTATTGTAAATTCGTTAGATAAATAACATATTTTGCGGTAGCTATCAAAAAGTTCTAATGCTGCACTATTAAAGTCTTCTTCTAACATAATACCTGTTGTGTTTTCTAGGTCATCATCAAATCCAAAATCTGCCCAAACTCTCCAATTTTGAACGGTATTACGTTGTAAGACCAGCACACACTGTCTGCGTTCACATCCATCACCTTGAATATACAACATACCGCGAAATTTTAAGCCAGAGCCAAAGTTAATTTCAAATTTAGTAGAGGGAAGTATTTCTCCATCTGTGGTCAGGTGGCATTGAAAATCTTTAATACTCCATTTGTACAAGAATTTTCTCTCAATGCGGCGACTGCAAGATGCATCTGCATGTGATGTAATTAATTTCGAAATACTCGAACTCAGTTTTATTTCGGTACCGGTTATAGTCAAAGCGGGAAAGTTTTGTTCCTCATAAGTTATGTAAGTTATTATGCAAGTTATTGTTAATTTATTGTTGTTGAGGTTATTAGTTAGAAGACATTTGCCAAAAAAGAGATCAAAGAGATCGCAAAATGCTTTGTTAGAATCATTATTTAAAGCTACAGTGCAGTTGTCCAGCATGTCATCACCAAATCCAAGCTTAACCCAAACTCTCCATTTCTCCCGACTTAGGCATTTCAAATCAAGTAGACAGCGTCTCATTACACAATTGTCACCATCTAAATACAATTTACCGTTAAATTTTACATCAGGACCACAGTTAAACTCGAATTGTGTGGAGGGTAGAATTTCTCCATTTTTCACTTTATCGCAATGGAAATCTTGAACTAACCATTTGTAAGTAAATTTTCTTTCCATGCGGCAACTGTAACTGGCTTCATATGTTTTTAATTTGTAAAACTCCAGGGGACATTCGTTAAGCTCAGTGGGCAGGGGAATTTTAGAATACATCGAAATTATTTCTTCGTTAAGAGTTATTGTACAACTTATTGTTATAAGTGAATTATTATGTGAATATTTGGTTATTGTAGAAGGTGTTTGCAGGCACTTCAGATTCCAGATGGCTTTCTTAAAATGTTCGTTTAAGCTCTTAACACCCAAGCTAACCACGCTCGTACAATCATCAATTTCAAGTTCGACTTCAACATCCCATTCCTCTAGATATGGGCTCATCAAAAAAAGTATACATTGTCTGTTACTACACTCGTCGCCATAAAGATATAGATGGCCGCAAAATCTTGCAAATGGTCCATAATCAAATTCAAATTTTGTGGAGGGTAGATTTTCTCCATATGTTGCCCTTTGGCAATAAAAGTTTTCAATTGCCCATTCGTAAGTGAACTCGTTGCTAAGTGTTGGATCCATTTTAGTGTTTGCGCAGATATTTATTTTTCTTTCGTTCAGTAATAATTGAAGTAAGGCTTTTTTTATTTTTATTTTTGTAACGTTTTTTATTAATTTAAATTTAGCTTTTATGTTCTTGAACTTGAAGAAAAGATAAGATGTTTAACTTGTGAATCTTTGAAAGATACTGACTTGATTTTGATAATGACTACACTTTAAAGTTGATCACAAATATCCTAAAACTAAAAATTTAGTACCTGAAATTAATATACATACATTTGTACATATGTATATAATTATGTATTTATTCTTGTATTAATTGAATTTTAATTGAAATAGTTAGACAAAGATGCAAAATGCACATGTACACAAGAGTTAATAAAGTAATAGAAACTTTAACTATCAGTAAAATGACCGATCAATTGACTGGTAGTTAGGGTATGCAATTATTATTTGGTAGTTAAAGCATTTAAAATGGATCTTCCTAATGAAGGTTTTTTTTTTGTATATCTATTCAATATATCATAATCAATTAAGCAAAGACAGTGACACACACTTCTCGCCCACAGATGTACCTGAGGCGCTAGAGCATAAACTTCTGCAAGATCATTTCCTTCTACATATGTACCCACTTGACCTGAGATTCGATAAAACTAATGCTCACTAAAGGGAAGAAATTTCAAACAAAATTCTTCAATATTTGTTCGCAAATCTAAGAAAAATTTAATGCTCGCTAAAACTTCGATTATCGAACTTCTCTCGACAGTTTTTCGAATATGTGACGCTTGCCGATTGGATGTGGGCTAGCCTGTTAGTCTCGGGGAATCAATTTTAAACCATGACAGCACTGTAAGTTAAAAAATAAAATAAGAACACATACTTACATATTTTTGTGCAATAATTAAACAGAAAAAAATTTGTCACAATGTCCTAGTGGTTGTGTGCCATCCTGTTAGAATGGAGGTACCATTGTTCAAATTCTGCATCGTAAGTTAAGGTATTAAAATAAATAAATAAAATAAAAAAAATAAAATTACTTTTTACTTTTTCTGCTGCCTTTTTGGGATATCGAAATTAGTCCGCTATTCTCTCACTTTTGATATTGCAAGCGAAACTTCGATAACGAATTTTTTTTTGGGACAAAACTGAGTGACAGGTGAACGTTTTTCGATTTATTTTTGAGTGTCACTCTCGATAGTTTTACCGAAATAACGAAAGTCTTGGTCAACTGGGTGTATGTATGTACATATGTATGTGCGTAAGTATGTTTGCATTTATGCCTGCATTAAGAGTTTCAAGGCTATTTTATTGCATGTGTATCTATGTATAATTAGGCATTAATTAATAAGCAAGTAATAAAATGAGAAATATTTATTTTAAACTTTAGTTTTAAGCAGAAGTGATCAAACTAATTTAAATACAATTAAAAAGTCGTCCCAATATTCTATTTAGTAAGTACGCAATTGCAGGTACTTGATTGCAAAATAAAAATAAAAATCTTACCAATATTCCTACACTTAAAGTAACTAATCCAGGCAATATTGTTCACGAAAAAAAAATTCAAGGTATTTTTAATAAACAATATTTTACTGAATAAGTTAAATAATCATTTGGGATTATTGGTACGTTAACAAATGTTTAACTTAAATTGTAACAATTCCAAAAAAAAAGAAACACTAATTTCACTATGCAACAAATTGATACTTTTGGAAAAACACACGGACCTGACAGCAGTGTTGCCAGTTTTTTTCTAGAGGTCATCCCCAATTTTTGATTTGTCATCCCCAAAAATCCCCAAATTGAGTTTTTTGGATTAAAATTTTTTCTTTTTTGAAAAAATTTAAGTTTTCTTATTTTATTTAAAAAATAATGACAAAAATAACATATTTATTAAATAAGATTGAATTATATCGATAGCTATATTTACATTCATATTAATCGAATTTGTACTTATAGAACTTGTAAAGAAAAAATTACACATTACACATAGTTTAATATACACAAGTATAAAAAAATTGTTAATCAAAGCTTACTATTGCAAAAACTTCAGAATCGAAATCTTCTGATTCATTAGCCTCAGAAAATTTGTTGTACATAATACTTACATATAGTAAAAAGCTTTAGTATTTCAGCAGAAGGATTAAATTTGTCACAACAAATTGAATTATTTTTAAAATGTATTATTATTATAAGTGTAATGTTGGTAGTTTTCATTATTGGTTAATCTGCTTTGATAATTCTTCTTTATTAGAAATGATTCGCTATGAATAGTAAAACACATTTTTAGACTTGCCAGACGCACATTTCTTAGTTCCAAAATCATTCTTGTTACCATCAGTTATAAAAAAATTCCCTAAAATTTAGTTATCATCCCCAACAAATCCCCAGATCCCCAATAGGAAATTTTCATCCCCAATCCCGAAGAAAAATTCCCAATTTGGGGACAAACTGGGAACACTGCCTGACAGTATAGGTTCGATAGTAGTACCAAAGGGTAGTAAAACCCTATACCCAGTTTGGCGATTTTGGTGATCAATGTTTTTATGATTTTCAATGTTTTTATGAAATCAGTGCACCCTCAAAAAATGGTGTCATCAGTTTTTGGCCAACAGCTAATTCAGACTTAGTGATAGCGCTTATATATATCAATAATGTACGAGTAGCTAAGAGTCTTCCGAGAAGATCTTGATCTGAAAAAAGTCAGCCAATGCCCAGTAGGTAATTTGACCCATAATCTTGGCCAAAAACAATTTTTTACACTAACAATAATAATGTTTTTGTTAATAAAGTTCTATTTAGAACATATAAAATAAATAACTGCATATTTAAAAGAAAAAAAAACAAATATCAGCCAATTTATGGGCAGTCGAAGATGACATTTCAAAGCAACGTGCTCAGTGCAGCATAAAAAGTGCAATTTTAATTTAAATTAAAACTTTTTTATGAGTTATTAAACAAGAAGAAAAAATCGTGAAGAGAGAAAATAGTAAGTAATTTAAAAAAACCGTTATATTTTGGTGGACGTTATTGCTTTTGTTAATAAAACGTTTAATTCTAACTTAACCGGTTAATACCGAAATTAACCGATTAAGCAAAAACAGATTAACCGATTAAAGCAAAATTCCGATTAAATGAATACCCTAGTTCCGTACGGACACCAGATATGTAATTCAAAAAAACGTTTTTTTTTCGTTTTTGGGTTTTTTCGGTTTTGAGGGATTTTTAGTTTTGGCGTTTTTTTTAATTTTTGGCGATTTTTTTTTAAGTTTTGAAGCCTCTTTTTAGTTTTTGCACTTTTTCTCGTTTACAGTTTGGCAATTTTTTTTATTAGAAAAATCGCCAAAATAAAAAAAATCGTATCGCTTTTTTTAAGCCAAATTACATGTGATAATTATTAATGAACAAAAAACATCAAAGTTAGTTGTACATATTCTGACAACACATAGTTGTACGGAACAGCCAGCCGTTTATAATTAGTAAAGAATAAACGACAATGGTAAGTCTGTTGTAAGTTTGTGGTAAATTTGGGCTTTCATTACCAAAATCGTTTCAGCAAATTGAAATACGATGAATCAAAAACATTTCACGTATTCCATTTGCAGGAAAGTTTTGTATATAAGGCAGAAATCTACATCAACTGACACCACACACAGTGGACCAACACAGAAGAACGCTGATCATGAAGGTTTTGTGGCCTTCGAAAACGGCTGGGTGTTCCGATCAACTATGTGTTGTCAGAATATTTACAACTAACTTTAGCAATAAATGATTAGTATATTTAAGAAAAATTTTTTGGCTATATCAATAACATGTGACGCGACATGACGAAAGGGACTTTTCCTTGACAGAGTAAAATTTCACTACAGACCAAAAAGTGAATTAAAGTCTAAATTTCATGTTTTGGGTTTTTGACACCTAACGCTACCTACATATCTCAAGATGAACTATAATTAAACGATTATTTGATTTTTTTATCCACAAGACAGCATAAAAGTCCATTTTCTAATTCTCTACCCATAATGCTTAAACTCTTTAACAAACTTTAACCTCAATTATCTCGAAACTACCTTTTTATACCCTTTACCAAAAAAATGGTAAAGGTTTGTATAGGTTTGTCATTGAGTTTGTAATTTCTACAATATTAATAAGAGACACATAAAGTATATATATTCTGGATCCTTATGCATAGGGAAGACGAACAAGCGATGTCCGTCTGTCCGTCTGTCTGTACGTGAAATCGGTTTTCCCAAGCTCCCAGAACAGCTAGAGACTTTGTTCTTGGACTGGTGTGTCAGAAATTTTCCGAAAAATTTTGCTATTGAAATTCAGCAAAATCGGGCAGACCGTTTCAGAGCTGGAAAACTCAAACTCTATTTTCCCATAGAAAATAACTACCGAAAACAAGTTTTTATTACTTTTTTATTAAATTAACTTATTTTATACTTCGGTATGAATAAAATTGGTATTTATAATTAAAAAAAATTTTAAGATTTAACAAAATAAAAAAGTTTCCAGGGTTGGAAAACTTTAACTTTTTTCCTAATAATTAAACATATTTCATGTCTTAGGAAGAAGGCTATTTCCTCAGGAATGGTAAAAGCTACGAGTCTGAAATTTGGATAGTGTATGTAGAACTTTGGTCGCTACAACAACAAATATATAAAAGTAAATATTAAAGGGTGGTTCAAAACGAGTGACGAAAACTTTTAAAATCACATGTAATATACATACAATTGTATGTACATATGTATATTGACACTTGAAATTTGTAAAATTAGTTTATTTTTATATGGGCTACAACAATTAACACTAAAATTAAAAAAATTTAAATTAAAGGGTGGTCCATCAGTTAATGAAATTTTGACTATGTAATTTTGACAAATTGCTATATCTTGGAAACTATAAGAGTTAAACTCCTGAAATGTTCAAAAACGGTAAAAGTAAAAAATCCGAAAATTATAAAATCGCCAAAAATTTGAAAAAATCGCCAAAACGAAAAAAATTGTCAAAATGAAAAAAAGCTAAAATTAAAAAAAAACGCTAAAAACCGAAAAAAACGCCAAAACGAGAAAAACGTGTCAAAACTAAAACTAAATTTCCACAATGACAAAAAAACGCCAAAAACCGCAAAAATCGCCAAAACAAAAAAAAATGGTTATATGAACAAAAATCGCCAAAAATCAAAAAAATCGCCTAAATGAAAAAAAATCGCCAAAATAAAAGAAAATCGCCAAAACAAAAAAAAAATACCTATATGAAAAAAAATCGCCAAAAATTAAAAAAATCGCTTATATGAAAAAAAATCGGAAAAATCCAAAAAATCGCCAAAACGAAAAAAAATCGCCAAAATTAAAAAAACGCCAAAAACCGAAAAAAATCGCCAAAACGAGAAAAATTGACAAAACAAAAAAAATTCCCACAATGACAAAAATCCGCAAAAAAACCCAAAACAAAAAAAATGCTTATATGAACAAAAATCGCCAAAAATGAGAAAAAAATTGCCTAAATGAAAAAAAAATTCGCCAAAATCAAAAAAATCGCCTAAATGAAAAAAAAAATTGCCTATATGAAAAAAAATTGCCAAAAATTAAAAAAATCGCTTATATGAAAGAAAAAAATCGCCAAAACGAAAAAAATCGCCAAAACGAAAAAAAATCGCCAAATTTAAAAAACGCCAAAAATAGGAAAAAAATCGCCAAAACAATAAAAAAGTGTTTAACCAAAAAAAAAATTCCCATAACAAAAATCCACAAAAATCGTCAAAACAAAAAAAAAATTCTTATATGAACAAAAATCGCCAAAAATTAAAAAAATCGCCTAAATGAAAAAAAAAAAATCAAAAATCGCCAAATCGAAAATAAATCGCCAAAAATAAAAAAACGCCAAAAACCGAAAAAAATCGCCAAAACAAAAAAATTTGCCTATATGCAAAAAATCGCTTAAATGAAAAAAAATCGTCAAAAACAAAAAAAATCCGAGAGAAAAAAAGTGTCGAAACTAAAAAATTTGTACAAAAAAATAAAAAAAAACTATATATATAAAAAATAAAAAAATTGCCTAAATGAAAAAAAGTCGTCAAAATCAAAAAAATTGCCACAACGAAAAAATAGCCAAAATTAAAAAAACGCCAAAAACCGAAAAAAAATCGCCAAAACCAAAATGAAAAAAAATCGACAAAACTAAAAAAATCAGCAAAATAAAATAAATCACCAAAATTTAAAAGCACCAAATTAAACATAATGTCAAAAACTTAAAAATTGCACTAAAGAAAAAAAGTATGCATTTTTTCACAAAATTAATATGTATCTACATATCTCTGTGCTTATGTATGTATCTCTATACTACATAAACTCACTTTGGTAAAGGGTATATAAGATTCGGCACAGCCGAATATAGCACTTTTACTTGTTTTGAAATAAAAACTTCAAAATGCTGTAGCTTCGTAAATTTTTGAGACTTTTGCATGATTTTGGTGTCATTTTGTTCAGAATTTTGTCCTTTATTGGTATCAAAAACTCGATTTTGACCGCTAGCAAGATAAGGTACCTTATAAACATCACATATAATAAAAAGATAAAAGCAAATGTCAGCGAGAAACGGACGCGAAAAAAATAGAAGATATTTTTGTGCACTTGTAGAAATGTACAGCGTAATGTTATGAAGAATTTTATTTGTAAGTGTGGAAATGAAGGTGACAGAAGATCGTTTATGTATAGATTTATGAAATATGAAAATTTTGTTTTAATATTTTTTAAATGGTTAAATGCGGATGCGACATTTTTTCCCAAGAGAACTAAACGCATTAGCTTTGCTAATATTGATTGAACTTTAATTGAAAAGTAATTAAACAATAACAAATGTTTAATTAATGCTGAAAAAAATTAATAAATGTCGATTTTGTGCGACGTATGCGACATTAAGTTATAAGTGGAAGCAAACTGAAACAACTTCCCTTATTAGAACTCTATTCTCCTTCTTTTCTGTTAATGCGCAGGTTGTTGTTAGTAGAAAATTCGTAAATTGCTAAACACGAAAAATAATACAAATTACTTTAAATAATCGATAAGAAAAAGGGCTCAGCAAAGAAAATATTTCTTTAAAAAGTCTCATATTTCAGCCAACATTTTTCAAAAATTAGAAATGCTTTTACATATGTAACGTATGCTTCATTATTTAAAACAAAACAAAAAAATTTGAGCAAAAAAAAATTTTTTTGGTTGACTTTTTTTGGAATTACCCATATGTATGTGAGTAAAATTTTAAAAAATACAAAATCAATGAAAAATTATATTTTTAGTTTTTTGGTTGTTACGTTCTTTTGCATTTTAGGTGACGATATATACTTTATGGACAAATGGGTTTAAAAATCCTCTTTTGGAGGCTGCACATACTCAAAAAAATAAAAAAATTAATAAAAATTACGTTGCAGGACTCGCACAAAGATCCTCAATCCGTTTTAATAAAATGTTAAAGTACATAAGCGAGATTTATTTATTTTTCTTTTTTATTTTTTATAAAACTATATTACAATTGATATGCACAGAATAAATTATTAATATTTTGAATTGAGAATTTAATTGGTTCAATTACAATTTTAATAGCTTCAATTAATTAGAGTGAAACAAATAAAATAAATATTTTATTTTATTGTAAATATTTAATTAATTTTTCAACTAATAATACAAAATTTTTCACAATACTTTTTGTGTGAGTATTATTAATATATGTACTAGAGAATTAAAGAAAAATAATGGATTATTTAAAAATTTCAGTTAATAAATCACGATAATTATGGACCAGGTGGATCCAGCCTGTCGTTTGTATTACAGCTACAAGATTTTCTTTAATATAATTAACAGCGTGCTTCCTTAATATTACAGCATTATGCCAATCAGCAAACACCAATATATCTGCTGCACTTTCAGGTGTTACTTCACACTTGAGTTCATTTTCACAAATAATTTTTAATTGCGGCAAATCGTATTTATTGCTGGCAGCCAACATCTGCAATGTCACATTAGACAATTTGCCAGTGTAAATGAAGTTTAGCATGTCCTCGAAGACGTTGAAGTCAATATCGTTTATGGGTATTTTGTTTGAGTTGTTTTCTTCGATTTGTTGTGCAAACATTTCGGCAAATACTTTACTACGATCTGCTAATATCGATTTGAGAGCACGCAATTCATGTCCTTTTACCACAAATGTTACATATTGATTCATATTACTTGGGCAAGGCTCGCTAGGACTTGTGGTTGAAAGTTTTGTATTCTCATAAGTTACATAATAAATGTCACAAATTATTGTTGTTGTATTATGATTAGGGTCTTTTGGTAAAAGACATTTATTATGCAAAATGCTAAAGAGACTCCAACTTACTTTGTGTGAAGCTGTAGTTAAAAGTTGACGGTTGTTGCAGGTTTCATTGTCGCCACCAAGACCAACAAGATGAACCAAAACTGCCCACTTGTCCAGCGTTGTGCTTTTCAACTCAAGCATACACTCTCTTGATTCACAGCAGTCACCAGCGATGCTCAGCTGGCCGTTAAATATGGCATTAGGACCAAAGTTGAAGTCAAAATTTGTTGAGGGTAGAATTTCGCCATTATCCACTTGCTCGCATGGAAAATTTTCAATTGTCCATTTGAGAGTGAATTTTCTTTCAATACGATGACTACAACTTGCATCAGTTGTTATCATGTTTCTACTAGTGTTAAGCAAGGTAATAGTTGGCAGTCTTTGTTGCTCATAAGTTACATAAGTTAACATACAGTTTATTGTAAATTCGTTAGATAAATAACATATTTTGCGGTAGCTATCAAAAAGTTCTAATGCTGCACTATTAAAGTCTTCTTCTAACATAATACCTGTTGTGTTTTCTAGGTCATCATCAAATCCAAAATCTGCCCAAACTCTCCAATTTTGAACGGTATTACGTTGTAAGACCAGCACACACTGTCTGCGTTCACATCCATCACCTTGAATATACAACATACCGCGAAATTTTAAGCCAGAGCCAAAGTTAATTTCAAATTTAGTAGAGGGAAGTATTTCTCCATCTGTGGTCAGGTGGCATTGAAAATCTTTAATACTCCATTTGTACAAGAATTTTCTCTCAATGCGGCGACTGCAAGATGCATCTGCATGTGATGTAATTAATTTCGAAATACTCGAACTCAGTTTTATTTCGGTACCGGTTATAGTCAAAGCGGGAAAGTTTTGTTCCTCATAAGTTATATAAGTTATTATGCAAGTTATTGTTAATTTATTGTTGTTGAGGTTATTAGTTAGAACGCATTTGCCAAAAAAGAGATCAAAGAGATCGCAAATTGCTATGTTAGAATCCTTATTTAAAGCTACAGTACAGTTGTCCAGCATGTCATCACCAAATCCAAGCTTAACCCAAACTCTCCATTTCTCCCGACTTAGGCATTTCAAATCAAGTAGACAGCGTCTCATTACACAATTGTCACCATCTAAATACAATTTACCGTTAAATTTTACATCAGGACCACAGTTAAACTCGAATTGTGTGGAGGGTAGAATTTCTCCATTTTTCACTTTATCGCAATGGAAATCTTGAACTAACCATTTGTAAGTAAATTTTCTTTCCATGCGGCAACTGTAACTGGCTTCATATGTTTTTAATTTGTAAAACTCCAGGGGACATTCGTTAAGCTCAGTGGGCAGGGGAATTTTAGAATACATCGAAATTATTTCTTCGTTAAGAGTTATTGTACAACTTATTGTTATAAGTGAATTATTATGTGAATATTTGGTTATTGTAGAAGGTGTTTGCAGGCACTTCAGATTCCAGATGGCTTTCTTAAAATGTTCGTTTAAGCTCTTAACACCCAAGCTAACCACGCTCGTACAATCATCAATTTCAAGTTCGACTTCAACATCCCATTCCTCTAGATATGGGCTCATCAAAAAAAGTATACATTGTCTGTTACTACACTCGTCGCCATAAAGATATAGATGGCCGCAAAATCTTGCAAATGGTCCATAATCAAATTCAAATTTTGTGGAGGGTAGATTTTCTCCATATGTTGCCCTTTGGCAATAAAAGTTTTCAATTGCCCATTCGTAAGTGAACTCGTTGCTAAGTGTTGGATCCATTTTAGTGTTTGCGCAGATATTTATTTTTCTTTCGTTCAGTAATAATTGAAGTAAGGCTTTTTTATTTTTGTAACGGTTTTTATTAATTTAAATTTAGCTTTTATGTTCTTGAACTTGAAGAAAAGATAAGATGTTTAACTTGTGAATCTTTGAAAGATACTGACTTGATTTTGATAATGACTACACTTTAAAAGTTGATCACAAATATCCTAAAACTAAAAATTTAGTACCTGAAATTAATATACATACATTTGTACATATGTATATAATTATGTATTTATTCTTGTATTAATTGAATTTTAATTGAAATAGTTAGACAAAGATGCAAAATGCACATGTACACAAGAGTTAATAAAGTAATAGAAACTTTAACTATCAGTAAAATGACCGATCAATTGACTGGTAGTTAGGGTATGTAATTATTATTTGGTAGTTAAAGCATTTAAAATGGATCTTCCTAATGAAGGTTTTTTTTTGTATATCTATTCAATATATCATAATCAATTAAGCAAAGACAGTGACACACACTTCTCGCCCACAGATGTACCTGAGGCGCTAGAGCATAAACTTCTGCAAGATCATTTCCTTCTACATATGTACCCACTTGACCTGAGATTCGATAAAACTAATGCTCACTAAAGGGAAGAAATTTCAAACAAAATTCTTCAATATTTGTTCGCAAATCTAAGAAAAATTTAATGCTCGCTAAAACTTCGATTATCGAACTTCTCTCGACAGTTTTTCGAATATGTGACGCTTGCCGATTGGATGTGGGCTAGCCTGTTAGTCTCGGGGAACCAATTTTAAACCATGACAGCACTGTAAGTTAAAAAATAAAATAAGAACACATACTTACATATTTTTGTGCAATAATTAAACAGAAAAAAATTTGTCACAATGTCCTAGTGGTTGTGTGCCATCCTGTTAGAATGGAGGTACCATTGTTCAAATTCTGCATCGTAAGTTAAGGTATTAAAATAAATAAATAAAATAAAAAAAATAAAATTACTTTTTACTTTTTCTGCTGCCTTTTTGGGATATCGAAATTAGTCCGCTATTCTCTCACTTTCGATATTGCAAGCGAAACTTCGATAACGAATTTTTTTTTGGGACAAAACTGAGTGACAGGTGAACGTTTTTCGATTTATTTTTGAGTGTCACTCTCGATAGTTTTACCGAAATAACGAAAGTCTTGGTCAACTGGGTGTATGTATGTACATATGTATGTGCGTAAGTATGTTTGCATTTATGCCTGCATTAAGAGTTTCAAGGCTATTTTATTGCATGTGTATCTATGTATAATTAGGCATTAATTAATAAGCAAGTAATAAAATGAGAAATATTTATTTTAAACTTTAGTTTTAAGCAGAAGTGATCAAACTAATTTAAATACAATTAATAAGTCGTCCCAATATTCTATTTAGTAAGTACGCAATTGCAGGTACTTGATTGCAAAATAAAAATAAAAATCTTACCAATATTCCTACACTTAAAGTAACTAATCCAGGCAATATTGTTCACGAAAAAAAAATTCAAGGTATTTTTAATGAACAATATTTTACTGAATAAGTTAAATAATAATTTGGGATTATTGGTACGTTAACAAATGTTTAACTTAAATTGTAACAATTCCAAAAAAAAAGAAACACTAATTTCACTATGCAACAAATTGATACTTTTGGAAAAACACACGGACCTGACAGCAGTGTTGCCAGTTTTTTTCTAGAGGTCATCCCCAATTTTTGATTTGTCATCCCCAAAAATCCCCAAATTGAGTTTTTTGGATTAAAATTTTTTCTTTTTTGAAAAAATTAAAGTTTTCTTATTTTATTTAAAAAATAATGACAAAAATAACATATTTATTAAATAAGATTGAATTATATCGATAGCTGTATTTACATTCATATTAATCGAATTTGTACTTATAGAACTTGTATAGAAAAAATTACACATTACACATAGTTTAATATACACAAGTATAAAAAAATTGTTAATCAAAGCTTACTATTGCAAAAACTTCAGAATCGAAATCTTCTGATTCATCAGCCTCAGAAAATTTGTTGTACATAATACTTACATATAGTAAAAAGCTTTAGTATTTCAGCAGAAGGATTAAATTTGTCACAACAAATTGAATTATTTTTAAAATGTATTATTATTATAAGTGTAATGTTGGTAGTTTTCATTATTGGTTAATCTGCCTTGATAATTCTTCTTTATTAGAAATGATTCGCTATGAATAGTAAAACACATTTTTAGACTTGCCAGACGCACATTTCTTAGTTCCAAAATCATTCTTGTTACCATCAGTTATAAAAAAATTCCCTAAAATTTAGTTATCATCCCCAACAAATCCCCAGATCCCCAATAGGAAATTTTCATCCCCAATCCCGAAGAAAAATTCCCAATTTGGGGACAAACTGGGAACACTGCCTGACAGTATAGGTTCGATAGTAGTACCAAAGGGTAGTAAAACCCTATACCCAGTTTGGCGATTTTGGTGATCAATGTTTTTATGATTTTCAATGTTTTTATGAAATCAGTGCACCCTCAAAAAATGGTGTCATCAGTTTTTGGCCAACAGCTAATTCAGACTTAGTGATAGCGCTTATATATATCAATAATGTACGAGTAGCTAAGAGTCTTCCGAGAAGATCTTGATCTGAAAAAAGTCAGCCAATGCCCAGTAGGTAATTTGACCCATAATCTTGGCCAAAAACAATTTTTTACACTAACAATAATAATGTTTTTGTTAATAAAGTTCTATTTAGAACATATAAAATAAATAACTGCATATTTAAAAGAAAAAAAAACAAATATCAGCCAATTTATGGGCAGTCGAAGATGACATTTCAAAGCAACGTGCTCAGTGCAGCATAAAAAGTGCAATTTTAATTTAAATTAAAACTTTTTTATGAGTTATTAAACAAGAAGAAAAAATCGTGAAGAGAGAAAATAGTAAGTAATTTAAAAAAACCGTTATATTTTGGTGGACGTTATTGCTTTTGTTAATAAAACGTTTAATTCTAACTTAACCGGTTAATACCGAAATTAACCGATTAAGCAAAAACAGATTAACCGATTAAAGCAAAATTCCGATTAAATGAATACCCTAGTTCCGTACGGACACCAGATATGTAATTCAAAAAAACTTTTTTTTCGTTTTTGGGTTTTTTCGGTTCTGAGTGTTTTTTAGTTTTGGCGTTTTTTTAAATTTTTGACGATTTTTTTAAGTTTTGAAGCCTCTTTTTAGTTTTTGCACTTTTTCTCGTTTACAGTTTGGCAATTTTTTTTATTAGAAAAATCGCCAAAATAAAAAAAATCGTATCGCTTTTTTTAAGCCAAATTACATGTGATAATTATTAATGAACAAAAAACATCAAAGTTAGTTGTACATATTCTGACAACACATAGTTGTACGGAACAGCCAGCCGTTTATAATTAGTAAAGAATAAACGACAATGGTAAGTCTGTTGTAAGTTTGTGGTAAATTTGGGCTTTCATTACCAAAATCGTTTCAGCAAATTGAAATACGATGAATCAAAAACATTTCACGTATTCCATTTGCAGGAAAGTTTTGTATATAAGGCAGAAATCTACATCAACTGACACCACACACAGTGGACCAACACAGAAGAACGCTGATCATGAAGGTTTTGTGGCCTTCGAAAACGGCTGGGTGTTCCGTTCAACTATGTGTTGTCAGAATATTTACAACTAACTTTAGCAATAAATGATTAGTATATTTAAGAAAAAATTTTTGGCTATATCAATAACATGTGACGCGACATGACGAAAGGGACTTTTCCTTGACAGAGTAAAATTTCACTACAGACCAAAAAGTGAATTAAAGTCTAAATTTCATGTTTTGGGTTTTTGACACCTAACGCTACCTACATATCTCAAGATGAACTATAATTAAACGATTATTTGATTTTTTTATCCACAAGACAGCATAAAAGTCCATTTTCTAATTCTCTACCCATAATGCTTAAACTCTTTAACAAACTTTAACCTCAATTATCTCGAAACTACCTTTTTATACCCTTTACCAAAAAAATGGTAAAGGTTTGTATAGGTTTGTCATTGAGTTTGTAATTTCTACAATATTAATAAGAGACACATAAAGTATATATATTCTGGATCCTTATGCATAGGGAAGACGAACAAGCGATGTCCGTCTGTCCGTCTGTCTGTACGTGAAATCGGTTTTCCCAAGCTCCCAGAACAGCTAGAGACTTTGTTCTTGGACTGGTGTGTCAGAAATTTTCCGAAAAATTTTGCTATTGAAATTCAGCAAAATCGGGCAGACCGTTTCAGAGCTGGAAAACTCAAACTCTATTTTCCCATAGAAAATAACTACCGAAAACAAGTTTTTATTACTTTTTTATTAAATTGACTTATTTTATACTTCGGTATGAATAAAATTGGTATTTATAATTAAAAAAAAATTTTAAGATTTAACAAAATAAAAAAGTTTCCAGGGTTGGAAAACTTTAACTTTTTTCCTAATAATTAAACATATTTCATGTCTTAGGAAGAAGGCTATTTCCTCAGGAATGGTAAAAACTACGAGTCTGAAATTTGGATAGTGTATGTAGAACTTTGGTCGCTACAACAACATATATATAAAAGTAAATATTAAAGGGTGGTCCAAAACGAGTGACGAAAACTTTTAAAATCACATGTAATATACATACAATTGTATGTACATATGTATATTGACACTTGAAATTTGTAAAATTAGTTTATTTTTATATGGGCTACAACAATTAACACTAAAATTTAAAAAATTTAAATTAAAGGGTGGTCCATCAGTTAATGAAATTTTGACTATGTAATTTTGACAAATTGCTATATCTTGGAAACTATAAGAGTTAAACTCCTGAAATGTTCAAAAACGGTAAAAGTAAAAAATCCGAAAATTATAAAATCGCCAAAAATTTGAAAAAATCGCCAAAACGAAAAAAATCGTCAAAATGAAAAAAAGCTAAAATTAAAAAAAAACGCTAAAGACCGAAAAAAACGCCAAAACGAGAAAAACGTGTCAAAACTAAAACTAAATTTCCACAATGACAAAAAAACGCCAAAAACCGCAAAAATCGCCAAAACAAAAAAAAATGGTTATATGAACAAAAATCGCCAAAAATCAAAAAAATCGCCTAAATGAAAAAAAATCGCCAAAATAAAAGAAAATCGCCAAAACGAAAATAAATCGCCAAAATTAAAAAAAAACGCCAAACACTGAAAAAAATTGCCAAAACAAAAAAAAAATTACCTATATGAAAAAAAATCGCCAAAAATTTAAAAAATCGCTTATATGAAAAAAAATCGGAAAAATCCAAAAAATCGCCAAAACGAATAAAAATCGCCAAAATTAAAAAAAAGCCAAAAACCGAAAAAAATCGCCAAAAAGAGCAAAATTGTCAAAACAAAAAAATTCCCACAATGACAAAAATCCGCAAAAATCGCCAAAACAAAAAAATGCTTATATGAACAAAAATCGCCAAAAATGAAAAAAAAATCGCCTAAATGAAAAAAAAAATTCGCCAAAATCAAAAAAATCGCCAAAAATTAAAAAAATCGCTTATATGAAAGAAAAAAATCGCCAAAACGAAAAAAAATCGCCAAAATTAAAAAAACGCCAAAAATAGGAAAAAAATCGCCGAAACGAGAAAAACTGTTTAAACAAAAAAAATTTCCACAATGAAAAAAACCGCGAAAATCTACAAAACAATAAAAATTCTTATATGAAAAAAATCGCCAAAAATTAGAAAAAATCGCCTAAATGAAAAAAAATCGCCAAAATCAAAACAATCGCCAAATCGAAAATAAATCGCCAAAAATAAAAAAACGCCAAAAATCGAAAAAAATCGCCAAAAAAAATTTGCCTATATGCAAAAAATCGCTTAAATAAAAAAAAATCGTCAAAAACAAAAAAATCCGAGAGAAAAAAAGTGTAGAAACTAAAAAAAATGGCACAAAAAAATAAAAACAACTATATATATAAAAAATAAAAAAATCGCCTAAATGAAAAAAAGTCGTCAAAATCAAAAAATAGCCAAAATTAAAAAAAAACGCCAAAAACCGAAAAAAATCGCCAAAACCAAAATGAAAAAAAAATCGACAAAACTAAAAAAATCAGCAAAATAAAATAAATCACCAAAATTTAAAAAGCACCAAATTAAACATAATGTCAAAAACTTAAAAATTGCACTAGAGAAAAAAAGTATGAATTTTTTCACAAAATTAATATGTACCTACATATCTCTGTGCTTATGTATGTATCTCTATACTACATAAACTCACTTTGGTAAAGGGTATATAAGATTCGGCACAGCCGAATATAGCACTTTTACTTGTTTTGAAATAAAAACTTCAAAATGCTGTAGCTTCGTAAATTTTTGAGACTTTTGCATGATTTTGGTGTCATTTTGTTCAGAATTTTGTCCTTTATTGGTATCAAAAACTCGATTTTGACCGCTAGCAAGATAAGGTACCTTATAAACATCACATATAATAAAAAGATAAAAGCAAATGTCAGCGAGAAACGGACGCGACAAAAATAGAAGATATTTTTGTGCACTTGTAGAAATGTACAGCGAAATGTTATGAAGAATTTTATTTGTAAGTGTGGAAATGAAGGTGACAGAAGATCGTTTATGTATAGATTTATGAAATATGAAAATTTTGTTTTAATATTTTTTAAATGGTTAAATGCGGATGCGACATTTTTTCCCAAGAGAACTAAACGCATTAGCTTTGCTAATATTGATTGAACTTTAATTGAAAAGTAATTAAACAATAACACATGTTTAATTAATGCTGAAAAAAATTAATAAATGTCGATTTTGTGCGATGTATGCGACATTAAGTTATAAGTGGAAGCAAACTGAAGCAACTTCCCTTATTAGAACTCTCTTCTCCTTCTTTTCTGTTAATGCGCAGATTGTTGTTAGTAGAAAATTACTTTAAATAATCGCTAAGAAAAAGGGCTCAGCAAAGAAAATATTTCTTTAAAAAGTCCCATATTTCAGAAAAAAAATTTTCAAAAATTAAAAATGCTTTTACATTTGTAACGTATGGACCTTTATGCACCATTATTTAAAATAAAACAAAAAATTTAGAGCAAAAAAAACAATTTTTTTTGGTTGACTTTTTTTTTGGAATTACCCGAATGTATGTGAGTAAAATTTTAAGGAATACAAAATCAATGAAAAAGTCTATTTTTAATTTTTTGTTTTTTACGTTCTTTTGGATTTTAGGTGACGATATATACTTTATGGACAAACATTTACCATTTTTGGTGAAGGGTTTAAAAATCCTCTGTTGGAGGCTGCACATACTCAAAAAAATAAAAAAATTAATAAAAAGAACGTTGCAGGACTCGCACAAAGATCCTCAATCAGTTTTAATAAAATGTTAAAGTACATAAGCGAGATTTATTTATTTTTTTTTATTTTTATTTATTTTTTATAAAACTATATTACAATTAATATGCACAGAATAAATTATTAATATTTTGAATTGAGAATTTAATTGGTTCAATTACAATTTTAATAGCTTCAATTAATTAGAGTGAAACAAAAATCTAATTGCTATTATTAAATTGTTTTACTGGTAAATATTTAATTAATTTTTCAACTAATAATACAAAATTTTTCACAATACTTTTTGTGTGAGTATTATTAATATATGTACTAGAGAATTAAAGAAAAATAATGGATTATTTAAAAATTTCAGTTAATAAATCACGATAATTATGGACCAGGTGGATCCAGCCTGTCGTTTGTATTACAGCTCCAAGATTTTCTTTAATATAATTAACAGCGTACTTCCTTAATATTACAGCATTATGCAAATCAGCAAACACCAATATATCTGCTGCACTTTCAGGCGTTACTTCACACTTGAGTTCATTTTCACAAATAATTTTTAATTGCGGCAAATCGTATTTATTGCTGGCAGCCAACATCTGCAATGTCACATTAGACAATTTGCCAGTGTAAATGAAGTTTAGCATGTCCTCGAAGACGTTGAAGTCAATATCGTTTATGGGTATTTTGTTTGAGTTGTTTTCTTCGATTTGTTGTGCAAACATTTCGGCAAATACTTTACTACGATCTGCTAATATCGATTTGAGAGCACGCAATTCATGTCCTTTTACCACAAATGTTACATATTGATTCATATTACTTGGGCAAGGCTCGCTAGGACTTGTGGTTGAAAGTTTTGTATTCTCATAAGTTACATAATAAATGTCACAAATTATTGTTGTTGTATTATGATTAGGGTCTTTTGGTAAAAGACATTTATTATGCAAAATGCTAAAGAGACTCCAACTTACTTTGTGTGAAGCTGTAGTTAAAAGTTGACGGTTGTTGCAGGTTTCATTGTCGCCACCAAGACCAACAAGATGAACCAAAACTGCCCACTTGTCCAGCGTTGTGCTTTTCAACTCAAGCATACACTCTCTTGATTCACAGCAGTCACCAGCGATGCTCAGCTGGCCGTTAAATATGGCATTAGGACCAAAGTTGAAGTCAAAATTTGTTGAGGGTAGAATTTCGCCATTATCCACTTGCTCGCATGGAAAATTTTCAATTGTCCATTTGAGAGTGAATTTTCTTTCAATACGATTACTACAACTTGCATCAGTTGTTATCATGTTTCTACAAGTGTTAAGCAAGGTAATAGTTGGCAGTCTTTGTTGCTCATAAGTTACATAAGTTAACATACAGTTTATTGTAAATTCGTTAGATAAATAACATATTTTGCGGTAGCTATCAAAAAGTTCTAATGCTGCACTATTAAAGTCTTCTTCTAACATAATACCTGTTGTGTTTTCTAGGTCATCATCAAATCCAAAATCTGCCCAAACTCTCCAATTTTGAACGGTATTACGTTGTAAGACCAGCACACACTGTCTGCGTTCACATCCATCACCTTGAATATACAACATACCGCGAAATTTTAAGCCAGAGCCAAAGTTAATTTCAAATTTAGTAGAGGGAAGTATTTCTCCATCTGTGGTCAGGTGGCATTGAAAATCTTTAATACTCCATTTGTACAAGAATTTTCTCTCAATGCGGCGACTGCAAGATGCGTCTGCATGTGATGTAATTAATTTCGAAATACTCGAACTCAGTTTTATTTCGGTACCGGTTATAGTCAAAGCGGGAAAGTTTTGTTCCTCATAAGTTATATAAGTTATTATGCAAGTTATTGTTAATTTATTGTTGTTGAGGTTATTAGTTAGAACGCATTTGCCAAAAAAGAGATCAAAGAGATCGCAAATTGCTATGTTAGAATCCTTATTTAAAGCTACAGTACAGTTGTCCAGCATGTCATCACCAAATCCAAGCTTAACCCAAACTCTCCATTTCTCCCGACTTAGGCATTTCAAATCAAGTAGACAGCGTCTCATTACACAATTGTCACCATCTAAATACAATTTACCGTTAAATTTTACATCAGGACCACAGTTAAACTCGAATTGTGTGGAGGGTAGAATTTCTCCATTTTTCACTTTATCGCAATGGAAATCTTGAACTAACCATTTGTAAGTAAATTTTCTTTCCATGCGGCAACTGTAACTGGCTTCATATGTTTTTAATTTGTAAAACTCCAGGGGACATTCGTTAAGCTCAGTGGGCAGGGGAATTTTAGAATACATCGAAATTATTTCTTCGTTAAGAGTTATTGTACAACTTATTGTTATAAGTGAATTATTATGTGAATATTTGGTTATTGTAGAAGGTGTTTGCAGGCACTTCAGATTCCAGATGGCTTTCTTAAAATGTTCGTTTAAGCTCTTAACACCCAAGCTAACCACGCTCGTACAATCATCAATTTCAAGTTCGACTTCAACATCCCATTCCTCTAGATATGGGCTCATCAAAAAAAGTATACATTGTCTGTTACTACACTCGTCGCCATAAAGATATAGATGGCCGCAAAATCTTGCAAATGGTCCATAATCAAATTCAAATTTTGTGGAGGGTAGATTTTCTCCATATGTTGCCCTTTGGCAATAAAAGTTTTCAATTGCCCATTCGTAAGTGAACTCGTTGCTAAGTGTTGGATCCATTTTAGTTTTTGCGCAGATATTTATTTTTCTTTCGTTCAGTAATAATTGAAGTAAGGCTTTTTTATTTTTGTAACGTTTTTTATGAATTTAAATTTAGCTTTTATGTTCTTGAACTTGAATAAAAGATAAGATGTTTAACTTGTGAATCTTTGAAAGATACTGACTTGATTTTGATAATGACAACACTTTAAAAGTTGATCACAAATATCCTAAAACTAAAAATTTAGTACCTGAAATTAATATACATACATTTGTACATATGTATATACTTATGTATTTATACTTGTATTAATTGAATTTTAATTGAAATAGTTAGACAAAGATGCAAAATGCACATGTACACAAGAGTTAATAAAGTAATAGAAACTTTAACTATCAGTAAGATGACCGATCAATTGACTGGTAGTTAGGGTATGTAATTATTATTTAGTAATTAAGGCATTTAAAATGGATCTTCCTAATGAAGGGTTTTTTTTGCATATCTATTCAATATCTCATAATCAATTAAGCAAAGACAGTGACACACACTTCTCGCCCACAGATGTACCTGAGGCGCTAGAGCATAAGCTTCTGCAAGATCATTTCCTTATACATATGTACCCACTTGACCTGAGATTCGATAAAACTAATGCTCACTAAAGGGAAGAAATTTCAAACAAAATTCTTCAATATTTGTTCGCAAATCTAAAAAAAATTTAATGCTCGCTAAAACTTCGATTATCGAACTTCTCTCGATAGTTTTTCGAATATGTGACGTTTGCCGATTGGATGTGGGCTAGCCTGTTAGTCTCGGGGAACCAATTTTAAACCATGACAGCACTGTAAGTTAAAAAATAAAATAAGAACACATACTTACATATTTTTGTGCAATAATTAAACAGAAAAAAATTTGTCACAATGTCCTAGTGGTTGTGTGCCATCCTGTTAGAATGGAGGTACCATTAAATTCTGCATCGTAAGTTAAGGTATTAAAATAAATAAATAAAATAAAATTACTTTTTACTTTTTCTGCTGCCTTTTTGGGATATCGAAATTAGTCCGATATTCTCTCACTTTTGATATTGCAAGCGAAACTTCGGTAACGAATGTTTTTTGGGACAAAACTGAGTGACAGGTGAACGTTTTTCGATTCATTTTTGAGTGTCACTCTCGATAGTTTTACACGATAAATGTTCGAGATGTATTCGAAAGCGATATCAATAACGAAAGCCTTGGTCAACTGGGTGTATTTATGTGCATATATATGTGCGTAAGTATGTTTGCATTTATGCCTGCATTAAGAGTTTCAAGGCTAATGTATTATATGTGTATCTATGTATAATTAGGCATTAATTAATAAGCAAAAAATAAAATGAGAAAAATTTATTTTAAACTTTAGTCTTCAGCAGAAGTGATCAAACTAATTTAAATATAATTAAAAAGTCGTCCCAATGTTCTATTTAGTAAGTACGCAATTGCAGGTACTTGATTGCAAAATAAAAATAAAAATCCTACCAATATTCCTACACTTAAAGTAACTAATCCGGGCAATATTTTACACGCAAAAGAAAAGAAATTCATTAAAGTTCGACTTTGACTCGCACTGGAAGGGTTCCTTACGAACAATAGATATGGGTATTTCTCCGAGAAATTTCATTTTATGTCGCGTGCGACACAAATGTGTCGTATTTCTGAACAACGTTACTCGATTTTTCTTAAAACTTTACCTAAAGTAGAGCTCCCTAAGGCCTACACAAATATATAAATAAATAAAAAAATGTTTCGTTTCCTTTGAAAAAAACAAACATATTTTCTTTGTGTCGCACGCTACAAAAAGTTGAGATTCCTGTGGAAATGCCCATATGAAATATTATAGGAATTTTGTATTTTTTTTTTTGTTTATGGGATTGTTTCGGTTTTTGGCTTTTTTTCTTTTAAGTTTGGCCTTTTTTTTAATTTTGGGATTTCTTAGTTTGTGCGTTTTTGAAAATTTCAAGAGTTTGCCTTTTACGGTTTCCTTTTACAGCAAGTTGTCAAAATTACGTAGTCAAAATACCACTACCTGATAGAACACCCTTTAATTTTTTTTAAATATTAGTGTTAATTTTTGTAGTCTGTATAGTAGTAGTAGTAGTATATATGTGACGCACAAAATAGAAAGGGACCTAAGGGTAAAAACCGGATTTGTTCAGGAGAGCCATTTTAAAGATTTAAATACGTGTATCTTTGGTGTACCATCACTGAAAAAAACCCGCATACCTCTGGGAGGGAACACTTTTGGGGCATGGGATCGGTCGCATTCGATGCTCAGATGTTTTCCACATCCAAAAAAAAGTGAAAATTGATTTTTTACCCTTAGGTCCCTTTCTCTATGCGCTGTCACATAAAGTATGTATAATGATTAAATAAAATGTAATAGTTAATAATACGGGATTTACACGTATTTTGCATTTTTCTTGAATTCTCTTTTATGTTGCTACCCCCTATGATCGTCTTTTTACCCCGTTCGTCAATAAACTCTAGAGAAGTCACGATAAAAAGTCATCATGTGAATCCCATAAAAGAAATGGAATTTATTAATAATTATGTATTTATCAATAATACTTTATATCGTGTGTTTTTCACCCGGATTACCATTTGGCCTTAAGTGATGCCTTTGCCCTCTATGGCGAAAACAATTCAACGTATAAAAAAATTTTTTTAAACAAAAGTTTTACGAAATTTTATTTTTTACAATTTTGATAATAAATATAAATAGCGAAAAACCCACAGGAAACGAGATATTTACAAAAAAAAATTTAAAAAATAATAATTTTTTATGAAATATGACCGCCTACACCCTACCACACGCTCTAGGTCCCTTTTCTCGGAAAAGGTCAAATATATTTACATATATACTCGTATCTATGTATAGTATCAAATTCCCGTGTCACGATGTTGTTAATTGAACCCTTCCAAAACGCCTTGACCGATATTTTTCAATTTTTTTTAGGTGTATTCGGTAGGCCTGATAATAAGTGGTAATCTATTTTTGTATACCCGTAAGTGAGCTGTGAAACGCCCATCTTGATATCTATAATAGCAAGATTCTTCAAATTTGGTACATGTGAATTAACTGAAAACAATTTATTGAAGTATAAATTATAATAAATTTAAAACAATAAATGTTTGGTGTTTTGTTATTTTTATATTTCGTCATCATTCAAAACAGAATAATGCGGCTTTTTGTATTTTATCTTGTGTAAAAATTTCATATTTCATATTTCTACGTACCATCACCTCCTAAGAGGAGATTATTTTTTATTTATGCAAATTGAGAGCTTAACACGCATTTTCTGCAAAACTGGTTTTACTGCGTTTTTTGAGTTGTAGCACTATTGAAGTAAATGAGCATATTTTGCAGATTTTAAATACATAATGGGAGTTTTTTTATCAGCTCTAGTTCTCGAGATATATCGTTATGTCAAAAATTAAGGCACTTCCAGGACATACATTACCATAACTTAAGCATTACATATTTTATTCAGTTAAATAAAAAAATTCAAACCTCGACTTGTCTTTAAGTCGTTTAAACATTATTTTTAAATCAGCACAGCAGGTTCGGCGATAACGTAAGAGTTTAAACCAAAAAAATAATAATTTTTTAGAAATTTTTTTTACACTCTTGTTTTTAAAACTTCCTAACAAAATAAAGATGCAACAACGGTCCAAAGTTTTTCTCAGTAGCATGTATGCATGTTTTTTTTTATTTATTGTATATTATCAAATTCCCGTGTCACGATGTTGTTAATTGTGTTGGAGTCGTTTAGTGCACTTTTTAAATCTGATTTTGTGTTGAGGTGATCTGTGCTGTTGCCATTCCCTTCTAGCTCTTCTTTTTTCACGTACGAGATGTTCAACGTCTGTAGAATAAATTTTATTGAACCCAGTATGCGGATGGGAGGTAGTGGCATGTTCAGAAGCTTGTTTAATATTCTCGTTAAGATTTCCAATTTTCGATTCAATATCATTGGGTGTTCTTAGCGTAATATTTTCCGTGCAATGACTACTAAGATATTTTTTGAATCCCAGCCAATTAACACGATTTATCATCTTGACATATGGGTGAGGTAAAGCGCTTCTCAGTGGACTACAGATTGTAACGATCGTGGGAGAGTGATCAGACGACAGATCTAGGGAAGCTTCAACGTGAATTAATTCCCTAGAAATACTTTTTATGACGCCGAAATCTATAACATCCGAAATTTTTCGTACGTCAGTAGGCCAGTAAGTAGGCTCCCCACTTGAAATAACATCCAAACCCATTTTTGAAATTGTGTTGAACAACGCCCTACCTCTAGGCGTAATAAGACGCGAACCCCAGAACGTATGCTTAGCATTGTAGTCGCCAGCTGCTACGAAACAAGGTCCAAGAGATTTGTAGAATTTCTCGTATTGGTCCTCAGTAATTGAAAATCTGGAAGGGGAGTAAATTGAAGATATCACGAAATTTGTAAAAAAATTTTCAATGCAAATATTTGTTGCTTGTAGATGTTCTTCACAAATGTTGTCAAGAATATAGTGCTTGAGTCTTGACTTTATTAGAATTGCTGATCCACCGCATGCTCTCCCTCTAGGGTCCTTTGTATCATATAAAGTGTAGCCATTCATTTTAAAGAGACTTCTAGAAGTCAAATGAGTCTCAGAGACCAACATTATATCAATATTTTTTTCCGTAAAGAAGTGCTCAAGTTCATTTTTATGTTGGCGAATGCCGTTTGCGTTCCAGAAACATATTTTTAACATGTTCATGGTTTGTTAACTAATGCTTGAAGCAGTGTATTCTGCATTCGCAGCATTTCTTGCAGCATGCTAGTCATATTTGTTGTAAAATTATTTATAGTTTGCACCAGATTCTCAATAGTAGCTTCAAGGCGACTAAAGTTAAAGCTTGAATTTGCATTCGTTGAATTATTTGGGGGTGAAACATTTGGTGTGGGAATAGAACTAGCCTTAGCAGCATTGGCATACGATAGACGTGAAGTAACTGGTTGGCTCACTGGAGCAAAAGTGGCGGAGTACGCGTTTAATGGTTGAGCTGGAGCTAATTTAGGTTTTTGCACCATAGCCTGCTTGAAGAAAGAGTACACAGGACATCCTCTGCAGTTAGCGGTGTGATTACCTCCACAATTACTGCATTTTTTTCCGCTTGATCTTTTGGTTTGGTACAACTTGCAGTACCGTGCAATTCAACGCAGATAACACACACTGTAGGTAAATTGAAGTAAGCTTTTGTATGGCCATATTCTTGGCAATTATGACACTGCACGGGACCTGCACGCTTATGTGGCTCTTCAACTGTGATTTTTCTGTATAAAAGGTATTTAAGGCTATAAATAGGATGAGTCTCGTTTTTTTTCAACTGTATATCATTTGGCTCTAGTTCAACACGAAATAGGGGTTGGGGTACTTTTTCTTTGTTCAATATGTTTGATACATTCTTTACCTTAAATCCCTGGAGGACAAGTGGATCTTTTATTTCTTCAGGGACAACATAAGAATCTATGCCCTTCAATACGATCTGCAGGCCTTTAGCGCTCTTAAGCTGGTATGTGTAGAAGCTTGTTTTATTTGTTTCAAATTCAGAAACCATTTTGCGGAAATCCTTTTCATCATAAATTTGAATTTTCGTTTCATCGATGTTGCCACGTTTTATTGGGACAATGTGGAATTTATTTTCACCAATGACCGAAATTAACTTTTTAATAAGGGCATTTGAATTTTTCTCTCTCAAGTAGATTGGTGGCGGCTTGGATGTTTTATTCGAGGATACATTGGGTTTGTCGTTCTCATCTTGCAAAATTTTAAAACGGTTTTGGCGATTAGTTGAGGATGCGCTGTTATCCCTAGACATCTTTGGAGCGGATGAAATTTTTGAAGAATTCGGGCTTCGCCCACGCTTTACCACGGTTATATATCTGTCCATACCGACTTGCACCTTGGGTTTTGAAATACTGTTATCTGTAGTGATAACTTTGTTAAGTGACGAATACGAGCCTGAAGGGGATGATATTACTGACTTATATGAAGAAGTACTAGGCAATTGTAATGTTAATGAATCACTACTATTTGGCATTGGACAAAGCGAAGTTGATCGCTGACGAAAAATTGGCTTTGCCGTTAAAAAAACACTTTCATTAGATTTATTATTTTTATTTTTTTCATTAAGAGCTTCAGAATTCACAGTAAAATAGGCGTTTCTGCCGTTAGAACTCACTTCATAATTTTTTGTATTTGAGGCACTCATATAGAGTATTCCTCAAGGGAACTTTTTGTGTTTTTTTGCTTACGGTTTTTTTGTTTTTTTAATTTATGATTGTTTGTCTGTTTTTGAGGTACTCGTATAGAGTATTCCTCAATGTCACTGTTTATTGTTTTTTGTTTGCGTTTTTTTGTATTTGTTATTTCCACTATGTAAAAAATATTATCAAAGCAATAAAGCTTATTTATTAAAGTCAGTATGTACCTATTACGAATAATATGTACTACGAATAATTTTTTGTATAATTTTTTGTTTGTTTGGTATGTAAGAAAAAATTCCGCTAATCGACTGTTCGCTATGAAGATATGTAGCTACAGTAGCATGTATGTAGCTAAAGGTATTCCAAAAGAATTGACGCTCTTCTCATTGAAATTGGTGCTAAACTTTTGATTTTATTCACAATTTAATGACAGAACAAAACTGTTAGGAATTGAAATTTCCATACAATAGTACCACACGCAAACACAAATTCAAAAGTTTTACAGATATCCTTTGCTTCAAATTTCTATTGCTTCTCTGTCTAAATTGTAAGTTATATCAAAAGTTGTATACCATTTCTTTGGAATACATTTAGCTACAAGTTACTAAAACCAAAATAAGCTCGTATATACACAAATATTTGGTTTTTATGCATTCTTAAAAACAAACAAAAATCAAAATGTTTTCTAAAATTCTTATTTTTTGGGTTAAATTTATATGATATCTCTCAAAGTACTAAGCAAAATTTGAAACAATGTTTGCACGACGTCAAGATTATTTTGTTTTTGAGTTTCGGTTTTTTTCTTTAATGAATAGGGAAGCCCTTTTTGAAGTTGTAATACTAGATGTGGTGACAGTGTCTGTATTTTTTTCTCAAAAACTATAGCTGATAGAAAAAAATTTAGCGCAGATTCACGTTCAGCGATAAAATAATTAGAAAATACTGTTGTCATAAATCCAATAAAATATTCTAACGAAACCTGAATATCAAGGAAGCAATTGCAATGAAATTGTTTTACAATATTCAATAAATCTTCATTGGATTTGTGAAATTATCATTAGATTTGGAAACATGTTTAATGAAATTGTTTCATTGGATTTATGAAGCAAAATTCTTTCGGTGTGGTTCCATTATTTTAAAATATTTATTTACAAAATATAAAATAATTTCCATTTTACAACGTATTGTAAAATTTCCGAGTTTTTCATACAAACAAAAACATTTGTGCAGTTTTTCAAATAATTGTTACAAACAGCAGAAAAAAATACAACAACAAACACACACATTTCTGCAGGAGATTTATTTTATTTTGAACAAAGTTATTAGACAGTCTGTGAGTTAAAAGCTGAATTTAACAAACTTGCAGTGTGAATGAACTTGCAGCTGTTTATGGTTTTAACTTTTAAACCAGTGCCCCATTTCTGTAACTTGTGAATAGTTCTCGCATCGAGAAAAATTAAATAATTATATTGGTTGTCCTATTTTACACAAAGTTACTCACATAAAAATTTATATAAACTTACAAAAGGTATCAAAAGATACAGTTTTTTTCTTACTCACCCTGTGTTTCACAGGATGATAAAAATTTTTTCGACTCGAAAAGTTCTCACATTTCTTACAGAAACGAGGCACAGGATTCAACTTTCAGTGCATTGAAGAAATTACTTATACTCTAAATAATGGTGACTATTCTGGAAAACTTGTCGAAGAAGTGAAACTGTACATATAAAAAGCAAAAAGAAATTTTCAAAAATTGTTTTTGCTTGTCATTCCTTTCTAAAATGAAATAAAAGTGAGAACTTCAACGCGTTTCACTCTCTCTCTCTTTTTTAAAAACCGAAATCTCTAGCTTTTCTGTCAGAAGGACGGACATCGCTTATTCGTCTTCCCTATTCATAAGGACCCAGACTACATCGTCACCTAAAATCCAAAATGCTGCAAGAACACTTTTTATATTTTATTTTTCAAGGGGAAGCAAAAAATATTATAAATTTAATACTACGAGTATTTAATTGTTAGATGCCAAATTGAATAATGGATTAAATCGGTATTTCTTGAGCAATTCCCAGGCGACGGACGCTTCATTCGTACACTTTTAGTTGAGCAAAAAACAAGAAAGGAATGGAAAGATCCAATATACATCTTAACTGGTTTAAAGCAATGAATGATTAGTATATTTAAGAAAATTTTTTTGGCTATATCAATAACATAGTAAGCAAATGTCAGCGAGAAACGCACGAGACAAAAATACATAATTCAGCGAAATTTTATGAAGATTTTTTTGTAAATGTTGGAATGAAGGTGACAGAAGATTGTTTATGTATAGATTTATGAAATATTAAAATTTTGTTTTAATATTTTTTAAATGGTTAAATGCAGACGCGAAAAGGCGGACGCGACATTTCTTCCCAAGAGAACTAAACGCATTAGCTTTGCTAATATTGATTGAACTTTAATTGTTGAAAAGTATTTAAACAATAACAAATACTTATTTAATGCTGAAAAAAATTAATAAATGTTGATTTTATGCGACTTATGCGACATTAAGTTATAAGTGGAAGCAAACTCAAACTCAAACTTCCCTTATTAGAACTCTATTCTCCATATTTTCTGTTAATGCGCAGGTTGTTGTTAGTAGAAAATTCTTAAATTACAAAACAGGAAAAATAGTACTAATTACTTTAAATAATCGCTAAAAAAGGGGCTCAGCAAAGAAAATATTTCTTAAAAAAGTTTCATGTTTCGGTCAAAAATTGTCAAAAATTAAAAATGCTTTTACATTTGTAACGTATGCTTCATTATTTAAAACAAAATAAAAAAATTTGAGCAAAAAAAATTTTTTTGGTTGATTTTTTTGGAATTACCCATATGTATGTGAGTAAAATTTTAAGGAATACAAAATCAATGAAAAAGTCTATTTTTAATTTTTTGGTTGTTACGTTCTTTTGGATTTTAGGTGACGATATATACTTTATGGACAAACATTTACCATTTTTGGTGAAGGGTTTAAAAATCCTCTTTTGGAGGCTGCACATACTCAAAAAAATAAAAAAATTAATAAAAAGAACGTTGCAGGACTCGCACAAAGATCCTCAATCAGTTTTAATAAAATGTTAAAGTACATAAGCGAGATTTATTTATTTTTTTTTATTTTTATTTATTTTTTATAAAACTATATTACAATTAATATGCACAGAATAAATTATTAATATTTTGAATTGAGAATTTAATTGGTTCAATTACAATTTTAATAGCTTCAATTAATTAGAGTGAAACAAAAATCTAATTGCTATTATTAAATTGTTTTACTTGTAAATATTTAATTAATTTTTCAACTAATAATACAAAATTTTTCACAATACTTTTTGTGTGAGTATTATTAATGTATGTACTAGAGAATTAAAGAAAAATAATGGATTATTTAAAAATTTCAGTTAATAAATCACGATAATTATGGACCAGGTGGATCCAGCCTGTCGTTTGTATTACAGCTCCAAGATTTTCTTTAATATAATTAACAGCGTACTTCCTTAATATTACAGCATTATGCAAATCAGCAAACACCAATATATCTGCTGCACTTTCAGGCGTTACTTCACACTTGAGTTCACTTTCACAAATAATTTTTAATTGCGTCAAATCGTATTTATTGCTGGCAGCCAACATCTGCAATGTCACATTAGACAATTTGCCAGTGTAAATGAAGTTTAGCATGTCCTCGAAGACGTTGAAGTCAATATCGTTTATGGGTATTTTGTTTGAGTTGTTTTCTTCGATTTGTTGTGCAAACATTTCGGCAAATACTTTACTACGATCTGCTAATATCGATTTGAGAGCACGCAATTCATGTCCTTTTACCACAAATGTTACATATTGATTCATATTACTTGGGCAAGGCTCGCTAGGACTTGTGGTTGAAAGTTTTGTATTCTCATAAGTTACATAATAAATGTCACAAATTATTGTTGTTGTATTATGATTAGGGTCTTTTGGTAAAAGACATTTATTATGCAAAATGCTAAAGAGACTCCAACTTACTTTGTGTGAAGCTGTAGTTAAAAGTTGACGGTTGTTGCAGGTTTCATTGTCGCCACCAAGACCAACAAGATGAACCAAAACTGCCCACTTGTCCAGCGTTGTGCTTTTCAACTCAAGCATACACTCTCTTGATTCACAGCAGTCACCAGCGATGCTCAGCTGGCCGTTAAATATGGCATTAGGACCAAAGTTGAAGTCAAAATTTGTTGAGGGTAGAATTTCGCCATTATCCACTTGCTCGCATGGAAAATTTTCAATTGTCCATTTGAGAGTGAATTTTCTTTCAATACGATGACTACAACTTGCATCAGTTGTTATCATGTTTCTACTAGTGTTAAGCAAGGTAATAGTTGGCAGTCTTTGTTGCTCATAAGTTACATAAGTTAACATACAGTTAATTGTAAATTCGTTAGATAAATAACATATTTTGCGGTAGCTATCAAAAAGATCTAATGCTGCACTATTAAAGTCTTCTTCTAACATAATACCTGTTGTGTTTTCTAGGTCATCATCAAATCCAAAATCTGCCCAAACTCTCCAATTTTGAACGGTATTACGTTGTAAGACCAGCACACACTGTCTGCGTTCACATCCATCACCTTGAATATACAACATACCGCGAAATTTTAAGCCAGAGCCAAAGTTAATTTCAAATTTAGTAGAGGGAAGTATTTCTCCATCTGTGGTCAGGTGGCATTGAAAATCTTTAATACTCCATTTGTACAAGAATTTTCTCTCAATGCGGCGACTGCAAGATGCATCTGCATGTGATGTAATTAATTTCGAAATACTCGAACTCAGTTTTATTTCGGTACCGGTTATAGTCAAAGCGGGAAAGTTTTGTTCCTCATAAGTTATGTAAGTTATTATGCAAGTTATTGTTAATTTATTATTGTTGAGGTTATTAGTTAGAAGACATTTGCCAAAAAAGAGATCAAAGAGATCGCAAAATGCTTTGTTAGAATCATTATTTAAAGCTACAGTGCAGTTGTCCAGCATGTCATCACCAAATCCAAGCTTAACCCAAACTCTCCATTTCTCCCGACTTAGGCATTTCAAATCAAGTAGACAGCGTCTGATTATACAATTGTCACCATCTAAATACAATTTACCTTTGAATTTTACATCAGGACCACAGTTAAACTCGAATTGTGTGGAGGGTAGAATTTCTCCATTTTTCACTTTATCGCAATGGAAATCTTGAACTAACCATTTGTAAGTAAATTTTCTTTCCATGCGGCAACTGTAACATTCTTCATATGTTTTTAATTTGTAAAACTCCAGGGGACATTCGTTAAGCTCAGTGGGCAGGGGAATTTTAGAATACATCGAAATTATTTCTTCGTTAAGAGTTATTGTACAACTTATTGTTATAAGTGAATTATTATGTGAATATTTGGTTATTGTAGAAGGTGTTTGCAGGCACTTCAGATTCCAAATGGCTTTCTTAAAATGTTCGTTTAAGCTCTTAACACCCAAGCTAACCACGCTCGTACAATCATCAATTTCAAGTTCGACTTCAACATCCCATTCCTCTAGATATGGGCTCATCAAAAAAAGTATACATTGTCTGTTACTACACTCGTCGCCATAAAGATATAGATGGCCGCAAAATCTTGCAAATGGTCCATAATCAAATTCAAATTTTGTGGAGGGTAGATTTTCTCCATATGTTGCCCTTTGGCAATAAAAGTTTTCAATTGCCCATTCGTAAGTGAACTCGTTGCTAAGTGTTGGATCCATTTTAGTGTTTGCGCAGATATTTATTTTTCTTTCGCTCAGTAATAATTAAAGTAAGGCTTTTTTATTTTTGTAACGTTTTTTATTAATTTAAATTTAGCTTTTATGTTCTTGAACTTGAAGAAAAGATAAGATGTTTAACTTGTGAATCTTTGAAAGATACTGACGTGATTTTGATAATGACAACACTTTAAAAGTTGATCACAAATATCCTAAAACTAAAAATTTAGTACCTGAAATTAATATACATACATTTGTACATATGTATATACTTATGTATTTATACTTGTATTAATTGAATTTTAATTGAAATACATACATACATATGTATAAGGAAATGATCTTGCAGAAGCTTATGCTCTAGCGCCTCAGGTACATCTGTGGGCGAGAAGTGTGTGTCACTGTCTTTGCTTAATTGATTATGAGATATTGAATAGATATGCAAAAAAACCCTTCATTAGGAAGATCCATTTTAAATGCTTTAACTACCAAATAATAATTACATACCCTAACTACCAGTCAATTGATCGGTCATTTTACTGATAGTTAAAGTTTCTGTTACTTTATTAACTCTTGTGTACATGTGCATTTTGCATCTTTGTCTAACTATTTCA